>CM030904.1:8690697-9890697 GCA_018136845.1 Heterotis niloticus
GGCGTTTGGATCCAGCCAGCTCCTACGTGTGCTGGCTGTCGCACCATGGACTAAGGCTCTGTTTTTGTCACCCATCCTGCCAGTATAGCAGAGTGCTGGGGAGAGCAGGGGCTCCTTGTCGTAGCAGAGGAGCCCTTTGCGCAAAACATCTGCTGACAGAAGCTTGCCCAGAGAGCATGGGTCTCTTCAGGTCAGGGAAGATGCTGTAGGGTACTTCACCGTGCTCTGCTCTACTTTTACTGGACTTTTGTGTTAGCTCAGGATTGCTCCGGGAGGTGGAGGCGATGCATTTGTGAAGGCTTTTTGCTGCTCTCAGCCAGAGTGCCCTGGATGACCGGTAGGTGGATGGTGGGTGTTGAGGAGAGATGTATGGACCACTATCAGCTGTAGGGCCTCCAGCTCACTGGGAACCTCTTTTGTTTTTGAGTGCTTGGAAGTTTCATTCATCTGATTCCTTTGTTTTTCATGTTGGGTTACAACTGGGCATATTAATAATATTTGGTTGTGTGTTTTGAGAATACAAGAATCGAATAACCCCGACGAGCCCTGAAGTCCTTGAGCATCCTGTTGGAGGGCGAAGATGCAGCCGATGGGTCCCTAATCCTGCGAGGATTGAAGTGAGGCAGCCTCAGCAATCTGCATTCAAGGGGAAGCGGGGCAGAGTCACCCAAATGTATGCAAAGCCTGCAAGAGAACCGTCAGGATTTACTAACTATATTCTTGAACGCTCTCGACAGGCGCGACGCATCTCTGAATGCGTGATGGGGACGATTAAAGGCCTCTTTGTTCATTAAATAGAACATCCAGCAAACAGATTACTCACAGCCATAAACACCGAGGGGACTCAGGACTCGGGAGATGGGCACAAGGCAGCTCTGAGTGGCCGTGCCATCCTCCCGGGACACTTTCCCCAAACACACAATGTGGCCCAGGGTTAATGGGCTTCTCTTAGCCCTAAATTACACTGGAGCTGAAAGGGGAGCGAAACTGAAGCAAATGAACAAGAAGGCTTCAAAGGCTCAATTGTTGTGGAGGAAGGTGAACCGTACTGCGGACCGACGCAGCATACGTTATCGTCTGGCTTCTTACATGCACTGGAGTTATTTATTCACTTACTTGTTTGTGTACTTATTTAACGTACACGTACAGGAAGGACATGAAGGTAGGTGAGCTATGTTCTGATATCTTTGCTCCTAAATCAAAGATGTTAATCTGCCGAGTGTAGCGTGTGGTGCGCCTTCCGGAGCAGTCAGACCTTTTGGCGCCCAGACAGGCATTGACGGCTGTGAAAAGCTAATCTAATGACGAAAGTATCAAAGGCTGGACTTCATAATCAAATCTCCGTTCCCTTCTTTTTGCCTTGTTTTTTTTTGTTCTTGTTCAACTCCGAAAGGGGTGTGGGCACGTATGAGAGCTGAGGAGAAAGATTTCAACAGCTCTGAATTGGACGTCACGTCCGATTACTTTGTGACTAGGAATTGAGTGAGTCATACAATAAGTGTAATGGCCTGCAACCTAATGTTGCATTTTTGTACAGACTAAATACAAAGGCAAGGTGGGAGGAAAAACAAATGCATCAACACTCAAAAATTATTTAACTTCTAATAGTACAAACCTAAGAAGTTGGTATTATAGTGAGAATTTGGAATATTTTGACTTTGAAACCACTTAAGCTGTTTTTGATTCTTGTAGCCAAACATGTAGAAACCATGTCTCCATCAGTAATGCTTATTCCCTTTTGATGCTGCTAAGAGGAGGAAGGTACAGATACAAGCCCTGTTTGCACTAATCCTAGGTTTGCTGTCAGACGATGGATACATGTGACTTGGCAACATTTGAAATGCTGTTTGATGGAAGCAAATGGTAGAGAACATTAAGCTTAACAGAACTTTATGGATTTGATCCATCAAGAGCAGTTAGCTGACTTTTATGGATTTCTGTACAGTTCTGCATGTGTTTATATATAGATATGTTTTCCCACACCTTTATGTATCAGTCTGTTTCAATGTCAGGATGGATGATCTGGCCCAGCTCACAAACTTTTGACGCATTGTTTCATATCAAAAATGAGCTCCTCCTCCCTTTTCTGTGTACATTATTTGAGTTTTAGTACTTAATGCTGAACGGAGGTGCCTCTTTTCTGCCTTCATCTAATGCCAGGTTTAAATATTGAAAATTTTTGTACAAAGTATCAGAACCTGCAAAGACAACAGTAGTTTCTCCTGTGACCGTGACCCTCACTCACTGCAGCTGTGGCATGAGTTGGATTTGCCTTCCTTAAGGCTGGTTTGTTCTTCACGTGCAGTAAAATGTGAACAGAGTATGGTGCAAAGCATTTCTTACAAGTACAATGAGGAGCACTTTGGAAAGGGGACGGGTTGGGTGAAAGACACTTTGAAAAGGGGGAGGTGTGGGTAATTATGTTGTAAAATGATTGTGTTTAATCGTGCTCCAGAAGAAAAGCCTGAAGCCGTTTTTTACCCCCTCTAATTTCAGTCTCTGCACAGACAACAGAGTGAGAGCCATGCCGCGGTGATCACCGCAGCCTCTCAGCCCACACAGCTTCCAGGGCCAAACTGATCTCCTGATCTGCTGGAAGGTATGGGGGCAGAGGTACTGCTCTCCTGAGACCTGGTGCTGTCCTCAGTAGCAGAGCTGTGGGTGGACCTGTGCTCCTACTGCTTAAGACAATTAAAAACACAAGATCAGTTATATGTGTTGCATCACCGAAAATGTTGTCAGCAAAATGATTGAATAGCAGTTTGCTGGTTTAGTGGAACAAATATTTCAGGATCAGCAATGAGGAAATTTCCCCAATAGGTCTCGATGGGACTGAACATGTCATGGCTTGAGACAAAAGTGCGCTAACAACTGACAGCGTCCCTCAAGTGCCTTTATCCGACGGTGTGTTAGCAGCTCTCAGCGTTCCAGGTTCACAGCAAAGTTGATTAAGGTCTTCAGAGGCTCCATGCCAAGCACCCTATGACTTGCTCTCCAGAGGTCCCCAATGTCTGCAGTTCAAACGCCTCCCTAACGTGAGGTCTGTTTTTTGGCTGTATTTCTCCAGCCTTTTCCTAAGCACCTCATTTGATTTTGCTTTTGGAGTTCAGTGCATTCAGGTGGTTTGGCTTGAGGGACAGCTGTAATGACCTCAGTGAGACACTGGAACTGCACTTAGTTTTTCTATGGCCCATTCCTGCTCTGTGGTCGCAGCCACTCTGGCTGCGATGGGGGTGTTCGGATTGTCAGAACCGATGGTGTCCAGATGGAGCAGCCACAGGAACGTACATCTGAGGGGCAAATTGTATCATTGGCAATGGGAGCGGAGCTCCATCTCATGGTTCGCTGCTAGTCACCTCCCACTGACAGTCAACTGCAGACAATCTGGTCTTTGCTTTATGTGGCCTCACAGGTCTGCCATTATCTAGTATGCTGTATTTGGACTTGTTCCTACTCATCTGTGATCTCACAATTTCCAGTATTTGGAATAGTCCAGTAGGAATATTTTGGGATGGCAGGAGGGCAACCCAATTCAAAGATACCATTTTAACAAAGCATGTTTCTGTTATTCTCACGCAGCTTTTTTTTCTGCAACACAGTAATGAGCTGCGGGAGATGTCTCCTCTCATGTTCATCTTTGCTGTGAACCTCTGCTTGGCTTTTCTCCCACCTACCCCCACATCTCCACCATGTTTGTGCCACTCCTTAGAATTCCCATGGGAGTGTCACAACCAGTTTAGACAACGTTTGCAAGATATATTGAAGAAAACACAAGATATAAATTTTTTTTTTTTTTTTTAGTTTGGCTTCAAGTCTGTTGCCCTAGACCCACATACTCTGCTTGGAGCCGACTTTCTGGAGCTCAGTGCAAATATCTTGATCCGTAAAAGAACGAGGATTTCATTTCCAATTCTGAGCAATAAAAATGAAGGCAATAAGGAAACTTTTTGAATAAAATTGTTTTCAGTATGAAACTACACAGCTGAGGCCCCTAAAGCTTGGAGACATAAACAAAGTTTAAAATCGTGCTACAGGTCATTGCGATGTGATTAGGGACCCTCAGAATCTTCGTTTCAGTGGTACCACTTTCACGCCTTACCCATAATTCCATTTCCTACGTTCAGTCCAGTCTCCCAACTGCACAATGAAATTCTCTCTGGCTCGTATCTTGTGCAGAGTATCGGTTATTTGGATGGCGATGACAAGCCATGAAGTTGTTTCGCGTTCTTAACCGGACTGGTACGTACCCTAGAGGAAAACGCGGAACTTAAACTAGCAGCCATCCGTGGATTTGTTTTGAGACGTATTGCATGGTTGGTGCAGGCTTCGTGCACTTCTGTGATCTTTTTCGTCTACCCTGCTTTTTCTGCGATGACTCTCTTCTTGCGTTTTGTGCCATTGCTCACTCAACTCATCTTCCTTCAGGGTTAAAGCATGCACCGTGTCAAATCCAAAGTGTAACGAAATACACAGCGGTGCATATGTGACAGCGGCCTAACAAGTAGCTGAAATGTGTGCGCAGGGACCGAAGACCTCTGGTGCTGCAGCCCTCCCCGCCACCACTTCATTACCAGCGTCTGCCTCCATCTCCCGTACCGCTGCTGTGTGAGAGGGTCATCTCGGCATGACCCTGTTTGCTTTCAGCAGTGTTTCTGCGCGTGTCGCGGCACCAATGGGTGCTGGCGTTTTGATGAAAGGGTGTTTGAAACATTCTAACGCCTAATTCAAGAGCTTTGTCGATAAGCCCGTTTCTAAGGAGATCAATATTCCCTCTTGGTACCGATGCGTTGATGCGGTCTTTAACTCAACAGCCTTCTATGCTGTAGCTGCTGGAGTGTTGTATGGTGTAGATTAATGGTGGGGTGAACCGACCCTGCCACTTTCTTTGCATTTCTGCTGACAGATTGTCGGTACATTAATGGCTTTGCTGTTAAAGGCGTGTAAATTCATCACGGCTGCAATTACAAATATGTATTTGTTTCTTCGGCATCATTTACAGGCCGTTCCGAGCTAGCAAATCAATGGGCGTTGATGTAAAATATGATTTACTCCTGGTCCAAGCCATTATGGCAATCATTTTTATTTCACGCGCAAAATTTTTTATATTGGCAAGTTGCTCTGTCAAGAAGAGCCATAGATCAGAATTTGCCCGAGGAAACGTTAAGCCTAATTAAGTGTTGCATTTTTTAAAGCCTCCTGACAAACTTCGGTGACATTTTACAGGCTGCGTGACATCTGATCGGCCTGCAGTGGCGGTGCCATTAGCACCAGCGAAACGTGCGCCGATGACAGCTCGGCGAGAACCTTACAAATTAGCCTTTGTTGTTAAGAGCTGCCGCGCGTTCCGTGCGTAATGACTTTTAGTGAGGATTGAGCAGCCGACCCTAAAAATTAAACGCGTCCCATTTAATAGGAACGACAAATGGAGGAGGAGAAGGATTTTGGGGTGTCGAAGATGGATGCGGATTTTTCACGAGGCGACAGCTCCGAAGAAGGAAGAACTGCGTTCCTGACCCTTGTTTGTGATGTCACAATTGGCGAACGGTTCATAGGGCTAATACGGTTGATAATAAATTTGAGTATGCAGGCAGACTCATTTGTTTATGCATAAAGTCCCTCGTTCTTTCCCCAAGTCTTCTAAGTGCAGCTTCTCCTATCTTCTTATCTCAACAGTGTCTGTGGCCAGTTTGCATCACAGCGAAAATGCTTCTGCATCTGCATTAGATTAGTACTGTTCTGTGAAGAAAAGCAGACGAAAGCAGAACTGTGTGATGGTGATGTGTGTTTGGGCAGCTGTTTTGCAGAGTTGTGCGTTCAAGGGAAAGTACGCACGGCTCCCATTTTCGTGTTTGCTGCGTGTTCCCCAAATGAGCACATGCCTCATTTATAGGCAACAGCTGAGCGAAGATTAGGGTCTCGGAAGGCGAGCAGCTATTACCGGCCATGAGGGCTGGAACCAGCGCTGCTCACACCGCCGCTGCCGAGTCGAGCTCATTAGCACGAGCACAAAAGGAGATGGGTCACTTTGATCTGTAAGCTGCAAAGTAAGCCGATGGTGAGGAAGATGTTCGACGGGCCGAATGCATGCCGTTAAGGAGCTGGGTCTTTTATGCGGTCGGCTTCACCAGGGAATAGGGGCTCCTTCCTGGCACGATGACGTCAAAGTGCCAAGAAGCAGTCTCCTGGAAGGAAACACCCCTTGTTCCCTAGCAACGACCGCTAGAATGTCTGCGACACCCACATGGCTGGACACTAGCTCCGATCGCCAAGTCTCCTCACACATGAGCACACAGTCTTCCCCGGTCTCCGTACATCAATGCCTAGTTCGTCGCTAGGGTCTTGCTGCTGCTTGTGAGTCCATGCGTCCCCTCACCATTCCTGGCCCTTTTTTTTGAACTTTGAGAAAGTTCTCATCTGTATCATTTCACAAGGCAGCTAAAAAGTGTCACCGGGGTGAGATCTCGAAGAGATGCAGAAGTTTTTTTTTTAAACTTTCCATTTGTGCATAAATAATAATGACTTGTTCAGTGGTGGGTATTTTTGGAACTTCTTTGGCCATAGTTTTTATTAGCGTTTGCATGAAAAATTGCAGTTCTGAGACCAAGAGGGAAACCTGCTGTTCTAAAGTGGAATGAGACCTGGTTAAAACTTGCAAATGATGATATAAAAGGTGAAAAGTAGAAGGTGTGTGTGTGTGTACACGGGCATGTGTTGTGTGTCTTAGCATCACTGTTAACTAGGTGAATGTGAGGTAAGGTCAACCGAGCAAGTTTATGGCTGAAATTTATATTAAGTCAGTGCTTGTGGGATTGAGGTGCTATTGTTTGCACAAGCCATATTTGGAGGACTATTTTTTTTTTTTTTGTTTGTAGACTTTCCAGTAAAAAGCGTCTCTTGACCCTCGTGTGCTTCCACTAGACATTACAGCTCTGACCAAACTCACTGTAATAATGCAGAAACAACATCTTCTATTACAGGTATGAAATGAGCACTGAAGTATCCACTGCCAGAGGATTTAGCGCTGAAAAACGGCTGGCTACATCGGCTGTGATGAGCTTTCTGTGAAGACGGCCATTGGTGAATGATCAGGGTGAGTGTGTCAGCCTATATTTTATTATTTATATTTTTTGTAACGTTAAACGGTGGCAGTTTGTTTTCCTGTCGTCTCCTGCTGTTCTGTTATTGTCTGTACAAAGGTGATAATAACACCAATCAAAGTGTGTTTGGTTTTTTTCCATCATCCACTTTTCAGTTTATTGTGAGAAGGTTTAACGTCCCATGAGGCCTGCATTGCGAAAGCTGTTTCCGTAATGACCTGCTCTGTCCCTCATGCCCATCGTGAGAGAAATTAGTACTGCTCCTGCCCCAAAATGCTCTTCTTATTTTGAAAAGAATAAATACAATGTAGCTCATCTTGTGTTCTTAATACTTTAATAAGAAATTTTCTCAGTTTGAAAATATGTGGTTATTTAAATTGTGAAGCAAAAATAATTTTAGAATTGGGGAATCCTTCAGATTACAGATTGAAACTGTGACTATTAGGCACCTGTTTCAAGATGGACCGTCATGGGGCTTGAATCAACAACTTTGGCATTATCTAAGCTGTCACCATGTGTGACAAAACATTATTTCAGTTACAGGTGCTTTGAATAGGTCAGCAGCTGAATAAATACAATGGCACAATGGGCTGTTAACCAGGGAGTTACTGGTTCAAGTCTCTGAAGAAGTCTTTTTTTTTTTTTTTTTTTAATTTTTTTTAACCTTTTCTAACCTGAATGGTTCCAGTAAATCTATTCAGCTGTGTAGACAGACAGAATGTGAAAAATGGAAGGAAGTGGCATACAGTCAGGCTATAAATGTCTGCCAAGTGAAGAAGTTAATTGAAATTCTTTGTGGAGAACACAGAAAAGGACAAACCTTCAGACTTTGTCTCTCTTGGCTGTGTTTCTCATGCAGCTGTAGATGCCACTGGTCAGTCCATCACAATTTTAAGAAAAGACCTCATGTCCTTCTCCTCTAAAGGCTTTACCTTTTTACTAGTTGCACTGTTTGTCTGCCACTGGCCCTTTAGCCTTTCCACATGTCTCCCTTCAGCAGTATCTCCTTTCTCCCTAGTGTTTGCTCCGTCATGGTGCTCCTTTTCTTCTCCTCGATCTGACTTCACCCTCCAGAGAGTTCCGTGACACGTATAGCAATTTTTCTCAGCAGTCATCACTGAATGCCTGTCAAACTGACACCAGCAATTAGAGATGGTTCAAAGTCGCCGAAGATGCCGCCTCTGGTTTCCTGTGCCCTGACTTGTAGCACTGACTACAGGCTCAGCTTTTAACGTGTTCTACCTGGGCAACAATGACATTTGTACTTTTCTCTCACACACACACTACCTCTACTGTTGTGTGTGCCAGATTCTACATATCATTGTGTATGTTGTTTTCTCAATGTAGCTGTGCTTGTGCATCTGTCTTTTTTTTTTTTTTTTTTGTGTATGGCAGCTACATACTTCTCAGATGCTTCTGGTCCTCTTTACCCTGATGTTTAACTTTGTTTCCTTTCATTTAAATATTGGTATGTTGGCAAGTCCCATGATATGTACTGTATGTTCCCACTATAACGTTCTAGGTTCTCTGTTTTTAGCTCTGTGTTATCTGTAATGCCAATGCTATGGTGTCCGGCTGTGGAGCATTTTGTGGATGACGTGCCCTGATCTCCCCTCCCCCCCGTTCCCCTTCCCCCCCCCTTTTCAGCACAGCCTCCTTCCGCTTGAGCAGTGCCGTGAAACACACACGAGGGCATCGCTGACTCGCGCAGCCATGCCTCCAGTGCTTTTATTAGGAGTGGTTTGGCGCTTACATTGATAACCTTTTAAATATTCATGCCTACATTTCCAGCTCCGCTTGCTTCATCAGGCCTTTAAGCAGGTCTCCCGTGAGCTCCAATTTTGTGCATTTGGAGATGGCAGGAATCACTCTCCATATAGTACGGGTTGCTCGGATCCTCTGCAGCCTGTGGGGGCAGACAGCCCGTGTCCAGGGTTAGCGGCGCAGCTGAGCCGCAGCAGGGAAGGCGGCTATGAGATGATGGGCGAGGGCTGCTGTTCCCTCTTGTGGGCACCCAGGGGAGGATGTAAGTGGAGCATCGGGCCACCAGCTGTGGCAGCTCCGACTGAGCACCAGCAGAGCATCAGACAGACCCAGCCAGGAGGAAAAAGACAGAACACACCTTGAGAAGAAGTGTCCCAACTCAGTCGTCTGGCTCCTTGTTTCCCCAAACGACAGCCGGCCTTCATTGTGCTCACGCTTGGCTTGCTCCACCTCGCTTGTGCTGCTTTTTTCAACCCCCCCCCCCCCCCAAGTTAAATAAATTTTTTAAAAGCGGCAGACACAGGAAGAAGAGCAGCTTCGCCGTTCCAATGAGCCTGGCCTGGATTCAGGACAGAGAAGACTGGTTTCTGCATTGAATTTGCTGTGTGTGTGTGTGTGTGTGTGTGTGTGTGAGAGAAGGAGCGAGACGAGAGAGACACTTACCGCACTTATCTGGGCCCAAAGCAAGTAGGAATTTATTCTGAAATTGTGGATTATTGTGTACAAGAACTTAAAAAAAGAAAATTAATGTGAGTTTTAATATGCAAAACTAACTTTAGGTTTTCTTGGTCTGTGGTAAAGACTCCTTGTTTATTGCATGAAGCATTTGAGCAGAGACCTCATTATTTTTGGTAACATTTCAGTTGTTTTACATCAGCAGGAGACTTTGGTTTCCAGTATTTGTTTTGAAACTCTGTGTAGCACCAGGACGTCTATTTATGATCTTGTGATGAACATACGTATTCCTGTGTGACTTCCATCAATCAGGGTACCAAACCAGCTGCAATATTACAGTGTCATTATATAAACAGTAGAAGAAATGCTCCCCTAACCCAGAGCCTTTTCACTTTTCTAGGCCATAGACCCATTTAAGAATCTGATCAAAGCTCGGGACGGCCTAGAAAAATAACCATAAATAAATACAGAGAAAATGTTGCACACATTGTATTGACTCGAATACCTTCACATAGAATTATACCGCAGATCATAATGTCAAGTAATTTTTTTTTTTTTTTTTTTTTTTTAATTTTATTTTTAACTTTTCAATTCAAACCTCCACAAAACCCCCAAAGGTCCTCTCTAAACTCCAGGTTAACAATCACTGTCCTTTTCCATTTCTGCAATATCCTAGGAATCATTTTTGCAATGAAATGGGATATGATGCCATAATTGTTTTTTTTTTTTTTTTTCTTTTAGCTTGGAACAGACTTGGTGACTGCAAATTGCTTTACCTGTGAAACCTGTTTAATCTAGAGCGTGAAAAACACTTTTGATTTCCGTCTGTCTTCAAAAGCTCTCAGGACAAGGACAGTTGTAATAACATTTTATGCTTAAGATATCTTTAATAAATAGATATACAGTTCCCTCATCATACCAGGTTCTGTTCAAGCACATGGTCTCATTACCATGTTCTCTGTGGTCCAGAGCCTTTACATACAACAGTGTTTTTCTTCTTTTTTGTAACAATTTGCCTAGATGCAGTCCAGGCATCTGTCAAAGGTCCTGAGCAAAGCCATTTGGCCCTTGTGTGCATTAGGCCTAAGAGCAGCCCTTTCATGAGTCACACTGAGTCCCCCTGACCTCCTGCAGGTCCCAGTAGTCCTTCTTTTAAAGATGGTCCTGTGACAGTATGGCTTTGTGAGTCTGGGCACAAACAAGTTCATAAGGGACCAGGGTGTTTACTGCAGAGACAGAGCACTTTACTTGACAAGCTGCTAGGAAATGTGTTTGCAGGGGGTCCTGTTGCATAAAGCTAGACTGCAGGGGGGTCCACCTTTAAGGAGAGTTATACTGTGGCCAAACCAACTCCTGTACATTTTAAAATTAGGAACAAGCAGTCTTGCCCAACTTGAATGTAGTGTGTGTGTGTGTGTGTGTGTGAGAGAGAGAGAGACAGAAGTAAGCTTCACACACCCCCTGAGGTGGTAATCAGTGCATGAAACCCTCAAAAACGTCCCACACTGTTAAATACTTAATCCCCCACCGTGTCGCATTTCATATTTTCTGTTTTGCAGAATGAATATAAAGGCATTTACTTTTAAATGTTTTATTTATTTATTTTTATTTTTTTTTTATTATAATTTCTTCTCTGACAGGCATAAGAAAATGGTCTTCTTTTTTGTAGCAAATTTCCAAGGCGCAGTCCAGGCATCTTTAAGAGCTTCTGAGCAAAGCCATTCGGCCCCTGTGTGCACTGGGCCTCAGAGCAGCCTGGTTACTGCCCTTTGGTGTTGCTTTGCAGGCCACATGCTCTTCCTATACAGCGGGGGCATTTGTGTCACGACATCTGGTCAGTGAGGCACCAGTTGCTGTGGCCTGCTTTCGCACCTCTCCAACTGGAAAAGTGCAGGGGGCAGTTATTTATAGTTGGGTCAAATGAGACGGGAGACTTGTCTTTCACCACACAGTGCCTCTGCTTCCTTTCGGCATGGCCCGCATTGTCAGGAGAGTCATCTCCACAATCTTTCATCTCTCCTCAATGCGCACTCTTCCCCTAATATCACCAGTGCTGCCTTTTATGAGGCAATATTTCAAGATATCAGGAGCTGCCAAAGCAGTTTCGGCAACAGATAGCAAGCGGTGCTCCAGGTCTGCAGCACAGAAGGCAAAACGGAGTCTCAGCTGCCCATATCTCTCCCGCACCCGACAAACTCTTTGTTATATATGCATTGTTAATGCAGCCCTCTGCCAGCTTCGTGATCGCTCATCCCAAGATCATCACACGTTTTAATCAGACCCGCAGCAGGCACCCACCACTTTGGGCAGCTGATGAACAGCGAGTGCTTCGCAGGAGCCGACAGTGGCGTTTTTCTATGAGTTGTGGAAGAGCGGCGCAAAGAATCACTGTTGCAGCTGTACATTCATCCATCCGTTCATCAATCTATCAATCCAACCATCCTGCCCAGAGCAACTCATGTTGAAGCCATCAGGTCTTTACCGTGCTTCACTATAGTTTTAATGTATGTAGAGGCAGCAGGTGGAACAGTGGTTAGTGTTGTCGTCCACTAAGCAAAGGGCCCAGCTTCAAACCTACCTGTCTCTGTAGCAGCCTTGATCAATCTATGTGCATCATGAAAAATATATTATTTTACATGGTACGTTCATTAGCTGGAAAGATTTATACCAGGACCAAAAATTAGCAGCCAGAGTTTGGTTTTTCTAAATGGTATCTTTTTTTAATCTCGAGTTTTAGGCTATTTGGTACTGGCTGTGATGAAGGAATATTGTGAATTTTTTTTCCTCTTCCCTCAGTCATATCTTTTGTTATTCAGCATGTTGGCCAAAGCAGCGTGTTGGGAAATTAATTCACCTTTTCAATGCTAGCCTTAAACCTGGCAGGTTTAAACTGTGCCGTTAAAATGAACTTAGAGGTAATGATTTTTTCCCCCTGCTTTCCCCAAGGGCTGTGTCCCTGTCTTTTCAGTTTTTGGCCCCTGAGCTGTAATTAGCAGGGGAGGGAGCCGGTCCTTGTTTGCGTATCGATTCCTCTCTTTCTTTTTTCCTTCTGCGGTAGGCTTAAATGCCAGAGGAACGGTACCGTGTGGGTAGCTGGCCGTGCCGACTGGCATCATCGGCCAACCGAGCGGCTCCTGGCGCTCCCTTGGAGGCCTGGACTGCCGCGCTGCATCTTGTCTGGCTGGAGACAGCTGAGCCTCTTCTACCTGCCGGCTGGGGCTGCGGAGGCAGCTGAGTGCCCCCAGGCTTTGAGGACTCGGACAGCTGTGGCGTTCAGGCAAAGCCCACGCGTGCAGGCTGGCTGACAGACAGTGCTTTAATGACAGCTCTAATGCGCGCTTCCCGCAGGAACCCCCAGGTGATGCGGCTTGCAGAGGCTGGGCCAGTGGCACCTTTATGAGCAGGGCGGATATAACGATAACTTGCTTACAGCCCCGTTGGCAGCACTGTATTTTTGTAATAGTACTGCTCTCCTTATTGTTGATATTAATTCCTTTTATTTTATTCCTATTCATTGGCAGGTATTCATTAATCATAACTGTTTTGCTGGTCCCATTGTGTCTGTGAGTGTTGTTTGAGTTTGCGAGTTTCCCTTTTGTTATTTCCTTGATTCACAATGCGAAATTGTGTTCAGCTGCTGTCAGTCACCTGTTCATCTGTCCTCCTGTTTACTGGGGATGGTATAAAACATGATATCTAGCAGTCTGACAGAGAGGGCCTAAGGTTGACCTGTGTGTTTTCTGTGCAGGTTGTCCGTAAAGATGCGTTGCTTGGCAGCCCGAGTCAACTACAAGACCCTGATCATAATCTGCACACTCTTCACCCTCCTCACTGTGTTGCTGTGGAACCGCTGCTCGAGCGACACAGCCTTGCGCTTCCCTCCCAGGCCCCAGCTGGCTGCCACCCCCAAGGGAGAGCGCAACCCCCAGCAGCCCCAGCCTCCTGAGCCACCACCGGTGGTGGGCGGGCTCAAGTACGAGGAGATCGACTGCCTGATCAACGATGAGGTCACCATCAAGGGTCGGCGTGAGGGCAATGAGGTGTATCTGCCCTTCAGCTGGATGGAGAAGTACTTTGAGGTGTATGGCAAGGTGCTGCAATACGACGGCTACGACCGCTTTGAATTCTCCCACAGCTACTCCAAGGTTTATGCGCAGCGGGAGCCCTACCATCCTGATGGGGTGTTCATGTCCTTTGAGGGCTACAATGTAGAAGTGCGTGACCGCGTCAAGTGTATCAGTGGTGTGGAAGGTGAGTCTCCTCTTGAATGATCTCCACATTTTGTCCTTCAGCCCACTCATTAGTCATCACAAATGGTCATTTAACATCCAAACAAGCCTTTAAATCTAGGAGTGCTGGCACTTTCTTCTTACTCCTTTGTGTGAGAATATTGTAATTCTTTTGCTGTCAATCCATACCTGAGCAGAAATCGTGTCTATGCCGCACTCTGTGCTCGTGCCTCGAATATAAGGCCCATTTTTAATGCAGATGGTTAGTGGCCATTAATAGCAATTTGGCTGGACTGTCTGAAGGAGAATTTTCCAGGAAACTGGACTTAAGTAATCCACCCCCTGGCCCTGGTGAGTAATGCACTATCAATTGACGTACATTAAACAAATGAAAATTGGATTGATTCTGGAGATTACAAGACTTGATTGTGGTGACCCAAAACTTAATGGAACACCATTTTGGGCTTGTAGTGACATGCATCATCCTTTGGACAATTTCAGGCCAGTCTGGCAATGTCTGTGTCCACCGGGGTGTCCAGCGTCTCGGTGTCTCCATTGATACGCTCACTGAGGAGGCTTCGTCAGCTCTGGCCCAGCTGCTGTCTCCAAGCGCTGGCACTCAGCATCCAAATTTTAGAAAGACTTATGTCGGAAATTGGATTTTGCCCAGATGTGGCAGTGGGGATTTCATCTGTGACCCACGTGTTCTTGACCTTTACCTGGTTTTACAGCTACAGAGGAGTACAACAGTCTTCAGCATTTCTCTTGTTTGGTAATCAAATTTACAGTGATATATTCATTTATATAACTGAGTAATTTCTCCAATATTGATTCAAGTATGTACCTTTTTCAAGAGTACTGCTGCTGAGACAGTAATTTCCCCTTAGTTATTCTAACCATTATTAAAAAGCAAAGTTTCCTTTCCTGAAGGATTATTTGTTGACACACCATATACACTGCAGACCTAGGAACTATGCTGGATCCTTCTACAGTTTAATACTTGTAAAAGTCACTTGACGATGTTCAAGTCTCTGGTAGTTGCCACTTCTGTTCTTTGCTAGGAGTACAGAATGACTTATAAATATGCTTATATTTTAAAGGACAGCAAGCCTTTGGTTTTAATTTGTTGTGACATTAAGATTTGAGAGTGCAGTTAATATTGAATTTCTTTTGATGGGAAAAAGGAAACAAACCAAAGATGCACCCCCCCCCCTCCATCTTAATGTAATGAGAGTCAGTCTCTAATAAACTCATCACTTATTGGAGCGCTATTAAAGTGTATGTGCTATAAAATCGATAGCTTATTTCTGAGTATTGCCCCACTCCCCCACCGCATTGTCATTAGCCAGTTATCGCGGCTGGAGCCTCTCCAGTCCTGCTTAGCAAATTGCCGTCCGAGACCTGACATGAGTTGCCCCGAATAAACGTGTATTGTGCGCTCATTTCCTGTGATTGGCACCTGGAACAGTGCCTTCCTCCCACACAACCCAAGGAGATCCATTAAAATGAAAAGCAGCATTCAGCTACCAAGGCTGACATTGAGATGACGTCATGATACAAAGACCAATCAGAATGCAGGGGTGTCAGGTGTCCCCCAGGACCATGGTTCCCATTGAATACCCCCTCCGTAGTCTCAAGATAGCTAACCCTGGACATGGCAGCATGTACAAACTCTGATTCGGCTGGGCACCTGTGAAAATGTTGTTTACTGATCCCAGATTAAAGTGCCCCATCCACCCCCAATTGCTTCAAATTGCATATTGTGTGCTCGCAAAAATCATCTGCCAGCATTGATCCTCAGACATGACCCTTTATTCTGTGTAAGTGACTGCAGTTGCAGTAACAATTGCTTGTCATTTTTCACGCTGCTGGCCAGCATTTTCCAAATGGAATTTAAAAAAAAAAAAAAATTTTAACAGGATTTAAGAGAAAAGTTTTCTTTAGCTCAGTTGTTGGCCGAAAACAGTGCCAATCTTCTCTGCGCTCTGCACGTGTAAGGTTTAAAGGCCCGAACACTGCTTTATTATACAGTTGAGGAAAGGAAAGGGAAAAAAAACACCAAAGAGCAGTTGCTAGCCTAATGGGTGAAGTTGTTGTCTTACTGTTAAAGCACAAGGGTTTGAACCCCTGATCCTGCTCTAGTCTACAGTAGTCATGATCAAGGTAGGTTCCCTGAATTGCTCCAGTAAAAATTATCCAGCTGTATGAACGGGCAGTTAACTGTAAATAAATGTAAGTATTTAAAATATCTGTAAACAAATCACTTTTGATGAAAAATGTGTTGGTATAATTCGTAATGCAGGCAACAGTGATAATTTTGGAGGGGTTTGAGGTCTTTTACAAGGCAGCGCATCTTTGCTTAGAGCCTAACATTGTAAGTTGTTTTGAAAAATCTTGTGAGCTAAATTAATAATTCAGTTCTTTTTTATTGATATCATAAACATATATTAAACATGTTGTTTATGTTTATTGCATATTGTAAGCTTGACATTGTGCACGTATTCTGTAGCTTAGCTAACACAACATTTGCGAGTTTCAAAAATAAATAATTAACTCTAGAATGCAGGTCCATGTCAAGATGAAAGTCAGTTTGGACTAAGTTCCATCATATGTACATGTGTTCTCACAGCTCAGTGAGCGGAGGTCTTTGGAGCGAGAGCTTGTTGTATTGGACATGCCTCTGGTCCTCAGCGAGGTTAAAAACCCTTTTCCTTAAACTCTTGTGTAAGCATGGAGAAATGGTTTATCTTTATCAAACCTCTTAGACCGGATAAATGAAATATGAGGGAGCTTAAAGTTTGTTTCGTACTTAATCCTTGAAGAGAAATAAAACATGCGGCCCGAGCTCTGTCTGAGATCCTCATAAGATGCACAGAGCTTATGAGTGTTTACTTTCTCGAGAACAATGAAATCACTTTGTTACGTAAGTGTCAAGATGGGGAAAAAACTGCAGCGATTCTGTACTGTTACTAAGCCGAATCGGCTGGGAAAATAATGCTGTGAAACTCAGTTTCTCTATTTAATAAACCCAATGTTTTGGATTTGTTCTAATATTCATAATGAGAAATGATACGTGAAATTCTCTGTATAGTGTTGAGCATTACTTATTAGCAGGTGTCTGTCGGGGAACGTTTGAGGTGTGTTATAGAAAATAATACGGGCTCATTCCCCTTTGTTGTCATCTTGGGATGCAGTTCAAGTACAGCAGTCCTCCAGCAGTGGAGGGTAATGGCCCATTCCCGCTGTTCCCCGAGCAGCACGTTTACAGTCACCAGTCGCACAAAGAAACTGGAGATGTCAGGAGGCTCCAGACCCCTGCTTCCTTTCTGTTAAGCATGGAGCACGGTGACACTGTAGGGCTCCGCTGCATTCACTGTGATGGATAGGTCTTCTCAGCTGGTAAACTGGAGATCAGTAAATAAAATCTGGAGCTGGAGGTGGTGCATCAGCCCCAATATTGCTGCAGCTCCCAGTGGCAGTGATTCGGTGCTGTTTCTTGCGCAGTCTGCTTGCACGGGGTCCCGTGTCTGCTGTAGATGCCTGGCATGCTTGTGGGACTCCAAACATTATGATGTACGCAATGATGCAACTAACCTCCTTCAACTGAAAACCCTTTCTCTAGGTCACATCCTAATGTTGGACCTTTTTTGCGATAAGCAGGACTGAAGGGTTGTGGAGGGAGTCTCCGATTAGGCCACAATGTGCTCTTATCGCTCAGGAAATAAAATCTTTGCCTTGGAGAGTTGGGGAGTGCAATGTCAAGGACATTTCAATAATTGTATTTTGGTCTTTGCTTCATAGAGAGATGGAGTTGTGCGCCGCTGTCCGTGTGGTTGTTTACCTGCTTTGGAGATCACTGCAGGACATTGTTAGCGCACTGGAGTTGGGAATCGTAGAGTGAACATTGCACCAGCGGACAGGAGTTAATGCCGTCGGACTTCCTCTCTGAAGGGCGGCTCGTAAAAGGGATTATACCGCTGACAAAAAGTGCAGAATCGGCGAGGCTTTGATTCATTGTTGTCTTGAGGGGAGCGCTGACTCTATTAGACCTTTTTGTACAGGTTCCTGCCTCTGGTGCTGCAACAGCCCATGATGTTTGAAATCCTCACCCTAGCATCCACATCCTGGAGTTTTGTTTATGTTTGTGTTTTTCCTTCAAGTCCTGAAGGCATCTCCACTGTGTTCTTGTTCCCTGGTCCAGGCGTGCCCTTGTCCACACAATGGGGCCCTCAGGGTTACTTCTACGCCATCCAGATTGCACAGTATGGCCTGAGCCACTACAGTAAGAACCTGACGGAGAAGCCGCCCCACTTGGAGGTGTATGACACAGCAGAGGAACGCGACAGCCGGCCCCCCTCTTGGACTGTGCCCAGGGGCTGCTCCTTCACAAGGGTCTATGATAAGGCCCGCGCCAGCAGCGTACGCCAGTTCAGTGCGCCAGGTACCTGAGTGCTCTGCCGTGCTCTGCCGGTGGGGTTGGTGGTGAACAGTTAACTCTTGACCTTTTACATACATTTGTTCCTGTATTTTTTATTATTAATTCTAAATTGCTTCAACCAAGCTGTTTCCATTTTTGTATGCCCCAGCACTTCACTCCTCCCTTTGCCATGAGCTCTTTACCAGAATATGACCGATTTCTGGAGGGAAGTGTATTAACACTAGTGTGGAAGAATGACATTCTGACCTTGGCATTAGCGTACATCTTGTTGTTAATGACCCAGCTGATCAATACGCATTAGTATTAGCGGGCCGGTTCCCCAGCAAGCCGCCGGAGCCATCTCTGTCACCGCTAAAGCTGGCGATCTCTGAGGAGCAAAAAGCCGAGAGTATCCCCTCCTTTGTATTGCTGATAAGTAGCGAAGAGAAGATGGGATCTCTTATGTATTCCCTACTCATCCTTTATTGATGGCAGAGTAATCACAGGGCCACGGTACAAATCCACTTACTCACAAGATTGCCTTAAGTAATGGATTTATGAGTGCATTAAACAGCCGTAGGAATGAGATTCCAGGTTGTCTTCTGCAGGCTCGCTTGCGCTTTCCTCCCCCCCCCCCCCTTTTTTTTAAAAATCTATTGAGAAGAAATGGACCAACAGCATGTTTTTCTTTCTTTATGTGCTGGTTCGCTTGCATTTGTGAAACCCTCCACCTGTGTTTGGACTGAGTAGGGAACAGCAGATTCTGTAGGGGGTAGAGCATCACCTTGCAACTGAAGAAGAAATTATTTATTGGATTCCTTTTTCAAAGGTAGCTTATGTTAGGTATATATAAAGGTTATTTACCCATTTATATGGTTGGGGTAACTTTTACTTCATCAGTTCTTCATCACATGATAGCAGCGGGAGGTAGCTTCCGCATAGTACTCTTGATCAAGGTACGTACCTTAAACTGGTCCTAAAAATTACCCCAGTTGTATAAATGGGTAAATCACTCTAAGGAACTTTTTTAATATTGTAAGTTGCTTTGGAGAAAAGTGTCAGCTAAATTAAGAGTAATAATAGTAATAAAAAGAAAGTCTTTAAGTGTGTATTGACTGAGTTTGTACCTCCACAAAACCACGTATGGACTTTAAGCGAATTATTTGTGTACATGTAAATCAAGTGGGTGCAGTGAATAAATGTCTCCATGTGTACATACTGACTGAAGAAAGAAGTGGAGAGCTAAAGCGTGTAAGCTTATTCTCCAAAGTAGAGATGCGCTCCACATATCACGCTCAGCAGGAGACTGGGTGTGGGGGTTTAGGACTCTTCATGCGTGTCTCTGCCGGGCGGAAACGCGCGAGATGCCAGGATGTAGAGTTCTGCGGGGCTGTTTTATTTATAAATATTTCTCACTAGGATTTCAGCCAAGAAAGTGGCTCTTTCCCACAGATGAGCGCTTCCCTCTAATTAACTACAGTGAGCAGTGACACACGTGAACTGGCTTCCCACAGGAGCTCAGGCGTTGAGAAGCGCACAGATTTATTAAGTCCTGCGGAAAAGCATCCTGAGCTCTGGTGCCGTCGTCAGAATGAGAAACGGGCCCCGATGAGCAGAAACAGTCAAGCTGATCAAAAGGATGTCTTGGTGTTTTCCTGTTTTTCCATTACTATTTAATTATTTTGGCGGAGTTTTTGTCAGAAGCAGGAAGTTTTTCCTATCTTTGCGACCGAATCTCTACTGAAGCAGCTTATATTAAGAACTTTGCATAAAAAGTACAACAGTGGAGTCCTCCAGGTTACGAGTCAAAGTTCCTAATCACTTTGCTGACAGCGCTCTTTTTTTGTGTCTCACAGAGAACACAGAGGGGATCTCACTGCCTCTGGGAAACTCAAAGGACTTCATCATCTCCTTCGACCTCAAGTTTGTGTCCAACGGGAGTGTCTCGGTGGTGCTCGAGACGACAGAAAAGAATCCTCCGTTTGTCATCCATTACGTTACTACAACCCAGCTCATCGCCTTCAAGGACCGCGACATCACATACGGGTTGGGACCACGCACTGCTTGGAGCACGGTAACACGGGACCTGCTAACGGACCTGCGCAAGGGCGTAGGCCTGTCTAACACCAAGGCCGTCAAGGCCACCAAGATCATGCCACGGCGCGTCGTGAGACTGGTGCTACATGGCCGCGGCTTCATTGACAACATCACCATCTCCACTACAGCCCACATGGCCGCATTCTTTGCTGCCAGTGACTGGCTGCTGCGAAACCAGGACGAGCGTGGCGGATGGCCCATCATGGTGACGCGCAAGTTGGGCGAGGGCTTCCGCTCACTGGACCCTGGGTGGTACTCTGCCATGGCCCAGGGGCAGGCCATGTCCACACTGGTGCGTGCCTACCTCCTCATCAAGGAGCCGGCATACCTCAACGCTGCGCTGCGCGCCACCGGCCCATACAAACTGCCATCAGGGCAGCATGGGGTCAAGGCTGTCTTCATGGACAAATACGACTGGTATGAGGAATACCCAACGACTCCCAGCTCTTTCGTGCTCAACGGCTTCATCTACTCTCTCATCGGCCTGTACGACCTGGCCGAAACAGCTAGGGACGAACGGGGTCGTGAGGCACGGCTACTGTTCAACAAAGGCATGGATTCCCTGAAAGCTATGCTGCCCCTGTATGACACTGGGTCTGGCACGATCTATGACCTGCGCCATTTCATGCTGGGCTCAGCGCCCAACCTGGCACGCTGGGACTATCACACCACTCACATCAACCAGTTGCAGCTGCTGGCCTCCATTGATGATGAGCCCATCTTCAAGGACTTTGTCAAGCGGTGGAAGAGCTACCTGAAGGGTGGCAGGGCCAAGCACAACTAGAGCTGCCCAGCGACTTCCATCTCTAAGCGCAGCTTGAGTGCTTGTCTGTTTGCGTGTCCCAGCGCTGAGAAGCCACTCCGCTCCATTGCACACCTCAGGCACGTCGATGAGGCTGTAATAGAGAATGGTTTCGGTCTTCTCGAGCTGGCAGTTGTAATTCACTGCTAACGTGGCTTCAGGGAGTATGTGTGTGTTGTATGGAAGGGAACAGAAATAGTTTGCCTCACTTGTCTGTTAAGCATTGAATCCTGTTAACTGCAGGACATGGAGAAGAGACTGAGTGAGGGAAGTATGGAAAAACAGGTTTGGTGTTACAGCCGAGGAGGGTTGGCACCCAGCCCTGCATTACTTCATTGATTCTTCCGGTATCTTACACATTCCTCCCCCCGTAACTGTAAAATCAAAGTAAATCTGAAATGGGTAGCTGGCATGGTGGAGCCATGCAAACCGTAAGTTGTTAGAAGTGGTAAAGCGGTAGAACAGAGACGACACGGGTCACCGGAAACATTTCTCAACCCAAAGATTAGTGTCTTTACAATGCAGGCTTTGTTTTGCATCACTCGACGTCTGAGAGTAGATTTATGGTCAGTGTCGCACCCCAAGGTCACCCCAAATCTGTTGCACATTCAGCTCACCTTTCAACTGGTTCTTCCCAACTGAAATTGTCTGAGTTCAGGGCATCAAAATCCTTATCTGGCTTTTCAAAGATCAAAATCCATTGCGCGTCTTCCCCTCACAGGAGGTAAAATGCAGTCCTTGGCTTGATGAGTTCCTGTGCTGAGTTCTCTCTTGTTTTGTGTCCCCTTTGGGTCAGTCGTGTACAGAAGCACCTCCAGGAGTGCATTTTCTGCCCCACCGCAGCCAAAGCTTCCACTTTCCTCCGTCTGGATGAACATTGCAGAGAGAAGAGTCTGCACAGGACTTTGACACCGTGGGCTGTCCTGTGTCTCTTATCATCCCCCAGACCTCAGCGTACTGCCTTGGCGGGAGTCCTGGGTCCTATGTCAGTGCTGGTGCCCCGCTGGTGTCCCAGCGTTATCTGCTCAAGTCCTTCAGCGTTCCCAGGGTCAGGAAATGGCTGATAAGGAACTGTGCCGGCAGCCTTGCCGCCGCCGATCTGGGATTCGTGTTTTATATCGGAACACGAGCTAGGGAGGGGGAACGGTGAATTCACCGCGACCGGCGGCGCTACACGAGCCAAGCGGGCCGCTTTAAACGGCATTATTGCAAGTTGAATTACCGTTTGCTCGGTGCCATGTGCTTGGGAAGAACCCAGCGCCAGGTGGACGGGTGGCGACTGCCAGCATCTAGAGCTGCTCGCAGACTTTAAGCCACAGCTGCGTTAGTGATGCACCTTTACATTTAGTTGAGCAGCCAACCGAATCCCAAGTGCATCTCACTTCATTACCAAACAAAATGT
Source organism: Heterotis niloticus (assembly GCA_018136845.1). NCBI lineage: Eukaryota > Metazoa > Chordata > Actinopteri > Osteoglossiformes > Osteoglossidae > Heterotis > Heterotis niloticus. Next base: position 8,713,181 of record CM030904.1, read on the forward strand.
TATAAATGAGATATACAAGACCCTCAGCAGTGTGACCGTGGCTGTTGTGGTACCTATTACAGTTCTTTTTATGACGTCCACCATTTTTGTACCCCATATGTAATAAGTGGAATTGTTTGAAAGTGGTGTTTCTGACCTGCGGGGTCTGTCAGAAGGCATCATCGTGGCTCGAGGGAATATTCGTATGCATTTTCCTCCCACTTTGTGTGCGGTCTCCTCGGTTGGCGCAGCGCAAGTGAAACGTCCGTGCTCCGCTTTGTTGTTTTCAAAATCGAAAAATCTTTCCCAACTTGCTCGCGTAAGAAAGTTTTCTTCCCCACCAGAAATGCGTGCGTGCTTGCGTGAGTGGGATCGGGGTGCGTGGGAGCTGCTGTTGTGCCGCAGTAAGGGCACAAGGAAAACATCCTCAGCTGCTTTACAAGAACATCGCCAGCAGGTTCTTGGTGTTGATATGAATCCTGGCACAGTTTGCAGTCACAGCGAATGAGCGCTGCCCTCCCATATCAGCTGTTTGTGTGGGCTAAACCTAATTAATCTTTTGCCTCTCTCATTGACAGATGACTGAATGAGGAGGGAGTCCTCAGAGGTCCTTTTAGTTGCTTTGGTTAATACACTTGAAGTCTTTATTTCGGGGATGGAGCTGTCCGTATCGGCAAACGGTCAACGTTTTTCTCTTAGTGCAGCGCAAGCTAATGTGTGGACAAGGTGATATCCGAATAGGCACCGAGAGAAGCAGAAGAAGAATGAAATAAGCTGCTTTGTGATGAGCCCTGTGCCGGTGTGCTGTTCCTAGCTGAGGTGGCTGACGCCAGTGGCGTCTGCAGTAAAATTTTCCTTGTTGAGCGCAGATCGGGGCGTAAGGAATCGTGCCACTCGGGAGGATGTCGGTGTGACAGCAACGGGGGTGGAGCCGAGCTGCTCGAGCCGGGTTTGTGCAGGATGTAACGCAGCAACAAGATGCTGTTGTTTGACAGGATGGCAGTGATCAGCATCCCCCTCCCCCCCCCAAGATGGTCTGCTGCAATCCGGAGGGCCGCGGACCGTTCCGACAGAACTCCGGTTCTGAGACTAAACCAGACATTATTGAGGCTGAATGGATGCGTGTGATGATGGACAATGGAGGCTTCCGTCTGAAACCATTGCGTTGTCCTGTCCCATCCCCCCCCCCATCGATTATTACTATGCACATTTTCATATTTGCCACTTTGTTGGACCCAGACAGTTGGATCCTAAAAGGGGAAAGTCATCTTTTCTGGGTTCAAGCTCATGCGCTGTTCATACCAAAGTCACTTAAGACCGGGTTATTAGAGGATTATTGGTCGCACTTCAAAGATAAACAACATGTAGTTGCATTGTGTTGTCTCGTAGCGATCGGAAATACTTTCCTCCGTCTGTCGCAATGAAGATGTCTGTTTCCAGACAAATGAAAAGAAGGCGGCCAAGTCTGCCATTCCCTAAGGAAGGAGGGAAATCAGACCATTTGCAATTGTAGTCATTCGCATTCTGTAGAATAGTTTGGAATATAACGGACGGGGAAAAGTGAGATGTTAATTTCTGCAGTCAAAGGGACGCGTGCAAATGTACAACTGTTGTCAAGAATTCATGATGTTTCAAAGGGGAAAAAACAGGCTCTTAAGCAGCGGTAAATCCCTGTCGGGGGGGGGGGGTTGCTTTAAATTATTGAATAATTTGCTGTGTCAGAGCACAAAAGCACAACTCTAGTGTCATCAGTTGACTTTACTCTCTCCAATGTAATTTCCTTCTTCTGGACAACGTGCAAGGCCTTCCCTTGAAAGCTGCTAATGTTTGTCATGGTGAAACCAACAACATCATGCTCCCCCCCCCCACCCCCCCCTTGGTTCCCTCCACTGTCCTGTAAATTGACATGTGCACCCCCAGTCACATGTGACATATGCAATAAAGTGTTTACTGTGTTTCCTGTACCCGGAGACATCCAGAGAGGTTGTATAAACTTTGCAATTGAAGCACAATGTGCACATGCTACCATTTTTTTATGCAGAGAAGTGTTTATATGAAATAGTCAAACTCTTTGTGCTCGGAATTTGCTTTTTAAAGTTGTAAAATAAAGGCGTTCTTTCTTACACGGCTGTCTGGTGGGATTCTGTCTCTTCACAGCCCAGACTGGAAACCTGCCCGCGTGCCGAGAAAAGCGGCTTTTTCTTCTTCAGGAGGGAAGATGAAAAGGGGGCCTTTTTTTCGTTAGCTTTCTTAACTTGAGTTGCAGCAGTCAGACCATATCTGAGAAAAGTTATCCAGCTTTCATCTTCCTTTTTTTGCCCAGCTCCCCACCACCATCCTCACACAAGCTCGGAGTAAATGACTGGTGTCAAGCTGGAGCGGCTCCACCCGCGCATTCGCCATCTCCGACATTTATGGAGTCCAGCCGCTTCCTATCCGTTCCGGCCTAATGACATTATCGTGGTCCTCGACCTTCCCGTCAGTTTGTCTCGCTCCCATAATGAGACATGCAGACGCTCTGCGATCCGCCGAGTCATTGGGCAGCCTTGCGCTGTTGCCCCCCCATGTAGACAGCTGTGATAGCATTAGAGGAATTCATGGACGCGGTACAGACAGGTGGCGGCCAGCACAGCGCTCCTCGCTCGCGGTGATCCGATTATGGGCCGGATACGCGTCTCCGTCTTCCATCCCGGGTCCGTCTTGAGGAAGAGGCTGTCTGCAGAGGTCAGCGGGAGGACCCGCCTGGGCGGTACTGTGGATGGATCAGCAGCTCATCGAATAGTGTGAGCACTGAGCGCTGTGTGCTGGACCAAACTGTGACACTCTGACCCGCAGCGGGATGCTTCAGAGCCTCCTTGGCATCCTGGTGGTGTTGGGCATCTCAGCTGCTTCCTCGGCTGAGATTTCCCTGTCCCGCACCGGTACTAAAAGTCACAGCTCCCCATTTAATGGCGGATGCTGGCTGTGTCCTCAAATGTCAGGAGAGGGGAGGAGGTCTTGCTGAAGCGCAGCCATCCGTGCCGGTGTCCTCAGACAAGACAGCGTCGGAACAAAGCAACACGTTATGCCGTCGATGCTGATCCACGGGGATTTTACACGTCCGTTGCCAGTCAAAAGTTTGAATATAGCCAGGCAGTGCTTCTGTGGGACACACTGGACAGATGGGTGAAAGCAGAGCGACTGACACACGTCGTACATCTGTGGAGGCTTCTGCAGAAGAGCTGGGAAGACACGGCGCCTCATTTGCACTTTTCCAGTTCCAGCCTGTGCATGGGTTTGTGTGTGAGTGCGTAGCCAAGTGTCCACTACCGTTATGTGGAGAAATGAAGCGGAGCTACGTGATGTCACCAGAGCAGGTCCCGAGGAGCCATCGGCGAGGCTGGGGGAAGGACATGGATCTGGAACGGTTGGTGGTGCGAATCGACTGGGTCCCGAACGTAGCGGCACATTTGCATGCTGGGAAGGAGGGAAGTGACACTTCTGATGAGGCCTTTGCCGCTGCCGAATGAACTGAATGTTCAAAACCTGAATGAAGACGCAAGAAGAATGCTTTGGTGATGCCTGCATGCTTTCATTTCTCACCTATGAAGGACTCTTGGTCTGTACCTCTAGGTCCAGCCCTGTCCAACAGGAGACGTTGCTGCCATTTGGACTAGCAGCCGCAGTCCAGAGCTACAGAAGTCCAGTGCTTCACTTATTTTAAAACAGCCCCATCTTGTGGTCAGAAAAGGGCAAACGCGTCGCTTTTAGTGATTTTCTCACATTTATCTGCTTTAATTTACAGAAAAACCAAAGTCAAAAAATACAGAATTAAGGAATTTTTTACTTTTAATCCAAAGGAATTTAAACAACTTAATCAATGACTCTACTGGGCCTATAGGGAGAGTAGCATTTAGGGCTCTCACCTTGAAATGTGCAGGACCTGGGTTTGAATCCCAATCCCTACCGTGGTATCCCTGATCAAGCTACTTAACTTGGACTGATGCAGTACGAAACCTTGTAGTAAAAAGGGGTAAAGTGTGGTGACATTGCTTATTCATCATTGTAAGTCACTGAATAAAGGCGTGAGTCAAAAAAAGGTCAACAGTAACTGTCTGTTTGGTTGTGATGTAAGAGGCAAACATACGGCTTTAAATGTACATAGTAAAACACGCCTCAATCCTGAGTGCCGATTTTACTATTCATTACCGCACTGAAACTGAACTTTCATAGCCTGACAGGGAGTCTGCCGCAGTCATGGAGGTCAAAAGGTTGTCCTCCAGCAGAGTAGCCGCCAGTGTTGGTATTTGACTCCTGGTGGATTGACCCCATTCAGTTGTTAACTGACAACTTTTAATTTCTTAAATGTTTTGGGGGGGGGGGGGGCTGATCATACAGCCTACTAATAAAAACACTGAGCAATCGTATTAGACCACTTCCCAGCAGCCAATGGACTCTGGTGGTTTTCTAGGATTTCCCAGGGTCCAGCAGTGCCTCTTTCTCAGCTGCTTGCCACAGACAAAGAGAAGTAAAAATGACAAAAACGACAGCGTTGCCTTTGTTTTCCACTGTGGCTCGACCGGCAGCCGCCTTTCCGCCACCCATTTTTAAAGCTTCGTCCGTGGGGCATAACAGTGGAAAACACGAACTAGTAAACCAAAGGTTACTGCTCCAGCTCTGCTCCCTCCTGCTGCTGCTACAGGGGCTCTAAGAACTTACCCTGTTTTACTCCACAGAGGTACCTGGCTGTAAATGGTGCATTTACCATATGACAATACTTCTCAATGTTGTTCAACATTTTCTATTATGAATCCTCAGCTGTAGTAAACATCTGCCGGCTGGTCTGAAATTAAAGTTACAGCAAACTGCTACAGATTGAAAGCTGCTGTGATGTTAAACTCATTGAATTTAATTATTTCTTGAAAGTAAAATATATTTTGCATTGTAGTCTGTCCAAGGCTACAGTACGTATACTGTAGTATTACTTTTGGTAATGTTTAACTAGTTGCTAAGGGTCGTCACTGACTCAACATCCCTTAGCAACAGCAAACTGGTATGTGTGATCCTCGGGGTAAGCTGGTCATTTTTAATTCCCTTAAGTTTTATTATTTCTTAGATTTGTAGTCTTTTCTATGCTGAGGACAGTACCGGTGACTGTTGCACTGTACTTCTAAAAGCAGGACAGCCTTGACACTGCCAGTCCTGTTGGACCGAAATGTAAGTTAAAGGAAAAAAATAGCACGAAAACATCACAATAAAACAATATAATTAATATCCCAGTGAAAAAAGTGTTAATGCACATAGACAAGACTGTGTTCATACTTCACCTGTGCTGTTCCTACAGTTAATAAATACATAGGACGGTATTGCCGTGGCCACAATACACAGCGGTGGGCAGTGTAAGGGTGTGACTGATGGGTGTGGGCATGTAAGTGTACTTACACAGTAGTTATACTGCCGTTTTACCATGGTTAGCACTGTGGTACACACCTGGTTGCTCTCTGGGGACCCTCCTGTTATACTTTGGCTTCTTTCTTTGCTGTGCAGAGCACCAGGCTGCAAGTAGTGTGTGTGTGTGTGTGTGTATTAGGACTCCAGGGTGCAGTGTTGCCAGCTTCTCTAAAGGCCTACGCAGCCAAATTGCCTCTGTGTAAAGTGTAAACACAGTGTGTTGGTGTGCAGTAGTTGTATTCCTATTATTATTGTCGCTATATTCAAAGAGTAAATTAAATGCTTTCTACCGTTGAACTTTTGCAGCTATTTATGTCACCTTGCTGACAACATTTTGTTTTTACTGTTCTGACTGATTTGTACTAAACTATTCTCATGTAGTCTAGAACACGGTGGAGCAACGGGAAACACCCTTGTCTCACGACGCTCGGGCTGGTTGGGTGTGGGATCAAATCAGCTCTGTGCATACAGGTATTTGCATGTTTCTCCCACAGTCCGAAGACATCTGATTCAGGTGAAATGGTCTTTGAATTGCTTGTTGTGTGTGTGTGTGTGTGAGAGAGAGACTGCCCTACAGTGGATTGGTGTCCTCTGTGTTACCAGGATAGATAGTCCTGTCCTAACAAATAAATAGGTTTTATTATTATATTTATCTTTATTTATGAATAGTTATATATGTATAATTACTATTTGGGTGTCCATCACATTGACCTCATTACTTCTCACCCAGTAAGGACAGTATTGTCAGTGTCACTGTCATATTTGGAATTAGTTCCTATTTTAGGGCTTTTCAGACTCCACAGAAAAACCCTCGATAACAGATAAATAATACAGCAGAATTTCCTTTTTGGCCCTAGATATGAGACACACTGCAAAATGATATTTACTTGAAAATTTTAAAACTAAAATGTAATAAAATAAATCCTTATACTGCTGCTGGTGTAGAAGTGTAGAGGATGTTGTCTTATAGTCTCCTGCTATAGAACCTTTGATGAAGGCACTAACCCTGAACTGATACTGCAATACCCTGGTACAACTTTTTTTTAAAGCCACAGACTTAAAATTTGTCATGCAGGTACTTTTCACCCTAAGTGAGGTTTTTGCGTAGTCAAGTTCATTAAACTCCAAAGAGATTACTTATTATTTTGAAAATTTTAAATTCTCTCTGATAAGGCTTGGAGAAACAGGAGTAGTGATGCTATATACAAAGCGTACATACGTAACCCTGACAGGTTTTCTCACTACTTAAACACACACACACTAAATGCGTACTTTTTAGTGTGTACTAAATTCAACAAACTGAACAGTAAGTTTAGTGATATGCAGTTTGTTACTATTGTGTACACGTCACTATGGCCCGATTGCGTGTTGCTGTCAGTGCCATCTGTGTGTTTGATCGAGGAAACCAGTAACTGTTATATGTGAGTAAATAAGAATGTTAACATTAATAAGCAATTATACATGAACCACACACAACATTGCACACATTCGTAAGGTCAGGGTAATAAAGTTTATAGATATATTTAGTTTTTTTCCTTTCCACTTGACTATGACCAGAATGCACAAATACTTGTCTACTAAATGACAAGTATTTAATAATAAAACTGTTGGATGATTATATAATGTGTTAAGACTTTTTGCACTTCTACCACTACACCTTTTTGACCCGACGAGTGCTGGACAACACACCAAGTTAACAGTAACCAAAGTTGACCTGAGATACACCTAGATACAGATGATCTCATCCTGAGTTGGGGGAGGAGGTCAGCTGGTTGTGAGGATGCTTGACTCTGCTTTTGCTCAATGGACTCAGTGGGCTGGTGAGTCCCTGTTTGGCTTCTGACCACCTCACAAAGTCTCAGATAAATGGAGAAACCACTCTGCCTCATTGGACTGGTTCTTTTCACCGCTGCCATCTGTCTGAATAGCACAGTTTCAGGGGTTAGGAAAACAGGAAAAGCAAGAAATCAGTGCCTTGTTGTAGCCCTTGGGTTGTGTTTGAGAGAGCTGCCTATTGTTGATGTCCCTACACTCCTTTTTGGAATATAGTGTTTTTACTTTAAATGATATGGTGTGTGTGAGCTCCTGACTGTGGTGTTTGATACTCATTGATCTTCATTATAGTCTCACCCATTTCTAAGGTTAATCAGATCTAACCAGACACACCAGAAACATACAAAATGTGAATAAACTACAGTAAAACAGGTGACCATTAATGATACTGTATGTGTTCAGATGGCTCCAGTGGAGGACGTCACAAAGCCTTAGGGCAGCCAGATGAAAGAAACCATATTCATGATGGATAAAAACAAACCCTGAGGATTACATCATTAAAATGACACCATAATTTACTCTCACTTTGCAACAAGCCTGCATTCCTGCAGCTGCCTGTAGCTGAGTTGGTGTGCTATTGGACAATGGTACAGAGAAAGATCTAGAAAGTTTCCCTGCTGTTCAGCTTCCTCATTCCAGTTGAAGGATGTTTCCAGTTATCACAGCGTGTAATGCGTACACGGCTAAGCGGCTCATTGTACGTAGGAGAATGAAAAGGACATGCGATGCTGTCCAGAGCTCCACACATTGCTACCACAGCTTGCCCCGTCTTTCCTTGTATATGGACTCTGTCCTTCTCCATTTTTCCAAGTATAGGGCTGTTTGCAGTGTAAATATGTGTAAGCTTGAGTGTGTGTGTGTGTTTTCTTTTGTATTGTGTGATAAGTTATGCGCTTTGAAACAATACTGGTGACTTCAGTGATGACCAGAAGTCCTCTGAGCTGCATTCAAATTTTTGCACCACCTTATATGATTTAATGCTTGGCCTCAAAAAATTTTCCCCACTAACTTGGGGTTTCCATGACACTGGAATTGGAAAGTGCCATTGAGTCATAGCTGACTTCTGGACGACTATTTGTGTGGTTTTCAAGGTACGGAGAAACAAAAGTGGTTTGCCATTGCCTCCTTCTGGCCTATTTTTCCCTTAGTGGGGTGCAAACTTCACACACAGCCCTGAGCTGGACTTGACCCTCACATCAGGCAAGCAGCCTAGGAGCTATGAGGCACCACCACATCCCCCTATGCCTATGGGGCCTCCCTATTTCCTGTGCACACCTTTGAGGGTTTCACACCTCGCAATCTGAATTCTAGAATGTGGCTTCCATTTGAATGTCTGCGCAAACAGATGTCAATAAATCAATAAATACATCAGCCTTCGCATCAGGCTGCTTTAGCTGCACATATGAGGTGTGACTTACCTGCTGTACTCTGGTGTTACTCTTACATAATGTGTGTGTGACAGAATCAAGCCTCACATACCAAGAATGTACCTGTTTATGTACCTGTTCGACCTGTAACTCTTTGTGCACGCTGAGCCGTGCCTGTCTCTTTCCACAAAGGTCCTGGTCTCTGTTGTCCCCACAGGTGCCCCTCGCTGCCCCTTTCACCAACCATGGATGGTATAGGCAGGATTTTTTGAGTGCAAACCCCTCCAGGTGATTATGAGCGAGATGCAGATTTCCAGTCAGTGTTATCATCCAGGATGATGGATCCCTTGGGATAGCCTGGGTTACTGCGTTTGCTGTGATGGAGCACAGTTTTCTCAGAGGACAAAGTTGTCTTCTGCAGGGACGAATTTATTTTGGCGAGAAAGATGCTTGTTAGATGATTAACGTATGAACACCAAACGCTGAGGGGAAGCCGGGAAAGGTGACTTTGAGGCTGCGAGCAGCATGCAACTGTTTGTCTTGGCTGGTGGGACCTTGTGATGTAATAGTTGTGTGTGTGGAGGGGTTGAAGTCCCAGGGCAGGGAGGTTGGACTGGATGTGTCCAGTCCCTGCCCTGGGACTTCACCCCCTCCCCAAACTAGCTGGACAAACCGACAAAGCTGCCAAATCACATTTCACTTTTCAGCACCGCCAGTCTCCAGTGTAAACATCAAATATTACAATACATCGAGTTTGATTCTGAGGGAAGGTATGAGTAGTTACAGGACAGTTCTGATGTTTTCCATCATATTTGCGTTTTTGTCGCGGATGGACTAAATCCTGTCCACTAGACGATTGTTTATCAGCTCTACGGAAGCTGTATTTCAACAATCAGCTGTATGAGAAAACAAAATGAAATGAATGGAATGAAGTTCCTCAGGTCTGTGCTACAGTGCGCTTAAGATAGAGATGAATGTGAAGATGGAAACAGCTATTTTATCATGTCTGGCTCTTAGGCAACCACTGACATGATTTTCAAGGTAAGAAGGAATGGAAGGGGTCTACCATTGCCTTCTTCCAGCACATTCTTTCCTTTGAGGGGCGCAAACACGGAGGAGAACCTGCAAACTCCGTACGCACCCCTGAGTTGGACTTGAACCCCACATCAGGCAAGCAGCCCAGGAGATGTGAGGTACCAGTTTACCCTGCTTACACTGCATCCTCCCAATTTGAAGATAAGTGAATACAAAAGATTATAAATATGAAAGGATAGACAAATAAAAAACAGCAGTTGGAAATACAAAAGGGTAAGAAATGTGTAATTTCAGTACAAACAATGATAGAAATGTAGTGGAGATGTGCAGAGTCTGTGGTCATGCACACAGTGGTCATGGCCAATGATGGTGGTGATTGGTCCCGAGTTGTCCCAGTTCAGCAGCCTGTGCTAGAAAACTGCTCCTGAGCCTGGTGGTCTTGGCCCTCAGGTTGTCATAGCATCTGCCAGATGATGGTGGTGGGGGGGGGTGTTGGTGATGTCCTCCTGATACACCGCTTGTTGTAGGTGATCTGGATGGTGGGTAGTGAGTTCTTGGTGTTGGACTGGGCAGAATTCACTACCTGTTGCTCCCTGGTCAGACGCAGTGCAGTTCCCATATCAGACTGTGATCCAGGAAGTGAGAATGCTCTCTGGTGCATCTGTGGCAGCTGGTGATTGGGGAAAGAAATCCAGCTCTTCTCAGTTTCCTCAACAAATTGAGACACTGTTATGCCCTTTTTTAAAGAAGGTCGCTTGTGTTGGTTCTGGAAAGCTCCTTGGAGATGTGCTTTCCTGGGAACTTGAAGCCAAGCACCAGCTCACACTAGTACACAGGGTAGTGTGAGCAGCTCAAGTCCTTCAAAAGTCAAAAATCATCTCCTTAGTGTTGCTGATATAGGAATACAGATTGTTGTCCCTGCACAAGGCTACAAACCGCACAACTTCCCCTCTGTAGGCTGACTTGTTGGAGTTGTGGGTTTGGAAGGTAAACAGGAGGGGGCTGAGCACACAGCCTTGCAGAGTGTTCAATACGGTGGTATGGGAGGTGTTGTCATGAATCCTCATGGCCTGTGGCCTGTTGGTCAGGAAGCCCAGGATCAAGTTGCACAAGGGAGTGTTCAGGCCCAGTGAGGACCATTTATTGATAGTTTATTGACCAGCTGTTAGAGGAAAATGGGGTTCAATGCTGGACTGAAATCAGTGGACAGCATTCTAACATAAGTCTTTATCCTTCCAGTGGGTTAAAGCCAAGTGGTGATGGCCTCTTCAGTTCATCTGTTGGGGTGGTAGGCATGCTGGGGAGGGTCTAATGTGGGACGCAGGCCTTGATGTGGGAGTTTCCCACCGCATTTCATAATCTCTGTGGTGAGAGAGACTGGACAGTACTCATTGAAGCAGGATAGTGGTGGTTTCTTAAGGACCGGGGTGACGATGGTGGATTTGAAGCAGTCGGGGACAACGGTCTGGTGTTAAAGATGTCAGTGAAGATCCCCATCACTTAACTACTGCACTCCTTCAGCATGCAGCTGGGGCTGCCATCAGGTTCTGCAGCTTTCAGCATGTTGACTCTCGCCAGAGGGCTCCTCACATCAGCCAGGGGACCCAGACAACACCTGTTCATCTTTGGGAGGTGTGACTTTCATGGGCGGTTTCATGTTGAAGGTCTCCAAATGAGCATAGAAACAATTCCGCTCATTCAGCAGGAACACATTCCCATCATCAACACTGTTGTTGTCGGCGATGATCTGTATATCCTGCCAACATCCTCCTTGGGCTGTTGTCCACAAAGTAGTTCTCGATCCCCTGGGTGTCGGCTGCCTTGGCTTTCCTGATTCCGCCGGTGGTATTTAGACAATAATTAGCAATATTTGTAATAATTCATATTAAATAATAAATTATATTATAAGCTATATTTATGTAATAGTGAAACAGGTCTAATTATTCTTTTTAAATTGAAGCACATTTTCTCTACTTTGACATTTATTCATTTATATTATATTTGTAATATTTTTAAATGTACACATATATTATATAAATCAGTTATAATTTATATCAATTTGTCAAACAGCGGTTAAGACAAGCTGGGCAAGAAATTAAATGTGTAGTGTGCTTTGCAAGCGCTGTCATGTTTGTGCTTTAAAGATGCACTTCTGCTGTTATAACGTCTTTAGAGCTTTTATTAAAACCCCAAGCTTTAAAAATTGCTTCAGGTGACAAATCAGACCATTAGTCAAGCCACTAAAGCAGCGTTTGGCCATTGGCACATGACTGTCATATAAATCTTTGTGGTGTGCAGGGCTAGACGGGGTTTATTATTAACCATGCTTTCCTCAGTTTAGAAGAAAGAATTAATAAGTAATGGGCTCATTTTCTGTTTAATGTCGGCCGGGTGCAAATTTTTCACACCTGGCAAACAATGGACAGTTTCACTGCTACCAAGTGAGAAGCTCCACTGGGATTCACCCTTTCAGGGATGAGCGGTTACACACGACAGCTTAGTGCACAACTAAAGCCAAAATGTTCGAATGTGCGTCTTGTAATTTGACTTTGCAGCCCTACCTGGGAACTCAGTTTGGCAGCTGCTGTTGCCATCAGTGGCAACTTGATACGTTGCCGGAGCGCTGGCTACCTCCAGGGGAATCGGTTGTCTGCGTGTGATGTGTCCTGTGGGCGCAGACAGCCCTCCAGGTCGGTGTTGGCATGAAGCAGGAATGAAAGGCTTTCTGCCCCTGCTGTGTGAAACTCAGGTAATAATCCCTGAGGCAGGACATGCGCTTCACCCAGGTGAAGGACACGGTCACCAACCATGCCAGAAACAGGCCAGACCACCTTCAAGAAGCAGAACCTGTAGAGATCTTTGGAAGATTCTAGACTGCTATTGTTCTGGAAGCTGCTTCGCTTTGTCACCAGATCTGGGTGGCATTTAACTGTTGTGTGACAAGAAAGTCTTGTTAGCGGTGTGCCTCCAGAAGAAGTTAAATTACAGCTGAAGGTCCTTCTTCAAAGGTAAGAACATCTCCTTTCAGCGACGTGGTGAGGCCACGCTCGGGGTTGCTGTTAGGTATACAGGTTCTGTAGATTCCAGAGACTTTGCATGGGGCGGCAGTAACGTTGAGAGAAACTGCAATTGTGAGGCACCCCCCCCCCCATTGCTCCTCAATGACTTGGGCTCAACATTATCTGTTTTACCAGTTCATGGTGTTTATCCTATGTTATGAATAAAGGCCTTATTGAATGTGACCAAACCGACAGCAGCAGTAAAGCTGCTGTTCAACTTTGGGGCTGCTGAGGGTGTGCTTGAGGAGTGTAAGCAAGCCTGTGGGTGTGAGCGTGTCTGTGCTGAGGAACAGCATGTTGCAAGAAAGGGCGGGGGACGACTTCCAGCCTCACTCCCAGTGTATAAACGCACTTTATCGTCATATAAAGTATTAACAGTACCCATGGAAGCGGTCCGCCCCGCATCACACGTTCTGTGTTTAGTACACGGTAGGGTTAGATATGCACAGCTTTTCCGTCCATTTTATCTTTTCCTCGTTGGCTATGTGGTGAGTTCTGTATTTTGATATGTGGGCTGCTTACGGGGATGTGTATCTTACAGCGAGAGGTAGTCTCACAATGTCGCCTCTTCCCCACACCCAGGGATACATTAGCCTGCGGTGACTACGGTTCCTCCAGGACCTGCGGGTGTGAGGCGAGCCCTTCCCTGAGCACATTCTGGATAGGTGCACAGCAGGGGAGGGAGGGCCTCCAGCACTGGTTCAGGTGTAAAAGAGGGTTCCACCTCCTTCATCTGGCTGCCTGGCTGCTCGTCTGCCTAAGAGGTTCATTCACTCTCCTCGCCACCATGTTCAGCTTGATCAGGCTGCCCCGCATTTTCACCGTCCACCAGGTGCCCAAAGTAAGTCTTTGTTTGTCACTTTTGTCACTCCCATCTAAGCAGCGGTTTTAAGTACACCACCAAGGGAACATAACTAACACACACACACACACACACACACACACACACACACACACACACACACACACACACACACACACACACACTGACTGTGCTATTTTCAGTCTGTGGACAGTACTGCAGCTGTTTCTTTGAGTAGCTCCTCTGTATTTTAGCATCAGTTCTCAGGTTTGCAGGATGGTTTGTGGTAAAGGCTTCTGTGATGCAGGCATTCCAAGAGGACAGCATCATCTCCGGGTACCGGCACCCCAGGAGCTCTGCCACCGACTGCATCCTCAGCCTCTTCCAGCTCACCAATGAGACACTCAACATCTGGACTCACTTCCTGCCCACATGGTACTGCTCCGACTCGGCTGTAGACCAGCAGGTCCATTAGATCTAAATGCGTCTGCACATCCATTTACTGGGGGTGAATAGGGAAGGGGGAAAGCTGTCAGCCAGTCCTGAATGTGAAGCTTTTCTTTTGAACTTGGGATGCTCTTCTGGGAAGTCTGTTTATCTGTATGTACTTATATGTTTGCCTGATGTTAGCAATTTTTCCGTCGTCATCGGGGGCTGCAGTAGGCTGAGCTGTTTTTTTGTGAGCTGGCATTTCTCATAAAAGCCAGGTGCGCTCATCTGCCCCGGGGTGAGCACATTCTCTGTCTGAGCTGCTCTCCCAGCAAAGCACTGCTATAGCACAGGGTCATTATTCAGCCCTCATTGCTATTTGTCATTACTCAGGGTGCACTAAGTTACACTGCAAGTCAGCTCTGCTTCAGTACTGTTTGTTCAGAATCTCTGTTTACAGTGCTGCAAACATCAGAAACACCTTCCGGTATCTGGTATTCATTGCAGAAATTCAAAATGGAATGCTTAAAAGTTTGCGGATACCAGCTGATACGCTCGATGACGGGAGTTACTTGTTCAGCTTTAAGCTCTTACTCTGATGCGCTGGGTTATGGGGCTGAATTAAGTCATCGAGTTGATCAGGAGTTTGTCGCCATCCATTCGGTTTCACCGGCTCACCCCATCGAGTCCTCTCCTCAATGGCCTGTGCTGCTGTAAACTTCACAGTTGTCCAGCAGGTCCTACCTACTTAAGATGCAAAACTGCACTGAAAACATACTTGTTACGAAACTCGCTCGGCAGGAAAGCAGTTCCCGCCTAACCAGTCCTGTTTGTCCAGTTAGAGTCATTGAGACACTACGGAACTCACTCTCACTAGGTGGTTGCGCACCTCAGGCTCTGGCATGAAGAAACAGCCCGGCTTTGCTAGGGCATTGCCTAATAACTGTGGGTGGGGGTGCAGGGTTTTAATGATTCCTAAAATTCCAAGTTGATCTTTAGTCAAAACAGCCCAGAAAGTTCCATCATTAAGCCGGCGTGGTGTTTCGTTTTAACTCGCATTTCACATCCTTTGGACGTCAGCCTCTCATTTTATCTTGACAGCAGTGTATACACAGCACAAAGTCTAAACATTATTAAAGGCTGCATGTTGGCAGAAAAAACACCGCCCTGGTTCCATGGCAACAGCTGTGTGTGTGAGCGCGTGCGTGTGTGTGTGTGTGTGTGTGGAGGTGCACATTAACGTTTCCACTGTTGGCCAGCTGGGATCAGGGTTCGAGGCAAGTCGGCTGCCCCGCTGCATTGTGGGTTAGACAGGAGTGGGGGCTTCTTGGCTCCGTTCATAAGTGGGGCTCCACCTCAAAGGTCTCTAATGTGTTTAGCAGGAATTAGAAATCATTTTGGCATGCGATTTATTTAAAGGCACATGAAATGTTTGTTTTTAATTACAAGTCTGTGAGAATTAAAGCATCGCTGGTGCAACTGATGGATTTTTCCGGTCAAAACCAGGAGAACGAGGCACGGTAAAAAAGATGTTTCAGAAAGTCCAGCATCTAGGATTTCTGTATAAACCAGCAAGAATAAAAACATCTGTTCAGGTACAAACATGGGTCAACAACAAATTACCTCTAGCAGTCGATATCCTGCATGCCAGAGGCCACATCTGTGTAAACCAGGACAGGCTGTCATCCCAAATGCAGCTTTCCAAGTTTCCGAAATTGAGGACCAGACATAGATGCGCCAGTTACCTTCTTCTTGCAGCCATCAAGGGGGTCACCCCCACCACACACACACAACCAGTTTGGATGTTTTTTTTTTTTCCACCCTACCGTAATAACCTATTTATGAAATAGTCATTACATGAAGTGAAACCATATGATTGATTTGACTGCAGCATGTTGCTTGTTATTTTTACCTGAGCTAAACAGCACGGTTAATCTCGACTGAGTCTGACACGGTAAATCTGTTGTGCTGTTACCTCGCTTGCCCTGGCCCACTTTGCAGTGGTCTCTCTGCACAGGTACTTCCTGTGGAAGCTGCTGACGGTGGTGCTGATGCAGGATGCGTGGCACGATGACTTCAGCTGGCCGCTGCTCGTGTTCATGGCATCGTGCTGCGTGTACCCGTTCACCTCCAGTTGCGCGCACACCTTCAGCACCATGTCCATGCGGGCCAGACACATCTGCTTCTTCTTTGACTATGGAGCACTCAGCTTCTACAGCCTGGGTGGGTGAACCTGTGCGAGGTGGGGGGCTTCGGCAAGCCCTCGTTGCCCTGTTGAACCACTTGGAAAATTCACTCAGCCACACATTCGAATGACCACCATCTAAATAATATTCCCATAGGTCCTGTTGGTTACGTGTCCATTTGGCTTCTTTTTAACTTATTGTAGCGATAGATCTTCTCATATTTTCAACAATATGAACGGCTAAAGTAATGACCAGTTGTATTTGTGCCTTGTATGTATTGAACACTGCAGCTTCTGCCATCGCATACTCAGCATACGCTGTGCCAGATGTGTGGGTTGGCAGCACCTTCCACCAGTATTACACCACCACTGCCATCTTCAACACGGTCATCTGCTCTATCTTGGCCTGTTATTCCAGGTAAAGAGACCTCGTTCTGCAAAACTTTTTCCACCTTTCATGTCAGTGTGGAGTTCAGGCTCATTTGGAATTTGCAAGCGATCAACCAAATCCTTAGAGTAGTTCAGAAACCTTAAAGAGTCGACGGCTACTGCTCTTTAGATCAAAAACATTTCCGGCTTTATTGTTCTATATTCATCAGCCTCTTTGGCAAAAATGAACTTCACCGCATTGTGAAATATGGGTTTATAGCCGATTTTGGTTTGAGTACATTTTTGTCTGTATTCTGCTTTTTACCTTTTGGTGCCTTTGCTTGCTGTTGCCGCTTGCTAATTGCTGTCTTCCTTCTCAACCGCTTCTCCTAAGGCTTGGCTTACCGCTCCTTCAATATAACCACGACTCCATGAAAAGGTAACAACCACACAGCCACATCTTTAATGGGAACTAACGCTTCTGCTTCTTTGCTTCGTACCCTTTCTCAGCAGCCTAGGGCCTAACTGACTATCGAGCGGTTCAGACTGCCCGGTGCACTGTAGCAGCACTCTTAGGTTCTCCTGCACCTGACAAGAAAGCTCGTCGCAATGTTTCTGGGCAGAAAAGTTTCTGTGACCTCAAAAACTGCCGTGTTTCAGCCACGCTTTTCTTTTTTTTGTCATTGTTATAGTGACAAAACGACAACCCGTTGATGTTTACAAGTATAACAAAAATTGGATGAGGCAAGAAGCCATGAGGTTGTACATTTATTTATATATACAATGTTTACACTCTTAAAGTGCAGTTATATTTAAAACATTATTAACATAATAGTCATGTGCACATACAGTAACTCATAGGAGCAGCAGTACAGGCATCACTAGCAATGTGCCTAACTATCAGTAATAATGTGATTCTTGTTAACACCCAGCCGTGAAAGTTCAAGATTTGAAATTGACAGTAAAAAAAAAAAAAAAAAGATGCAATATTGCATGTTACATAATATTATGTGACGTGATGGATTTTTGATGAATTTCCCTTGCAAAATCTAACCATCAGAAGCCTATAAGCATGACAGATGAACTCTTGAAAAGAGACCCACACCTTAATCCATAATAGCAAACTGCCGCTTATTCACTACTTTGTATTGTAGTTGTGGTGCTCATGCAGATACCCTGTTAGTCAGCCCAGTCATATCTGGATTTTGCATTAATCAGTAGGATGGTTGGCATTATTTTTGCTATAAATCTGGGGCCAGATAATGTATTGCTCTTGGGCTGAGCTAAGGCCAAACAAGCCAAAGTGGAGTGTTTACTCAAATGTATATTAGAGTCAGAAGGGTGGGAATGTCTCTACTGTACGTTGTACTACAAATAAAACTGGGCAGATAAGACTGGGACTGGACATTATTGTGAGAAGGTTTGCTTGCAAGTAGGTGGCATTAGTAAAAGTTAAATAGAAGATTGCCCAAATGGTTTTTTAGTCTCACTTTTTTGCTTATGTGCTGCATTTGTTCTTCAGTTTTTATTTTTTTTTTGCTAGAAGACTTTCTCAGTGTTGTGATGGAAAAAACAAACAGGTGAAATGAAATAGCAAATTCTCAAATTTAGTCCACATTCTGAGGTGTGAATGAGAAATATTTGATCAGCTTTAGCTTCCCTGGTGAGTTTATGTGGCCTTTTTTTTAACGCTGAGATGAAGCCCATCTTGAACGAAGTTAAGGCGGAGGAGGTTTATATACGTTTTTCTCCACACAGGTTCTCAGAGTGCCAAAGTCCAAAGCTGGGTCAAATACTGCGTGTTACAGCGTTTGCGTACCCATACCTGTTTGACAACATTCCCCTCTTTTACAGGGTAAGTTCCGTGTCTTCCTGCTAAGGGGATAAGTCCTTCTCCCAGTAGACACCCAATGCCCACCCCCCTACTTGTTTGAATAGCTCATGTCTGTGGTCTCGGCTACATGTGTAGTATAAATGTACAGTAAATGACACAAAATATGGAATGCAGAATACATAACTAACAAATTTAATGTGCAAAGCATGTTTTTTGCAGATTTTCCAGGAGTTTTGATGGGTCAGAATGTAGGTTTGAATGTGACTCGTGTGAATTTCACTCATCCTTCCGGCAGATATTTGTATGTGCAGGTGAAGGCTGCACGGATAATGAGACAAACCCTTTGCACTACTGCCATACGGCCCTGGCCTTCCTCACCGCCCTCCTCTTCATCACACACCTACCTGAGCGCCTGGCCCCCGGATGCTTTGACTACTTTGGTGCAGATCTCTCTTTGGTCTTTCTTATGCTATTGAGATGGATTACAGTGAATGTTGGTGGGGTTTCATGTCTCCCAGACAGGTTGGTGATGCGCATTATGCCTCTGTTCCTTCCACAGGTCACAGCCATCAGTTATTCCACATATGCGGCATCATTGGCACCCACTTCCAGATGGAGGCCATTCAAATGGACATGAGGCTGCGCCGCCAGTGGCTCCTGGCCCATGCCCCACCCATCACCTTCAGCAACACATTTGGGGCAGCGCTGCTCTCCATTTCCCTCTGCCTGATGATCATCTACCTCTTCAGTCAAGCGCTGTTCTTGACCCCCAGTAAGAACAAACCCAACAGAAAGCCCAAGACTTCGAGCAGCTCTTACATCAGAAGTGAAGGTTCGAATTGAGCAGGAGTTGCCAGAATTGACTACATGGGAGTAAAAGCTTGGAATCCATCAAGACTGATCCGTATTTTCACAAAACATGTGTGCTGGAGAACGATAAGAACGGGTTATCATCTTCTCGAGTGACCTCAGGAACATGGCGCCACAAAGAGGATGTTGGTGGGTGGTGGTTCACAGAGACCACTTAGGCCACAGTGCTTGGGAACAGTTGTTTGTTGTTTCCCTGGAGCCTCTGAATGAAGGAAGTGTTTTCCTCTCTGCCTTTGCAGCCAACATGCCAACAGCAAACGTGTGTGTGGGGGGGGCGGGGGGGCAGAAACCTCACTTAACTCAAATCAGGGAATTAGAAGTTAAAAAAGAAACGCTTAATCTGTTTTTGTATGTCACTGTGCACGCTGGTGTAAAAAACCAGATATAAATGTGAATATAACGTTTTGCTAAAATTACATTACAGCTTTTTAAAAGTGCACTGTACTGCAACTTTGTATCAATTTAGCAAAATGTGTATTAATTATTTTCATAAAATTTTATTTCTAGATATAAAAACATTATGTAAGATCAATTAAACGCTAAAAATTAGATTGACTTTAACTAACTCAAAACTGTTTTATATTTACAGTTTGTGCGTTTCTTATCAGCAGTGAACCCCCAGTATCTAGAGTATTCATACTCATGTAAATCTAACCTGAAATTATTATACATTTATTTCACATCTAATGTCCTCCTTCTGCTGGTAAATTGTTTTATCCACATTGCAAGGCTGCTTCAAAGTCATTACAGTATACAAAGCTAAAGTTGAATGTATGTAACATTTTAAAAGTTTGTAAAGTCTGTAAAGTTTGTGCTTTATTCTTCATACTGCATACTTTATTGAAAGATCACTAATAATATTGCTGGGGAGTGAGTGAACACCTGCAGTAAGAATGGAAGTGAAAGGACAGAACATTCTCGTAGATCTGCATACACTACGATCGTCACACGTCCGTATCATTCCGTGGCACTGAAGGACAGTGGCAGCCTATGCTGGATTTGTTAGATCAGAGGTAATGGCACCTTCGTCTCTTTGGTTGGACATTTGCTTCCTGCCTCGGAAGATACATATTTTCCGTCAAATAGCTTTTTAAAATATATGTAAACTTTTTATGGCTTCATTGAATGTTTTAATATTTTTATTATGACTGTACAGTGCCTTATAAATTTTTTTTTTATGCATTAGGACCATTCCTTCCAGCAAAAATTACATCATAATTAAATGGGTTAATGTTTATTATTGTATTTGTAATTGCAAGAAGGTTATGAACATTGTTACCTCTGATGTTTCTTTTCCTGGAATTCAGTGATGGTGTCCTTAAGAGGTATTAAATGTCTGAGGCAGTTCTGGCTTATGAAACTCTAAGATCTACTTAGATATGAAGGCCTAATAATATACTGTAATTTCATATCTGCTATATTCTCAATTAGCTAAACTAAAATTACACTGAAAAAGTATTGCATTTAACACTCTTCCACCCTGCTGAGAGCATATATACACCTTTATTTATTATTTATTAGGTACAGAGAGTCCACTTGTTTTCTGCCTTTTTACTGACTGTATATCATCTTTCCAAATTCTTGTTTCTTTTTTAAACTGTTGCATTCCAAATTTGATTAAAATCTGTAGGGACCTTTTTAATATAAATGTTTTTATATGTTATCAGAGATGGATGTATGGTGTGTGTGTGTGTGTATGTATTATACACTACACAAATGTGTGCCACACAGAAAAGTAAAATGCATCTGAAATCTTGATGACTTATTTAACTATTCTTTCATGCTTGGGAATTGGATGTGAATAAAGTAAAATCTGTTTGTGATATCTGTGATGGATTGGTGTCCCAACCAGGGGATACCGCCAAGAACTGCACCCAATAATTTCAGGTCAGACCCTGAACTGCCACCAACCCGACCAGGGAACAGCGGTTACTGATAATAGATGGACGGACGGACAGATGTTTGATAATAGTTATCTAGCTTGCTTAATAATGTGACTGACTGCCATGCTGCGAATACACAACAGTCCCAATAAGCTTTTCCACCTCTGTGCTGATGATGGCACGACGCCTCAATGTGTTCTTTCTTACAGTGTGAAATAAAGATGAATTTAAGAAGTGCATCTTAAGGATATTATTTTTGTCATTTTCTTTTTTCTCTCACCATGCAACAAACTGATATCCTCTAACAAAGGTATTCATAAATTGTGAACAGAGACGCATAGTACAAACTTCATTTTAGCCTTCAAAATTAAATTCTCCTGCAACATACAGTACTGTAGATTTTTGCTGGAAAGATTATCTATTTTTCTCAGCTGCAGGAGCAAACAAACCTGTATTTCTGGTTTCATAAACAATGGAGGGTGAAGATTTTATATACAAGACAGATGAGAAACTTCATCTAGTCAGCCATCTATTGGTAGCATTAAATCAACACATGGTTAAGGTTTAGACCTTCTTGTTCTGTCTCCCTGTAGGCCCATCTCTTTGGTTAGATCTTCTGCAATGCTGCCTATCTAAGATGACAATGTTTACAAGCTTTTTCTTCAGTGATTTGTCAAACATCAAGATGTCATTTTGTATCATGTCTATTTTTAATGTGTACTGCCTTTCAAATACAATTTTACTTTTTTGCTGTGTGCGCCTTGTGATTTATGCATATTACTCTGAATATTTATTATTGTATTATAGTTTAAATTATCAGGAAGTTTCCAATATTGCAATTATTATTTGCAGTGCTACCGGTCCTTGCTGCATTCTGGCAAAGGTGTTAAACTAGAATGTAAAATACTGCATCTTTGTCAGCTTATGTTTAATGACAGTCTTAAGAGCTTCTTTTAGACATGAAAGCCCAATTAAATAACCTATATTCTCAGTTAACCAAACAAACTCCCTTGATAAAGTGCTGTTTTAACATCCTCCATCTTGCTGACAGCATAGTGTATGTACACCTTTATTTGGTACACAGATTTTTAAAAATAATTTATGGAGGTGATCTAAGTGATAATATGCTCTAAAATCAACAAATACAGTGAGTGTTGATTTTGTGAAAAAGAGAATTAAAACTTCCTCTACAGTCATTATCACATAAGTGGATGCTTTTGCTTGAGAAACGGTGCTTTAGTAAAGATCAGAATGACAATCAGAATTTAAACAAAGATTTTCATCGTCTGTGCAACATCTGGGAACACAGAGCATCAAATTCAAGTTGCAAGTTCATCACGGTCCAGAAACAGGCCGCATCATGGTACACAACCCACAGCTGGACACCATACCAACCCTAAACACATAAGCATAGTTATGGTCAACAAACACAGAGTTGCCACAACATTGCTATTTAAACCCTCATTGTTCATTGGAAGACAAATTTTCTTCTGGAGAGAGAGACTGAGCATATAGATTTGTCCTAACCATTTTCCCAGACCTATAAATTCTAAATAAAGGACTGCAAGCCCAAAAGGCAGCATCCCAACTCCTCCTGTCTCTGACCAAGCCTTGCCACAGTTACGTACAGTATATTAAAGTTCTCCATGACCTGAAGAAATAGATGCAAAGAGAGATATGCTGGAATTCCCCGTGTCTGTGGGTTTCCTTCCACAATCCACAGACATGTGTTTCAGGTTAATTCATCACTACATTGTCCCTAGGAAACATGTGTGTGGCCACCCTACAACGAACTGGCTTCCCTCCCACAGTGTAGCCCGACCGATTCCAGGACAGGCTCCATACCCGTGACCCCAACCTTGCCCGGGGGTCAACAAAAGTGAGTAAGATGCCGGTTTAGTTTATCCTTAATCATCAAACTAGATGTCTGACACAAGACCACTGTCTGTTGCTTTAGTTTCACAATGAAATAAACCTGCACTTCAAAACACAGAGTCAAATGTCACAAAGGACTGAGGTGAGAGGGCAGCGCCATCTACCGTAATATCACATTCAAACACGGGAAGGGATCTAAAATATCTAAAGGACTTTAAATTTATTCATTTAGCCTTTTTTCCAGAACGTCTTTTTCATTTTATATAGCACTATATTCACTAGGGTGATTCGGGGCAAATACAGTACCTTTCTGGCCACTAAGGTCTAAAATTCATTTACTCAAATCGGATGTATTTACATATAACCGTACTCTAAAAATAACACAGATGGGTGAAAGTCAAAGAAAATCAATTTAGGCAGCAAATGCTAATTAAAATTTACAATAAAACACAATCTACAAACTGAGCACTTTGACCGATTTTTATATTTAAAAAAAATAAATAAATAAATAAAAAACCTCGTACTGCAGAGTAAGAATCCGGATTTTATTTAAACCGGTAATCACATGCGTCGACGGACGGAAAAAAGAGCGACGCTTGCGTTTAACTTCCGGCATCGTTAAACCGGATATCCGGTGCGTGAATCGAAAGCTGATTGGTGGGATTTAAAAAAGCCGTTTTCGGGGAGGAGGAGGGAAAATTTGAACAGTGTGCGACTCGTCGGACGCAAAGGAATCACAACAGTTGTAAAATAATATTGCAACAATGATCAGGCCTCTGTAAGTATGCGCGTTTTAACTAAGTAACTGCGGAAAGAGTCTTCGAATGTTCGCTGTGTCCCCTTACTCTTCTTCCCAATAACCTATCGTTTGTTTGCTGGTTCTGCTCGTTGACGTAGAGGGGCCCAGAGTTGGTAATCGGTGTCCGTTGTATGGAATGGGTTTTACGTTTTATTTGTGTAAAACGTTGACTTGTGTTTCTATGTGCGTGATATACAGCTATAAGTTGCGTGGCGTTCTCGTTGAAGTGGAAAGTTGACACCAGGGTGTTGTGGTTTGTAATGGGTGTGATCGTTTTCAGGTATATTTAGACATACAGAGGAGGTTCACCCTTTTTTTTTTATTTTTTTTTTTTTTTAACAAATAAACTCATCACTTTAACCCCACTATTACAGGCCTTGTGTGTGTATGTACTCTTCTGCACAGACTTAGTACTCTGTATTGTGTCCACATATTAATACTGTAATATTCCAACAGGAGAGGCAAAACTCCCCGGAGACCTGCACCAAAGAAGCCATCTAGCAACCAAAAAGACCCAGTTGGCGTAAGACAATGTTGCTGAATATACATGTGTACCTTAGTAATGTACAGGGGGTAATGGATTTGTTTTGATTAATTTATAGTCAATTTTTTTGGGTGCTGCTTTTTTTTTTTTTTCTTCCTCCCCCCCCCCCCATTCATTTTATGGAATGTATTACTAGCAAATCAGTACTGTCACTGAATTTTCTTTTTTGTGTCTTTGTCATGTGGATCTCTTGAATCAGTCTGAACTTTTTCTGAGCTGTATGTTTGTCTTGTGTAGGTATATTGCCGTGTCCGGCCGCTGAGTAATGAGGATGAGGAAAGCTGTATTGAGGTGATCAGCAACACCACCATTCAGCTGCACACTCCAGATGGTATCAAAGTCAACAGGAATGGCGAGTTCAAAGAGGTTTGTCTGCAGGTTAAATTTGTTTATTATGGGTTGACTGATGTTTCTGGTTATTCTTATAGACTGTTTCTTTCTTTTCATTTTAGACTCAATACTCTTTCAAGAAAGTGTTTGGTATTAAAACAACTCAAATGGAGTTGTTCGATGATGTGGCTAAGCCACTTGTAGAAGACCTCATACATGGTAAAAATGGTAAGTAACTCAAACATTTCTGAGGCTTTGAGATGATTCTTCTGGATTTCAGAATGTACCAAAATGGAAAATTTTTCTAATCATGACCTAATCATTATCTTAGGTTTGCTTTTCACCTATGGTGTCACTGGGAGTGGGAAAACTTACACCATGACGGGATCTCCCGGACAAGGTGGTCTCCTCCCTCGTTCTCTAGACATGATCTTCAACAGCATAAGCCCCTTTCAGGCGAAAAGATTTGTAAGACCATCTAATTTTTTTTCCCCATTTGCATAAGATGAAAGTTTGATCTTGTCAAATGGCTAAGCTCTTTCTGTTTCTAGGTGTTCAAAACTGATGACAAGAATGGCATGGAGGTTCAAACCCAAATTGATGCTCTGCTGGAGAGGCAGAAAAGGGAAAGCCAGCAGTCGTTGTTGAAAACTCCATCATCCAAGTAATTAAGATTGAGAACACTGCTTTTTCACATGTTCACAACCCTTTCTGTAACACTGTCATGTTTAAGACTCAAAGCCATGTGCTCTGTTTAAATGATGGCATATTGATAACTTTGTATTCCTTGCTACCCACAAACCAATTGCAATTTACACAAACACCTTTTGAACCTGTTTATTTTCTTAGGCAAAGAGTTGATCCAGAATTTGCAGACATGATCAGCCCTGGAGAAGCCTGCAAAGCAGAAGGAGTAGATGAGGACAGCAGCTACAGTGTTTTTGTTTCCTACATTGAAATATATAACAACTACATTTATGACCTTCTGGAAGAAGTGCCTATAGATCCGATTAAACCAAAGTAAGTGTACTTACAGCAATTTATATGTCTGACATCAATATTTTGAAATTGTTTTGGTGTACTTTTTTTTTTTTTTTTTTTTTTTTTTTTTTTTTTTTTTTTTTTAACCATCTTTCCCCTCTCTTCTCCTCCCTCCCCCTTGGGGAACTGTGATCCTGTAACTGAGAAATTACTCATTGTTTTATTGTATCAGATTCAGGGCATCTTGCATTACCTGGTTGTTGTCCCTTTTATGTTAGTAGTAGTAGTAACCACCTTCAAGCTGTGGTCACAGCATAAAGTTTCTTTTCCCTTGTTAGGTGGAATCTTGGAGGCACACCTCTACGGAACACTGAGTTCATGTACGTGGCCAGTAACCAGATACCATTGAACTTAGTTGGCTGTTCTGCTCCATTAGCAACCTCTTCTGCCTTGACCTTTATTGGGAGGGGGGGGTTGCTACCAAACACCCCCCACCCCCATAGATGCTTGAACTTTTTGGAAATCTTACTATGTGCTGTCTCACATAGTTCTTGAACTAATTCTTGCAACTCTTGAATGGCTTAACAGCTTTAGTAACTCCAAAGGTTTAATGTTTGCATTCAAGTAGTTAAGCTGTTTAATTTGCCTTCATTCATGACTGTCATTGTAGACCTCCTCAATCTAAAATTCTGAGGGAAGATCAGAATCATAACATGTATGTGGCTGGATGTACGGAAGTTGAAGTGAAGTCCACAGAGGAAGCCTTTGAGGTTTTCTGGAAAGGTATGTCTCAGTACAGTTGCTACTGTATGTTGCTGTCTCACCTTAAAATGTGTACTTAATTTCATTGTTTGCTTGTATACAGGCCAGAAGAGAAGGAGGATTGCAAACACCCAGTTGAACCGAGAGTCAAGCCGTTCCCACAGCGTGTTCATTGTCAAACTGGCCCAGGCTCCACTGGATGCAGATGGAGACAATGTTCTTCAGGTAACTTGCATTCTGAAACAAAAAAGAAACATAGCAAGGTTAATTTCCTCCGTAAAGTCGCACTTTTTGGTGCATTCCTATGTTCAATGATCATGACAGATATGACTCAAATGTTCATAACATGAGGACCCAGAGTAAGTTTAAAATTAAAAAACTTGAGTTCCATAACTCTCTGGTTTTGGGATTTTGTAATTCAAAATGTGCCAGGGAACAATCGGTCACGTTTGCCTTTTCGAACAAAATTTTCCTCGGATTATGTCTTTCCCAAAATGTCTGAAAACAAGCCTTTGAACAAAATTAATTTATGCAATTAGTTTCCATAAAATTTTTAATAATTTAATTCTAAAACTTCAATACACTTTTTTTTTTCCTGCCATTTTTAAAAATGCCTAGATATGTAAATGAAGAACTTTTCCTGTATTTGGAGTTTAATTAAGCACCACTGCTGATACTAAAGCAGCATGTAGTGTATGTTTCAATTCCAGCTGTCTTTTGAAGGATAAGAACCAAGTGACTGTAGGCCAGCTGTGCCTG
Organism: Heterotis niloticus; assembly: GCA_018136845.1. Lineage (NCBI taxonomy): Eukaryota > Metazoa > Chordata > Actinopteri > Osteoglossiformes > Osteoglossidae > Heterotis > Heterotis niloticus. The sequence goes on from CM030904.1 coordinate 8,740,306, forward strand.
GTGGACCTGGCGGGAAGTGAACGTACCAGCAGGACCCGAGCGGAAGGCAACCGGTTGAGAGAAGCAGGTGAGGCACCGCATGGGTGGGCTGCTGGTGTGTTCATTTAGTATCCTTGAAGGTGTCCTGTGACTAGAATCATCGTATCTGTCTTCTAGGAAACATCAATCAATCCTTGATGACACTTCGTACGTGCATTGAAGTTCTTCGTGAAAATCAAATGTGTGGCACAAACAAGGTTAGCAGTTTATTGCATAATTTTCTCTTCTACACATATTAGTGATTTGATCTGTCTACTGTGTATGACATGAGGTAAATAATTGATTGAAAAATGTCTTCATTGCATTGTATATGCGACTTTGACAATTATAAATACCTGGTGTAACTTTGTTGTAGATGGTACCATACAGGGACTCCAAAGTAACACATCTCTTTAAAAACTATTTTGATGGAGAAGGAAAAGTCCGAATGGTTGTTTGTGTCAACCCTAAAGCAGATGATTATGAAGAAACTATGGTAAGATTTATTTAATGCATTGTTTCTGACTTCTGACATCAATTTTGTTTCCCATTAAATACACGTTGACGATTATAATTCTGCAGCCACAAAGACCTTGTGAATTTCTTTAATAGATTACTGTGCTTTATAAATGGATAAATTAGTGTTACATAGCTTAGTATGAAACTTAACAGGCTGTCAACTTATTAAAAAAAAGGTGTTGTACACTTGATATTTAATAGTAAATTTGAGACAAACTAATTTAAAAATGTATGGCATTGCTAGCCTCTCAGGTCAGTCAGTAAGCTTCACACTTCCCCACTGTGTGATGCTACTGTATTTGCAAGTTGTCTGTAATGACTGTAGCAGCATGATATGGTGTCCAAACCTAGAACTTAATACAGATAAACCCCTTTTCACACACTTAATAGGCTTCTGAAAGCGCTGTACAAATTGATATTGAGTATATTGGGATGCTGTTTAGCATTAATTTTTATTAATAATGCTTTCCCAGTCCATCTGAAAGTTATCTGCTAAGTAAATAAATATAACTTTTCCAAGTATATTCCATGTTGATGTCTGAAATGATTCTGGGTTTTGTGACTCTTGTAGCTGGTGATGCGATTTGCTGAAATGACACAAGAAGTAGAGGTGGCGCGTCCAGTTGATAGACCAATCTGTGGTTTTGCTGCTGGACGTCGGCAGAGAAACCAGGCCTTTAAGGAAGAACTTGCCCGTCGACTAGAAGAACGTGGAGGTCCCATTAGTGGAGGTAGTTTTTGCCAAAGCAGGCTACAACTAAGTGGTCTTTTAAAGCAAAGAAACGGGCATCTTTTTGATTCTCTGGTTGAAGTTTCTTTAAATGTTTAAAAATGATTTTGGCGTTGTCTTTCTATGGTTTAGACACTCCAGCTGTGATTAACCAGCTTCTGCAGAGCTTCCCTCCACTACCTCCTTGTGAAATCACAGATGCCTCTGATGACCACACTCTGCCTAGATTTATCGAGGTGCTTGAGAAAAGGCACAGGATCAGACAGGTGATGACTGACGAGTACAATAAAATTGGTAAGAAAATATATTTTCTTGGGAAAGTGTGTGTGTTTTATATTTATTTTTGTATGAGCTTATGTTCATCTTGCCTAATTTCCAGCCAACATGCTGAAATCCATGCTTCAGGAGCTTGACGTCAATCTTTTGAGTAAAGAAAACTTTATTCAAGAACAGAGAGGAAAGCTGGGTGAGAAGGATAAAGTTATTCTAAGCCAAAAAGCTGAAATTGATCGTTTGGAGAAGAAGTCAAAAATGCTGGAGTACAAGGTAAAAAAACTTTTTTTTTTTTTTTTTTTTTTTTTTAATTTTTAAAAAACAACTGTTCATCTTTATCTAATTAGTGTTTTCTGTGCAGATTGACATTTTACAGAAAACTACCAATATATATGAAGAAGACAAGCGTTCCTTGCAGCAGGAGCTGGAAGAGAGGGGCCACAAGCTCCAGAGGGAGCTCTCAGAAAAGAAGAAAATGGAAGTCCGCATGCAGGGAATGGTCACGGACACAAGACTGAAATGGGAGAAGGAGTGTGTGAGTGTTGCAAGCTTCTGTGCTATGTCAGCTTTGCTCAGTTACACTTGTAACTTCTCCATGCGGCTTGGTGTAGCCTGATCTTGTGGTTCCTGCGTTCCTCTCTACAGGAGAGACGTGTCCAGGCCAAGCAGCTGGAGATGCAGAACAAGCTGTGGGTGAAGGATGAGAAGCTGAAACAGCTGAAGGCCATAGTTACTGAGAGTAAAGCGGAACGGCCAGAGAAGCCCCAGCGACCAAGCCGAGAGAGGGATAGGGTCCCGGCCAAGCGCTCTGCTTCCCCTTCACCGATGCCTGTAGGTTACAAAGACTTGGTCTTGTAGCTCGTTGCCTTGTCTCTGTTCTCTCTCAGCACTTAATTCTCCAGGCTGTAAGTGACCTGAATAGTGACTTATTTTTGCATGTTCCAGTAGCTAGCAAAAACCATACTTTATTCTAGTTGGAGGGTTTCACTATGTTGGGTTCAACTTACTGTTTGGCTGTAAGTTTTATGCAGGTCTGGAAACTTGAATCTTAGTAAAAATGATCTTTAATGGGTATGGGCTCTTACTGTGCTTTAAATGGAGTAGAGTGGCCTGTTAAGATCAGTGCAGTTTGTCCTTCTATTGTCTTTGTTTTACATGTAAGCATGTACTAACCTGACATTGACTCGCGTCTCCCTACTGCTTTCTTCCATGCTGCTGTGTGTTGCCTTCTCCAGGGCAGACAGGTTCTCTAGCATCTCTGTTGCTTCTGCTGTCTCACAGCAGTCATGTGTTTCACAATCAATACCCTGCCATAAAGTGAGGCACTGGGGATATAAGCTGCCAGACAAGGCTGAGGTTGTCAGAAGGGGGGCAGATGCTGGACTGGAGATGAAAAAGACCCCCTCCAGCCTTGTGACATAAAACTGAAGAGTTTAGGCAGAGAATCAGTGCTTTTCCTTGATGTAGTTAGGCTTATTAACATCAGATGTTTTAGTTGCCCGAATTTGTGAGCTAGGAATGCTCATAAGAGTAACCAGGTCTTCAGTGAAACTACTGATCAGTGATGTCAAAGTAGATCAAAACATTTTGAAGTTTTGGCAGCTGTTTTTCAGCTCCATACTCAGACTGGATGTCTTTTTTCCTTCTTCTCCTTAAAGCTTGTAGAGTACAATTTTACATATAGATGTCATATCATATGTCTATCTGTATCGGCCAGTGTGTCTAAATTTAGTTTTTTGGTATTGAATCACTGTTTATATTTTAACCCAATTTATTTGAATATATTATCCTTGTTAAATCAATATTTTATGATGCAGATGAGCAGAGTATTTAGGCATTGCTAGGCTTGGGCAATTTTGAAAATGTGTGGATATTTGAGAAAATGACTTAAATGTGGCATTTGTAATCTTAAATAGAACAGTGCATGTGCTTAAATAGAACAATGCAGTTCCAGAAAGAAGGTATGGTTTTGGTGGCTATACTATTTTCAGTTTTTATTAGTTGTCATTTAGCACCTTAATGTACAAAATGTTGGTCTGAGGGGAAACAACTTAACAAAAATGTGCTATACATCCATATGGTGCTTTTTTGTGGGGAAAAAAAAAAGTCAATTAAGAATGAACAGGACAAATTCCAGCAGTTTTCTGAAATGCAGTTCAATGCAAACTGCATGCCTGTAGTCTTTTGCATTGTTGGCTTTACATAGCAGCCTTGTCAAGCACTTTTGAAATTACAGTTCATCCCTTTTTCAACTGTCAGCAATACCAGCCAGGGTTTTCTCCTCCTTTCTGCAGTTCTTTCTGCATTTCAGATCTGCATGGTTGAACTTGCATGTTAATCGAGAACAGTTGCTTTACCTGGATCCTGCCAGGTGTCCCACATAGATGCATGTTGGTTACAGTATGTTCTGTCAGTTTCTTCACTTATTTGAAAATCATTGCTACTTAAACACATATTAGGCATTTAATTTCTGAATCATTCATACATAATTTAATCTTAAGGAAACATTATATAATCTTGGCTTTGATTGTGGGTGTCAAATGAATTTGGTGTTTGCATCTGTAACTCTACATCCATGTTGGCTTAGTGTAATATCCTGAAGCAGTGGTCTCTTGCACTATTCCTGGGGCTGTGTGTTTGCACATGTGTGCAAGTTTCTATTCAGGGACTATCAATATAGTAGTTAATGCCATTCATATTTCATATGGTACATTAATTATAGGTGCATAGTATCATGCCAGTAGAAATGGGTTTAAAACTTTTGAATGGTTTTAATTTAGCTTGACCCTTCCACATCATTGTTAATGTTCAGGAAAGTTGTGGTGTAACAGAAGTAGCCAACATTTCTTTAAGTTACATTTGTAAACATGTTGGGGAAATCTGAATCAAAGTTTGCCTAATAATTCAACTCCTTCTCCTGCTCTGCTGTTTTAATTGACTAGACTGCACCACCGGTTCGGCCCCTGCACAGACGCTCAAACTCAGCAGGTGGGGAGAGATGGGTAGATCACAAACCAGCCTCTAATTTGGAGATAGACACTGTAATGCAGCCAAACTTGCCAAATGCAATCAAGGTTTCCGCACCCAGTGAGAAAGCATTGTCTAAATGCGACAAGTACGTGCTGACCCACCAGGAGGTTGCATCTGACGGAGAGATTCAGACCAAACTCATCAAGGTAATATTGGCTGTCAATGAAAGCAGCTTGTTGAAGCTTCTCTTCCCTTGTTGAAATGATCGGTGCAGATGTTAACAGTTTACCAGTGCATTATTCTCTCTCCTCTAGTCTCAAGTAGTTGTATATAACTTTCTCACCTGTGTTTTTTGTTCTGGTCCCGAAGGGAGAAGTGTTCAAAACCAGAGGTGGCGGTCAAGCTGTTCAGTTTACAGACATCGAGACTCTGAAACAGGAGTGTCCTGTGGCCCCCAGGTTCGTATCTGCTGTTGCTTTATTTTTTAAGGGGATGCAAACCTGTTGGTTAGTACGTCTTAGATTCCAGCTACTTGTACTTATGGGTAATTTTTTTTTTTTTTTTTTTTTTTTTTTTCTTTCCCTGTTTTGCAGTCGCAAGAGGAGATCTTCTGGAAATGATCCTCAACAGGACGAGGCTGTGGATGGTAACTGGACAGATGTGGAAACCAGGGTGAGATGTTTGTATTTAGTGCCTCATTTACATCCTTTCCACTTGTAGGGGTCGGGTCACCACCTGTATCTTGCCCTGCTGCCGGCTGGCGTTGCTCTGTGGTACCGTGCAAGCTCATCTGTAGTGGTTTAAGGGGAGGGACAGGACTAATACTGCATAGGCTGGTGGTTGGTGCTGTGTGGGTGAGTTATGTATCCTGAAACCTTTCTTCTATTCTGCAGTGCTCCATGGCTGTGGAGATGAGAGCTGGATCAAACCTGGGCCCTGGATACCAGCATCACGGAAACCAAAAGTAAGCTTTCCATGCGCTTTATTCAGAGCTTGTAGTGATCAGGTGGCAAGTCTTTACTATAACTTAAGTTTTGTGTGGTTTTTTTTTTGCTCAAGTTGGGTGTACCAGCATTTCAAATATTGGTTATTCACCGGCTCATTTTTGTCTTTTCCCACAGACGCAGAAAGCCTTGATCTCCACATTCATCACTAAAGTCACTTGTATTTAATCCTCACTTTGCTTAAGTGCAATAATTTTCTTCTTACACTACTACTTTGGGGCTGAAATGTAAATATTCTGAAACATTTTAAGGATACTTTGACAAATCATTTGTGGCTTGCACTTGTAAGATTTGTCAGATAATGCTGTCTGGGGGTTTTTGTTATACTATTTTTGTAATACTTGGCTATTTATGCGGCTTTCAGGTTTAAGAATATCGACTATTTAGCTGTAGTAGGTCATTTGTAAACAAATTTAAATCAGACTTCTGCTTCCTACTGCCTGATCAAATGAGGTTGCTTCTGGCCTTTACCTTGTATTGCCCCAAGAGCGCTTTTTAGAAAGGTTTGTAGGAATTCAGTCAGTGTGTGTGTACATGCTGTGCTGATTCTGTACCTGCTGATGTAGTATTGATGGCCATTATTAAAGATGGTAACAAATTCAATGTGTATACATTCATTTATTCAGTCTGGCTCTTATGATTGGATTCTCCTGAAATAATAAAACAAAGTCTTTGTTTAAACAGTTTGACTCTAAAGGACTTGAACAAGCTTTCTTGCTAAAACAAAGGCTCATTTGATAGCTGTAACAATAATGATCCTTACACGTGTTTAAAGTATTCCAAGGCTCTCGGATTGCCAAGCTGCTCACCCTGCTGTGGATGGTGAGACCAGGGGTCCTCATCTTACTCTCTCAGTTTTTATCCACAGCTCAGTCTTGGCTTTGTTGTGTGAAGTGCTGCATAGGGTCTTCTATAGTGAACAGCTCTCAGAGTGGTCCATGCAGTCCTCCATGAGTGTACTTGGACCATTTTAAGGCTACTGTAACTGAACCTCAGTATTTAGTGGCCAGATAACCAGGGTAACCTGGATGCTCAAATGGGATTGGCTTGTGGGCTTCACCTGTTGCAAGGTGAACATAAGCATTGTGTGTAGTTCCAGCCAAGCAGCAGTAGGCATGGCTGTTAACACCAGCTATAAAAAATAAAAATAACTACGTTGTAGATGGTATTTAAAATTAGTGCAGAACACCAGAACTGATCCGTTATTAATTGCTCCTTAATGTAATTGTGCAGTGGTCCAGAAACTTGTGGTACCAGGTAAGGTGTAAGCTGGGTGGGTCAAATTTGAAACCATAGATTGAACCCGTGACCTCCACAAACACACAGCCAGGTTTAAAACTGCTGCACAAGGGCAAAAGAATAAAAATGCTGAATAACTGCTAAATGATGAGGGGGGGGCAGTGATCAATAAAATAAGCACATTAATGGATTATCTACATGCTTTTGAACATTTGGGTTTAAGCCTGGACTTGAAGGTCTTCAGAGCAGTTCTGACATTCTAGACTTGGTTGAGTTTTTCAGCTATGTTTGCTCTTTGTTTGCTTGGGTGAACTTTCTGTTGTTCATAAGTTTTTCAACCAGATTCCTTCTCGTGCACAGACTTTTGCCACTGCTTGAGCGGCTACTTTAAAACAGGCTTTTTTTTTTTTTTTTTTTTCTCTCTCTCTCTTTCTTTTTTCCAGGCCTGTGTCCTTGTCCGTTCATGTTTGCTCAATGACAGAAGAGCATGTTTGTTTGATATAGAAACAATCTGTTATAGAGTCGAGAGCAGTTTGCTTTGGGTGCGTGTGTTTACTCGGTCTGAGACAGCACTGTTGGCGAAGTCTGGTAGGTAAGTCAACAAAAGTGTGTGTGTGCTGACAAGTCTAGTTTTTGTCATCTTGTTTTCAGCACCTGGGCAAGTAAAATGTACCCTTTATTTTGTGCTTTTGGTTCAATTTCATTTCCTCTGTTGTACATGGTCCTTGGTATTGATATACACTATTTTCTCTGACTCAGTAATGCCCACTGGAAATGTTTTATGGCCAACATTCAAGTTCAAATGAATATTGATGCAATATAGCCTCATTCCTCAAGCTTATCAACTGACTTCTCACTGTGATATAGTAAACATGAATGAGATGTGCTGAGGGTCTCAGCCAGTCCATCTCAGTGACAAAAACATGTTTATCAGTAAGATGTTGGTAAAGTTTGGAAGTGGAAGGAGAAGCAGCAGCTGAAATGGCTGCAGTGTACTGAAAACGGACAGTAGGAACGTTGTTTTATAGCAATGTTATACCAGCAGGAGGCAGCAGAGAGCTAAACATCAAATAGTCACAGAAGTCAAGATAAAGGTTTGGGAATGTTTAACATTTCATTTAACTGGCACTCTTATCAAAGCACCTAGCAATTTTCTACCCATTTATACAGTAGGATATTCTTACTGCATTAATTCAAGGTAAATACTTCGATCAAGGCAAACACAAGGATTCAAACCAGAGGCTTTCCCATTAAAGGCCAACATCTCTAACCTCTATGCAACTTTCTGTCACCTACAGTATAAATATCTGGCCTGTTATATTTGCTAAGATTTATTTGCCTTAGCACTACAAAGAGATGTGGTGCTATGACTACCCTGGTGGGTATATGTTCAAATGTACACGTTAATATTGACTATAACACAGCAGAATCGCTCCGTGGTTTGACTGTCAGACACTGGTGAGAAGAAATATAAATGTAACCTCTAGCTTATCTGTCTGGCAACCAAAAATGCTTTTCCTTTTAACAAATCACTTCAGAGGATTCACACTGTGGTAAACTGTCAAAACTGTTTATAAATGAGATTCACTTTCTTCGTTCTGGAACTGTCCGGGGCGAGATTTCTATTTGGAGGCATAATTACCTGCTTAAGAAAATATACAAGTAGACGTGGAGGCGACCGATGAAATGGCCCATTGTTCCACTGGTTTATTTTCGCCTATGGAGGAGTTTAAGGTTGAAATTCTGAGCGCAGGAATCAAAAAGGTCATGCGCATAGCTTTTTGAGTCATTCCATTGTTTTGAATGTGTGCAAATGAATAAATACAAGTTGTGGAGCAATGTTTTTTTTGGTGGTGGTGGTTGTCACTGTGTGTGTGAGGAAGCATTTTGTGTGTTTGCCCTGAGAACACAGGCTTTGAAAGGGGGCAGAGGAGCCGCTTTTGGGCGGCCTGCAGTTCCACAGGCCCTCGTTCCAGTACTGCCTGTGAAAATATTGACCTTCCCTTGTGTCTTTGTTCTGCTTAAGCAGGCGGCCTTTAAGCACCGTTTGAGCAAACATCACGTGGGGCCGTCGCTTTCTAAACACCCTTTTTCCCCTCGCGTTTGCTAATGGCTGCATTAATACCCTCTTATCTAGGCGTCGTGTTTGCATAGCAGCGTCGCATTCTGTCGGTTTACCAAACCATAGTGATAAACACAGCAAACTTTTATTTTGCTTCTTTACGTTCATGCCCTGGCAAGGAAAGGCAAACAGCCTTTGTGTAAAGTCCAACGTCGCTTTTGAGAATTATTCACATGGTGTCCAAGCAGGGCTTCTTGTTATTGCTGTGCATTATGTCAATGTTTCACTCTGGTTTACGTGCTACTTACCTGTGGAACGGCTCGGTGGCACCCGCCCTGCCCGTGTGTTCGCCTGTCCATCCATCATAGCCCCGAAGCAGTTCAGTCTGTGGAGAAAAGGAGTCAAACTGATGACACACAGGCATGACCTGGTTACCCCCAGCCAACTTCACGATGCTCTTCTTGTTCGCTTCTGCTACTGTTGGCATCATCGTCGGCTTCACCTCTGCAGCGAACGCAGTGATATATCGGTTAGTACCTCCTCCAGCAGTACTCATTCATAATAATGCTACAATTTTAGATGCTGGAATAATTTGTTGGAGTAATTTACCAAGTTCTTAAAAATGAAAAAATCTAAATATATTCTCTTTAAAATGGACTGTTTTCTGTTTATTTGCTATTATTATGAGTAAAACCAATCTATTGTGTATCATGTTGCGCTCATGCAGTTTTCAAACTCCATTTTCACATACAGCATATTAATGGCCTCTTATAGCGCCGTTTCATTAAGCTCAATTTCTCAAGGCACCTCGAGCTCTAATCCATTGTATTACCGTATTAAAAAAGCAGGAAATATACTTGGCTCTTAACATTAGCCTATGGTCATTTTAATCTTTCAAATGTATTACATGAGTGGATTAAAAAAACTGTTTCTTTTGCGTCCCTTTTTTAGGCAGCTATTTGGTTTCACCGTTCACAAAAGCAGTGATTGTTTGTTTGCAGGGTTCGACTTGTGTTTTTTTAACCATGTCCTTCTGTCGGACCATGGTAAACCTCCACAAGTCGGTTGGGACTACTTTGCCACTCAGCACCTTCATTCCTCTGCTTTCCATGCGTGTACAAGTTGATGGTCGGTGAGTCTCCGTATGGCATCCTGTCCGCATTTCCATTTTTACCTTGGACAGACGTGTGAGGGAAGGCCCCTCCCGCATCCATTCTTGTACACAGACAGGCACTCTCCTCAGCCATTGTGGAAAACACTCGAGCCTTTCAGCTCCCACCTGCCATTGACACACTGTGTTTGCTCAGCCGCCCAGAGCGCTAAAAGTTCACAATGAAAGCCTGATGCTCTGAGGAGTTGACCTGTTTCCTGTTTCCTCATTTCAAAGTTGCAAATACCTGTTAAAAGCCCCCCCCCCCAGGAGGCCCAGGTGTTTCCTCTAACCGAATGGTTCCACGTGCCACCTGCCTGTGGCTTGGGTTCCTTCTCGGGGACTCGCCTCACCCCCAGCGGGCACCCGGGGACTCACTGTGGGAAGACCCTGAGCTTCATGAATAAAACCGTGAAAATAGTTTAAAGAGGACAATCTGGAATTACCTGCAGCCTTTGCCAGCGTGGGTAAATAAAGTGCAGATTCCTTAGCGTGGCGTTCATGCGGTCAATGATTCAGATGACAAAAATGCCTGCTGTTCAAACTGAAAAGCGTTTGCAGACGTGGGTCTGAGCGCCACTTCGCGCAGGCTGGCTTTGCGTGCGTTCGCTAGAATCGATGCTCGTGTCCCGAGGCCTGAAGACCGAGGCCTTTAACCGTCACCCCGCCACCAACAACTCGGCTTTGAACCCACGGATACATGCAGGAAAGCAAAGCCCTGCCTCTTTCCAATTCCCAGGACGATAGAAGCGCCGACTTCCGGGCCGCAGTTGCGTGGAAGACGTGGACGCAGAAAGGGCAGCGGTGACAGCGAGCGAGGAGCGGAAGCGGTGCCGCATCAAGGTAACAAACTGTTTGCGCGCTGGAAATACGTGAAATAACTCGAAGCGGAGGGCAAACATTTCAGCAGCGCCGAGCTCACAAGCTCTAATCACCTGTGGATCGCTTTACCTGTGTCACCGCTGTTTACCTGAGTCAGATAACCTGGTGTTTGTCTAGTTCAAAGTTTGACTTCTTGCCCACGGCAAAGATGTACTGCCCTGTGTACACACACATTAATTACACTGTTAATACTCGCTGTTTGGGACGCTTCACATGTAACATAGACTTTTCTTTCACACCCCAGTGTAAAACACCTCACTCGGAGCACAGATTACTGCGGTATACCTTGTCGGACCAGCTTTATCCTCAGCTGCTGGAGGAAATAAATCATCCGCATCTCTGAGCTCTACCCGCCCCATTCAGCACAGCCTTTACGCTTTCGTTCCTCATCCCATAAGTTGGGGACCCTGCGTCTTTTGTCCTTCACGCTCAGTCTAAAGGTTTTCACCCCACAAATGCTCGTGTCATTTTGGCAGTCAGTTTTGCTCTAGGTGTCTGATTTCTGAACACGGAGCCAAAGGCCTGGTAAGGCATCGGTGTGGGATGTTGTGCTTGGAAAAGAGATGCCTTAACCGCTTTTGACAGCTGCAGAAGAAGCGCAGGGTTTACCGCGCGTGCTGTAAGTGTTGCTTTACTGTCAGCCTTTCCACAGGCCTCAGCCCTCTTCCGAACACAGGGCGGCTTCACCGGACACCGCAGACTCGACCTCTGCCGAGTCCGTCTTGCCTTGCGGCTCGTGACTCACTCTGCAGCTTTTTGGTGTGACTGATGTTACTGACGGCCGTCCTGCTGGGTTACTGTCCAGGTTCGAAAACAAAAACACCAAAAAATCAGGCTGTGCTCCATGGGGATGGTCTGACCACACAGTCCACGGACACCTGCAGAGGAAGTGAGCGATGCTAAACAAAACAGTTCAGAACTGCAGGGCCTCTGCTCTCTCTCTTCTCAAATATAAAGCATACTGAGGACAAAAGGATTTGTCCTGCATGTCTCCATCCATATTTATAGCGTAACAATGCATTTTATTTGGCAAGCAAATGTAATTTAATGCTTTGGTCCACACCTGAAGTTCCCTTTGTAAATAAGTGGATGCCTGCTGTTTAACTTTCTTCTGCTTGAAATATTTACATTTGATCTGCATGACAATTGAGAGGAACTCTGGAATGTTTGGACAGCCTTCTGGGACTTAGTAGATGGCGCTATATGATTGTAATGTATGTCCAATATTGCAGCCTTTTCACCTTACAGTCCTTTTTATATACATGTGGGTGTATTTGCAGATTCTGACTGTATTGCTGTGACCCAGGTAAATGAAACACACACACATGCAGGCGCACACACTTTACATAGATAAGTCATGTAAATCATCGCACCATCATGACACGGTAAAAAGAAAGCCAGTCTGACCCAAAAAAAAATAAATAAATAAATCTCACAGGAATGCACAGGCTCGCAGCCCCGGACGCTGTATGGGGAGCCATAAAAACAAGTGGGAAAAGCGAACCGTAACGCCAGGATTGTTTCTCACAGCAAACTGTGGGAAAGCAAATGCTGCGAATTAGAAGCACTCACTTTATATTTACTCTAAACTTTATATTTACCTGTCAAATTTTTATATCTACTACAGCAGGCTGTGGGGACGTAGCTACACCCCTGGAGCAGCTGATGTCTACATCTGCTTCGCTTCGACGAACGTTAACAATAACAATGCTTCCAATTTGAATCAAGTCTTCAATTTTTTGCTTCCCCTCCTGCGTTCGACGCCGGTATTTCAGCTCGAACGCTTGACGGAGTACGAGCTGGACCGCTAAAGGCGAGTTTCGCTCATGATAAGTTGTACGAGCGCGCTATTTTTTTCTTTGCCTGCGAAAATATGCTTAGTTGGGAGAAGCGCCGACCTACGACGCTGGCGGCAAATATATTTCGAGCCCTGTCGAAACGCTCCTTTTACAGTAGGAGGCCGCGCCGGCACACCTGGGCAGGAGCCGCGGGCCCCGCGATGCCACCACCGGCCACAAGGTGACAGTGTGGCCCAGAGCGCTCGGCTCTGCGTGAACTGCTGGCTTCCCATCTAATAGGAAACAGATGGGACCTTTGCTGTGGGCAGCCGCAAAATGTAGCAAATTCTCATTACATAGTCGGCAGCTGACTCTGTTTATTTTCATACAGCCGGCTAGAGCTGGCTGCCCTCTTACCACCACTTGTAATGACATACATTTGATGTCGGCTGTTACGCGTAATTCTGTTTGCTGATTGCTGGATATTTAGTGTCTTTACTGTAATGGGAAACAGAAATCTTTCACCCCCACCCCCCGCTCGCGTCTGAGTAAATGATCTTGTTGTACAAACCCACATCCTTGTTATTTTAGCTGCTATTGTAAGACCTTGGAGCGGAGGACAGTCCACAAAAACACTGGGGTTTCTGGGGCTAACCGAAGGGAGGCCGGGCTGCCGAGGAGGGCGTGCGTGTTAGTCACGCGACGGCGAGGGAGGGAGGGAGGCTCCCCTTCGCACGCCATACATTCGCCGTCGCCGTCGTTGCCTCTACGCGCAGGGCGGCGTCGGACGGAGCGGCGGGAAGCGAACCCCACGCCGGTCGTGGCTTTGACACGAACGGCGAGAACTCTGCCATGTTTTGGCATCTTCGCGGTGAACGAGGCCTAAAGCGTCTCGGCACCTTTCTGTTGCCGGCTGTCGGCTTTCTGCCGCAAAGCAGTTTTTCGGATTCCTTTATTCGTACGCGTATGCATATACAATAGCGCCCGCAGACGTAACTGGGGTGGCGGATGAGTTTTTGGAAAATGGCGCTCAATGAAACGGCGCTGTTGGATGTCATTAGTTCGGCGCATCGTATAAATGGAAACGGCTTATCGGCAACACGGTGCAAAATAAATTAGTTATTCCTTTAATAATAGCAAAAAAAAAAAAATATCAAAAAAGTTGTTTCAATGTATTTCTGGGAAAGGTTAAAAACACGGTACATTATTATGATAAAGTGCTCAAAGGATTAAAATAAAGCAGCACTATAGAAGGCAGCTCTATTCAGAGCATTTGTGCGTGCGTGTGCATACACGGTCTATTTTAATATCATAAACTGGCGGTGGTTTAACATTCTGTCAGTTTTCCCTGTTCGCAGAAAAATCATTAACAAACATCTGAAAAGCAATGAAAATCACGATGCGTCCAAAAAGCGTCTGATTTTGCCAATGGCGTATTCAGGCTGACAGTGCTTATTTGCAAAACAAAAAAGCTTCTTTTTCCCTGGAGGGAGCGTACAAACAACCCCAGACAGAGGCGTGCATTGCTTTAACAAACAGACACTGTAAATCTCGACAATACAAATACAATGCAGACGAAATGCTAACACGTTTAGCCGGAATTGTGTATTTATGGGGCAGCGGTGCAGCGGCGCTCTCGGGTTCTGCACCCTGCGTTGCTTTTCCTTTTCATTTATTCGTGTGGCCGATGCTTTTCCCCAAAGTGATTCATAATATTAAGCTCCTTAGCGGTTCGTACAGCTTGACATTTGTTGAGTGCAAGTTTCCTTCCTCGGCGCTACAGCAGCAGGAGGTCCGGACCTAGGTGCTTCCGTTCAATGGCGGGCGCCCTAATCGCTATGTCACCTGGTGCCCCATGTTTTGTCCCCCATTGTCAGGGTTATAAATGAATTAACTGGACATGACTAGTTTTCACTGAGGTTAACCTCACCAAAGTCCTATCTGTGGTTTGCTAGCTTGTCCTTTCGCCTTTTTGACAGGAACCCTTGTGGCCCTCATCCCAGTGATCCCAACCCAGGGGACAGTCACTACGCTTGTGTGAGAAAGAGAAGTAGGCAAAGCAGCGGCATTATTCACACTCGGGTCACATACCGGCGCGTTGTTGCCGCTCACACGCCGCCTGCTGTTAGAGCCCAAGCCCTGTTGTTACCGTGGAGTGTTCCTCGCGAGATGGATTTTCTAAGAAAGTACAAGTAGACAGAAGAATAAGACACTGCTTTGGAGTGCCGCGTGTGTTTGTATTTCCAAGGACGGGCAAACAAACATCTCTGCATGTCAGGTTGCGGTCAGCCAAACTCCGGCCGGAGACCCTGCCATGAACGCGGACCTCGCCGGTGTCGTCGGCGGTTGATCACGACGCTTCATCGCCGTGTTACCTGAACCCGCTGTATCTTAAGGAGTCCCACACGCTCACGCTGTCCATCTGCCAAACAGGTGAGCGGATTATAAATTAAATACTTGTGTAATTTTCAATCTCACGTCACACCAATATTTCATCCTGCACAAAAGGCCTATATGCAGTGGAATTTGAAATCCTTTTTTTCGCAGAGAATATTAAATAGTTATTAAATTAATCTGTGCTCAGCGGTGCGTGTTATTGCAGCGGACAGATTTGCAGCGAATGAAGCTGTTAGGCTGCGGTTAAGCGGATTTATTAAGGGTGCCAGGAATCAGAAAATAAACCTGATAACCTGTTTTATTTTGCAGAAATAAAGTGAACACTTACTGGCAGACGAAATCCTCTTAAACGCTTTTCTATTGCCTTTTTTTGCCCCCCCCCATCGCTGTTTTTGCTGAGACCGAACAATACAGATTGGGCTTGGAGGTCATGCGGGTGGCCTGATCCCAGTTTTATTAGCAGCCCGCATCCCCAGAGGAAACGCTTTATTGGAGTTGGTCTTTAGGAGATAAGAGAAGTTTGAGTGGCCTCTTCCTTCCACACAGCCGCATTCGGCTTCTCCATCCTACTTTGTAAGGCGGGGGGGGGGGTTGAGGAACAGCGGGGCACGGGTTGACCCGGGTGGGAAACCGAGCCAACGAGGAATGTGCCGGTACCAGGAGGTCCCGCCGAAGAGGGTCAGCGGCGGTTGGCAGACGGGTGGGGGCGGGCACCTTCTCCTTCTTTCATGAACGTGTGTGTCAGCGCAGTAAATATTTAATCCAGCGCCAGATTCTCAGACCCCCTCTGGATCAACAGTTTAGCTCTTATTTTTTGTTATAAACAGAGTCTGCTTTCAATTACCTCTGTGAAATTGCTTTACTGGTCCATGCATGATTAAATATTCATTATGTTAAACTAGGCACTTTCTTTGTATATAAATCCATATTAAATGTAGCTGGCTGGCAGCCTGAAGCCGCGTGAGATGGATTCCTGGTGTAAGCCCACACTCCTTAGCAGCTCCTCATTTGGGGGCTTGTTTGTTTTTGTTGGGATGCAAATGATGGCTCCTTGTGGATATTACCCCACCTTCATTCGGTTCGCTCGCTCCGGCGCACAGGACCGAGGAGGGAAGGAAGGGAAAAAAAAAAAAAAAAAAAAAAGTCCACGGCAACCATGGGAAAAACAAACAATCGTGCTGTTAGCGTGGCGGCGAGGGAGCGGGATCCGTCTTCCTAAACTGACAGGCGGGTCACAGAGGAAGAGCGGGAGAGGAGAGGGCAGCCTTTCTCAAATGCTGCCAACTTCCCCTGAAATATTCACCAGATATCCTTTCCAAATGTAAAAGCACATAGAAAATTAATTTCTGGGTCTTTGAAACTCTTCCCGAACGCGGCCGGCTCGCTCAGCCTTAGCCGCTGTTTATTTGTGTAGCGATTATGGGAGGGAAGGGGTCATGTTGACAAAGGCCCCACGGAGGGATTCTTCCGAAGGACACATCGAGGTGCTGCTCTTTAGATGGCCGCCGGGCAGAAACCGAAAACAGCTGGGCCCCTGCCTCGCGAAGAGAGGAAAAGGAGAACGTGGCGCTTCATATTTGTCAGCCCGCCAAGGAAAGCGTGGAATAATTTGCTACTGTGTTTTTACGGGGGCCGGACCGGTGTTTGCACGGCAGATGTGGAGGAAGACGTCTCCTCGGCCGTTGCGTTGCTACCCTGAGCGCCGATACCTGGGTCTTGGCAAGCGGCGGCCGGGCGACACAAAGGATTCAAACACGGCGTCAGGCACGACCGAGGGTGACCGGGTAGGACACTAAGGGCGTAGGGACTCCGCTCGGACGCAGCACAGAAAAAGGGAAGACGTTTCTCCGCAAAAGTTCCCCCAAACACTAGGGTTGGACAGCAGTGAAGGAACGCAGTAACCAAATGAGCACTTAAATGGGCTCATTATCCCATCATTTTAAACTATATGGGGAACTGAGGCCACTGTTTCCTACATACGAGCCAGCAAACCTAACAGGGAGCTGCTGTAGTCAACCTGTTAAAAGAAGGCGATTGTGCAGCACATTTGGTTGTAAGTAAAGCTAAAAACAAATGTCAGAAAGTGGTGGCTCCTAGCTGGAACAGGTTGGTAAATAGGTAACTGTGTTTAAAGAAAAAGTCTTCCCTGTCACATTGAAACCAGTGTGACTTTAGACAAGGGTGACTCTAGGTATGAATATAATTGCAAAACAACAGAAAAAAAACCATCCCCAACACAGGGTCATGGGATCCAGAGTCTCTGCTGGAAGTAGCCAAAAATCACACACAGTCATACACGTACGCACACGTACATACGAGGGACAATTTACTGTGACCATTTTACCTGGCATACATGTCTTTAAGGAGAAATGCACAGAAACCCAGGAAGAACGTACAAATTCTACACAGACTGAACCAGACTCAAATCCAGGTCCTGACCCATAACCCAGGAGCACCGTAGGTATGGTTTCGTGAAACTTTTTATGGGCTGGGCGGAGTACAGCGAAACCCCCCGTAGCCGCCAAACTGTGGACTGCGGCACCGTTACTCACCCGACTGGCGTTAGTCCCACAGCTGCAGGAGGTCCGATACTTCCGGCCGGGTAAAATCACACTTCTTTCATCCACCTGCACACATTTGTCAGTGATTTGCGTCAGACGTGATGTCAGATTGGAGGAAAAGGCCGTTTGGAGCTGAAATGCGACAGAAAAGCACCGAGCAGGCCAGAGGGTAGCAAGCGGGGACACGGAAGCTCACGCTCAGGAACAAACGCGCGCTGTTGTCACCCCTTACGCAGCCGGGCGAACGTCCCCTTCTAGGTCACACGTCTGTCACTTCAAACACAAACGCTCCTCTAGCTTAGAAAAACGTACGCTATTGTCCTCAGAAATGTACAAATAAACAACAGCGATATAATAAGCATCATATTTACTAGTTAATAGTTATTAATAGACCAAGGTAATTATTAGTAGTTACTGGTTGAAGTATCAAATGTGTAACAGCATTTAAACGGAAATATGCGGTTTATCTACCGTAAGACTGGAAATGAAGTTTTAATGAACTTTTCTCCAGCCCAAGTCATGATTATTTTCCATACCAGTAGCTGTGCGCCTCCTCCTCGGCCGTTCCCCCGCGCTCCCCTCTCGGCCCCGGGATCCAAAGCGCGGTCCCCAGGCTGGAGACGAGATGCTCTGCTGGGACCGGGCCTCAAATTGGATATGAAGAACAATGGAGGTACAAGGGCTTTTCCATTATGTGAATTAATCTAATCGCGCCGCAGAGTGGGTTGTGTTAATGGTGCTCGTACAGTCAATTATCTGAATTGCTCCATTTACAGAACCTGAAAATGTTTGAGATGCTGGGAGAGGAACTTGAGAGAGGAGCTCGATCAATCCCATAATTGTAATTGTTGATCTAGTTGCTAATGAGCAGCGGGGAGGACGGGGGTCCGCAACGGTAATTATGGGTTATCTGCCGAGACGCGAGCGACGGACGGGCGGTCCACGTGGGTCAGACACGCCCCCGGGTCCCTCCGATGGAGGGGGAGCGAGTCTGAGCGCCGGCGTGCCCGAGAGAGGGGGGGGGGCACCTTCCCTGCATGAACGGAGCCTGCGGGTCTTGCGGACCTCGGTTTCTCACCGCAGTCTTTGCAGTCG
Organism: Heterotis niloticus; assembly: GCA_018136845.1. Lineage (NCBI taxonomy): Eukaryota > Metazoa > Chordata > Actinopteri > Osteoglossiformes > Osteoglossidae > Heterotis > Heterotis niloticus. The sequence continues at coordinate 8,758,984 of CM030904.1, forward strand.
CGGCGGGGTGATCCAAGTGTGGTGATGTGCGCAGGAATGTACCGCCTGTTATTAATATTAAATTAAATTAAATAAAAAAAAAGTCACCGTAAGACTGGAAATGAAGTGACGGCAGGGATCGAGCTGCGATTTCCGAACTTGCACAACCGAATCCCCGATCCAAGAGTTCTCAGCTATCGAGATCGCGCGTGCGCGATCGCATTTCGAATGTAAAACGGCCCAGACGAGGGCGAATCGAATGAAAAAGGGTTGTTTTGGCAGTTAAACGTGCGTCGGCGCGGCTTATCTTTGTCCTGGTTCCTCCGACTAGGACCTACGCTGACCATCAGTTCTGCAGAAGAGGAGTGCAGGTCGTGAGAAGGTCGGAAACTAGCACGTCAGCTTCAGCACTTCTAATAATGATGCCCGAATTTACGTGACTGCTGTGCCGCATTCGCACGCGAAAGCGCGAGCATCAGGGCAGCGCGTGGCGCAGCAGCCGCCGCGTGACACCTCAGGTCACGCATCTCCATCCGGCCAGCGGCGGCGCGGGGAAAGACGCTCCCTTGCGTTTTCCGAGCGGTTTACTTACAGAGCCCTGGGCACTGCAGGCGAGAAGAAAAGAGCCCGCCTCGTTTTGTTCCGTTTCGGCTGTCGGCTGGAAATTGCCGGAGAGTGACTAACACGGGGGCCCTCCGAGAAGGTCAAGGACTCGGTGCACCGAGCAGCCATTACACTCACTTGTGTGAGGTATGGAGTGGTCCCTTTTTGACCGTGTAGTGTTTGATGAGCCACACTACAATATAATCACTTGCTCTCTGTGCTGGGGGCTTGACAAGGGGGTGAGAGGATGAGAACATGGGAACATTATAAAACTCCATAAAAATAAAAAATAAAAAAAAGTCACATCAAGAGGAGACAGTCAGGGCCCCAATTGTAGGGAAGAGAGATGGAGAGAGCAATAGCGGGAGAGGGAGAGACAGAGGAGCGCTGAGTTAGAGGCGTGAGAGAGGGAGTATAAAATACATCTGATCACACGTTTGTCACGGGATGCCACCATGACCACAAAAAAAAAAAAAAAACGTACAAATTCTTTAAAACACCGGAGAGGAGAAAAGGAACTCGATGGCGCGGGCGACGCGCCGGAATAAAAAAAATTAAGAACGGGAACTCGGTTGTTTCCGCGCGTCAGCAGGCATTCGCTGGGTCCCCTCAAACAAGAGCTTTGGGGAATAGGACCCGAGATAAAGCAAACGGAATCGCTACACGCGGCCAGGTAAAAAGAATAAACACAACTGTTGCTGGGGAGGGGAGCGGGAAAAAAGATCGGCGGGATCTTCGCGGAGAAAGGAAACGCGGGTTATTATTGGCGTCGAAGCAACCCTCCGTATGAGCCATTAACCTGGCCTGTGCACACTGGCGCGGTAAAACTTGTCGGCGGAATACCGACTTTCTGCTTGAATTCACAATGTTAATTAGTCGGTCTGGATTTTTAAAATAAATTATTGCTTTGCTTTATCTGCTGTCTGGGTGAGCGACTCTCATAAAGACTTGGGCTTCCTCCCTTCCTATCTCGGGGCAGGGGAGGGGTGGACGTGCTGAATAATTCCAACTAAGTGTGGCGCTAATGAGCTCCACGGAGCGGCGGCGCACAATATCGAGCCGTTTAAAATGCAAATTCCCACATGCTTATGGAAGGAATATTAAAATCGGTGTGCAGAACCCATGTCTTTTCCTCCAATAATATTTGTTTACTTTTTCAATTATTTCCAATTCTTTATTGGGTCGACACAATAGCGGTCGGCGATCTCGTCGTACACCGGGCCCGGCCTATTGACGCCCGGTCTGCGCGCGGCTCCGGGCGGCGGGAGTCGGCCTTCGGAATCGCGCCGGCTTTTGTCGGGGCGGTTTCGGCTATGCCGCCAGGGATGCGGACGCTCAAGGACAGGACCGCAGCGTGCAGTGAATGGAATCTGCGTGCGGTTTATCGTGGGCGTCACGCGTGCATTTCATATCCTCCACTTGTCGTCGACCTGCTCGTGCGCTATCCTTCTTCGCGCCGGGTTAACGCGGACCTCGGTTCGTCCGTCGGAAGGTGCCGCTTTGACCCGAAGCGACGCTCTGCGACGGCAGCCGACGTGGGTTTTTCCGGCTCCGTGCCTGATCGCCCGGCGGTGCCGCTGACCTTTGTTGCGGCATCATTTTTCACCGTCTAAACTTTCCCTGCTCGGTCAAACGTACACAGGAGAGCAGTCGCTCGCATTAAAACTCAATTAGCGGGCAACTTTCTAAATAATGCATGAACAAAAGTGCATTACTGACAAACAGATGCCCAGAGCATTACGTCTCAATATGTCAGCTGTGCGGCTGCGCCGGAGCTAACGGCCGCTCATTGCCGGCGAGCCTCCGAACAGGGCGGCGTCGTTCAGCGCCGCGACGCGTCTTCGCCTCCGCGATGCTTCGCCAGGGTGGTCTGGGAGGGGAGAGCTTCCTCTGTGGCTCCCATAACTGCAAACGCAGGGTGCAGATGGCACAGCGGAGAGGGCTGCTGCCCGGCAGAGCTAACTTGGAGGAGCCAGGTTTGTATTTGTGTCGTTTTACAACAAGGCGACTAAACGGACCTTCATTCCCTTCTGTCGTGCTCCGAACCTCCGCTTTCACGGCGTCCGCGTTCTGAAAAGGAACAGGCCAGACCGCCCTTATGCCGTCTCCTCCAACCATCTGCTGTGTCACACTTCTTTTTCTCGCTGATGGACGCCTTCTGGGCTCGTGTGCAAAATCCAGAAGGAGTCGGTTCCTCATCACCAGTAGAGTCAGCAACATCGCGAAGTTCATTTCAGCTGTCAGCAGAGCGCTGGGCTCCAACGGGGGGTTCGCTTTAGGCTCCGGGGTGACTGATCGCTAATTCAGACCCCTTTCGGCACTGCAGTCCCGCAGAGTCGTTCGGCGGAAGCGTCAAAACGAACGCGTGGTTTCAGCGGGCGTCATGGCACAAGCAAACACCACAAAGCCATTAACCGCATCCCTGCGCCACGTGAAGAGGTGACGGCATTCGGGAGGAGAAGCGATCGAGAGGTTTCTCTCGTTTACGATGTCTGACATCTGCACACCGAGGGATCCTTGGGCAGCGCCGAACGCTTTTAAACAAGGCGTTTAAAAGGTAAGGACAGGTTCCCGAGAACAAAGCCTCCTCTGTCGGCCCCACGTGCGACAAACCGGGGCGAGCCAGCGAGCAGCCGGGTTTTCGAGCTCCGAGGAGAAATATGTTTCCAATCACCGTGGTTACGCTCATTACTCACCCAACACAGGAGCTGTCTGACTGGCCTCTGCCCAAACCAATAAAGCCTTGTTTTTCTGCGAAATAATTGGAAATTATTACGTTCCATAGTTAGAAAGCTCAGTGCGAGAATGCTTTTTACCACGGTGATGCCTCAGCTCTGCAGCGGTTGGCTGCGTGTTTCAGAAAAGCAACGTCGCAATTATGGGTTGCAATCTGACTTTATGTCACCTCGGATGCAGTGTGCCTTCCCGAGCGGCAGTTTGAGGAGCAGGCCTGCTCTCTATCGCCGTGTGGCTTGTTCGCAGGAAATGAATACTCTTTTTACCGCCAAAATGCGAGGAAATTTGTAATGGAACAGAAGGAGTGTTCCTCCCAGGCTGGCAACCACAAGCAATCAGGATTTTGGCAAACATAAAACCTCAAATCACAGCTCTCAAGGGCCAGTCATAATCTTGATAACCCGCCTTGAGGTCTGAACAGGCAAAATGGCAGCAGAGGACACGCCTTGAACAAGAAAGGCTTCGTCCTGTCACATGAGGTGACGGCGGAAGCCATGAAACTCTCCTTTTCCCTCCGCGATCTTTGCGCATCCTTGTAAAGTAGGGCTGTGTGACCGCAGTGCGGTGGAGCAGCTGAGCCGGGGGGTACAGCCCTCACCTGCCCGCTCTTCAGGAGGCAGAACGTGTGGTGCAAGTTAAACCCCAAGTGCTTTGAAGCTCATCCAGGCCCTGGATGCTGACTGCCCACCATCTCGCCACTTCTGTACCTGCAGGATTTTAATTATGATCTGTCTGTGCGTTCACCCTGCTCACCTGCGCACGAGCACACGAACACACGCGCGCATGCACTCTTTATTAGACCATAAAACCCTCGCAGATTCGGTTTGCGTAAGATATTGACGCTGCAAACTATTTATTTTGGTTCATGATCTCAGTAAACGGCAGTGCCGAAAGGGTTTTAATAACTGCATGGGTGACTTATTTGTCTGAGTAAAACAGCGGGCCGTCTTTTCTCGGCAGCGGGTGTTTGAGGAGAGATGATGGCAGCGTGAACTCTCGCTCACTTGAGGCTGGAGCTTGACTCTGCCACATCGTACTACAGACCTGCAGGTCTGGCTGATGTTGGGCTTGATAATCTGTCGGAAAGCAGGACGGGATTTCATTTCGAAACCTTTGACTTTCTTTAATCCTCACGCTAAGGTGCCTTTGTTAATGGCCTATTGACAACATTGTTTTGGTCCTTTTTTGCTCCACAGGTTATGGACGTATTTCTCTGTCTAAGATAGGGTCTTATTGTTGGGCACTGCTGGGCTGTAGTTCTCTCCTTCAGACACTGGACAACACTTTGTGAAATGCATGTTTTTTTCTGATTTTATATTAAACACACAAACTTTTGATTGACAAATTTAATACGGTCTCCAGAAAACCTGCTTCCTGAGAGAAACCCAGCCGGAATTAAACCTATCACTTGGCAAACGGAGCTCCAACTAACTACCAGTGACCATTTACCCTGTGTTGATGCAGTATGATATAGTATTGCTCATATAGTCCCTTTCCTGGGTTTCTTGGTAAGCATGGAGTCTAATCCAGCTCAGAGTGCGTGGACTTTGCATGCTTTATTCCATGTTTGCACCCTGCAGACATATACAGAAGCAAACAGTAATAAAGCACTTCTTTTCCCTCTGTGTCTTGAACACCATGAGCTGGATTCAACTTGATGGCCCATCCATCCACAAATAACCAAATAACTGTAACCACATTAGTTTTTAGACCTAACATTGCAAGCTGCACTGTAGAAAAGTGGCAGTTACATCAATAAACAATAATTTACTGCCTTGTTTATTCCTAAAATTGGGAAACTTGGGAATCTGACCCAGCAGCATAAAAAGAAAGTACCTTCAGAGGACCATCAAGTCATTACAGAGGTGGTGGCAGATGGGTTTGGATGTGTTCTTCAACTACAGAGGTTGCTCTAAACATCATAACTAAGAGAGCAGCACATTCATGCATGACCTTTTGCTGAAGTGCACCTGACACCATCATAACTGGAACTTTCCTGGAGTTGCTTCTTGTGCTTTATGAAAATTTTGGTCAGCAGCGCTGAAGCAGATGGCGCTTGTGATGCTGGAGGTTCTTACCACTGGTGTCAAAGGCCTGCCACTGCCTGCTATTACTTATTATTACTGGCAAAGACTGAGATGATGTGTGTGTGCGTGTGCGCGTGTGTTATTTAGTGTTGGTGTGCCAACCTGGTGTAGTTTCATCACCTTGGAAAATCTGAGAACATCCCAAGTGTAACAAAACACACTCTGTAACCCAGGCTGCGCTCGTGTCAGAGCAAATTTGCTCCAATTCACATATTTGTCTCTACATAGTTTACATCTTGAAGAAAACGTGTGTGTCCACCGGTCGCATTCGGTCTGCATTTGCTCACACTGCTGGTCACTGTGCACATTAGTGCTGATAAATGAATGGAGGAACACACCTGAGCGGAGGAATGAGAGCTTTCACTAACAAAGCGACAGGCCGAGGGATGGGAGCAACAAATGGCAGCCTCTGCGATCGAGGATTAACTGGGCCGTTTGTCTCGGCTCCGCAAGTATACGTGAAGGCACGGCACAAGATTTTGTTCTTTCATATGATAAAAATGAATGGGAAAAACTTTTAGTACAAGCCATAGAACTTTATTTCCCGCTGTTTAGACACAAATCCAACTGTCTTTAATCTCTAGCCCTATTAAACATGTATTATTACACCCAACAAGGCTGAACAGAACCATCTACCGAACGCGTTTTGCCTACGTCATTTGTTTGGCAGACCTCTCCTGGATGTAAAACTTCTCAGGTCAAAAATAATAAAGAATAACTTTTATACCTCCTTTCCAGGAATATGACAGACTGTATGATTGGGGTTCATATGGTTTCGTGGTAAATCTGAGCTTTTTGTTAAAATGATCACTAATGTCAATATAATTCCGTATAAGTACAGGGACAACGAAAATAAATATTGGACTAAATGAACGATAGCAAATCGGTTCAGAATTGAACTGAAGGTTTATGAAGACTCGTGCTGTAGTCTTATTTCTTTCTGTTTTTATTTAATAGCATTTTGCTCTTCTGGGGCTGCTGTATATTCAAATTTGCCTTTCAGTATAGTCTGATGAAGTTGATATTTGTTCTGTCACAACTCATAGGGACCCTGCATGCCTTTCTGGACACCTCATTTGGACATTTGTACCTGATCACTTTTTGGGAGTTTTTCATGATGTGTGTAAATGTAATCTCTCTCCTTTTCTGCTTTTGCTCCTGTGCTGCTGTGACCCAGTGTTGCTGTAGTTGCGATAAAAAAAAGTAATGTTTGTACTGTCATTCTTTTTATAAAAATACACTTTTCAAAACCTTTTTCAGTCCACAAAGTTAATTCTGTAATGAAGAACTGTACGATAAATGAACAATTCATACATTAATGTTGTCTTTTACACACTAAGACTAGATACAAATATTTCACACCACTGTTGTATTTCGCCGAACACCAGGTAAAGGTGTGAAACAGAAGATCTCGTTCAAAAATACAGGATATTCACAGCAAGTTTCCTGTCTTTTGCGCATTTGTCAGCTCCCGGAAAAAGAAGTAGGACAGCGAACGTCACAGATGACTTGACATCCGCAGATAAGTTAAGTGAGTGTTTGGGCTGGAAAGGCCCAGCCTGGCCTATCAGCAGATCTGTCTGAGGGCCAGAGTTGGAACAGGCGCTCGCATTCAGTGCATTTCAACCCCATAAAAGCATCAGCGCCAAGAGAGAAAAAAGAGAACAAAGGCAGAAAGAGGAGAGGAGGTCAAACGTGGAGAGGGAAGTGTGAGTGAGAGGAAAGGAAGTGGAGGCTGGACGGACGGACAGGGGTCAGAGCGGAGCGGCAGGGCTCCACGTTAATGCACTAACGCTCTTCTCTTTCCCGGGACAAGGCTTCCGGGGCCTTCCGTGCCAGCAGACGGCCTCAAGGGCTCTTTGTGATGGAGGCTCTCACATCCTTCAGCACTGAAAATGCAAAGATGAAAAAGGTCCTTTTTTTAATACGCGCTGAAACGAGAGTGGCACTTTGCTTCCGCGATGCCAGCTGCTGTTGCTAAGAAATCTGAGGACAGAGAAGGACCAAATGCCTCATTTGTTTATTGAGAAGTGCAGCACAGCCCCGTGCAGTTCCAGCGGGCATCTGGATTCAGCTGATGAACTATCAGCTTGGAAAATGAAATAGACATCAGTGTGACTAATGTAGCCATAAAGAGAATAATGATCTAGGGTGTTGGTATAAAAAGTTGAATAATAATGTTGAAAATTGAGTTAATGTAGACAGGTACTGAAAACCGGCCACACCCTTAAACACACAATGCGTAGGACAGGTTTTATTGGTTCACGTGTGTGTGTGTGTGTGTGCGAGTGTGTGAGTGTCGTCTGCTCCAGTACACAAGTCCGTGTCCTACTTTCCGAGCGGTTTGTTGAAAAGCGCGCTGATGTGGGGTGGACGCAGGCTGTGTCCGTGTCGGTGGCCTGCTGGGCCCGTGCGCCATCCTGTCGGGCCCTGATCACAGGAAGTGCCAGCTGTCACAGCCCTGGGGACTGCGAGCCTCTCCGGCAGCATTTGCATTTCAGCTTGGCCCACGTTCCGGTAATCCCCCACAATCCCCCTCCCGCGAGCACCACCCCCCCCACACCCCCTGCCTCTCGCAGCCCCCGGCAGGATCAATAACCACATCAAAGGTTATGTGGAGGTAGCCACATTCTTTGAAGCTGTTTGCCCAGAAGTGGGTTTGCTGAGCTAACACCGGCTGGGAACCCTGTCCAATAACCTTGTTTGCCCAGAATTACCTCTGTTTGCAGAAACACCTAGTAGATTCTAATAGAGAACAGACTTTGCTTTTTTTTCCCCCCTCCTGCCTCGCCTTTTTTTAAATATTTTTTTTAAGCAGTCAAATGCATGAGCCAATCAATGGTGCCAATGGCTTTTCTGATCTGATACGTTCTGCGAGTGCTGCCAAGTCCAATATTTATCTAAGAATTTATTGGCTGAGGCTTGTTGGAAACAGTGAAAAACAAAAAGGAAGAAAGAGGTGGCGTTTCCCAATAAAGGCAACAATGAAAAATGCCAGCCACGCTGTACCGCGGCCGAGCGAACGGGGTAAATGTACGCGGAAGGGAGGAGGGTGGCGATAAACAGCGTAATAACAGTGTGATTATTGTTATTGGTTTACTTTTACTGTTCGCCATTCACGTGGCATTATCTGTAGGCCCTGGTTTGCGAAGGGACAGTCCCCTGTGAGCCACTGGCTCCAGCCTCGCTCCATGGCTCAATGACGTGGACCTTCAGCCTGAACCTTGTCCCCGTGTTTTCGGGACCGTGGATTGGCACCTGCGCGCCGACATGCGACCCCAGAGTGTGTGGGCTTTCGGAGAGAGGGATATGTAGCGCTGGTGTCAGTTAGTCCTGAGAGGCACAATGAGGTTGTCCACACACACACACACACACACACACACACACACACACGCTGACTACATCCCGAATGGTGTCCCACCGAGACAGTATATGTGGTTTCAAACATCAGACGTCATATTGCACCCCATATGTCCAATAATATTAGAAATTATAGTTCTGGATGACTTGTTTTACCCTGTTAAATTTGTAACTACATTTGTAAAAATGGAGCAATCTCACCAGTGCTCTCCCATGCACCGATTCAACGTTCCCTGACCCTTACCGGACCAGTCAGACCGGTCAAAAGATGCGTATTTTCCGACCGTGAGGAGTCTTTACCACGCTGTGGAAATGCATGCGGTCTGCATGTGGTAAAAATCGAGAAAGGCACCCAGCATGTCATTGCAGAGGGGAGGGAAGTCTCTCCCGACCCTTCATCCTGTCGCCTCTGACACCACCGTGACACACAATCGCGCACACAGTCTTCCGCTACCACTCCCCCAATTTAAACCGTTCACGGTTCATTTAACCTGAACTGCGCAGCGGAAACGCAGCCTTACAGAAAATTACCATACAGTGCGGTCGCACAGGACCAGCAGATGGCAGTACTGCCCGCCACTGACACGCCGTCTATATTTAGCCCGCTCGCGTACACGCTCCTCCCCGCTCTTCCCCATTGTGACGATCACATAGACCCCGGGCCGTTAATTTCATGGCGCACTTGAAAGCATCCCCCCCCCATGGCTTTACCGGCAGGACGACAAGAGAAAAAGAAGCCGATAGCACGGGAGAAACAACTGGCCTGTGTCGTGCGCGTGGAGCGGAGCAGATGTGGAGATGATAACTCGAGTCGCCGACAGCCCAGGTACGATTATTGTCCATAATGGCGCTGAGCCTCGGCCATTGCCGCGATACCAATAAGCGCCGATTAAACCCCGCTGTAAAACCCGTGCTCGAGCAAGCTAAATCGATATTGTTTGCACTCTTTCCTGCAAGTCTCGGTCACAGTAACATTGCCAGGCAGCCATCCACCTGCTGTGCTATCAGGCAAACACTCGACGGTGCAAAGTCAACTGTCCGCTGGCACGGCCTTTTACAGCCAAAGTCGGGCAGAAGCAATACGCCAGCAGGGAGCCAAAGAACAACAGAACCCGAAGATACGCCTGACATTTACGGCTAAATTCGGGCTGTAAAACACACCGCCTCTCATAGCACGCGGAGAATTAGCGCAGTAAACACTGAGCGGAGTTTTATGAGTATATTAGCACCGAATGAGTTGGGTTTGTTTGATCTAGACTGAAGACGAAGGTGCTGTGAGCGTCACGAGGCGCCTGGACAAAGTGCGACTGTTCTACAAGCGAAGGTAGAGTATAATTCAGTAGCGGGAAACGCTGTCCAGGGTTTCATGAAGGAGGTGAGAACAAGCGTCTCCGAGGGCCGCAGGCCTTGCGGGTGCAGACAGGCCCCGCCATCGCAAGCTGTCCAGCACCGTGATTAGTCAGGGCAGCAACCCGGGTGGGGTCTGGCCCCCGCCTGGCCTGTTATCTCAATGTTGTTCTAATGCTAGTCAAACATTATTGTGAATGGTCTAACTCAATAGTGGCACTGTTTGGCTGGAGAGTCAATATTAGCAGAGCACACAGAGCGCGAAGGGGTTGCTATGTGTGTAGCCATGCGGTGAGTGTTCTCTCCCGGTGAACCTGGGACCCGCATGGCAGCAACAACAAACAACAACTGGGGAGGCGGGGGGAAAGGGCGCAAGAATTCTGCTTGCTTTAGGCCGCAGGCAGTTCCGTGTTTGACAGACGCACATTCCTTTTTTCATTAGTTTTTTTTTTTTTTTTTTATGTGGCGACCGTTCCGAGCCTTAAATTCCTGTCATTATCTCGCCATCGTCCGCCTCCGAACCAGGTGATTCATCGCCGCTGCCCAGGCTCCACGGCGACTGGCTGTCCCATCATTTCTCCTCCTGGCCAAACCCGATTGTACAGCTAATGTTTGTCAAATATCATTAAAAACAGTTCTGAGAAAATCTGTGTGGATGTACAAGAATAAACAATCGGCGGTGGCCTGACGTCCTTGACCGAGTTCAGGCCACTTGAAAAACAGAGGCAACGCTGCCGAACTCCCAGCATGCACCGGTCCGAGCCCCTTGTGTCCACGGTTAACCCTGATTACTCCTCTGTGCTCCAAGGGGACTCGCAGCATTAGCCTGCTCTTTGAAGAAGGGTTCATTTTCCGAGAGGCTCGCGGCAGTCCCAAGGACGGCCCTTGTTGTCCCTGACAGCAGAAATCAATACCCCCCGTGGGCCCCCGCTGAACGGCTACAACTCTGCCGTTATTGACAGCGATGGCAGATCTCAGAAGGAGTGCTTTGGGCAGCTGCCCCAGTGAGGGCGCAGGAAAGCAAAGGGCCCCGTCTCTCGGAGAGCACGTGTCCGCTTGTTCAAGGTCCTGTCACCACGTCACCGTGGATCTCCGACACAAGACAAAACGGCCCGCGTGGATTCGGTGATGTTCTGCACACTCTTCTGTTCCACCTCTGCCTTTGGTAAGTGGGAGTTTCTAACTAAGACAGCTGACCGACTACTCTTTTCATACCGGAAATTCAAATGATTTCTGCTTAAATGGGTGCGCTTCCCTGAAAAAAGACTTTGGCTTTAAAACTCACAGGCGAAGGTCAATGTCCCCATTAGCCTTTAATCCTGCTGTGACTCAATAATTTAATTGATCATATTTGTGGCACCGCTGCTCCGGCGGGACATAACAAATAGGCGTCAGAAAGATCGGTGTGGCACCACCACGGGGACAGTCGAACGACCTAAAATCTAAAGCGCGGTTTGCAAGCGGACTTCGCTGCAGTTTATGTAATCGATAACTACCATCCTTCGCCGCGCAACCCGGTCGACTGCTGTGCGGTTGGCGCTTGCTTCGCATTTACCTGAAACTGCAGCTGACTCATCCCCGCGTCCCCATCGCGACGCCATCACAAACCTCGCCGCGTTTAGAAGCGTTTGTTAATTCGCTACTTGTCCAGCAAGTAAGTGCGAGGCAAAGTTGGCACCCTGGCCATTTGGATGACACGCTTCAAACGTCTGTCAAGAAGAACATTTATTAATAATCTCCAGACATAACATTATAATAAATAATCTTTTATTGCGCAATATTTTTTAAAAGTCTGGGCGTGAGGAAAAAACTCTTCATCTGCATGTTTGACAAAAACAAATGTTCTCTGAAATGGGGTTATCGGTTAAATGGAAGTCTCAGGCACCTCTTGTAAACTTACAAAATATTAAAATAACTAAAACTTTCAACCTTATTTGCTGAGAGTTATGATTCCAGTGGCTTTGATGGGAAGGGGGTTTCTGCGACTAAACCGGACGGACTCAGTTTCCGGCAGTTTCCAGCTCTACTTTGCCTTCGTTTGGCATCCAAAATATTCTACATAAAGAAAACCTCAGCGATGGGTATGCCAATAGCTGGAGAGCAACCAGACCAGCCAGGTCTAACTTTAGATCCCCCTTGCACGAAAGCCTGAAAAACAGGTCTAATGATCGTACGGTGTGCGTCGCCACAGCCTTCTGTGGGTCATTGCAGGTTGGTTCTTATCAGCTGGCCAGGGCTCCCCTGGAAGCGGGGCCTGGATCAAAAAACCGGCCTGGTCTTGTCAGCAGTGCCATACTGACCGGTGGGTTTACTCCTTTCTATAAAAACAAAAAGAAATACCTACACTTTCTGCATAGGGAAAATTTATGGTGGAATACACAATTCAATAAAATACTGGACTTTAAAAATGCAAATAAATGGACAAAAATGTTAGCTATTGACTTTAATAGTACATGTTTAATGTCACGAAATCATCACTGAATGTTATCACTTCAGCTTCGCATTGGGTCTTGTAATTTTGGAACAAACCTGCACCTAGGTACAGTAAGTGACACTGTGGTTAGTCAATAACTTATCTTAGATTCAGCGTCTGTGGTTACCATACGTTGGACCCGTGTGTCCTGACCCCGACTAGCGAGCGCCGCATAATTCCGGAGCATAGCCTCCGCACCCCCGTGAGCCTGACAAGCGGTTCGTGACAGTGGCCGACTATCCCGTTTGACTAAGCTCTGAAAGTCCGGTGTGTCATTAACAGACACAAACCAAAAATAACCGACAAGTGCTGGAGGGATGGTGTGGAAAGTGCCGGACGGCTACGATGAAGCAGGACTACGGACGGAGGTGCCGGAGTGCCCCGATGAAGACACGAGGCGGTCGCGAGAACATCTTTCTCAGCAGCGTTAAGGCTGAACTGACCCATCGATCACAGCGAAATAGGCATCGCCCACAAATCAAAGCGGGGTAACTAAAAAGGGGCAGCGGCTCTTCGGCCCACTTCAGATCTGCTGACATGAACTAATGCAGTACTTAAAGAGTAAAAAGAGTTTTCCCTGTTGTTAATGAATACTAATTAAAGGTATTTCTTTTTCCCCCGGCATTAGCTGGCAGCCCTTCTAATGTGGGACATTGTTTCTGGTCTCAGTTCAGCTCAGCACTAATGTTGCTGTGCCAGCTATAAAAGCCAGTCACTCCATCTTGAACACTGCCAGCTAAAAGCCGCTAATGGCCTCGCCACAAAATTGCACATTTCCACCTCCTTTGTGTTATCGGCTCTCGGCAGCAGGCAGGGAACTAAGGCGCAGTCGGGGAGGGGGGTCCGCAGCGTGGACTTCCACCTGACACGGCCGCCGGCTCCAGAGTCCTGCTTGTCAAGTCCAGACGTAGCACGGCGTGAGGAGGCTAAACCAGGCAGCTCCCCTCCTGGCGGCTCCATCGGCCTGTGCTGACAGCCTGCTCTTTTTCTCTCTCTCTCTCTGTCTCTCTCTCTCCCTTTCTTTCTATCTCTCTCTCTCGCTCGCTCGCTCTCTCTTTCCCTCGGTCCATCCCCCCGCTGCACATCAGTCCCACCCGTGTAAAGGGGTCGTATTATTTTATGAGAATCCCCGACCTCCTCTTTTCTAGGCCCATTCTGCATGTGTGCGTGCGTGTGTATTTGTCTGGTTTTCAGGCAAGCGTGCCAAGCGTCTGGGTGCTGCCCAGGCCTGGTTTCCACGGTGGCCCGCGACACATCCCTGCAGCAGGAGCATAATTGCAGCTCTGGAAAAAAGATAACTGGATCCATCAAAACAGTGTACAGCTTCTCTGCCCTACAAACCGATGCCAGGCCCTGGCTGTCTATCTCGAGAGCGCAACCGCATTTGACTGCTGTAATTTTACTCGCCCGTAAAATACATTAGACAGCTTCCAAAATCTCAGCTCGTCCTGCCAACGCACGGTGTCGCTGGCAGCGGGGAACAGGGTCGACTGGAGCCTTCTGACACCCTGACGTTCTCACCCGTGGCTTTAAAGTTTGCGTGCACGCCGTCCCTCCCCTGCGCTGCCCCCACATTCAGCTACGGCGGGGGCTGCGGGGATGAGAGGAGGTGTTTATGCTATTTTAGTCCACCTCACTTGACAACATCAGGAAACAAAAGTGTCAAAAGCAGCAAATTACGCTCAGTATGCCAGGCCTTTCCATTAAAAAAAGCTTTGGGAATACGAGTGGCAGGAAAATCAATGGTGCTGTGATCCTACGGTCGAAAGTGTGAGGTTCCGCACCGTTTTCTAATTACAGAGTAAATGAAAAAAATTAATCTTAATGTGAGTTGGTGTCATGCACTCATATTTTAAATAACTTAATAAGGAAGGGTTTGCAGTTTCATCCTTTGCCCATTAAGAAGGCTGAATTGTTCCAGCACATTGACGCCTGACATAGCTATCCGGTTAACAAGTTGGCCAGCAGGTTAGTGAGTCAACCCCATAGGTCGGGCACAGCGTGACACTACTGCAGCACGTAAAAGGCCGCGGTTTGGTGGAGGACCTAACCGGATCATCCACGATTCAGGGCAATACGGACTCTGACGTTCTATGTGGTGAGCTGGTGAAACAGTAGAACATGGCCTGGCGCCACGAAAAAAGCCCACAAGAATGTCACCAGTTGCACGAGGAACACGCTACGGGGATTTTCTTTACTCTTTTCCTGTTGGGTAGTGAAAAGAGTCTCAAAGCTTTCCCGCTTTGCCTTTTGCTGGTGTCTGTTAGCTTATTTTTCTCAGCCACTGCGTCAGCCAGACAGATTCAGATTTTCCCACATATCAAGTCTTTATCCATCAACCATGACACGGTGACTCGTCTCACGACTGTAAAACCTACACAGCAACAAGGTGACTTTGAGAACAGGAAAGGACAGATTTCTGGATCACCATGACTTGCACATTTTCACTATTATTATTAATCCGCTGAATAGCTGATGCCCTATAACTTATTGAGCTGTGATTTTACTGGAGCAATTTGGGTTAAGAACCTTGCTCAAGCTTACGAGTCACTCTGACAACCTCGAGGGTACAAGGCCATGTCCTCAACCACCGAGATACTTGCTGCCCCTACGGTACTGTAGTTTTTACCCAGTCTAAAGGTGGGGATTTACGAATCAGGATGATCAAGGTCACAGGATTTGTCAGGGTCACAGTTTGGGTGCAATTCCTTGATTTTGAACCTGCAACCTTCTGTGCACAAATCCAGCAGTTTAAACCGCAGCCAAGCACTGCGGCCCACAACAGCTGATTAAGCAACTGTTAATCGGCTATTTGGGGATCTATGAATCAGAGATGCAGCCCATGCGGACGGGCCCAGATGGAGGCCGTACATCAACAGACCGAGGTCTCGCTTGGGCTGTCGATCTTGAACGTCCAGGAGGTTTTTGCTTAGCAAGCGCAAAGAGATTTATGACATGGTCTGCACGCCTTTGCCCAAGACTGGCACAGAATGTAAATAAGTGATAGAAACAAGCCCTGGTGTGGTGATGTGCTTCAGTATCTGTGCAACTCTATGCTTTTTGAATCCCCCACACCCACCGCTGCACACACCCGCTCAATAAATTGCCCATCTTTCCATTGAAAAGTTTCATTTAACCGGTGGGTGCCGTTGACCGCACGACTTTCTTTGCCCTACACCATCCCTGAAATCTTCACTGTAACTAATCCTGTGTTTCGGATTAATAGTTTGGAGTGATTTGTACTTTGGTTGTGCACACACCCGAACTCACTGAATACATTCTTAACAACGACACATACTTTTTTCAAACTATCAGCTACATTAAGAGCCTAAGGTGTGAAAACACTTATAACAACTCTCTCCTTTAATTTTACAACATTTATTCATTAATCTGACACTTTCCTCTAAAGTAACTTACAATTTTTAAGCTACATATACTGTATAGAAAAAAGTATGTTGATACCTGAGCATCACACCCATGTGCTTGTTGGACATCCCATTCCAAACCCATGGGCACAGAGTTGTTCCCCTCTTTGCTGCTATAACCTTTTTCTATCTCCTATCTTCTCCATCTTCTAGGCTCCATCTTCTGGGAAGGCTGTCCATGAGATTTTTGGAGCACGGCTCTGGGAATTTGTACCTGTTTGGCTACAAAAGCATCGGTGAGGTCAGGCACTGATGTGGGGAGAGAAGGCCAAGCTTATGGTCAGCGTTCCAGTTCATCCCAGAGGTTTTCAGTGGGGTTGAGGTCAGGGCTCTGTGCAGCCACTCAAGTTCTTGAACACCAGCCTGGGCAAACCATGTGTTTTTGGAGCTTCTTTTGTGCATGGGGGGAAGGGAAAAAGTCATACGGGAGCGGGAAAGGAGCTTTTTCCCAAAACTGTGGCCACAAACCTGGAAACACAGAATTGTCTAGAATGTGTCTGTATGTTGTATTGGTCACATACTTTTGGCCATATAGTGTACTTACACCAATTTACCCATTTATACAGCTGGGTAGTTTTCCCTGGAACAACTCAGGACAAGTACCTTGATAAAGCATCTACAGCAGGAGATGAGTTTCAAACCTACAACCTCTGACTCTAGAAAAGGCTCTAATCACCACGCGACCTGTTGGCCGTTCTCCTAATGGTTACACCTAGCATTAAAAAAACAGTGACTGCTAATAATTCCAATAACCTATTGTGTGGAGATACAAAACAGAGAGGTGCAACCGGTTCACTGGGTTTAAATATTCATTGATTAACTTAATCAATAGTGATCATATTATCAGTATTGATTCATACCATGTTTGCTGATTCACAGAACATTTTGAAATTCATCCATTTATTTACTGCTGTTAACTGCTTAATCCTGAGGGTCATAGGAGTCCGCAGTTTGTCCCGGGCACTGGCTATGAAACTCTCCCCGGATGAGATACAAGTCCATCGCAGACACTTTGAAATGTTCATTAAATGACATTCTGTTATTATTTAGAAATTCTGAGAAGGGGTTCTTCTGACTAATAAAAATAATTCATTAATTATAATGCTGGTACCTGCAGTATTTGAGGTGTTTGTAGGATTGCTATAGGCCTCCTGCTAGACATGTCAGCCCAGTTTTGAGGAATATAGATGTATCGGTCACTTATGAGCAGAAGTGTATCAATGAACTCTTTGAGCCAGGGAATAAAAGACTTGTTTTGTTCTGCGGAGTGCTGATCGTAAGACGAATAGTAGTGTTCCTTGTACCATGACTGGAAGTGGCTTTCCTTGTTTCAAAAAACTGTCTTTGGCTGCATTTGAATGGCATGCAAAGTTGGTGAAAGCTTGCAGGAGCAGGTCCATTTCGCAAGCTGCGTGAGGAAACATTGGGCATGTCATTTGAGCGGAATTAGAGGCAACCATGGAAATATTTCACGTTAATCACGCGCAGCTTTCGAGAGAAAGTTGAGCAGTTGAATTCTTATCATCTTATAATAGCTTAGAATTTATGTATGCCTGTCCCACCCATTGTGGAAACCCGTCTGTTTCACAAGCATATTTTTCTGGTACTTTTTGTTGTTGTAGGTTTAGTCTGTGGTTGTAGGTTTGGTTGCTGTGTGCTGTTGGTTTGGCTGCTGTGTCTTCCCCCCCCCCCCGCCAATGTATATCTTTTTTCCCCACATATCTATTCCTATTTATTAACCGTTTGTTTACTCTCTTATTTATTATTATTCATTTGTTTTCCTCTCCCGACTATCCTGTACCTTACTTATTTATACTTACATATTTATGTCCATATTTGCACTACTGAGGATGCCCGGAAACAAAACTTTTCATGGGGACAACACTGCTATGTTGTGCTGTTCACCCATGACAAATAAACCTTTGAATCCTTGAATTTGCCAAAATCTGAGTCAAAAATATACATCTTGATAAATGTTTCTGTGTGCCAGGAATTCCACCATCTTTGAATGAAAAACCAAGAGCACCTTGCAGTCTCCAAAAAGATTCAAAATCATAACCAGTTATAATAATTGTTCAATAATATTGCGGCAATATCATCCCACCAGTTGCACAAGAATGAGTAGCTGTATTAGAAACCCATCGCTTATTATTATTATTATTATTATTATTATTATTATTAACAAGGAGGGGTTGGTAAGAAGTTCATCTTAAGAATATTTCTCTCCTCTTCCAGTTTTAACTGTTTTGTTTCTTCTCTATTTCCTTGTAGCTTACAGCCTCCCCCTCACACTTGTTTTTATCTCTGGATCTGTCATTGCTAATGCTACCTGTTGCATGTCATTTAGAATGTGGTCTGCAGTTGTCTGATGTCTCTTTGGAAAGGCCTGCATCTGGAATTTGTCAGGAAAAGTGCTGTAGTATTATTAACCGATTTACATTTGACCATGTAAATAGTCAAACAAAATTCTTCGGCTAGTTCTTTATACCGTTTGTCATTAAACAATGGGAATGGTAGGGTAATAATAATAGGCAGAATATGCCCTATTTTGTCACACTTGCTGCTGATATTTCTCTTCCGCATCGTGACAGCCTGTTTGCTCTGTTCCACAGACGGTTCTCACCATTAACAGCGTGTTGTGGCTCATACCAGAAAGTAACCCCCTCAGGTGACATTTTGGGGAACTGCCAGCAGGCTAGGAAAGCCCTTTGTTTTCCGCCGGCTTCCCACACCTTGGCTGTCACCAGAGACTGCGAAGTGAAGGCTGCTATTTGATAAGGCCTTGTTATTTTCCACAAGCTTCCGAAGCTGCGGCTGAAGACTGCTTGGCCCCCAAAGAAGATAAAGTTTTTTTGAACAGCGTCGCTGCCTGACAGAAGGGATTTGCGATCGCGTGGAGGGGAAGCCCCGCACGTACATTTTGGTTTTTCTGCCCAGCTCGCAAGACCCTGCTTGAGGCCTGTGATGAACCAACCAGCCGTCGGGCGTGGGGTGTGGGGCGAGAGGCGAGGGGCGAATCCCGGCCCCTTTCAATATATCTCATCATCGAAAACTCTTGTGCGACCGAACGGCACATTTTCCACACCTCCGCTGACTGTGCTGTCAGTAAAAAAAAAAAGTTTTTCATGCATCTTTGGGGCTAATTTCTTCATGGTCACATGTAATAAAATGTTTGCACTCTAGAAACGCTTATCACCAGTCCAGCAGCTTCTTCAAGTCTGTCAAAAAATATAATAGATTATTTATTTATTTTTTTTGGCTTGTGGTTTGCTGGTTTGACGTTTAAATCGAGCTTTTCTCTCCAGCCAGTTAGCGCCTCTTTGTGCTACTAATCGCCATTAGGCCGCTAACTGGCCGCTTTTTGAAGAGCTCCTCCACAGCAAGGCTTGCGATCTCCATCTGGGGAGGAAAAGCTGCAGCAAGTCGCACGGGCACAACAGTCTCGCTGTGATACACATACGTGGCATGAAAACGTCGGTGTTATTGAAGTGAAATGCATGCCACGAAATAATAATAATAATAATAATAATAATAATAATGTGCCTAATATATTAAGAATAAACAAAACACAATTTGAACAAATATTCACGAAAGCTCGACGCTTGAAAACTGAAATTGATTAGATTTGTTATCCATTTAAACAAAAAAAGTTGTTTCAAAAATTTTTTTTATTTAAAAGAATAGTAAATTAGGGTTATAAATTACTGAAAGGGTTAAAATAAGCAGCACTACGTGAGGTGGCTTAAATCAAGGTATTAAATGTGTACCCTTGTGCTTTGTGTGTGTGTGTGTGTTGTCTGGGTTCAACCACAAGCATTGCACATTCTGGAATGTAAATATGTGGTTCAGCGGATTTAAACTAAAGTCTTTCCAATCCCATTTTGTGTTCCTAGTGTGTGTGTATGTGTGTGTGTGTGTTTGGGTAGAGGCAGCTGGAAAGCATTTGAACCCTTAATTCGAACCCTTGGAATACAACTGGCAGGCAACGAGAGCGGCCGTGCGGTCTGCTGACAAGAGGCGGATGAGAGAGCGATGATCATTAGTGAGATTGCGGTGCGACTCCGACCGCGGATAAATGATAAGCTCCTGATCCGCGGCGCTGTGGCGATGCCGGCTCTCCTGTCTGTCCGTCACCTCCGCCGCATGCGCCTCACACAAATTACATCTCATCCAAATTCTTCTGCTATCTAGTGCATCAAGTGATGCGACAATGAATATATATTGACATTATTATTTCAGCCGCCTGCTTGTGCAAGAGGCAGCCAGGCATACTATGTACAAATTAAAGCAGTCAACGTGTAATTTATGGTTCGTTGCAAAAGAGGAGCTAAGTGTGAGAAGGAGTGCTGTGGTTTTGGAAAGCAGGTAGGCAATGTGATGAAATGTGAAATTACACACCGGGCTAATGATGTGGTGGCACAGGCTCATCATCCATCTGCACTGTTCTGTCACGTAGACGCGCGGCATATCACGGATTACACAACACAAGGTCCCACGCTTTCTCTTGGCTCTACCTGGGCTTCTCAACGTTCACCTATAGTCCTACCTGACACCGGGGTTGCAACCCGAGGGTGCGGGTGGAGGAAAGGCAAGGGGGGGAGCTTCTTGGCAGAGTAAACTGGAAGGAGGAAGAGGAGCAGGAACAGCAGGTATCAAGCATACCTTCTCCCTCTTCCGTTCCCAGGCTCGGGTAGACTCACCCGACCTGCAGACACCCGGTCAGTGGTACGAGATTCTTGACTCAGAAATGTTTCCAAAAAAAAAAAAAAATCACGACTGCAGAGTAAAATAAGCAAAGGAAAAAGTATGCTAATGCCAGTGAATAAAAGTAAAAGCAAAAGAGGGTGACAGTAGTGTCAGGAACAATGGCTGACTAATATGCATGCGTTTCGGAGTTTTCATTTTATATGCTGTGTTTCATATTCATGCATTTTAAATGATATTTAAAGCGACTACCAGCTCCTGTCTGGAGCGCAAACAAAGCAGCTGCCACAAACAGTCACACACACACACACACACACACACACAGGCACACAAACTTATAGAGTGTGGATATGAAATGCTCAAGTTGCATGATGGGAGAGAAAACAGAGTGTCACCACATAAGATGTCTGCTCTAGAGTAGGTGCGAGCAAGGGTTATCGCCAGCTGGTGGCTGAACGATGACCAAACACTGACCATCTCAAACATCTCAACCTCCAGAGTTTGTACTAGAGGAAGCGGGAGGGTCTCTCCCTAGCTTGGATCACCCATTGCCAGTTGTTGGCAGCTGCCATGGCCTTTAAACCTATTACTTCCCTGGTTCTTCCATGTTCCCCCCGATGGCCTTGCCCTAACATGCCTGCTGTACAATCTCCCGCATCGCCGTCATTCTTGCTTGAGAGCAAAAATCCTGCAAATGTACCTCCTACTCAGCACAGGACTCACCCAATCCCCTCCCTACACACCCACACCTCCCGTGGAGCC
Organism: Heterotis niloticus; assembly: GCA_018136845.1. Taxonomy (NCBI): domain Eukaryota; kingdom Metazoa; phylum Chordata; class Actinopteri; order Osteoglossiformes; family Osteoglossidae; genus Heterotis; species Heterotis niloticus. The sequence goes on from CM030904.1 coordinate 8,780,460, forward strand.
CTCCACCCTCCCCACCGGCAGGGCGGGCAGATTCATTTCTGCTGTATGCAGGCTAGAATCTCCCGAGGCTTGGTGGTTAAGGTACAATGTGGCTGTTGTTCTAAGCCTGCGGCAGGCACTGTCGAGAGCCAATTTAATTTCTCACAAAGTTTGTGCAATCATTACATGGAGAGACACCAAACACCGCAGACCACAGCAACCGGCAGAAACTCTGTGCCCAAAAGAGTAAAGAGTGAGGGTGGGAGGGAGCTCAACAATAAAAGAAAAGTGCTGATGCTCGAGTGGCCTCTGTCCTTCTGTTCTACCTGTTCTTGGTAAAACGCTGAATGTTGGCAAGCTCGCACGAATAAACACAACCCTCCTTACACACACACACACACACACACACACACACACACACACACACACACACACACACACACGCAGCATTGGAGCCGTCTCCTCCTCTTTCACTACCTGGACAAGCAGGTCACGGTCCATTGGGAGGGTGGCCACGCTCCGCTGCTCCTCCGGGTATCGGTCACGGCTTCCGAAGAGTGCCTCTGTCACGCCGTCACACGCTCCACGCCCTGCTGAATGCACACAAAAACTCCCACAACCACAAGCACGCTGGAATGTGACCCGGCACTGATGGATTAAGTGACGGGATCTTAATGAACCCTTTAAAGTTGACAGAGGAGGCTGGAAGCAGCTTTGCTTTACTGTACATACAAGATTATCATCTTCACCTCCCCCTCCATTGTTTGCAATTATAAATTAGAATTTGTTTTTGGCACTGGTAGGCAGCCGTTTCCAAAACACTGTGCTGCTATCTGAACCAACATCAGCTGGTGCTGGCAGGTATGGCCCCACACGCACTGGGGCAGGTCTGAAGGGAGGACCGGGTTTCTACCGTGCAGCTACCAGAGCTGCACTTTGCTGGTTGGGTCCAGGCGCACTGGTTGGATCTTAGTGCACTGGGCCGAGTTCACTCCCCTGGTCAGATCCCAGTCCACCATGTGGGTCCCAGCTTGCCATTTGAATCTCCGTTGGCGACTCAATCCGATCCCAGCTCACCGTGGGAGTTCAGCTCCCAGTCGGAGAGCACAAGTGAGACTCCAAGCGATGACAGGACTCTCACAGGACCACAGTGGCCCACTTTTGCCAGCCTTATTCACACCAACACTCCGACAGGAACACCAGCCTCCCTCCAGCCTGACTGCGTGCCAGGAACATGTCTTTGACATTCTTGTTTGTTAGTCTTCTTTCCTCCTTATCTTGCATTTCTCATGTCCTTGCCCCGGCCAAGATAAGGTGCCAGTATTGATGTTTCAAACAAAGCACTGATACAGGTCTTCATGTTGTCTGCGTGCCACGAGGCCTTTATTTAAACATGAGTCAAAAACATAATCTCGATAAGGCTCCACTTGGCTCACGTAACCAAAAAAAGCAGTCTTTGATCCATGGAATGTAGACATTTTAACTTTTCGTACGCAACGCGAAGCCCGAATTTTGACATTCCCTTTCACCTTGTTTCATTTTTCAAACTGGGTAATAACAGCAGCTGCTCACCAGGCAGTTGCAGTTATGGCTACAAACATCTAATAAGAGCGGCACAAAAGTAATGGAAGGCGCTGGCTTTCCGTAGAGTTGGATCTCTCTTGGATGGTTGTGCGGCGAAGTGTTAAACGCGTCTTCCCAGAAGAGATTCGAGCTGGTATGCACAGGTAGCCGCATTTTCCCCAAGTTCACGTGGCGTGTGAGCTCAGATACGTGCTGGGCTTCTGAAGTATATAATTATGAGCCAGGAACGCACCTTTATTACATTTTACGAGCTGCAATTTAGCTGCAGGCATCATTCTTAATGGTAGCACAACAGTGAGCAGAAACCTCAAGCAATCTGGCCAGTGATGTCACAGGGGAAGCCGGGGGTAAGAGGAAGCAGCTCACCCCGATCAAAGGAGCATCATGGCGTGTCTGCGAGGACATGGAGGTGTCAGCGTGGGGCGGGACAGGCGCTGACAGCTGTGTCCACTTGGTATCGCCAACAGTTCCCTTTGGAATTGGTCACATTCTCCTCGCAAGCAGGGTTAAGCAGAGGATGAGCTGCAGAGGACAGGGGACTGGACCTTATTATTGTGAGTCCTTGTCCTCACAGGGCGGCGCTTACTGACGGCTTGGTAAAATCAAGCTACAAAAATAGCTGAACTTTCTGCCTTCGAAAACATGTGCGACAGGTGCCAGTGTGAAGCGGATCGGTCCATTACCGTGCCGTCCTTAAGCGGAACGATAACGTCGCTGCTGCCGTAATCTCTGTGGGGGGAAATTGATTTAAAAGCCGACATTTTTTAAACCTTAAACTATAATTTCAGCAAACTCACATCTTTTCAATTTATGCGTCATGTTCTCTGACTTTGTGATCCCAACACTGCAGGGCCTAACTGCAGGTGTGAGGTGGTGTCAGACCCACCACCTCTTCCGGGTTCAGACTGAGCCTACCACATCCTGGGGGCCAGACCTGCATATCCCATGGTTGGCTGTGTGTGTCCACATCCTGTCAAAAAAATACCTACACCGTTGCTCATGACAAACACGCACGCACGCACGCACACGCAGCCTCCAATCTCCACTTCCCCCCCATCATTAAACAATTTCGGGTGGCTGCTGCGTACACCATACCGCTTGACTGTTTCCTCATAATTCACTCATGTCCGCGTTACATTGCCGAAAACGAGATAAACACCGCAAACTGCAAATTACCGGCTCTGCGGAATGGCACCGAATTGGTTCTGCGGTTTCTAATTTCACACCCATAGAGAGCGGCATCCATAAAAGGTCTGGAGTCAGGTACTCTCTCTCTCACACACACACACCCCACCACACAGAGGATCAAGACATCCTTTGAAACTAATGGCAACAGATTCCACCCCCCCCCCTTTCTTCTGCCGCTGTCTGATTTCTCAGACATCACCATTAGCCTGCAGCGGCACACAGAGAGAGCATAACCTGATTTTCTTCTGGCTCTCAATTTGTGCTGAACATTTTGGAGGCAGTTAGTGTCTGTCATTAATAACCAGACAGGCCCAGCTGACAGTTGCTGACTGGAATGAAGAGCCTCCGTAAAGCAGGCAGATACTAATTTCCCTGACAGCCAGGCGTTCATTACTAAGAGTCAGCTGCCAAAGCAGCAGTAATCAGAGCAGGAGACAGGGGAGCCAGCAGCCTCTTCTCTTTCAGACACAGCAACACACACACACACACACACACACACACACACAAAATAACCATCCATTCACACACATACATTTGCATGCACAAATGCAAATATCAGACATCCACCGCATACCAACATGTATACACACACAGACACACACACACACACACAAACCGACAACTTTGAAAACCCACATTCACACAAATATTCATATTTCTTCACATGCATAAGTAACCGCATGCACGTGAGTTTTACTGTAAAACACACAGACGCGTAAGGCACACACAAACCACCATACACATACATACATACTGTACATATGCCATAGGCCTGCTAGGGTACGGGGAACGGTCCGTCCCAGGTGCCTTGCAGAAAGGGGGTGGCACACCTGTAAAAAAAATTACGGTGTGTAGGGAATTAAAGAAAAATAAACATCTACAAGGGGTCTTTTTGGGTGAAAACAAATAAAATAGTTATCTTTAATAGATATTGCCATAAATAATTTGGCTGCACAGTGTATTAGGAGGTAAGAGGGGCGCCAGAAACACGATCCGCCCCGGGTGCCAAATACGTTAGGTGTACCATTGATACAGACACAAAGACTCAGATACACAAGCAAACACATACACATGATCGCGTACACTCAAGCAACTGCACACATCAGACGCAACCAAACAAATGTACTCTTAAGAAAGAAGTGAAAAATGCAAAGGCGCAAACAGACACCAGCACGCACGCATGTTTGTGGATGAAATATGTCACTGCTCTGCTTGCTAAAGCTCAGCCATGTATAAATAATATTTTACTTGCCCGCAATAGCCTCACTGGCAGTTACACCACCCACTGTGGAACTGTCACAATCCGGTCCCCCGGAAGGGATTTTGTTGGTGACGTCACTCTTTGAGGAGCGTCGCAGTCTGAGTCTTACTGTGCCCGAGAGGGTGCTCCAACAGACAGCCCCGAAATTACACCCCACCAGGAGTGTCCTCAGGGGCTCAGGAGTGCGCTCGGGGCCATCCAAACACACTCGCATTAAAAAGTGGCTGGCAAAGATCAGCTATTTGGTTTGGACGAATGACAGGGAACAGTGAGGCCGCCATTATATAATCACCACAGCATGTTCACCATTTATCATGCAATTCTGTGAATGAGCTGGGAAATGAGGCAATGGAAAGGCACATGTATGTTGAGTAAGGTTATGACAGCAGCAAAGGGTGGAAAGACTCGTATGCGTTGCAATGGATGAAGTTTTCCAATAAGCACCTTAATGAGGACATGGCAAAATGTCAGCAGTTGGACTGCTTCTTAATGGATGGGCTTAGATGGCAGAGGTGGGGCCAAAGGCCCTGGTCCAGAAAGCCCAGGGAGCCAACGCAAGACTGCCCTTCACAGTCATCTTCCGTCGCTCCTCACAGCTTGTTCGTACATTTTTTTGGGCCACTTCACTCTGGCCAGGACTGAAATGCCCTCGGCCCTAAAAACAGACATGACAGTACATTAAAATAAATGATCCCAAGCTTCCCCTCCCGCACCCCCATTCCCCCTGAGCTTTCTGGGTGTGGGCCAGGGGTTTGAGTGTCAAACACATAGCTTGCAGGTCCCAGAATTACCTCTGATGAGCTTCTCAATTCACGGGGCCAACAACCTAAGTCGTCATACATTCGACACAGCCGACACACAGCAACTACTGCTCTCCGGCACACACACGCACGCACGCGCATGCCATAAATGCTAAAGGCAGCAGAATGAAGCAGAAGCTGACTGGAAGCCCTTGGTGTCACAGTCAGCAGCTCAGTTTATAGCACCTACTTTACTGCCAGCCTGGCCGTGACAGAAATGTAATACTCTGACTGTATGCGGCTCTAAGAGGAGCCTGGCTGTTGTGAACCCACTGCCATCTCAAGATCCTGGACTGCACAGGGCTGCAACCGCTGCCACAAGCTTCTCATTTGTACCTCTCATTCTAATGGGTCTTTAACAATGAGCACAGGCACACGTTAGTCGGCACCGATTAAAAGGAGATTATTCTTAAAACACTAAAGGGATCCAGTCCGGATTAAACAAAGATTGTATGAAAAAATCTTTATTAACCATTTACAGGAAAGCTTTGTCCAAATGTGCTACAGTCTGACAAATCCAAGTGTGTATTTCAGTATTGGAGTTCAGCTGTTCAAATGTTTGTAACTTAACATGAGCTATTAGCCATTAGCTATTATTTATTAGTTATTAGTGAAATGCGAAGCTGGGCACTGAAATGATCATCAGCTGACAGATCTGGCTTTTCAATGCACGCCATCTTCTGACTTTTTTGGTTATGATACAACATTAAATGGAAACACAATAAGCTGCTGGGTCGCGGAGGATGTGAGAGGAGTCCGAAAGGAAAACGCTCAAAGGCGGTTTCTGAATTTCCTTCATGGTTTCATGCCCCATTCTGACCATTCTTTAAATTCTCTACAAAAACAAAGTGAGCACTTCCAACTTGGGGCCCTAGACACCTCTGCCCTGTTTGAATTGTAAATGGCCTGGTTCTTGAGGGGTGCCTGTTCCGGAATTACCTATTCTGTTGGAAGGGCTGCCAGTGTCTGCGAGGCAGGTTCCTCTGAGATCCACACCATGCTGCCTGTCTCCTACAATGCGGGCTGATCAATGGCCATGTACCGAGTGAGTGGCAACGCAGGCACACCCGCGCACACACACACACAGAAGGTGCACGTAATAAACTTTATTTTCTCAGCTGTAAAGATCCAAGATAGCCAGATATACAGTGCGGTATTAGTTCATTATTTCTGATGTAATTGATTCTATTTGTGCTCCATAAAGCAGGATTACGACCTTCATAAAATGATTCCTGGAAAGACAAATGATGTAGTTTGTCTAAGTAAAAACGTGTATTTTAAAACTGTGCCTTCAATATTACGATTTAGTTGTAAATAGCACTCATCTTCATCCAAAGTTACTATGGTACCACGTTTTGGTTTACTGTGCACAAAACTGAAATAAAACTTTTGCTTGGACTGAATTTACGAGCTCTCAAGCTGAGAAAAACTTCACACATTTGTACACCAATAGAGAGAAAACAGCGGTGGCTTTTATTAAAGCCAACAAGAGGAAAACGGGGAACATCTGCTTTTTACTTTTGTTTCCGTCGAGTTCACAGTGACTCAGATGGTGAGATTATATAGCGATAGCTGCAGCGCTGCGGAAAGATAAAAAGTCAAGGTAAAAAGGTAATAAAGCGTTACTGCCGAGATGCACAACCTGCAAAAAATTTCTGCCGTCTCGGTGTTTCCCGTAAGGCAGTTGTCTCACCTCAGCTCACCTACTGTAGTCAATGATCAATCAGGAGTTGGTAATCGATCAGTAATCGCCAATCAATATCGCCAGCTAAAGCCTATGAATCAATAAATGCAATGAAAAGTGGTTTACTATCCATTCATAATGTGTACAAATCCAGCTCTGTAATGAAGATGGAGAAGAGGGAATATCAGCAGGTTTAACGGTAAATAACATGAGCTGGTGTGTAATCCATCCTGGCACCGTGAGACAGATGGCAGATGACTGACTGCTTCTTGTGGCTGGTGCTGGGAGGGAGAGGGGGCTCGGCCCCGGGTCCGCACTAAACTGGTGTGAAAGTGTCTTCCGTCATGGGTTACCAGGGCAGTGCCTCTCATTACCTGCCTTTTATTGGTGGATATTTATGGCACTGCTGCCTGCTGGGAGTTCCAAGGAGAGCAGAACTCCATGACCAATGACCCACTGACACAAACCAGAACGGAAGCTACAACCTCCCTAGAAAGGAGGTGTGGACTTGGTGACAGGATGATATGTACTTGCGACAATGGGTTCGCGACTGACACGTAAGCACACAGTAGGAATAGTGGTTATATGTGTTATTATTTGCTATTTAGCTGAAACTTGTATCCATTGTTGCTTACAGCTGTTTTACACAATTGTACAGTAGGGTATTTTTACTGTATTACCGTTCTGCTGTGGCATGAATGTTACAGCGGAAATGGTATTTGAACATAGGACCTTTAGGATGCAGCTCAGTGGTTCTAACTATTGCGTGGTACATATGACTGCTGGATCAAGCCCTTTGCTGTAGTGCCTTTAGTCAAGGTACTTTCCTTGAATTTATACAGTAAAAATTACCCAGCTGTATAAATGGAACAAACATCCCAGCTACCGATGCATTAAAGTGTCCGTAAAGCAACAAATTATTAGTCATCTTCCCACTGAGACATTAGGCTGCATGTGGGTGAGAGGTAACCTACAGCATCCTGCGATACCAGGAAACTGCATAAGTGAGGGGAATCGGGTACACGGCTGAGGTAAACTACGGCTTTTCAAAATCTCACAAAATCTCAGCTCAGGCCGCCTACGTGCCGCCCCCGCTGAAAAGCTGGCATGAGGGGAAAGGTGCGATCCTGAGGTTCATGAGCCAACATTACGATCAGAGTAAATGTGACATAAGGATCTGCTTTTCATAAATGTATTCCTTTTGCTGAAGCTTTTCTCCAAAACAATTCACGGTGATTTACCTATTTATACGGCTGTGTAACTATAACCGGAGCAATTCTGAGCACCTTGCAGCAGAAGGTCAGGCTCAGACTTCTGACCTGAGTCCAGGGGCTGTTACTGCAACCACTAGACCACCTGCTGCAGGAAATGTTCGGGTCACATTTACACAGCAGTCCTCTTTCGTGCCTGACACCGCCCGCTGTTCTTTACCCCCATTTCTCCTCCAGCGTTTTAGCTTTCACCGAAGGATTGCTGCTGCCGCGGCCTCATGTTACTCCCTACTGTTTTCCGCTAACCTTGCAAGGCTCGCGTGTCAGCCAATCACAGTGTGCCGCCTGCTGTCAATCACAGACCGGACCCACCAGCTGAAAGCCCCCCCCCCCCCCAATAAGGATTAAACATTTTCCAGACTCAGATCCCTAAATCCTCCCAGCAATAAAACCGGGGCAATAATTTTGACTAACCATGCAGCCCTGCTGGTGTGCTCTCCTTCCATATCATGGTTATTTCTGCAAGGTGCTGCAGAAATGAGGCCAAGGTTTAAAAAAACAAACTGTAAAATAACTCCCAGTCTGGGTGCTTTTGCTGGACCCACAGAAGAGAGGCGTAGGCCAAAGCAAAACACCTGAGCGCCATCCTCAGGGCCTCACCTTAGGAGAGCAAGGGGACCTCCCGGGGTCCAGAGGGAGGCACTCGACCGCCATCGCAGGTCACCTGGGCGACCGTAATGTGTTGCAGCACGGCCGATCCGCTCCGTTGCGGGTAGTCACAACAGGGGGCACCGGGCAGACTTAATGGTGGCGGGGAGGGTCTTATTGTTTTACCCGCAACCCTATTGCTTACCTCAGCAATGTGCCTGATTCGCACCCAGTGGATTTGCCTGCTGCCAGAGAAACAACAATTACAGACATCCTGTGCATCGAGCAGAATTTAAATCATCCGATGTACTGGCTCACACCTCATTACGGCAATAAAAACAGACAAGTGAATAAAGCTCTGGTTTTACTGTCGCATGCAACAAGTCTAACTCTATTTCTGTGTCTGAAATGGGAGTAATGAGAATGTTTGCACTGCCTGCATTGTTTAACAAAAGCGAGTCCGCATCATTTGTTAGTGAGGTACCCAAGCAGCCGCATACATATTCCAAAGCATTTATTTTAATAAACAGGAACATAAAGATGACAGCGCTTTCGAGCGCCACAGGCAGCCTCTGACAACACAGCAGTGGAAATACACAGCATCCCACCAGCTGCACCAGCTCAGCAGAACACTTTTTTTTCCCGAATCCGCGCGCTTCTCTATGTTGTTTCCCATCATCCACGTCTCTCTGCGCTTAAGGAAGGCAGATACCGCTGCTGACGTGGCCTACAGCTAACAAGAAACAGAGGCTCCCGTGTTCCCGGCGTTTTTTTCTGAACGCGGTCCATCTAGCTACCATCACTGCCTGATACGGAGTGATGCGAGCAGAGCGGGAATGGCACTGAGTGTGGCAAAGCAGCCGTCCACCCTCATGCCAAGCCAGGCCACGCTACATCCTCCTTGGCAGCCATGCCTGCTAATCTGATCAGACCGCTGAGTTGATGGCGTACAAGGGCCCGCTGAACAAGTCGCCCTGGCTGTGCAGCCCGCCGTAATTGAGGTTACGTTCGGAGCAGCACCGCAATGAATAATCAAACAGGCAGAGAGAGAGAGAGAGAGAGAGAGAGAGAGAGCGAGAGAGAGCGAGAGAGAGAGAGAAAGAGCTGGGCAGCGCTTTCCATCGCGTTTAGTGTCACACGAACAACAGGGGTGTGCGTGGGCGAGGGAAAGGTCCCCTGCATATCAATGCGGGTGCATGGAAATAGTCGTGAGGGGTGGCGGGAACATCGCACTGACAGGCGCACGCCTGCAGACGCCCGCGTCTTTAAAGTGCTGCGATTTTCATGGAAAACATGACCTTTCATCGCATGTCTGTAGCCGCCTATAGAAAGGTGGCTTTTCCAGTTACAGCACGGTTTCAGAGCCAGTAGTGCTGCACTCCATACTGGGGTTGGTGTAGCTTGACCGTAAGTGTCTCTGCAGGCTTGAAATTTTTAATGTTTACTGACTTTAAAATCATTCTCATCGCTTTTATTGTATGTATGTACATATATAATTTAAAACGGTATATATACAGTGTATATATAGAATTTAAACCTATATGTTTAAACTGTATATAAACATATAAAAATGTATATAATATAAACCTCCAAGCTGTCCGTAACAATTTATAGTGCTCAGTTTGTCACTTCCTTTTTACCCGAAAACTCTTTATTTAATACGCAGTTAAAACTTTCAAGCATAAACTGAAGTCCATGCCATAAAATCTGTTTGATAAAAACAGCAAAGGTATGGACTGCACGATGGGTGCTTAGAAACAAATTAAAAACCGTATCCCGAGGCTCTATAAAACCAATTTAAAATAAATACAGTAGTAGAAGCTATTCATTTGGAGCTTTTCGCATTATTAAGACGCCACGTTGCAGTGATTTCACAGCTCCCATGAAGGCGACATGGAGAGAACGGCAAAGCCAGACTCCTCTAGTGCAGCAAATAGTTGCTGTTCCATCTCTCATGACAAAAGAACTCTCTTGAGAAAAGAAATTGTGTTTTTTAAGCAAAACACTCCTTCCAACATGCGCAAATTGACGTCTCCTTCCTCAAGCCCAAGGAGCAGCTCAAGTGCGCTTTCTCGACTAAGCATGCCAGGCACTGCTTCTTTGCTAAAGCGGCGCCTACAAACTGCACCTGGGAATGTGAAATCTCAAGGGCCTGGGTACCGGGCCTGGAAAGCGGCTGAAGAATGGTGGAGTGCTGGGAAGGAGCGTGAAACGCTGGAAATCCCCAAAACAAGAGCTCTTTCACACACACCTGCACAGAACATCACTTACACTCTTTATCAGCACACATTTGAGAGACTGTTCAAGTAAACTAAGGCACTTGCACACGCTGTATTGATCCGACACAGCATCTTTAGGTCCCATCAGCATCATGGTGTTACAGCATAGGCTGACTTTTAAATCGCAGAGGCAATTTCAGATGTTAGCGATAAAAAAAAAAAATTACAGTGCATCCATATCATTTCACCGAAACAATAGAATCATTAGTTTCATCCTTATCCTAACATCTGTGGCATTTTTCGGATTTTCAGAAAAATGTATGAAGGATAGGCAAGGCGAGAGACAGCTAGAAATGTTTTACAGTGGAGAAAAATAGGATAAAAGACCCCAGCAGAACATTACATTTGCAATCTCCTCTCTTGACATTGAAACACAATGACCTTAAAATTTTCATTTTTAGCATGAAAGGTGCCATTTTTCAGCTACATCCAACGAGGTGAAGCGTGTATCTGAGCAAAGCGGGTCGGCGGCCGCTTTTTTCCTCCATGTGCTTGACTCCCGTGATTGCGGGAGTTGTTTTATTGTTGGAAAACGACAGACCAAGGATGGGATTCCACTGAAGGCCGAGCTACAGAAAGCACCAGCATCCGCTGGCAGACCGGTGGAATTATAAATGGAAAGCCTGAGCTACACAAGTGTGTGACTTCCAAGAATGAGCAGCTTTTATTAGCACCGGCAAGAACTGATCAATGCTTTAATCCAGAAGCATCTTCGTCACTCGGTCTTCAGACTCTGAATTTTGTGTGCCGAGTTTAAAGTAACCACATTTTCGAACTTGTTTAAACATCCTCATAAACCAGAATATTCTCAGAAAACACTACTACTTCAAGCTATGGTCAAACCAGGAAAAAAAAATATGCTGTTCCCCTCTTCCTTATTAATGCCTCCTATTGCACCATAAGACCTGGATTCCCGCAGCGCCGTGTCCCTGCAAGGCAAAGTGTAGGAAAATCAGCAGAGAGTTTGATTCCAGACAAATGTGCTGGCTTTAAGACCCAGGATTGGACTGAAGTGCCATGTTACAAAGAACCTTAACCATTCTGTTACTTAATGGGTCTACCAGCACCTCAGGGCTTCAGCTCTCCCTGCTGTAGCACCTGCCTCCTCGGCAGGGCCTCAGCCAGGCCCCCCACGAAGTGTGTGAGTTTAAAACCCACAGCACATTCGGCCTCTCTTCTTGACTTTAGTGTGGAATATAAACATGAAACTTCCCCTCAAACTGAGGGATCATAAAAATTCCTGTGAGCGGGGAGTGCGACTGTTGACACCGGCAGACTCGGGTCCAGACCGGGTGAAGAACCCTCCCCTGCTCCCCGCTCCTTCTGTAAACGGCAACTTTTCCTCAAGGCTGCAGCGGAAGCCACAGGGTCTCAGAACCATTCCCAGCACAAATGTTTACACGAGGAAAGAGATGGAAAAAAAGTCTTTTGAGCCAGATGGTGGCATCAGAGCTAATGGTTGGACAGTTTGCTTATTTAACAAACCGTACATCCCTTTGTGGAGCAGGGTGGCTGAATGGTGCACATGTGCAGATGTTCAGGAATTGAGGTCAGTTGCCTTGCAGAGATGCCACACTCCTGACTGTTGCCTGGCCTGGTTTGGGAAAACACACACATGTGCTGAACACGGGCAGGCTTACACGCGCACACGGTTCTGCTCAACAGAGCTTCCCATCTCAGTCGGAGACAATGTGAATCAGTCCTTGTTTTTTCTGCGATCTTGGCAACATATCTGAAGATGCTGGCGCTCTGGAAGTCCCCGCATCCCCACCCACCCTCCGACTGCACGGGGGGCCTCTTACCAGGGGAAGTACAGATTGCATCCCGTCCCGGGAGATCAGGTGGCCTTCGTGCACACTTGCCGCCAGAAATCACGGCACCCTGCGAACAAAGACGCCTAAGCAAATGGCTCACAGGGGGCGTGCCTGCAAGTGTGGTCTGCAAGAGAGCCAGGGATTCGGTGGAGGGCGTAAACTGGATGTAAAGACGGCATGCAGAAAGCATCTCCTTGTCGATCCCAGACAGGCTGTGTTATTTCAAACACAGGAAACCAAGTTGGACACGAAACATTTACTCATTTAGCTGATGCTTTTCTCCAAACCGGCTTGCAGTATTAAACTACTTAGCCATTTATGCAGCTGAGTAACTCTGAACTGGAGCAATGCAGGGTAAACACCTTGCTCAGGCACACTACTGTACAGCCAAATGTGGGATTCAAACCCTGACCTTCAGGTCAAAAGGCAGCAGCTCTAACCAGTGTGCCAGCTGCGGCCTCTGTGTTTACAGCCTTCAGTAATATACTGTCAGTAGAGTAAACATGTGCTTCGCTTACAGGAAGCAGTTCTCAGAAAATCCATCTGTCACATACATGGAACTGGGCTCCCCCCCCTCACAGTGTCACAACCATGTTGCATCGCCATGGTAACAGCCAATGATGAGCTGGGGCTGACCAGGGTCTGAAGGTTCCGCTGCGATAGCTGGTCACGAGACCCCACCCTCCAACCCGTTCCGCGGCGACGGTGTCACCGATGCGGCGGCGCCGCAACGCTGGATCGGCACCTCAATTATCACCGCGTCGTCGGCGTGCAGAAAACAAAAGGAGGGAACCGGCACGCGGAGACCCCTTGAGTGTAATTGAAAAAGTGAGGTTTTTGCGAGCTGCGACAGGAACTCGGCAGCTGCACGCGTGCGATTAGCACCTGCGTGAAGTAGGGTGAAGAGTGCAGGCCCCGGGCTTGTCGTGTTCGAAAATGTTTGCTTACAGCGCTCATTGAAAAGACCTTATTAACTGCCATAGCAACTAATGGCACTGGAAATGCCACAAGAGCAATTACTGCGGGCTGCGCTGAGAAAAGAGTCTGCCTTTCGTATCGACCGCTACACTTTGATGCCCCCCGTTGTACGCATGATGAATTTGCTGCAGTTTGTAACATAGAAGGGGAATTGTAATGCCGTCTACGCTCACGAACCAAGATGGCTGTAGCGCTAGATAACGCAGGATGGAGCACAGGCCTCGATGCACGCGAAGCAAAGTGTCTGTTTGTTGTTTGTCTCTGGTGTGGGATGTGCTCTGTAGCACAACAGCAAGGGGTTAAAATCGACAGGTTATAAACAGGTGCGCACACCCAGACTTTCTCCCCCTTCTGCAAGGAGCAGGAATATCACAGTGGGTTAGGAGAAGCCCAAATGGCGTACGATCTCTGCCATTATGATATCTTCTAACCTTCCACCATCTCTGGGATCAGTCCATGGTCCTTCAAAGGAAATGGACAACTGTCAGCCGCTAAATAGCAAAGTCTTTCCCAAGGTGCCTGCATGCAGTGCCAAGAAAGGACACTCAAGTCAACGGCTGAGGACGGGAGAATAGCGACTGAAGGAATGAGCCTAAATCTCGGACTGGGGCTTCTCTAACCATGGAAATGCGTTCATGTCTAGCGGCCAACCTCAAACGAAAGGCTCTAAAATACAGTAAGAGGAACCCTAGTGTGAGGCACTCTTCCTACCTACTTATACGATCTTGCTTGCTCGGATCACGAGACCTTTGATGGGCGGCGTTTCCACACTACAGCTGTTCATCGCTGTGGAAACACAAAACCGCCAGCTGAGCATTAGCACCGTCTGAGATTGCTCACTCCAGGAAACGCCTCTGCCGTGGCACCTGTGTGATCTGCAGCCCACACCTTGGCACATCCTGTTATGACAACTTAGATAACGGAATGAAACAGGCATTATGGACCCACTTACAATACCTGTGGGCCTGGGACTCAGCTCGTGGAGCACATCTGGAGCGTGAGCCACCCTGCAGCCCAGGCTAATTCTCACTTACATCTGCAGCGGTAAAGTGGAATAAGCGCAACATTTAGTGCTGCTCTTCAGCGGAGTATAAACAAATTTCCATTCAGACAGCACGAAAAAAAAAAATGCGGTTAAAGTCTGACACTGTTAATAACACAAGTTCAAGCTGTCCGGCTCGACTAACCGGCATGTGAATTGTCTGGATTACATCAGTTCAAAATAATCGAGTGACTTTTTGAACCAAATCTGATTTATATTCTGAAAAGCCCATGGTTAACATAAACAACTGCTGACATTTATACAATACAATTATACACTGTTTTCCTTGGTTGCTATGACGCTTTAGAATCAGTAGCCTTAAGACGTTGAGGTCAGATTTGTTCCAGATTTAATGTAACATATTTTGTGCGATTCCGAAAAACATGGGTCTGTCTGAGAGTCTCACCTAACCTCCTGCTTAACAAAAGAAGTTAAGGCCTGACAAACTAAGTTCTGAAACTGTGAATGTTTGATATTTTACTGGGCAGGAAAAGGCAATGGAAATTCTGGATGGTTGAGAACTGCAGGGTTGGCACCATTCAGCGGTATTTATTTCAACCACATGTTTTGCAACATGTTGATCAAAAAGCATTGCAAACAATAACCCAACAGTCTCCCCCCCGAAGGTTGGATGATAGGTTAATGCATTGGAACCCAGGTCCTTCCCCTCAAAGGCCTGATATCAGGCAGGAATGTGAACGTTTCTGTCCATCAGGAAATTACAGATCTGGGGCCTTCGTGGGATGCGCACCAGAAAAGCACTTAAGGACCGACAGTGGGGATTCGGAGAGATGGGGCTACAGGACTTATGGTGCAATAACACAAAAGGTGAGCTCCACATTCCTATCAACAGCTGTAATCCAGGTGAGCTCCCAGCCACAACACACAGCAGCGCGTTTAATGTGAGAACGCTGGCCAATACATAGGGCGGCCAGGAGGCACAAAGCAATAAATGTGGTGTTATCATAGTTGCTCCGTTCTGCCAACTTCAAAACGCTGCTGATGGGAAGTATTAGGGCAGCACAGAGTGCCTAACAGTACCAGGGTTTGTGCTGACCGGGATGTTACCTAGCACAATGGTTATACGCTGCACTGTGTCTCCTGCATCCTTTGAAACCCAGAGGAATTTGCAAAACAGATCAAAGACATCTTAGGTGACACCAAAAGGGAATGTACTCGTGTACAGGTGAATGTCTTGGGTTGCAGAATTGTAAAATACTTTGAAACTACTTCTGAAATCACTCAGGTCTAAGTCAGAATCCGCAGGTCCTTGAGGTTTGGCTTGGATGTGATGCAACAAACACCCTCTGTCCCTCAGGGCCACTGAATCGCTTTAAACCTTCATCTCTGTAAGACCTACTTTGCTCCTGATTTCCTGACCGCTGCGACACGCATGACATCGACCATACTGTAAACATGCTTGTGTCTCCTGTGCAACTCGGTCGTATGAGCTGCTAAATGGGTAATGCGCACAGCCGAAAGTTTGTGGCACCTGACAGGCTGCTTTGATAGTTCTGTGTATGTGTTTGTGTATGTGTGCATGTGTGTGTATCCAAAGCTCTTTGCACTTTGTACACCCCAAGCTGGAAATTTTAGAGAAGAGTGCCTGCTGAACAAACAAACGTAAACATTGATGTGGATAAACAAGCCGACCCGCTAAATAGTATTTGGAAACGTGACTGCATTAAGCGCATTCCTTTCTTTGCAGTTATGTCAGCGTGAAATAAAAAAAAATATATATCCAATTTCTTGACCGGTTTCACATATTAGACAAACACGATGACACTTCTGTTTCATCAGGCCTCTGGAAATAGACTGAGGCTCAGCTGCGCAACTGAGAAAGTCCAGCTCTGAGACGCAGACCAGCAGTGAAACCCAAACCGGGTAACGTTAGCTGTTGTAAAGCTGCTGCTATGGCAGTGATGGCAACCAAGATACACCTGCTAATATCCAAAGAGCCCAGAAACCCTCAGCTTCACTGGCTGTCAACAGTCCTCAAAATGGGGTACCGTATCCCTGCAGCATCATACCTCAGTCGGGACTCATTAGTCCATGTTTCTAATAACCATTTACACACCCTTGGAGGGCAACCATCTACTGTGGCATATAAAATATCTCAAATGACCCAATAACCGGTGCATGGCACTAATTTAAAATAACTCAATTTTAATATACAATGACAGGATGGAAGATAATGATAAAGTAGGAAAATATTGCAAAAATGCATTATATACAAGTATAATATTATGTCTCATTTTTTTGAGAAAGAATATGAATGAGTATGAATGAAAAGGCAATTCAGTAAAATATCTCCCTCATCTCATGTTGTGGTTCTTACTGCTTTGCTTTGCTGTGTGTGTGTGTGTGTGTGTGTGTGTGTGTGTGTGTGTGTGTGTGTGTGTGTGTGTGTGTGTGTGTGTGAGAGAGAGAGAGAGAGACCGTGCTCATGTCTGTGGGTGGGAGGAAGCTGCCACACCAGTATAATTAAGACCTCTCTGGAAGTGACAGGAGCGATAGGAGGCACACGGAGGCCCCGGTGCTCCCCAGCTCAGCTGCTTCCTCTCTGAGCTGTCACAGGGAGGGCCGCGGGGAGCCCGGCGCGTGTATTTATAGCGCGACGGCACGCCGAGTGATAGATGTCACCTTCGCGCCGCCGCCTCCAGGGGGGCGCCGCTCCACTTCCTACCCACTAACAAGCTGCAAAGCGCTTTCGGGAGAGGCAGACGGGGGGAAAGACAACAAACAAACGACACGACGGAGAGCGCAAAACCAACAGCCTCGTAAAACGTCACCTGCTGCCGTGCCGCTGCTCCCCGCTGCCACTCCTTGCTAATTAAAACGGGGGGGTCTGCGGCCCTGGGGACGGCACGCCAAAAGGAGGCAATTAACACCCAAGAAATAATGGGGCTTTGCGGTGAGAGGGCCACGGGGCAGGCGAGGACGGTGACATGAGGGAGAACCTGTCACCAGGTGACCCCCCGCTGCCCTGCTTCCGGCCTGCACAAACACAGATTTCACCGCGACGTCCTGAAGCCGTCAAGACTCATCGCTCGGTGACATTATCAATCATGTGGCGTTTCGACTGTCTGATTTGGGGCAAAACTGCAGAAGTTGTGTTCTGAAGTCGTCTGCACGTAAAGCCTTTCAAGGCTTGTTAAAATCAGTCCGTGACAAGCGGAATAAGCCGGGACCTCCTGGCGACAGGATAAAGGCTTTCAGCGCCTATGTCTGCGTCGACTTATTCTCTGCTCCCACCAAAAACCCGTCCAACATCTGCAAACTCTGAAGCCGCATGTCCTCGCTTCCATTTCCTTTGGAATTTTGCAATAAGCTGCCATAGACAAGCACCTTGATAAAACACCAAAAAGTTATGCAGGTATTCTGAACCCGAATATTCGGCTTCCTGATCTGTTTGACTCCTCTGAGGCAAGACTACAGGTGTAAAAGGTACCAAAATGTCTTAAAATTTTTCACACAGACCCGGATTCAGCGTTAACTCAGCAGAACACACAGCACTAGCAGCCTCAGAGACACACGACGGGCGGCTTGTGTCTGTCCTTGTCCACTTGTGTCACAATGTGAGGACCTCTTGCATGTGTGGGGCAGGGGACGGAGTCAGCAGGCTGTTGAGACACTGACCTGTCAGAACAAATGTGTCGACATTGCGGTAATTCGGTCTGAAACCAGACACCAGCGGCCAGTCAGGGTCGGTGCGTGTGGGGGTGGGTGCCAGCCTAATGGGCATTCTCAAAATACACACACACACATAGCACACAGGGCGATGGAAATGGGGAGATTAGTGGCCGGGGAGTGTCAGAGCGGCCACAGTGCAAGAGTAAACGTCACCTTCAAATGACAGCAGATGCAGATGCACTCCTGTCGGTCTTATAGCATTCGTTTATAGAAATGCACATGACGCGTGAACTTGTAGATGATCCCTCAGGTAGCCTGACGTGGTGAGTAAAACTGTCAAAATCTTGCACCGTACTGCACAACCAACGATCACACATTCTGATGTTTGAGGGTTTCAGAACACAAGCGGGTTCCATCCTCATGAACGGTTACATATTCAGCCCCACGTGCTGCCAGCGGGCCTCTTGAACGTCTGGCACGGCTCTAGAAGCACTCAGGCCCAGAGGAATATGTTTGGTGGACGCCTTTGTAACAGGGTTGCTAAGGTTCCAGCCTGTCAGGCCCACTGTAGGTTGGACATTTTGTGTCTAGAAGGCTTTGCTGCAAAGCGCCGGTCACCCAATACGAGAACGGTCAAACATCCGACCGAGACCCGGCAGGGGTGTCTCCGGTTACCAAGAGCCCGTCAAAGATAATCAGCTGATGGTGGGGAAGCACTGACACCCAACGCCCCTCTCCAGCTGCACTACACCCCCCACCCCCCGCGCCTCCCTGACACAGTGGGTCAGAGTGCTGACAGCAGGGGTTCTGCTCTGAGCTGTAAGCTGGTGTCTGCCGAGTGCAAATTTCAGCACCTGTACGTCTCTCCACAGTGGGCCCTTTCCACACACACACACACACACACACACACACATAGGCCATTCTTCAAAAGACATGCAAGCATAAATCTATTACAACTGTCTGAGTGCAAAACACATATTTTTGCATATACAGCAACAATGATCTAGGTGTCACATACATTAAAATAAATGAAAATTGCCATGATTGTATTAAATTCTTTCAGCATTTGCAGGCCTGAAGTATTAAGTTCTCTCTTCATTTCATTTCAAGCCTGAATGTAAGGAATGTAGGAACCAAACCAGCACATCTCTGCCTTCCTCTGCCCCGAGAAGGGAGAAGCTGGGAACGCAAGTGAACTGTCCCCTTCTTCTGGACCCCTAGGCGGCTCTGGTTGAAGCGAAGCTCAGGACTGCACTGTAAGGGAAGGTACCGAACGAATGGTACCGTGCGTTCGACTCGTACGGCACGTTGACCCATATCGGTTCAGCTGTGGCTCTTCGTCTATGGATAGAGTCATGACACTTTTCTTCACCACATGCTCACATATCTGGGGGGCTTTCATCCACGCACTCAAGGCCTTGATCATCTCCAGACTGTACGTAGGAGGGTCGGTGCGTAACGGTAAGCGTCGCCGGCCTGCCTTTCACTCCCTCCAACCTTCTGTCTCCATGGAGACAGGCCTGCTGGTCCGGCACCAATCCCAGACCCCGCTTCCCAGAAATCTGTTTGTGTCTGTCAGAATGAGGAGCAGCTGGCAGGGCCGCATGCGGGGGTCACACTGCCCTCGAGTGTGAAAATGCGATCCCCGCCTCGATGCCCTGCCATTTACCAGAGGATCAGCAAGAGTCTTCCCAGCAATCCCTGGTGCTCGCCCGCTAAACGCCCTCATTAGCGACACGGGACCTCGTATCCGTGGCCTCGGTAACGGCATTTAGATTTACACTTACCGCGTTGCCGAGCTGCCAAGTCAAAAGGCGGGTCGTTTATCCTGCGCCTTCTTTGTTTGCTGTTCTATGGTATTAGAAGAGTAATAAGCTACTATTTCTGGATGGGAGTTCGGGGGAGGGTGGGCAGAGAGGTTGGCCGATGCTGCTGAGAGGATTCAGAAAACATACCTCGGTCCTGAATACGGATGTCAGCAGGATGAAGATCTCGAGCTGCTCCGGGTGCTCTGACCCGTGACCCCCTGGGGGAGGCGTGGACTGACGGTGCCAAGGCAGCCTTTCTTCGAGATCCCAGGGGTACCGTGTCACCCGGTGGCGCGGTGGTGGAGACAGCAGCCTGTACCTGTTTGCACCCGCAACCAGACGGGCATTAAGCTGCCGACGCTTCGGCTCACGGTTCTGCAAAATCAAGGAAGCATCTTCGGAAAGTTCCTTTGTTCCTTCTTCCCAAATCCTGAGATTGCAAGAATGATCTTAAACGGATTAATCCTCTCTTAAATGAATGCCTGAAGACGTTCCCGAGATATGGGTGTGACTAGACCCCACAGACTGGTGAGACAAAAAGTGATAAAAATGACTGAGTGTCTAAACCAAACAGGCCTGAGAGATAACCGCGGCTTTACCACCGTGGCCTGCGTCTGGCACAGCATCCTGGCCACGCAAGACCCTCAAAATAACCGGGAGCACAGTCGGCTGAAGCAGGCCAGCAGGGGACGCACTGGCACATTGACCCTTCCTGGCACAGGCCCTTTCACCAAGACCTGTCGCAGACATTGATGCGTCTGTAATCCTTGGAGACACCGGGGAGGAGGCGGAAGACTTGTGGTGGGGTCTAATCTTCAGAGAGTGTGGAGCAGCGCCCGGGCAGCGGCCCGGCTGGTAATCACCTCCTCGGAGGCTCAGCCCTTCGCCGCTTTGTTGTGGGTGCCAGCGGGCACGGCCAGGGAGGAGGAGGAGCGCAGAGAGACAGCGGGAGCACGATAAGAAGAACGGGGGACGCTCGGGGATGCTCCTCATTCCAGCGCAGGCTAAACGGGAGCGACAGCCCTTCCAGCTCAGAGCGGGGGGCCCCAAAGCGACGGCCAGGACACGGAGCCAGCGCTCGGGTTCCTCCAGGTGCACGCTGTGCGTGATTTAAATCCGCTGCCATAGCAACAGGACCTGAAATACTACGGTACGGCCAGGTTTCGGTTGAAGAAGACGCGGCAAAGACCACAAAGAGCTATGCTGCGGAAACACTGTAGTTTCATTTCTTTGAAGGACTGAAAGGAGAAGAACCTTTGTGTTTTTTCCTTCATCCACCTATGTGTAATAACAGTTATTATGCACCTTTAGGTTTAAAAAAAAAAAAAAAAAAAAAAAGTCTCATCTCAAGATGTGCCCAAAACAGATTTAATTTCCATAGTTCTGCACTCACAAGTGGCGAGAATCATTATTACACAGCGGGACATCCACTTCACGAGCGAGGGAGTCCGTCCATCCGCAGACGTCTAGTGTCCGTGTGCTGATCTCCTCTCGGGGAGGATAGCGGTTAAAGTACAGTTCAAGAGCTCTGGGTAATAAATCTGCCGTTGCCCCTCTCTCGAATTTCCCTCAGCCCTGTCGACATGGGCGCTCACTGTATAACTGCGGCTTGTTAAAAAAATATGCTCGTCTGAGAGGTTTGCAATTATTTGTCTATAATGAATTCCTCTAACCCGTTCCATGCAGCTCACACCACACTCTCCTCGTACTCCTGCTCAAGTACAGACAGAGATGGAGAAGGAATTTAATCAATGGATCTACCCAAGTGTTTCAAACCTCATTTCCATCGCAGCGAATTGAGGTGCACTTCAACACTTGCCGCTCCCCGGCCCTCCGTGCGAGGACGGTTTGTCTCCATTTAGCTCAGGTAAAGCCGAGCGCATTTCTGTTGTAATTCTTAGAGTCGAATTTTTGACGATATTCTTGCAAATTCTCAAACGCGCCGAGCCCTATACAACCAGCTGAAATGTGGCCGGGCTTAAAAGAGGGGCGCGGGCACAGCGGCAAACACTCGCTCGCACAAACATAAATAATTAACCTCTCCGAGCTCGACTTGAACTGCAGCCGGAAGATTGAATGTCATCTTGTTTTTATACCTAAATGACACGATTCGCCTCGATTCCATCGGCTCAGAATGCTCCTGCCGGTCGCTCGGGCCCACGAACGCAGTCGCTCGCAAACAGGGCGGGGGTGATGTAAGGTATTACCCGGTAATTACATTTCGCCATTCGATTTGACACCATCTCTTTATGCCGTGAAAGAAACACCTACATGTTCATTTGCATCTCCTTACCCGTGATACGAATCTGTCGCTTCGGAAACATTTCTATTTTCCTCCTGCTTTTCAATGACTTCATCAGCCGGCAATGTTTTATTCCCGCGACTCAATTACCCGCGAGGCCGAGCATTTTGTCAGGTTTTTTAATTGCTTCGAGCTGAAAAAAGGTTCAGACCCGTGGCACCGTGTGTTGCGGGAGTAATGGATTCTCTCTATCGCTGCACTCCAAGAAATTAGATAAATCTAGCATGCAGTTAGCCACAGACAAGAGGCAGAAAATAAATGTGACCCCCTCTGCTATTATATTGTCATATCATTTAGCGAGGTTTCTAAACTGCCTGTTTTCCTGTGCTGTATAAATGCGCCACGGTCTGCAGAATATGGCGCCGTGCAAATTGACTGTTACTTTCACAGTGGAAGGGAATACGAGTTTGTCTTATTGTTGCGGTCTGGGTGGCGTCACAGCCCGCTTGCAATTCTGGTTCCACGGCAAACAAACCTGCCACACATTTATGTACCGCATGCACTGATATGTTGTGAGCAGTCTACACACAGGCTGGACCTACCGGGGTCTCGGGGACCAAACCGGGCCACCTCAGGTCTCAGGGCCTGCTGGCACCTGTGTGATCGCTCCTCTGTGACAGTAACACGCACAGGGACAGGTGCCGCTTCGCCGTACTTTGCTCCACTTATCCTTGTTATTACAGGATCTTTGGAGGCAAACTTGGCGAGTCCTCTAACCTTGATAGATCACATAACAGAAGGCATGTGATGAATTAGAATGCTTTAAATAACCCGTGCAGGGGCGATTAATCTCTCACCGATGTGCTCGCCTGCTCCCCCGGAGCCCGGCGCTCGAGTCAATGTGCAGAGCCAGCACTGACGCTGCGGCTGGCGTGACCCCGCACTCCACCCACGCGACTCCCAGCATGCCGGGCCTTGACATCGGAGCCCACGTGGGCGACCAGGGTGCATCTCCTGCCTACACATGGGGCATCGGAGGTGAGGAAAGGGCGGAAAAGCAAGACACGAGCGCCCTGCCGGGGGTCACGGCTAAAGGGGAGTATTAAGCGTACCGTACTGTATATTTAATGTATGAGCTTCTAATAATAATACCGGCTTTTCGCTCTATCGTAACCCGCAAATCGTGGTAAAACACAGGCAGAGAATTCCTTTCCAGCAGTAGAGCAGAGGTGTTTTCAAGAGAGAATAAAAAACAAAAATATTATTACTATTATTATTGGCCAAACTAAGGACTCTGAGGAAGAACAGCGACAAACGCATAATCGAGAACATGCAAAAAGCAGATGTAGGAGCGCGACCCAACTGGGTGCTGGCATTAGCCTCGCAGTGTTGATATCCTATAAAAAGTCTGTACTCTTAAAGTGATCATGCCTGGAGGGGATCCCTGTGTTCTGTGCATCGCCAATCCCTGATCCCTGATTTAAAGCGTATGTGAAATCAAACATGCCTTATGTATGTATGAGATGCCACCTCCACAGTGTTTTACATCACTGTGTGCCGTGGGTGATGCTCACACAAACGCCGTCCGCCCGCCGGCGGCATACCGCTGTGCGTCAGATGGGTGCTGTGTGCTTTGGATGTGATAAATCACTGCTCTCATGGCGCATGAGGGAGCGAGAGAGTCGGGCAAGTGCGATGGTAATTCAGCTCAATGGTACAGTGAATACTGGGTAATGTGCACTTGGTTCTGGAGTAAGAGAATGTCCCAGAGGGTGCTAGGAGACTGAAGGAGATAAGAGTTGCATATATGGTCAGGATGGAGGGTGCGATGGTGCTGGCAAACACTGTGGGCGTCCCGATGGTGTGTCTGCAGGCTGGGTGTCTCCTGCTTCAAACTCTCGCCGGGGTCCAGAGAAGCTGGAGGGGCGTCGGGGCATCTCTGACATCTGGCTCTGCTGGACAGAGAAGCCTGGAGCTCAGGATGGGGGGACACATGATACAATAAGGCTGGACAGCTACGGAGACTGAATCACCAAGCACTGCAATGGCTCTCTCTCTCTCAGTAACACACACAAGCAGACATACACACAGGTTGTATAGACATTCAGTCAAAAGCATACATCGTGCAAACACTTTTCCACACATATTAACATGCACACAATTTAATGTAAGCAAATTTAATATAAACACACACACACACACACACACACACACACACACACACACACACACATAAAACACTGTCCAAACACCGAACACAAACATACAGTACAAACATCCACAAAGGCATACATAAATAGCACACAGAGCACAACGTGTGCAAACAGAGCCGTCTGCAAACACACCGCAGAGCTCAAACGCGCACAGTCTGCTTTCCATTAAATCAAAGTCGTATGTAATGTTGAGGCACTAATTTCCCCACCACAGCAGGCAGCCATAATAATCTTTGCCAGCTTTCACAGACTATCGCCCGCCGGAGAAGGCTAATGTCACTCTCACTGAGCTGACAGATCTCACAACAAGTGCTCATAATTCACATGCAACACGGTGGCGTTCGCAGGACCTGCTTCTGCTTCACGGGCAACATGGGGTGAGTGACGGCGAATGAGAGTCTCTAGGACTCAATTTACTATTATTTTTATTTTTTTTATATTATTATTGTTGTTGTACTTGTTGCTGTTACAAAATAATTTAGCATATAGCTTTGTTAGCTCACGGCTTTGGCAGTTCCAGCGTCAGCAATGAAACAGTCAAAAAAACTGAGAAAAAGCTAAAAACTGAGGGCAGCTGGGAGTATGGAAGAGACTGCAAGATTATTATGCTTCTTTAAATTTTCTTTCTAACATAACAAAAAGTAACACATGGATCACAACTTTACACTTGTCTGTAATATGAACCCCTTCAGCATAAGCCCTGCACTGGAGAAGGTCTATTCTGGAGACTCCGATGATGATGATGATATTATTATTATTATTATTATTATTATTATTATTATTATTATTATTACTTATTATCGTAGCATAAAATTGCTAGGGGGGGCACCCTGTAACCAGTGAGGAAGGCAGAGCTAAAGCCGCCTTTGCACTCACTCTCCCGTGCCTGCGATGAAGGCATTTCGGGATGACTAATGTGCCCTAATGCTGCACATAGCACCACGAGGCTGGGCCTCATAATGGCAGGGCCTTGCGCCCTCCTGCCACACATATTAGCCCCCCCCCCACTCTCTCACTTGCTCTGCCATGCACCCTGAGCTGTGATTTAGATAATTCGCCCAGCATGTGCTGTAACTACACAACCAAGGATAATTATATGGCAACCAAACCATAATCTGCCTCACAAAGCCATTAATGCTTGATGTTTATTTTCTCAAACAAAAGTCAACAGAAACGTAAAACTCGCCTTCTCGTGACCACAAACATTCACAGTTCGACACCTCTGAATGTATCACAGAGTTCTCCCTTCCCGTCTTATTCGCTGACTGAGTGCTTGGCAGGGGTACACGCAGATGTACGCTGAGCCTTTTCACCGTGTTTTCACCATGTTGAGTTGAAGCCACACTGTAAAGACAGTATGCTGTTCTTCTATCCTGCTTGCATGGGGCAAACTGTGTGTTCCCCTTTGACACCATCTTGGTATCGTAGAGAACACTGGGATGATGCAGGCGGGATTCAGGCCTGCGACCTTGTAGTCCAGAGGTGCCATCTCAACCACCGTGCCACCTCCCGCCTCCACGAGCACAGCACTTACTATCACTGCATCTGCACTCCCAGGACGGTGGAGACCCTCCCCGCCATTAGTGTCCCATGGGGCACAAGCACCCGCATCAGACAGTAGGTGGTGCTAGTTGCTTTGTAGCCACTGGGCTTCAGGGAACCCCACCCCCGTCCACCCTGCTCACCCTCGGCTCCCCGTCCCCCATCCTGCCTCGTTCCTGCAGGCTGTGCCAGGCTCTCCTCAACACAGCACACTTGTTCCTCTGTGCTGCAACAGTGGAGCACAAAGGGCCTCTCAGTACGGGCAGGGTAGCTCCCCCCGCTAGGGCCACCACACCCTCCAGCGAACGCCGATGTCAAACACAGGCATTTATTCAGTCGGACGATGCTTTTCTACATTGTTTTTCCATCCATACGTCCACCCATCCATTGTCCGTCCCCACTTTATCCTAGTCTGGATCGTGGCGGCTTACAATATTTAGCTACTTAAAGTAATTTATGCAATTACAGAGCTGCGTCATTTTACTGCATCTATACAGGGTAAATACCTTAATTACAGGTAGTACAGCAGGAGGTGGGGTTCAAGTCCCGGTCCTTCAATTGCAAAGTGCCAGCTCTAACCCCTATGCCACCTGCTGCCAAATAGTGGCCCAGCTGTCCATCACAGAACAGGAGAGCATGTGGAGAAGGAGGCAGCAGTAAGAAGGAGGGGACACAGGGTGGCGCTGCAGGCCCCAGGCCTCCACCCTCTGTTTGCCGCAATCCCGCAACACCTAGAAGTAGCAGCCATCTGCTCGGCCGGCGCCTAACCGCTCTGCCTCAGTTGTGCCGCTTTGTGACGGATGCAGGACTCCGAACGAGACGGCAGCAATCTGCAGCTAAAATTAAACAGATTGATGTGCAACAGGGCGGCACAGACCCCCCCCACAAACACCACCCCGCCCCCACCCACCTTCCTGTACCCCCCCATCCTCCACCTCCCTCTGCTTTCACACCTCTTGTTCTCTCTCTCAGTTTTCACACAAACTGCTTTAGTATTGAGAAGCAGCTTCTGTTTGCATGCGTGTGTGTGTGTGTGTGTGTGTGTGTGTGTGTTCCTTTAAAGCTCACAGAGACAGCAGTGAGCATCTCGCACGTCCGCCCTCACGGCAGCGGGAACACGTGTGTCACTCCGCTTGATGTGACAGAGTGCACAGCCAGCAAGAGGTCACAGCTAACAGACATGCGGGGCCCTGCCCCAGTCACCTCTACCCCCAGCCACCAGACACACACACACACAAGCGTGCACAACGCCTGTCAGCAGCGCCAACTGTCATCCTCTGTCGTCCACAGCGACTCCGCAATCAACACTTCCGCCGCAGGGCAGCTTGAGGCAGAGATGACTGACAGCGCAGGGGGGTGGGACACAGCAGCCAGGAGCAGCCAATCAAAAAAACTTCCCCACCTCGTCGCACCTGCTGCTAAATTCATTTCGGCCCCTTCGTGGAACATTACCCCGTATTGACGCCCCTTCCAGATTATCGAGGCATGACGATCAATATGACGCTCTGCGCTGCAGAAATGATGCGTTCGGCAGCAGCTCCTGCTCCTTTCATTGCCGACGCCATCGTCGCCGCCGTCAGAGATACGGCCACATTAGTCGAGGCCCATTAGCACAGGTATGGCCCGTGGGGGTAACGGCTGTGCTGGTGTGACGGACGCATCCCAGTGGAAGGGGGGTCATCCGGAGGGTTCATTACACCCCTAACAACCCGCGCTCTGCTCTCCGGACCACCAGCAAGGCCGGGTGGGTAATGAGGTCCCCTGCGCTGGAATACGCCGCTCTTAACGGCCCGCTGTGCTTCGCTGACCGCCCGCCCACCCACCTACACACACACACACACACACACACACACACACACACACACACACACACACACACACAAACTCCGCTGCTTTAACAGATTGTGCCAGGTGTCTCTCTCGCGTCAGTCTCATCTGAATGAGCAGTGCCCTCCGGGGATGTCTCTGGCCTATACGCAGCAGTAATTGCTTTGCTGCAGGTCACCCAACTCCAAGTGTTTTTGAAATCACCACTCTCACCCCCAGTGCCTGTCTCCAATGCCCCCCTCCCCATCCTCAATCGCTGGCGTAAACGTGAACAACAGCATGACAGGCGCCATCCAAGGGCCAGGCGGCCCTGCCGAAAAGGCAGATCTTCCATCAGTCATGCCTTTGGGCTCCAGGGGGCGCTATGGAGCCCTGTGGCCACACCTCTCCCACCACGCTCTCCATCTCCCCTGTCTTTCCCTCCCAGACGCAGCTCCTGGGCAACGCTTTGTTTTCAAATTGCCAGCGAGAGCCGCATTCAGGACACCGAGGAGTGGAACAACAAAAAAGCAATCTCTGCGTGTTTACGTTTGGTTTTCATTTCCCCGTCTCTGGTGTCAGAAGCAATTTGCAGAGGTGTTGTGTTAGTAAATTATTAAAGACATAAAAATATTTTTTCCTCTCCCAAGAAGAGACTCAATAAGCTCACGGTTTAAAACCACACCAGTTAGAATCATCTGCCTATTGAATTAAGTGTGTTGGGCCACCTTTAGATGTCCGGCAGTAAAGTGGCAGTTTGTCCACTTAAACCCCACAATTAAAACTTGTGGCAGCCAAGTTCCTGTACTGTAACAAATAGGAAATAACCTTAACCCATTAATGACAGACACCCGCTGTCATTAAAATAACCTTTTCTGTTCACAACACGTCAACATGGAGCACTTGCAATAAAATAAAGCAAGGAACAATGCTGGGAAAAGACACTGAGCAACACTGAGTCAGCACATTTCCCCAAAGCAACTTACAGTGCCGTTGTCCGCTCAATTATTTACCCATTTATACAGCTGGGTAGTTTTTACTCTGTCAGGGGTAAGTACCTTGATCAAGGGCATTACAGCAGGAGGTGGGATTCAAATCTTGGTCCTTTAAGGCAAACGCCCCAGCTATAACCATTACGCCACCTGCTGCACCATCATGGCATCAACCAGACAGTGATGCAGTTTCTTTACTTCTCTTCACTTAATGAGCGACTCCTCCCTGCTACCCGGTGGGCACGCCGACACTGTACCGGAGCTTGGAAACCCACTGTTTTACGGTTTATTGAGCATCTATTAAGCTCCTATTCTGGTTTACAGGCCATCAAAGTGACCAAAGATGTAAAGTCCTGAACCCCTAGTGAACCCAGCACCAGTGTCAGTGCATCTCCATCAAACATGGAATCCCTCCTCCTAATGGTGTACCCTTGAGTAAGGTACTTACCTGAATCTACAGTATAAATGGGTAAGTCAGTGTAAACTGCACAGTGTAGAACAACAATATTGTATATTGCCCTGAAAAAAAAGAGCCTGTTGAATTGACAAAAGGGCAAGAGATGTTGGCCATATTTTTAGGGGTGTGACAATACGGTTATCGCTCACCGCACACCCTTCCCACCTTAGGAAATCTTGCTGCGATTGCTGTTTACGGTGGACCGGCATATGGCCTTCAGGTTCTAGGCCCTGGGGACAATACGTATAGAACTGGCTGTAATGGCAGTTACAATTTGAGGCTTTCTGGACTCTTCCCATTCCCCCCTCTCTCTAAGCACTCACTTCTAGTCTTTCTCTGCATCTCTCAGCCCTCTCTCTGCCTCTCTCTCTCCTCCGACCCATTAGCCCAGGCTTTCTGGGGCCCCTGCAGCCAAACGCATTCCCTCCATTTTCCCCTGGTGCCGTCATTGCGATCCACGCCGCTCACCCTGCGGCTAATGTTCCTAATTCAATTGGAAGCGTCCGCAGCCCTGGCCGCATACCTCCAGCCCCCTCCTCTCTGGGGCAGGATGCCCTGTCCAGCTCGGGGGAGAGCATCTGCGCAGCCTCGATAAGCCCTGCCTTGAATGCACACCCCACCCCCCACCCCCCCAAATCATCAGGACGGCCCACACACCCACACCTCCGTGACGCCTCGACGTGTTTTACGCCGCTTAATCTGCACAGCAATGAAATGTCAGCGATAAAAAAAGCCACGCGGTGGTTGTATTGGCCGCCCTCGGCCCCCCTCCGTGTGGGGGGAGCTGCAGCAGTGGCTATTAATGTTTCACAACGCATCTGTGTCTTTTTTTTTTACACAGTAAGAGAGAGAAATACAGAGTTAAAGTAATGGGGTAGGAGGGGGGTTCAGACATGCAATATTTCCTCATCTCTTGTGTTTTGCTGCTCCGCTGCTCATCAGACTCAATCACTTGTGCAATGTGTTTTTATGAATTAATAAAAGGCACTTTGGAGGCCCGGCGGGGGAGACGGGGAATGCAATCTCTGGAAGTTTAATGAGCACCACGGGGACCCGGCTGCCATGGCATCGGCGTGGCTCTCCGCAGACTGCGCTACATCACTGTCACCGCAAACCAGGGGCACGCGGGATGCTGGAGATGGCTATCATTACCCAGATAAATACATCTGCCTCCTGAGTCGGCCCACGTCCCCTCCCGTCCGCACCATCTCCTCTCTCCCGGCAGTCCCCCCCCCCCCTTACCCTGGTGCTCAACACAGGGTGGGTCTTGCAGTAAACACCCCCCACCCCCAGCCCCGTACCACACTCTGATCGCCCCATCAATAAAGCAACAGGCTCCTCAATGCACCCTGCTGACAGACTCCTGCTTCTGCTGTTCCTTGTCCTTTTTTTTTGTTGCGAACCCACAAACTCGGTAATCGGCAAATTTGTTAACACCTAATAAATGCTGAGCAGAATTCTCAAGCGAGGAGCTTTTCAAACCTCATAAACAATTTTTTTTTTCATTTCCTCTCCATAACGGTAGTGCTTCTTCCGAACCTTGGCGGCGCAGGCATCACCGGCAAATGGAAGGTGGCTTTCGCTTTCGCTTTGCCAGTGTTATTTGATGGTACCTTAGATGCTGCGAAAAAAATCGCAACCTGTTCTGGTATCTGAAAATCTCAACAGAAACAACAGAACTGCATACATTAATCATGAACAATAAATAAAATCCAAATCCGCTTTAACATGCACGGCCACTGGAGGTTTGACATTGACTCGTACTTTTCTTCAAAGCAGCGGAGTGATTTACCCCTTCATACAGCCTGGTAAATTTCACTAGCGGGTCAATAACTTGCGCACAGGTTGAACCTACAACCAAGTTCAGCAGTGGAGACTTAAACCACTGTACCACCTGCTGCCTCGAAGAAGGAATTAAACTGGAATCAGATCCAACTCACGGGAGTTGCTCGAGTGGTTTGGTTTCACGGCAACCGAAGGGGTTCACCTCTGCCTTTTTTGACACGTTTGAGGGTTACAAACAAAGGATAAACCCGTCAACTCTGCACACCCTGAGGTGGATTTGAATGTACAACCAACTGAACAGCTCAGGAGCTATGAGGCACTCGCGTTACCCTCTGCACCACCATGCAACTCTTGTACGCGAAGCATGAAATCGTGACTCACAGCTCACTTTGGCTGCAGTGCGGAACTGACGCGACTCCGTGGGACGAGCCGCCCTTCCAGTCCACGGACGTTCGCCTGCCATCGCGTTCTCCACGGCTCCCGCTTCCTCAAAAGCAGATGTTCTCAGAGACTTTCTACCTCCGCTCGGTGGTCTGGACATTCGGATCTGAGGCAGCTGCATTTGGACGCGGGCGACGGGAACGGCCCGCCTGGCTCACGCGGCCCACAGACGGCCTTCGCCGGAAGCCTGAGACTAAGCCGCGTTGTAACAGGCAATTATTTTCAGTGGACGCGCATTAGCATTCGTCTGTGGGACAGGGTAATTACGGAGGTCAGCTCCGCTGGTTCATCCGCCCTCCCACCCCAAGCCGCACCGGGTCTCCGGGGTCCGCTTCACAGGCGAGTCCCTGAGTTACAACACGCTCATTGATTAAAGGCCCGCCACAGGCATTGATTTGAAGCAGCCCAAGGTCTCAGGTGCCGAGAAAGTCATTTCTGCTTGGCAGACTGCTAATGACGAGATCTAATGCTCCTCGTCCCCGCGACGGGCCGCTGCCGCCCTGACTGCCTGCCAGCTCCGCACCAATCATCCGGGC
Organism: Heterotis niloticus; assembly: GCA_018136845.1. Taxonomy (NCBI): domain Eukaryota; kingdom Metazoa; phylum Chordata; class Actinopteri; order Osteoglossiformes; family Osteoglossidae; genus Heterotis; species Heterotis niloticus. Next base: position 8,812,383 of record CM030904.1, read on the forward strand.
GGCGATAGGACGGCTCCCGCCACACGGCCGCACTCACGCACCCAGAGGGCGGAGGCTTTTCGTGGTAATGAGGCGGCGGATTCGCTGGCTGCTGTGTTTACCCCTGCTGGCATCACAAATGAGCCGCAGTAATAAGATACTGCTGCTTTTTCCGAAAGAGAATTAAGGAGCCTTAATTCTGAAAACAAGACCCTCAGCGGCATTTCCACGGGTTACAGAGCGGCAGTTTGGATTGCAGGCCGTGCCACAACCTGCCGGGTGGTAGGCTACGGCCGAACAAGGACTTCTGCTTGAAAAGACACTCCCGCAGGTGAAAAGAGGACAGAAACCGACCGCACCGCCGTCAACATACATCTACTTATTCTTTTAGCCGAGGCTCTTCTCTCAAACAGCTTACGACGTTAAGCTGTTTACTCCGATTTACCCATGCATTCAGCTGGGCATTTGTTTCATATGACAGACGCAAACAAGGCTGAACGCTGAAAAATTCAATCTTCGCTTCCAAAGCATTAAAATCCTAATAAAATTGTGCGCTGAGATTTACTTGTTCAATCTCATCGCAAAACACTTTGGGAAGAAGCAGCTCGGTGTAACAGCATCAGCGCACATCCTCATCATCATGCCCGAGCCACGCAATCCAGCTTCTCTCATCTTCGGATGACCACGGCGACTGAATTCCCGCTGCAGCAAACGCTACCGTGTTGTTCTGAGTTGCGTGTGTCATCTCGGCCCTTTATCGGGCCGTAATAACCGTGGCCGAAATTATTGTTTTCCCATTTGAGTGAGCATGGTGTTAGCATACCATACACAGGGTTTATCCCGCACTACTAATGGTGCTCACAGCAGAGACAACAGTTGGTCTTCATCTCTTCTCCTAATTAAAAAAAATCATCCTTTCATTCTGCCCGACAAGGTTCGCTGAAGGTTACGCTGTCGGAGTTTGGATAGTAGTGCGGGGGAGGAGCCATAAATCCATTTTCCCCCTTTCAGTCTGGCCACCCGGTCAGAAAGATTACAATCTGCAGGTCGGATAATGGGCCGTCAAGATGGACAATGCGGGTGAGAACCTCCAGAGACTGAGAATCAAAAGATCGAGCTTTGTCTGAATAATTCATGGCCTCCTCGGAGCCCGGGCTGCTAGATCGCACGCAGGTTTTCATTAGCGCTCATGCAACGTATAAAAAGCGTCAACAATAAAATATGACTGATGTTTTGAGTCGGGGTTGGGGGCATTAACATACGCTTTCTGGGGGTTTATTTCTACTTAAATGTGCTGAGTGCTGACCTTCCCCGCTGTGGTAATAATGCGGTGGGGATTTAAATGTGATACCATTGACGACAAGAGCTCCTCGTGCTCATTCTAATGACGGCTGTTGTGCGGCCGCCGCTGCACTTGACTGCCGCAGCACTCGCTCCCCTGTAATAAGACACTTAACACTGTGCCTCTTGCTCACTCTGTCTCTCTCACTCTCTGGATCATGTGCTGGAGGAGAACTGGCTGCTGGCTGCCAGGTCGGGTTCCTCTGCCAGTGCTCTAGGTGTCGGCGGAACGACGGCATCGGGCCGCGGCGAAAGCAACCTTTAGGCCCGGCCGCATGCCGCCCGGTGTGATGCGGACCAACATCTCGTGCATCCCCGGACAAAACCTCAGCGATTTACGGTGTCCCTTAACATATCAATCGCAAGGATTAGGCCTGATCTATGGATCGCCTCATATAAGGACAGCAGTGATTTCCCACTGTCTAAATAGCGAACGCAGATACACACACTCGCACTCGCCGACAGAAAGGTCTGTTTTGTGTGTGCCTTCTGCTCCGTTGCGAGCGCTCGTGATTAATTATTGTGTCTTGATGCTGTCGACAAAGATAATTGTTTGCCGGCGCAGCAGTGTGCGGATCCTCCGAGTAAATAAAGATGCGATGAGTAGCCTGTCACGTCACATCCCAGCCGGAGCCAGCCCGCTCCTGTCCTCCGCCGTCACATCACACGCTATTATATATTCATTGTGTGCAGTCAGACAGAGCGCAGATATTATCTCTCAATCTTGGCAGCCGTGAAAGCCGCCGTGTCTATTGGTGGACGGCCATACGATCCGGGAGCAACCGTCTAGACCAGGTGGAAATGTGCTGCGGAAAGGACCGCGGTGAGGTGCCGCTGTAATAATGCCGTGACCAAGGTAAAGAATACACTGCAAGCCTTATTATTACAGCAGCTTGACATTTTTTCCGCAAAAAAAATTAAGCATGGAAGCACATCTGATCTCTCTTTTTGTAAAATGCACCTGATCCGATATGGAGAGAACGTATTTTTTGCGAAACTAAACAAAAATTCATACCATACACAAATGCTATGTATAGCTTTGACTTCCAAACCAGTATGGTGTCTGTTTATTGACTGTCGATGGTACTGTGATGGTTTTCTCTGCCCCGCCAGTGAAGCAGGGCAGCGTTTCCAACCAAGTCACCTGTTTGCGGGCACCCATGTTGCCGCAGGCCCAAGAAATAAGGGCCCCCCCACCCCTTCGATACCCCCCACCCCTTCGATACCCCCCACCTGCGAAAGAGCTGGCAACCTGCACTAACCGTGGTGATGAAAACCTCACGTGCTGGCCGCATGCATCCAGCATGCCTGTAAATACAAACTTCTAATGGCTTTTCATTTTAATTTACAGGGCCTGGTGAAGGCCAGGCCAGCAAGCGCAGGAGGACGTATAGCAATTAGTGTTTCTGAAACCTGAGCAGTTATTTAAAAATCAATGCCTTGTCATTATAGAGCTGGATTATTCCCATGGAGCGTAGGCATTGATTTGTTCGTGTGCTTACTGGTTATTGACCGGCCAAGTAATTCGCTGCTAAACGTGCATGATGCATGGGAGAGCTTTGTGATAATGGCCTCATGCTATTAATACTGCATTACTCAAGCAGGACGCTGCGAGCAGGACATCTGGGGGGGGTCACTGCCAGCATCAGACAGCGGCGGCGTCAAGGTGAGTCGCCGCTGCCCCATGCTGTGTGTCATTCAGGGCCAAATAGGAGGCAACTCCTAGGTGGCGTTTATACAGCCACCAGCATGGAGATGTCAAAAAAGGGAGGAGCTTGAGGACAATAACAAAAAAAAACCCCACAGTGGCCCTCTCTTCCTTTTTCCCATTTCAACATCGTATTTACCTGCATTCACATTTGCATGCACATTTACATCTATTCTCTTAGCTGACGCTTTACTCCAAAGGAAATTGCACTGTTAAGTCGCTTATTGTTACTTGCCCATTGTGCCTGCGTGTGTGTGTGTTTTCTGTTTGCATCCGTAGTGCGGTTGCCTAAAACAAAGAAATCCGAAGGCAATGGATCCAAAATATACAAAAAAGGACAAAAAAACAATGCATGAAATACACAATGTAGGTTCACATGCTCTCACACAGATGGTTAACAACGAAAAAGCCATTCAGTCAAATATGTCTTTGTGTATATTTTGCAGGCACTTTTCTCCAAAGCACCTTACTGTGATTTAACCTCTTACTGTAGTCAGGGCTAATACCTTGCTCATGGGTACCGTTGTATGAGACGGGAGTTGAATGCCTGTCTTTGAAGCCAAAAAGCAGCAGTTCTTGCCACTATGCGGCTCTATATTTTGTTTTTTATTCGTGTGCACAACAGCGAGATTCAGACTGCAATAGGCCACAAAAAAGGCCGGTTTAGCTGCCTACGGTAATCCACAGCCCATCTCGATAGCTATAAATTGTAGCGTAATGCCACAAAGTGGTGGTCTGCGCTAATGTAACCACATAAAAGAATAAAAACTATCACTGTCCCAGGAGACAAGTGAAACATTAACACACAATGGTTACAAGCATTACTTCATGAGCATAACACTGTTTGATGTCCTGTTGCATTACATCACCGCGCCGCTTCAGTCCCAAGGCCTAATTCCATGTGAAGCATCATCCCAGGGGGTCGCCGAAGAACAAGAGCACCACGCTGAACCGATCGACTCTCTGCGAACAGCACTTCCTGTTCCTCCGCCAAGCTCGGTCCGCTAATACATACGAGGAGCCGCACATTCACCATAGCACATTATTTAATGGGAATCATAAAGCGGCAAAACACGAGGAGTGCAGTTTACTCCATTTCCATAAGAGGCCTTTGAAAATCCAAGTTGATCTAATCCTGGGAGTTTGTGGCGGCATTTCACCATCTGTGCCATGCATTAGAACAACACCCAATTATTTCCGAAATCCCTCTTTAATATTTATAATCTCTTTTGTAAAACAAACTCTAGTTTAAAGTATTGACTCATTTACTGAAATAATCTTTAATCCTTCCCCTCGTGGTTTGGTATTTAATTCAGAGGAGACAAGGGCGGGAGGGGAGAGGAAAAGTGTTTTGAAAAAAAAGAAAAAAAAAAGCCGTCGCGGAGGCAGTTCGTCCGCATCCTTCAGCAGAAGAGTTCCAGCACGAGATAAAGCAACGGTCGCTGCCGATGGATGCTGATAAGCACAGATATTTTCAATAAAAAGGTTTCTATTGTGCCGACACGTTTGCTTCACGTAACCGCAGTCAGCTGCACTTGTTCTGTTTAATGAACTGCTCCCCATTGTCCGCTACCCAGGCAGATATTTTAAGAGTTGTCTGCCATGTGCAGACCCACACACACACACACACACACACAAAGTGCTATGGCCCAGTAACGGCAATCACTCTCAGTGAACTGTAGCTTGGTTTTCATGTGCAAACACACTACGCTGAGAAGAGGAACAGAAAGGGGTGGCGTGACACGCCGGGTAAGGACGGCCTCAAGAGGGAACTAAAATGAGATAAACCAAACCCCTGTAATCAGCCAGTCTACATACAAAACAAACCTGGCCCCACAGTGGGGACACGGGAGGCGGGGTCCTGCTGTTGTACCATTGAGAAAAGCACTCAAACTGATTTGCTTTGGCTCCTGCTGTATCAATGGGTAAAACCGGCGGCCTCCTGGGATTAAACTGCTGGCTAAGCCACCGAGGCAGGGATGCAAAGTGGAGGATGAGGACGCAGCCGAGGTCCTTTAGCCCCCGAGTGATGGTGGCAGAGCTGAGCCGCTTCCCGCCACGGTGACACATCAAAGGAGCAGTTAGCTCCGTTCCCCCCCGCACCCCCCCACCCATAAATGTAGCACAAGTCATCATTTGCATAATTGAGGTTTATATACACAAGCCTGGTGGCAGCTTGATGGATTGTTTCCTGAAGAAGCCCTTTGTGTATTGTGTGTTTTACAGCGATTCCAGCGAAAAACTCCCCCGCCGCGCACACCTCTGCACCGTCGTATCCGAACGGAGGGGGAAGAATGGAAGCAACTGGCAGGGAGGGGGGAAAGAAGGCAAATAAGGGAGTTTTTCACTGTCACTTTCCCAAAGTCTTTTATCCGGGGGGTGGGGATGTGTATGTGTATGTGTGTGTGTGTGGGGGGGCTGGTATTTCTCCATCATTTCACTCCGGTAAACTGCTCTTTGCCACTGCTCCTCCGAATTTCACGCTCCACTATGCACTTGCAAACTTTTAATAGGATTTAGCTGTAGGCCGATAAATCAAGCTCATGAAATGACAAAACTATGGGAAAAATTCTTTTAGGGGGAGAACGGGGAGGGGGTACACGAGGAAAAAAATGAGGTGTTATTGATACCAAACTCGGCAGACCGTTTTATAATGCCGGAGGTGACATGTCGCGTACAGTTTGGCAGCACCTGATTACTTCTCACCTGAGCAATTATCCCTTCAAGAGAACCGCACGCGAGGTGAGGTGAGGCGAGGGAACGCACCGCAGTGCGTTTGCATCCCTGATACCGCGCTGTGCCTTACCTCGGGAAAACACACTCTATTCTGGCCTTTTGAACCCTGGACACCTCCCCACTTACACACACACACACACACACACACACACACACACACACACACACACACACACACACACACACCTCCTCCTCTTCTCATCCTCCCCTCTCACTCATCTGCACTTTTAATGTGAGGGACCCCGCTGAGCCTTTGTGTTGTGGCCCCTGGAACTGCCAGTCAGACCCCCCGCTTTCTGCGGCATCCCGCCCTCTGGCAAAAGACGGAACCCCCGCTGGGCCATTACTCCCCCTGCTTCTCCGTCACGCCACCTAATGGCTACAGAGGAATGCCCGGCCATTGTTGTTGCCTGAGAACAGTTTGCGTGCTCCCTGTGTGTGTGTGTGTGTGTGTGTGTGTGTGCGTGTGTATGAGAGAGAGAGTCTGTGAGTGAGCTCAATAAGCTTGTGGGGATTTTTCTGCAATATATTTCTCACAGTAATAGTGAACCCTGAAAAGATGACCTTGTAGGGGCAACCCGGTGGTGCAAAAAGCTGGTTTTGAAAACAGAAAAAGCAAAACATGCAAAAGGGTGTGCAGTGACGCAAAGCAGGTTAAACCAGCATCTTATATCTATTTGACTGCTTACCTGATGTGGGGTGTGCACGTTGCATGCATCCTCCAAACATCAAACAAGGCAAGGACAAAGCAGTTCTTTCCCCCGAACCTCAGCAACCGCATTGCTGGTCATCTCTGAGTCAGATTCGGCTCGACAGCACTTCCGCAAACATGCAAAACTTTCTTATATTCAACAACTCAAATGCATTTTTGATATCGAACGGGTTGAGATTATGATTCTTCTGTTACATTAAAATGAGAGCAAGAACAAAGCCAGCCAAAAATAAACAAATATGTGAGCTTGTAGCGTGTGTGTGTGTGTGTGTGTGTGTGTGTGTGTGTGTGGGAGAGAGAGAACTGTGTGCTGATAGCTTCTATGGACATGGTCTGATTTGTAAGTGGATAATGAAAGGGTGTAACTCGTCTCCAGAGCTCCCATGTGAAAAGAGGAAGTCCTGCATGGCAGCTGGCTCCCGTCCAGCCGGTGGGATATTTTCTCTCTTTTATCCACAGAGGACACAACTCGCTGTTGACCTATGTCATTACAACCAGACCGCATTCATTAACACAGAGCTGAGCAGCGAAGCAGATACGTGCACACAGTGCCAGTCGCCTCTGGCCGATTTGCATGAGGGTGTCCTGCAGTTGGGAAGGGGTTCTGTAGGAGTCAAAAACCGCCACCGTTTGTGCAAATGACCTGGCCGACACACCTGCTTTGGATTTGCATGCCTTTAGGGAACCAGACGCGGGGTGGCAGAAAGACCAGAGGATGACCATAGAATGGGCTGTTAGCCCACGGTCAGGGCAGAACTGTTGTCTTTGTCTAACATTATATTTGAGCAAGGATTTTTTCAAGGATGCACAGGCTCTAGGAGCAATGACCATGTGTGAAGATTCTGGAAGGAGGGCAGAATTTGTCGGATCACGATGGGAACTGCGGAAGGACTGTTACTCAAGATTCAGGTCAAACGTTGGAGAAAAGTACATAAGGATTCTACACCTGGTATGTGTTTAGGGAACAGCAACTAGAACCATGGCCTTACAGTTGAAGGACCTGGTTTCATATTTCCACTCTCTCTGCAGTACCTTTGAGCAAGGTTCTCACCCCAAATGGTTCAGATAAAAGCTACCCAGTTGTACAAACGGGTAAATTATTGAAAGGGGCCTGGTGTGCAAACCTAACATTGCAAGTAACTTTGCACTAAGGTTTCTAGTGAATGAAAACCACTCGTCCTAATGCGGTGGCTCAAGGGAAATTCAGAGTCACCGATCGTACTGAAACACACACATTTGGACTGTAGAGGAAGCCTGGGAGAACGGGTAAAGATCATTTCCACTAGAAACCATTATAAAGAAGTACTGCTCAGTTTCACCTCTGCAGATCCAACAACATAGTACAATTTGGCATTTGTGATGCAAAATTCAATATAAACTAAAAATGCAACCGTGGGTTTGCTGAATCCACATAGAACCATGGAAAAGGCTTCTGCTGCACCATTCATGTCAAACATCATATAAAAACAGCTGTATATTTGACAACAGGGCTTTTTACAGAGTTGTAAATAAGCTCCAGTCATGTCTGCCATGAGCAAAGTAGCCTCCAGTATCCCACAATGTACACTGTGCAAAATTCCCAACTTGCCCATGTGTGGCTTTCATATGCCACACCATCAGCTGCAGATCAGACACTTCTGCGAGTCCAGCATGAACTTTTCACTGCCATTTGTTTTCTTGTTTCCACATGACAGGTCCACATCACAGAGCGCATCTGCCACCATAGACCCATGGTTTACCACGATTTCTCTCGCCGACAACCCGACATTCAGTTCAAAGGACGATAGTGCGGTGTTGTAAGAAAAAATGAAATAACTGTACACATGCAAAATAAAAAAAAATAAGACAAAGTCAAAATTAAAAACTAACATAGTAATGCTGTCCATATTTCAAAAAGTCAGTGTTTAAAGTCAGTCCTCTCCTTCTACTGAGGCACAGCAACCGGCCGAAAATCTATACTAATAAAAGGCTGCCGCAATAAGAAAAAGTGTGAATTTACCCCCTCAGGGCTGTACAGTTATGGAGCACTTAAATCTGGGCTTCCACTAAAACGATATAAAAAGAAAGGTCAGGTGCCAATTTCTGCGCCGTTACATTCATTAATGCCAGCGTCCCATTTCTTTCTCATTTAAAAGCGAAAAATGTGCTACTTGGAAAAAAAAATTCCCCATAATAATACAAATATCTACAATTTCAATAAAACAACACCTAAAAAGTATTCTCACCAGTTCGATATCTAGCCACAAACCGTCCTGTGCCGGTCCCAAGCCCGGATAAACGGGGAGGGTTGCGTCAGGAAGGGCTTCCGGCGTAAAAATTTGCCAAACCTAATATGTGGACAAAAATACAAATTTCCTAAAAAGTATTCTGGCAAGCGCTTGAAGGATCTGAGCGATCCCGCTGCTTCCGGGAGATGTGCAGAAGCAGTCGGAAATTTAAAACGAGGGGGTATTTCCCCCGCGATTAATTTAGTTTTGGTTAAGGGACCCGTGAAGGGGAAGTGAACAGGCGGTGAAAACGAACGCCTTTGTTTGTCAGAGGATAAATACAGTAAAGCGAGTTCGTATAAAAACCGACGACTTTAAAGAAGGCCGGTCCAAAAGCGGCGTGACGCGGCCTTTGCGGAGATGCTGAGCGTTGAGCGCCGTTCTTATCTGCTTCCCAATAGGTCTGTGCAGCGATTAATTGAGAGCTCAGGATTGAGGATGAACTAATTAGAGCCTTGAGAGCTCATCTCCTTAAGCTGGGAGAGCGGAGTGCCGAGCGAAAACCCCACGCCGCCTCTGTTCCCGACGGCCCCCGGGGGAGGCCGGCGATGCGTCGGCGGCCCCGACTCGGAGCGGGGCACCTGGGGCCGGACCACATCGCATCCTGGGCTCAGGTGAGGGATGATGGTAGGAGCGCTGCTGGAGGGGCGGAGAGGGACCCACACCTCACCCAGGAACGTTAAACCCTCATTGCTCTGCACAACATCCAGAGGGACAGCAGTCACCCCAGCCACAAACTATTCTCCTTGCTCCCATCCGGAAGACGTTTTAGAAGTGTTCGGACAAGGACGAAAAGGTTCCGGGACAGTTTTTTCCCCCACGCCGTAAGACTGCTAAACCACTGACCCATCCCTGGGCAGTGGGAACAGTCAATCGGGGTCTGTCTGTCTCTGTATGCCTGTCTCCCCCATTGTGTAAACTCGTCTGTTTCACACCCACTTCTGTAACTTGTTGTTGTTGTAGGTTTGGTTGCTGTGTGCTGTTGGTTTGGCTGCTGTGTCTTCTCCCCCCCCCACGCCATGCCCCGATGTATATATTTTTTCCCCCACATACCTATTCCTATTTATTTACCATTTATTTACTCTCCTTATTTATTATTATTTATTTGTTTATAGTACTTATTTAATCTATCTTGTACCTCATTTATACATATTTATGTCCATATTTGTGTTACTGAGGATGCCCGGAAACAAAACTTTTCATGGTCACAACACTGCTATGCTGTGTTGTTCACCCATGACAAATAAACCTTTGACCTTTGACCTATGACAACAGGCGCTCGGTCTCAATGCTGGTAAGATGCTCTGCATTCTGAGCCGCGCGCGATGATCGTGGATCCGTTGCCAAGTTGTATCCGTCGTCAGGTAGCTGCTAGCGATGATCAGCCAACATTTTTTAAAGTCCCAGAAACAGGTTTGAGACTTTAATGATTTTGCTGACGTTAGCTGGTTCGTTGGTTCTTGGTTACAGGCAATGTTTGACCACATACAGTCAGAAACCAAGTCTTACTGTCCAAACCAAGTCCACCAGAGTTTGAAGAGCGGAATATTTAATGGATTCTCAGCACAGCGGCATTTCCCTGCACACGGACATCTGCTACCAAAGAGGCTTAGCTGGACAGAAACAGGAAAACCAAAGGGACCGTCTACTGGTATTAAATTTTTGTGATAAGTGGTTCAGTGAAAACCTAATTACTGTTATTAGACCCACTTCCACAATAAAATTTAAATAAAATCACTAATGGGTGACACAGCGGTGCAGTGGGTAGTTCTGGTGCTGCGCAGCGGTGGGGTGTGTGTGTGTTTGTATGTGTGTGGAGTTTGCCTGTTCCTCGTGTATCATGAGATAGTTTCCCCGGGTGCTCTGGTTCCCTCCCACAGATTAAAGATTTGCATTTCAGGTGGGTTAGTCAATGAAAACAGGTAAACTTACTGGGAATAGGTATCAGGTAATAATAATAATAATAATAATAATAATAATAATAATAATAATAATAATAATAATAATAATAGAGGTGCACTCTGCACTCAATGTCCCAGGTTCAAACCCCACCTACCTCTGCAGTGCCCCGATGAAGGTATTTGTCCTGAATGACTCCTGTAAGAAATAAACTGCTGTATGATGGCAAATCCACCATCAGCACCACCACCACCATAAACTGGTAAATTTTTGTAAGTAGCTTTGGTGAAAAGTGTTAGCTGAGTACCTAAATCGGTGTCTTTCCAATGGATAAAAGTATGGAGCTCCATGTTGTTGCTGACTTGCTCGCTGTTTGACATCCTTAGGACATCCTCCACAAAGCGTCCACCAGTACAGCATCACCCGTGTCTACTAATCCACACCCAGCAGGCGCGGGCTTGAGGCGTTTTGCTCCCAACTACCATAAAACAGCGCACTTTACACTCCAGTGACCCAGTGACCAGGCCTTTCGCTGAGCAAAAAAGGAATTGGTAACTTGTTTGAATTACCCTATATTAGCCAACAACTACAAGATGGGGTCCTTTTCTTGCAGGGATCCAAAAGTCTCACCCTGCACTGTTCAGGCACTTTCTGCGCGCATGCTGGCGCCCATACGTGACCGCACACGGTTACCCGGCCGTCCGTGACGACCAGCGAGGCGCGGCGTTTCGCCCCTGCGGCATCTACCCCTCACACTGCTCGCTGAACCCAGTCCATCTCCTGCCAGTCGTGCAGAGACAGACGAGAAACCCATCCGGACCCTTTGGCTTCACGATCCATATGTCATAACTCCGAACGTGCCGAGCGCGGCATAAACCTCGAGGTACCGCTACACCCGGTTCACTGCGGTACCGCAGTCGAGCCCTCCGGCGTCAGCACGGCCGCTCCCTTACGCCTTCACGCCTTCTAATGAGGCCTTAATATTGCTGACAAGTTTACAAGGCATTTAAAAGCGAGCCAGTCGTGGATCTCCTGAACAGCGTCCGGTTTCGCAAGCTTCTGGCCGTCCTGCGGCGAACAGGGGCCTAGAGCGGCCAGGCGAGGGGGCAGCTCCCGCTCAGCGCTACACGCATGACTCTGGCGTGACACCTGTCACACGGACCCATAATCTTCCAGACAAACACTCCCGGCTAATTGCTGGCGCGGTGCCACCAACCCACTCCAATTCACCCCTCCGCCCTCAAATTTTTCGATATTTTTTTTTTTCCTCCTTCCCAAACCATTTTAACAAAACATTTATGCACGAATGATTTAATTCCAGGTATCGAGCCCATCATTGTAATTTTGCCTCTCATTAAGCTTCATTAAAACAATCTAATGGATGCAGAGTCACAGTGCAAATGTGAGGCGCTTCTCCCCGGCCCTCCGGGCCCCTGCCCGCCGTGACCCGACTTTGCATGCGGCTCGACGGCGCCGCCGCGCCGGCCTCGCGCCCTTCCGCAAACCCACGTGAAGCACCGATTAAGTGCAAAAGTGCTCCATAATTAGGAAAAACGTCGCGAAGAGGTATTTTTAAATCGCAGGGCTCGGGGGGCGTTTCTCCGTCTTCATGGAATATGGACAATTTGACAAATCAGACCCTCCTAGCAGACTTTAAGGCCTGCTACATATTCATGGAGTTTTGGATTTTTAATCAAAGTCGCTGACAGGCCCCGGTGCGGCTGGAGCGGCCCTCCTCCTGCATGACTAATTCATGCTGTTTAGCTCACAGTTGTTTGGCTGCATCTGGCTCAGGGAGGTGCGGCGCTGGCTGGAGGGCTTGGCCAAATGGAGGCGCCACATGGCAGCTCCAGATGTTCTGGTTTTGTATGTGCATAGTTCATCAAAAACAACAACAACCAGCGCCACTCCTGGGCCCAAGCCATCCAGGGAGCGGCGGCCATCTGCTTGCCACTAGCCCCGCTGCATTGTGGGATGGGTGTTTACATACGGCGCGAGTGACGTCAGTGTCCGTGGGTGCACGGGCAGCACCTAGAAGCCCCCGACTCTCCCTCGAGAGCAAACGCCCGCCGCCTGACTGGTCGAACGTCCCTCGCGCGCCTTTCGGCTGCTGGCTGCGAGCTCTACAGAGGCCGCAGTTTTGGTTTTACTTCCGAACCGGTATGCCAGCAGGTCGTCGCTGTACCGCAGCGGAGAACAGACAAGCGGTTGGCCTCAACCCCATCGGTCCCACCCATGTTGTTCTTTCGCAGAAATTTCTTGTCCTTGCTAAGAATCGCAGACTCAGAAAAGCTCCGGCATGCGCAATTTTCCCCCGACAAACAACAATAACACAAATCTTAAAATGAATAATTCAGCGCCGCAGCGCACATAAATGTTTCATGCTTGTCTGGTTTCGCTGTCGATGGGCTCGAAAAGTGTGACCCGCCCCAGCCTGCGCAAAGCGCCTTCTCTCCTTCTCCACTTCATTTATTCATCTGGGCTGCGTTCCACTAGATCCCACTCTGATTTATTCGCTCGGATTTGTTCGCGATGTGGGAAGGTAGCAGTCTACCCGCCATCATCGCCGCCGCCTCTACTCGTCCCCAACGCAGCTGCCATTATTACCGTCGCCATTGGCGGCGAGGGACTCTAATGACTAATTGTTACGTCTGCAAAGCGAAGCCCTTTAAGATGCCTTCCCGGACAGGAGGTGGGTTTGCGACCTGGCACAGCCGCCGTTGTGTGCCCTAGTTAAACAAATGGCTCCCCTTCAATAATGCACGGCACCGAGGCTGCAGCAGACACGGCTAAGTGGAGGGATGATGAATTGGAGGCGGCTCGGGCCGCAGTGCGGGGGCCCCTCCGCTGCAATCCCCGCAGGCCCCATTCACACACTTCCCGCACTAGATGTGCCCCATTAAACCGTGCCACCGCCAGTGTGGCTCCTAACACGCCTCCCCACCGGCTCCCCGGCCTTGCAGAAGCCCGAAGCTAAACCGAGCTCTTCCTCCCAAAAGGACGTAAAGGGATGCACATCTGAGGCAGGGCTGGCTGCTGTCAGATCCCCTCCCCCCACCGGTGACTCAGTACCCTCGCCAAGTTGCATCCTGCCAGTTTGAAACACTCCACCGACGGTGCTTTGGTCCGTCTTTACACTTCTGCTGTTTTATGCAGCGAGTGTAAGCACAGTCATACAGGCCCTGTCAGATATGTTAATGCCGTCTCCTGGCATCCTCCTACCCATAAGCAGCTCTCCTCCAGTTTAATGTGGCTGTCAGCGCATCTCTGGCTACGCGGCTCTGATGGACGCGCTGAGGTTCACCGGGAACAACCCCCCCCCCCACACACACACACACACACACTGTACCCAGCACAGCCTGAACAGCGATGGCGAGAACTCAGGGCCGCGTGGTGGCACAGTGGGAAGTGCTAGTGCTTCGCAGCTGCTCCCCTGTGGGTTTGAATCGAGCTCAGTGCGTGTGGAGTTTGCGTAGGTCTCCAGTATGTGTTCCCGTTTCCTCCCACATCCCAAAGATATACTTTATGTAAACTGGTAGGCTCTAAAGTGCCCACAGCATGTGATTGTGTGTGATAAAATCTGTGGGTACGCGCGTAGCTCATTTTAAGTGGCTTATAGCGTAATGAGCATGGAAAACTGCGTCAGACAAAGAAATCGGCAAAAATAAAATGACCTTTGTTGTTGCTGCTGCTGCACTGGTGTCCCATCCAGGGGAAGTTTCACAGCTTCGCTCCCTCCGCTCCCAGGTTAGGCTTCGGACCAATGCGATTTTGCTGTGGACAAATGGATGGATGGAAGGATGCCGCTGTTGCTGTAAACCTTCCTCCGACGGCTACGCGCCACTGACATTTAAAACTACCACAGTTACTAATACTAGTACTAATATTATTATCGAAAATAATACAAGTCTCCACGTTAAAACGCAAATGTAAATTTTTGATCCATGTGACAACTTTGAATACAAGCAAACCAAGGCCTGGGATCACAACTGCCAGTTTATTTAGTCGTGACTTGACAGTACAGCACCCGGGTCTGGAAGGAGATGGAAGCCGGCGTTGCCCAGCGGTCCTCCGCAGCATCCCCTCACGGTGGACGTTCTCCTCCAAACTCGGCCACTCGCGCTGATGGGATAATTTACTCCTTTTGTAAGCAAGTAGCATTCCAGTTCACATATTAATCATTTATACCTTTCCAAGATCTTACCCCCTGAAATCCCATCTGTACGAGAGACAACATCTGAAGCATAGCAAAAAAGAAGCGCCATAAATAATTCACACTCCCCCTCTATAAAAGGACTCCAATATGTCTGCCAGTTTTCACTGTAGCAGGAGGGGGAAAAGAGAAACTTTGGATGCACCCTTCACTGCCTCATCAGCCATCCCTTCCCACCACAAGAAGTCATATTAAAGTACAGTGTAGTGTTTCCTTCTCACAAACACACACCCAAATACACACGGGCACAAGCGTCCAGGAAAACACAGAATCTTTCACCAAGACGTCTCATACCGGGTTGCCCTGTATTCTCGCATTTAAGGCCAGGGAAACAAAGCCCGTCGAAGCATCACCGACACAACCTCCTCAATCACTGGCAGGTCAGTTAAATGTATTTTTCATAAGAATAAAGCTGATTGAGCTAAAATATTTAAGGTGGCGGTGAGTTCCAGGCCAGGGAACTCAAGCTGGGGAGCCGACCGGCAACGGGGCAGTTTTCCAGGAAGGTCACGTGAACAAGAGGCGCCACGGAGCAGCATTGCAGGGATCGCCGCACCAGGGCAGGGAGTCGGACACAGCGGGGGATCGAGAATAATCACATAGTCCTCATTTATTATATAAGAGGCTGGCGGTGGTGCAGGGATGGTCAGGAACGCGGTGGTGTCTGCTCACTGCGGCTGCTACCACATTCTTTATTTATATAGCTTGTAGACAGAGGTCCACAGAGCTGGGTCCTGTTCCTTCGTCAGGCCCCTGGGGGAACCCTCGGTGCATACAAGTTCTGACTGCATAGCAGGAAGTGTAGGAGGAGGAGGAGGAGGAGGAGGATGTGCTACAGTACTGGGAAGAGTATGAGGATGGAGGGGTTGGGCACAGCCAACAAGTGCCAGTGTGCTTTATTTTGCAAGTACCGGTACAAAGCGAGCAACGGCAATGCACAGCGCTGGAACGTATGCATAGCTCCTCCCGCTTCCCAATAAGGAGCGGGTGTGGCCATCTTCTCGGGATGTAGGATGGAGGTCTGACGTCGCTACCGCGATGCTGAGCAACAGCGTCCGCACAAAAAAGAAAGACGACTTTAACATTTTCAAGATGTATGCACAAAAGATAGTTACACTTCCAAAATCCATACGGAGCAGCGGGTGGCACGGCGGCTAAGGCTCCTTCCTTAAACTAGAGGCGCCTAGGCTGCAGAAACGGGCGAGCCGTTCGGGTCGGCGAAACGCACAAGCGATTCGGCTAACTTTAACACGGGACGTTGCCGAGGCCGACGACCGTGTCAGCGCGCGGGGTGAGGAGGGCGACCACCTGACCCGCGGAGAAAAAGCCCGAACGCAGATAAGCTCCGGCCTTGACTGGAATTAATCCCGGCTGTTTTGCATTGTCAAAGTCTGTGTTTGAACAATGCTGTTGTCTCCTTGTTTGCTAATTTAGGAACAAACATTTGCCTGCGCAGCAAACAAGCTCTCATAGGAAGGGTTATTAATAGGACAATTAAGCAGACTATAATGAGCCGGATTACTGGTAATTATGACAAGATTTGCTTTGGCATTTTGTCTGAGAGGAGCCAGCGAAGTGTTAAAGTCTACCTTGGAGTTCATTACGGCGCACCTGAGCAAACAGCGCTCCATCTCGGTCACCAGGGGGCACGTGCGGGGACCGATAACGGCGCGAGGGGGCACCCCGGGGAGGCTGCCGGGCCCGCCCCTCCACGCACCTGCGCCTCTGGCGCGCGGACTTATCGCCGTCGCCAGGCCCTGCGATTTGAGCGTCGGCGTCGACTTATACGGCGGCAGAGCTACACGGATGTAGATATATCGCGATTAAAACACGGCGACGCAGGAAATATCCTGTGCGGCGCATGCCGCGGCGCCGCGTCTTCGTCCGTTTTCGGCGACTGGCCGTCCCGGGCTGGGTTGAGGCAGTTCGGAGCCTATGCTGGAAATAGCGGGCGCGAGCCTGGGAGGCTATAGCGGTCAAAGTCGAAAGAGTTTACTTGTCACGCACGTGGTTACTGAGTATAGCATGTAGTGAAATGTGCTCTGATTCGATAGGATAGGAGAGGTGCAGAAAAATTTACGACGAGTAAAACAAACAAGCAAGCAAACACCAAGAAGACAAGAAACAAACAGCAAGTAGATAAATAAGTGAATAAATAAATAAATCGATAAATAAGACGGTAAATAAACCGTAAGGTGCACTGGAAGGACAGTGACCGCGACGGTGAGGGGAGCGCTCAGAGGATATTGTAGACCCTGGTTTGTGAGGATTGCGATGGCATGTCCGGGTTCAAAAGTCTTGTGGCCTGTGGATAGAAGCTCCTCCTGAGCCTCTACGTTCTGGCCATAATGCTTCTGAAGCGTTTGCCTGATTTCAGCGGGTCGAACGGGCGGTTGCTGGGATGAGACAGGTCACCGATGATCCTAGTCGCTCTGGTCCTGCATTTCCTGGTGTAGATGTCCTGTAGGGATGGCAGATCAGATCTGGCGCAGCGTTCCGCTGCCCGGATCACTCTCTGCAGTGCATTGCAAGATGGCCCCCTCCCTTAGGCACACACGCACACTACGCAACTCGGAGTGCCTCACACACCTGAAAAATATATCAGGAAATGACAGGAAACCCACAGACAACATGCAACCTCCGAAAAGACCGAGTTGGATACAAACCCACGCCCAGACAACCCAGACACTGTCAAGTGACAGCGCTACCAACTGCACTGCCATGCCACCCTGAAGTCATGCGTGTTATTAAAGCTACTCTAAGGGTTTTGATTTAAATCCATTTTAAATGATCTTGTACAAGTCAACACTTTGGCAAAGGAAGGTACAGAAACAGCTTCTATCACATAGATTATGAGGGCAGCTTGGGGAGGCCTGGGGAAGAGGTTTTATTCTGTTCCAATTTAACAAGCAAAAAAGCAAATAATAAATTTCAATGGGAGGAAATCAAAATTATTTACCATCGGAATCGACATATGCAATCTTCCAAGATGTGTCAGGAGAAGTTGTGAGTAACAAAACCCAACTGGGGAGAATATGAATCTTGGAAGTAGAAGGACATATTGCACGCACAGCTTTTGTTTGTGAAGAAACAGAATTAGCTACCAGAAATGAGGGTCCAGCCCGGAACCAGAATCCGTCTTCTCGCAGTTTCGGGACCCAGTGCTTTATTAGACTTTGGACCGCACCCCTCCGGCGGTACATCAGATGCCACAGAACCCTACTAGACAATGGCTTTCCGCAGATTACACGTGTCCCATTCAAGATGTGACGGAATGGGTTGGAAAGTGGGAAAGCGGCATTCTTTACACAAATGCTGTAGTCTTGAGACAAAAAAGTCAATCGAAAGGAAAAAAAAGCGAAATCAGCCTAAGTGAAGGGGAGTCTTAATGCGTTTTGCAGTTAAAGCCATACGAGGCCCATCCTCCATTAAAGTATGCCACTCGCTCCTGCAGTTCTCGATAAGACAGCTAAGTCCAGGATTTAAGGCTTTGGCTTATCGTTATCTTTGCACCACTGTCTCCCAAAGTGCAGAAACCACAGCCGTATATCCGCCGGAATCGGGAGGAAACAGGAGGGAGGAGGGGAAGCAAACAAACAAACACACATTCGTCTGCAGGCAGTGCTCGAGGCAGGTGCATTTCTGATAAATCGCATGCATTTTCCCACGCGGGGCCTCCTCTACCGGTGGCCGCTTGTCAAAAAGCCCCCCCGACACACACACACACACACACACACACTCGCATGCACGCACGCACACACACGCTCGCTGACACACTCCTTATTATATAACACCACTTTTCATTTACTTTAAAAATAAAAAAGCGAAAGATGAGATTATGGAGAAAGCTCATTTCCTGCTAAACCTGGACTCTGGTTTCCCCAAATAAAATTGCTTTTATTCTTCACAACATGTGTTCGCGAAGATTAAGGCGCTGTAATCTTGCAGGGCTTAATAAGAGTCTGTATGCGGAGTGCAGGCTAAAACAGAAAAGTGGAACAAGCATGCTCTGCTTGGTGAGAGGATTTTAATCCTGTTTATTGAATTATAAAGAACCTTAAAGGATAAAAGAATACTGAGTCAAGGATTTAAATGCTTCATGGTATTTTTTTGCAAGTTATTTGATAGCACTGGATCATGACAAAGTATTACAGGAAGGGAAATCTGTTACAGGAGATGTTTCCAATTCAAGTGCTCTTCTTATGCAGCCATACATGCATTAAATTCTCAAAGTCAGCTTATGCTTCATTCGAATGTGTTTTAAGAGCTGCTGGTATGGAGAGCTGCAAATGTGAGGAAAATGCAAAGGTGATATGGACACCGTCTTTACTGTCATGGTGTGGCTGCCGGTCAGAACATGTATGAGTTTGAGATGTCCGGTAAGACCGTGTGGGACTTGCACCCCGCGCTCCAGTTTGCAGCAGGGATGTTGAACAAAGGTGAATCGGCTCAGTGCAGCGGTCAGCCATCTGGCAGAAACTCGACACTGACCGATGACCACCAGATCTTCAGAAGGAGCTCTCCAGCGTCAGCATCTCGGATAAATCAATCGCGAAGCACTAACAACTACGCTGCATAGCGCGCTTAGCTCCGCCATTACTTTATTAGGCTGGGTAGCTGCTGCTGCCGTTCCTTTCGTTTTACATCTGTCAGAACAAAATGCGGCGGAAGTGAGCCATTCTCATAGGTTAACACCGAAAAACAAAAGTTCTTAAATTAACCCTTCCTCTTACATTAGAGGAACAACAAACATTTGCGTCAAAAAACAAAAAAAAAAAAAAAAAAACACGTGAACAAAATTCTGTTTCAGTCAAAAACAACTACGAACATCATCGATTCTTCTTTGAAGGTCTCAGTTTAGATTTACAGAAACTAGAATTATTTCGAAATAAGGAGCTGGTGAGGCAACGCGTGTAGATCTGTGTGGCTCTACAAGACCCTCCACAAGGCCTCATCGCTGCTAACTCAAGTTAAGCTACAGGGTAAGAGGATTGAACGGACTAATCTGGATGAAAAGACGTATACCATGCGAATTACATCCTAAAACAGATTTTTTTTTTTATGCCGATTAGGAGGCTGGATGCAAATCCTGTCAATTTTGCCCCACATTAAGATGATAGACGTTTAAAAAAAATAATGTGTGTGCATCTCACGCAGGCAGCGGTTAAGAGCGGTTTCCACCTGGGACTTCGCAAAGCACGCACAGGTACCGAGCGTTCGCCAGGTTGCTGGGATCCAGCCTGATTCTACCGTACAAAAATCAGCGCGATAGCCACCAAGCTATGCCCAGATTAGCAATGGTTTTTCCACAAATTTAATGTACTCCTTGACAGCCATTCAGACAGCTCAAAGGAAAAAGGCCCTCCATCCAAACTGTATACCATATTCATAACAGATAACTGGACAAGTAATTAAACTGAAGCCGCCGAGCCTGTTTCTGTTGCATGAAAGTAAATGCGGCTTCCATTGATGGAAGGCTGTAGACATGGCCTCCCACTTTGTCAGCAGAAGAAAACTACGCGTATCGATAACCTCCCAGAAGTCGCGCTCACAGATTCACCACTGCGTGCAGCCACTTGTAAGCGGTTAGGACTACAAAAACACGGCCAGAGATGACGTAGCGCCTCGCCTCGCCTCCGTCTTCCGATCCATCCGTCCTTTTATGTTTTTCCCAGCCCGACGACAGAATTATGGTCGCTGCAACCGAGTGTTAGAACAGCGAGCTTTCTGTTGAAATGTCAGAACAAGTTACTCCCTTGTACTCATGAGAAGGAAGGGTTGGGGGGTGGGAACCTCAAGTCTACATCTTTAAAGAGTTATTTTTCAGACGTCCTAAACAAACACACATTCAGCCATGCCCCAGAAACACTTCAAAAGAGCCAATGTCTGTTGGGAATATTTCTGAGCTGTAGCGTAGAGCCGATTCCTTAGCATTGTGCCGCGTTTCACTCAGAAAAAGCAGGAATGCAAATTTCACGTTGCCGTGGCTTAAAAACTATTATAGTTCATTATTTCAGAGCGCAACTCCCACCAACCGCAGAACTCAACCGCGCCTCTGCTTTTGTGTGAACTGCTCCGCCGTATGGCCAATGCGCTCTTCTTTACCGCACCTTACCATTACCCAAGGCCGCTCTTTATTCCAAATGCTCCGTGTCTTTTAATTCTGCCTTCAACCACTTTGTACAACCGATTCATCTCTCCGGTGCGTGGATAACGCATGAGATCGACGGTAAAGAAGGCGGAGCCAAATCGTGTCCCGACGCGGCAGCGTGTTTGCGGAATGCTGGGTGAGGTCGCCAAGGCGGGATGCTCCGCAGCTGCGTGTGGCACGCAGATGTGACGCCGACGCCTCGTGGCCTCGCGTCCCAGCCTTCTCCACGAGTGACACGCGTTCCCTCCAACTTCGTGGCCCCTACCTGACGGTACGGCTCAGGCCCGAGCAGCCTTATTCGAATTCGGGACCGCATCCCCCAGCGGGGGGCCCGGGACGGCTAATCCACCGGGATGCCTCATTTGAGCCACGCAAGGCAGAAGAAAGTGAAACCTTGGAGCAAGAACATCTGAGAGAAAAGGCGCAGGATTGTGTGAGCGTCTCTGACAGGACGTTTGATGTTGAGCGCGCTTATTAACAGTGGAATAAGGGCTGCAACATCTTGAGCTGGAGGACATGTCCTTTACTATCTCCATATTCTCCATGGTGAAGGCACCGAGATACTCCCCTCCCTGTCCCTCCTAGTATTTTTTTCTTCTTTATTCATTATGAACGCAAAATTCTCCTTTTACCAAAAATACGATTACAAAGGCAGCATAAAGTTGTCCTCTTCGCTCTTGTGCTACATAAAGAAATATAACTCAGTCCAGGCCTAACTATCGGTTACAAGGCACATTCAAACAGAAAGCGTCTTCTCATTCTGACAACACAGCGTAGTACACTTGCAGCTGAAACATGGTTTTGGGAGAAAAATTATAACCTGACAAAATTCTCCTTGCTGCAGCTTACTTTAAAGACAGTCCTATAGGTTCCAAGCTGTTGCAAGGCCTCTATCCTCTATCTGCAGCCCCAGTGGAAGAAGCCCGCTGTGTTGTCAGAAAATGTCTCACACCTTTCCACCCCCTTGCCTGTAATTGCCTTCCAGATGGTGCTCCAGCAAGGCCCCGCCTGGTGACTGTTGGACAGGTGTTCTGGGCTCCGTTCTGCGCATTTGGGTGGGGGGGGACTCGAGCTGCAGGCTGCTTGCCGGCTCAACAACCTGGTGCGAGAGCATGAGCCTTGGGGGAAGCTGTTCCACTCTCCTCAGGGGGAAGCAGCATCAGTCTCTGCACCTCCCCTCCTAAGATCAGGGAAAGGTAGGGCTGGTGCCATCGAGTCAAACGCGACTCATGCAGGCCACTCGCGCGGTTTTTATGGTAAGGGAGGGTACGGAAGTGGTTTACCATTGCGTTTCCTCACGTGTCATTGCTTTGCAAACATGGGCAGAACATGCAAATTCCACACACCCTGAGCTGGAGTCAAACCTACACCTAAATGAGCAGCTCAGGAGTTGACACCAGTGCCCCCCCCCCCCGCCTTATGATCAGGAGGGACTCTAAAAGTCACTTCGTGCTGTGGACCCATAACAACAAGCCAGTGGTAAATAAAGGCAAACTGGTGCTGTTGGCTGTGTTTCCAGTACCTGCTGCTTGTGTGCAGGCCAGGAGGATAAAGAGGCTTCCCAGAAGGATTCTCCAGAAGCGGTGGCTGCTGTGTTATGTCCAGCGCAGAAAGCCACATAAACCCGTGTTCCGTCATGTAAAGTTGGGGTCTTTTCACTGGCTGCCCAAGGAAAAAGTCATTTAAATGTATATTTCCCCATGCACACAGGCGTAGCGCAGCACCACTGACGGAGCAGTAGAAGATCCCAAGACCCCATTCTTGTGCCTGAAGTACCTATGCATCGGACCTCCGCGCTCAATTTCAGTTTGACTCTCGCTGCTTTCTCCGTTCAGTTGAACTTCATCCCACTGCCCTGGAAACGCACTGAAAATTATACCTCTCCGGCCACAGGCTGAACCTTTTCCTTAACACAATTTACCATGTTATCCACCTTCAGTATTTCTTGCTTACACTCACAGCTGGGTACTCGAGCTGAACAAGCAGCAAAAAAGTGTTCGGTTAAGTGTGAGGTAAACTGAATGGAATTGCATACAAAAGATACAAAACAGAAAAATCCGATTATCAATTTTTATAGTATTACTTTTTGGACTTTTTACACCACTTGTGTCCAATTGTAAAATTTCCAACTTCCATAGAGAACTGAAAAAGAGGCAGGAGGGATTACCAGCAGTACTGCTGAAGTCCACAAGTGAGTGAAAGATCTATTCCCACGTTGCGCACGTTGCACGTTGCGCAGACCACGAACATCCCCATGTCGCTCACGTTCTTCCCAGCCTGCTCCTCTCCGCCTAGACAAACATCAGGTGTCGCCCACCTTGTTGCCATGGCTGCTAGCTGTCCTGGTGGGATGGATAAATAGCAGCAGAAGCAGCTCTCCTCTCCACTTAGCGGCATCCCCTCGCATGACCTTCACACCTAGATACCCGCCCTGACGCACACATATGTTCAGACCGGTGTTAAACCTGACTCCATACACCCAAACAAACATCGACAATAGCTTCAACACAAACACAAACACACACGCGTCAGTAGCGCACGGCTCCATCACGAAAGGAGTTTGCTTGTGGGGGGCGGAAGGTTCCGGGCTTGTTTTGCCAGGCTGGGTGCAGCAGGCAGCAGTCCCACGGTCCACACCACCAGCTGGAAGTGAGAGACGGCACCCGCTGGGGCAGGCGGGGTGCTAATGAGACAGAGGCCGCGATAATGAGGCCGGACGGGAGCCACATCCGCCCCCCTCTCCGCTTTCCCCCCCCCGGCATGCCAGGACCCGTTCCAGCCCAGCGGGGGGTTATGTGCACCCTGAGCAACTAAGCAGGGGTAGGCGTGTCTCCAGCAGGCTCCACCCACTGCACCATGGTACTCCCCTCATCTGCACACCCGTGTCGGTGCATAGAAGACACGGATGCGACTCAAATCAAGGTCGCACCTCAATAGCATTCGCCCTCTCATCTCTCCCAAAGTCTGCTTGTCAGTGGAGACCCACAGATCAGTGATACTGAGCGGCACAGCATCTCTGCTGCCCTCGTCCTTGTTAGAATGGTGGAATTCGGCGTATCTGGAGCAAAATATGGTTCAGCTAAAAAAGAAATAGTTCTCACTTATCGAGATGTGATGAGCAAAAATAGGATCTGAACCTCTGGGTGTGAGGTGCTGGGCCTCCGACACTGGCCGTGTCCGGTTCTGATCCATAACAGAGACGTGACAAGCCGCCTCGCGGGCTGTGGAATCCCACAGAGTAGCTGTTTACCAGGGCTCTAAAGACTAAGATGTAGGCCTTCAGTTGTTTCTCTAGTGGCATTCAAGCAGGAATGGATGGTAGGATGTGGGTCCACTGAGCTGAGGAGCAAAGAAAATGAGGAAGGAAGGTATGAGAGGTCACGGCAAAGTCAGCCCTGGAGAATCACGATGACACTGTCCTACCTTCCAGAAAGGCCGCCCTCAGCCCACCCGGTCATCCCTGGCACCGCAGGCCGGCTGGTGCAGCTGCACATGACATTTCCACTTGGGATGCCCTCAGGACCGGCTCTCCTGCAGCTGCTCCTTCACCAAATTGAATCCATTAGCAATCGATTAAAGTAACAGCAGGCAGCCGCTGTCATCCTGCTGAAGGATGGCTGGCAGGGGGACCCTAAGGAGGTACATGTGGAAAAATTAGGATTTCTAGGTCACTTACTTGTGGTGCTGGAGTGGCGTGTAAGACTACATCAAAATCTTTGAGAAAAGTAGGAATACAACAACCCAATGGGCCCGATTACTGATAAACACCAACAGTTTGTGTGGTCAGCGCTGTGCTCCCCATGCACACCTGGTAACTTGATGCAAGATGACCAGAATACGTGGATGAGCACCTCAGCTTCAGGTGGTCTGATGCTCCTTCTTCATGACCAGGTTCAAGGTGATCCGGTCCGCACGATGGAGTAGAGCATCGTGCTGGTGTTTCACAGCACTTGGGCTGCGCTGTGAGATGTGGGTTTGATTCTGTACACGTGGAATTTGCAGTTAACCTGTGTTCAGATGGGTTTCATCACACAGCCCAAAGGCATGTGTGTTGGGTGAATTGGTGGTTCTAAATTGCCTTCTCTGTGTGTGTGTGTGTGTGTGTGTGTGTGTGTGTGTGTGTGTGTGTGTGTGTGTGTATTACACAGTTTACAGTGTGAACGTCTGTAGGGAGTTTAGTGCAGTGCATCCAGCAGCGTTCATCTGCTTGGACGAAGGTGTGAACTAAACACCGCTGCCTAACCATCGCATGTTGTCCTCTACAAAAGTGTTCGCTAAATAAATCTGAAATACAAGACAAAAATGCTGCTCCGTCACCTGGAATCAGCTTCTGTTCTGGAACCGACCAAAATGCAGAAAGGATGAGAAAAACACTAAGACGCAAAGACAATAAAGTGGAAACATAAAAAACAGAGGGGCATCCAGCCTGACTGGTTTTGGCTTTTCTGGGCCAAAATCACGTTTGGCGCAGTGGAAAAAATGTGCATCTGTTTTATAAACAGGTAAGCTACTGCCCGCTGGTAGGGCGCTGTGACGTGACTCATCGATCTGAGCTGCGAACTCCTCCCTCACTGCACCAACGGATCCCCGGAGACCCCCGACGTTGCCATGTGCTCTTATTGCCTTCGCAGCCCTGTATCAGATAGGGCCTCATAACTGACACTTTCAATTACATTGTAAACAACTAATCTATATTTATGGATTTCTTGGGCGACGCTTTGGCAGAGGGAGCCGTGCAGCGAGCCGTGGCTGAAGGGGGGAGATAACAGGACAGGTGCACTGAGGGCGGGATTGGGCTAATGAGGCCTCGGGGCTGGCTGCGTGACCCAATAGACGTTGCTCAAGTGGAATCATTTCGGACGTCAGAGATAAGGAATAAAATTAAAAAATAATAAAACACCGAGATTCACGTCAGCATCCGGTGTGTGTAGACGGCACCAAACACCCCGATGTCTCTGTCCGCACCAGGAGTCGTGTTTGGACGGAGGCGTAGTTTCCGGCCCTTAACCCAGAACCCTCCACGCCTCTCTGAATGTTAAAAATAACCACCAGGGTCCACACACCGGGTCCTTGAGCGCCCGGCCTTGCTGATACCGAGACATTTTTGCAGCGCAATGAGAACATCCTGGTGTTATCTTTGTGCAACAACGTGCGTGATTGACATTATCAAACGGTCGGTTTTTATCACAGAAACAACAAGAAAGTTCTGGAAAAAACCCATGAAACGCATGTTTTTTAAAGACGACACATTTATTCATTCTACTCTAGGGTGCTGTAAAGAATAAAGACTTTTTTCTGCAATATTGGCGGCAAGCTGGTGCTATTATATTAGCAGAGGAACCGTCTCCCAAGCAACAGTGATGCAGCGATACGGAAGGAGACTGCTTTCACCGCGAGCCTGTCCAACCCAAATATACGGTACGACAAAACTTCTCTGCTTTTACATAGAAAGCGTGTGTGCAGGAAATCACCTCATTGCCTTCAAATATTATGAAAACAGCAACAAGCACTTTTATGCAGCAGAGCCCGGAATAAGTTACCGGCTGCCGAAATGACAGCACCCTTCCATGAGATAAAGCCTTTCCAGGTACAGGACAGCAAAGTCCTCTGCAGAAATGACACACGGTGGTGATGTTGCAGTTTTAGGACTATGGTGTGAAAGACTATACACAGCGCACTGCACACGAGCAGGAACAACGCACGTTCACGTGGTCCGAATGATCTTCCACCATGGTAAACATCTACTCTTTCACTTACCACAGTAATGTACTGTAATGTGCTCCACATGACAGAGTTGTAACACAATTTGATAAGAATGTGTGTGTGTGTGTGTGTGTGTGTGTGTGTGTGTGTGTTTGCGATTACTTTGCAGTGGCCGGAGTCCCGCCCAGCATGTGCCCTGCCTCCCGCCCTGTGCATCCAGGATGGCTTCCTGACCACTGTGACGCCGCACTGGCTGAGCGTTTCCAGGAAGGAAAAACCTGAAGGATTGTTTACTTTTTGCGCTGCACAGCAAAGATGGTTTTATCACCAAAAGATTTGCTGACTAACATCATGCAAAACCAGTAAAGTCTATAATTATGGCCATAATGATTTATGATTCATCACGAGCGTTGCCTTTGGATCAACAGGACTGACTGGATTACCGGGTTAGACGCATTACACTTCACTTTACACTGAGCTGGCCGGCTGCTGCGCTCGGCTGTACCGATCTGTTGGTTTTTTCTTTAATTTCAACCTCAGCAGCATCTCGCAGGCCTGGTGCAACAGATTTCCTGTGCCCTTCTGCAGCGCTGGCATTCAGACTGTAGGTGTGAGCACAGGTGTAAAATAATTCAGGACAATCCCCTGGCTGTGAGTGCCGTGAGCGTGTGTGTGTGTGTGTGTGTGGATGTCTTCCAGCTCCCAGATTAAGCGCCATCAGGACCCAGCACCAATATATCGACGTTCCTCACACCGCCCCTGTCCGGGCCGCTCCGCTGCCCGGCCGCAGGAACTCCGAGTGGCTTCCTGCCTCCTAATCCTCCTATGTAATTACGGCTCCCCACAGACAAACAGAATATCTCCAAGTCATTTGGGCGGAGTGGGCACAATCAGATTAGGGGTCCTAAGTCCCGCTGTACTTCATCAAACGTTTCCTTATCTAGCTAAGACAGCTAAACATCACACAGACACCCTCAGCCGGAGCCCCTCTCGCCGAGCGCCGAGGCGGCGAGTTGTTTATCTGGCCGCCAGTGAAAAAGACCAATAATGCCGCAGAGAAGCACACGGAGCTTCTGGAACGGCCGATGCGAGAGATGACGGAGGTCTTCGGTTAACCTGCTGGCGGGAGCCTGGGGATGGAGCAGGAGGGATGTCTGGACACACACACACACACACACACACACACACACACACACACACACCTGTTTTTATAATTTGACGCTGCACATTTCACACGCTCTCCCTGTGAGAAAGGAAGGTTTTAGAACATGGAGGCAGCCCAGTAAAGTCGCTACAAAGACGAGCGCCCGCTTTGTTTTCTGCCCTAAGTTTGTGGATGTTTCGCGTACGTGGACTAAATAAATGCAAATGTGACATCGTCTCACTGTATTGCAAACCGAATGGCAATTTAAGAATACGCACTTGGAAACATCGCAACAGCCATTTTTCGAGCTTCGCCGTGGAAACGCGTACACACACGCACACCGCCGCCACCACAAAAGCCTCACCAATGGTCACTTGAGAACATTCTAATGGGATCATCCAATTATCGTGATTGATCGCGTTTTTTCATTCCTTTCTTAAATGGCGGAGGAAAATGATTCTTTGCTCTTTTTCTTTGCCCCCTGCCCCCATCTCCCACCCCATCCCCCTCTGCCATGTTCTGGAGTGTCAGACCTACTCACCCATCCCAGAAATACAAATCCTCAGTGGGAAAAGGAGGAGGCTTAAGTAAACAGAGGGAACAAATGAGGTCTGGGACAGCTCTGCGGTGCCGGGTTCCGCCGCCTAATCAGACCGGACCCTCTGTCGCTGCCCTGCAGCCGCCCTTTGTGCCTCCCTGAATAGGGGCTAAATGTCCCCTGAAATCAGAGCTCTCTTGCTTTCTGGATGTATATTGCGAGGCCTTGGGGCTTTTCATATGCAAACCAGAGCCGTTTTTACCCCCCGCCCCTTTGCCACAGTTGGACAGCGGTGTCACGCTGTGGGTCGATGAATAAAAAAATAGGGAATTTGGGCTTTATGTCGGCTTTATCTCGGCTTATTTTCCTTCCTCCGTTTCCCTTTTCCTTAATCATCATCTTGTCCGGCGAGACCTCATTCCTTCCCCTTCGCTCTGCGCCGGTTTTATAGAAGCACAGATGGTCTCTTCTGACCCTCGATTTATTACTGCGGTGCGAGCTTAGTCGGAGCAATGATCCCCGACAATCCGCTGAAGGATTCTGTTTGTTTCTGTTGATGGGGCCTGTTAATTCTCACAGCCGTCTCATTAGGCCTAAACCACCAATTAATTTCCTTTGTTCTCGTAAAAAGGCCGATTCCTAAACACGACTGAACCGACGGCGAGCGTCGCTCGGAGCGCAGACCCCACCCCCCCATACGCACACACACACACACACACACACACCCCTCTGCCGCCTCGCTCCCCCCTACGGCTCCTGCTCCCCGCTACCCTACGCGGATTAAAGTGCCAAGCAGGTAGCTCTCGAACAAAGGGGGGACGACTGTGGGAGAAAGAGAGGGCTTCAGGGGACGCTGACAAAAGCCTCCATTAATTTTCGACACACCCCCTGTTACAAGCGAGGCGAGCGGCTCATTAACTGCTCGCAAACTTTGTGGGGCGCAAACAGGCCGACGGAGATGTCTAGTGCTCTTCTGGAGCGAGAGGTCGCAGTCGCCGGTGCAACAGTCAGCATCGAGCGAACAAAGCCAGCTTGGGGCGGGTGCGCCTTCACCGCTACTTATAATAATAAAACAATGCGTGAATAAATAATACAAAATGGGAGCAAGAATAAAATGGGGCGGGGGGGGAGGAGGACCCGGGCACGGCAATTTTCCATTTAACTGCGTTCACAAAAAAGCCATTTTGTGGCAGCACTCCATTATACGATGGGCGACCTGTTATTATGACTACGCCCGCACAAAAGGCTCATAATATCCAGCGACTGGTAGTTTGCTAGAAAAGGCCATACAATTTACTGCAGCCTTGAAGAATCCTTGACTGCCTCTTGAAGATCTGCTGGAGGATTTGTGTGTGGGAGACACCGGAGCAATTACCGAGTTCGCCGTAACGTTTCCCCGGCTTTAATCCGAGGCCCGCGGTTTGGGGGGGGTCACGTTGCGCTAGACTGCAGCCTCCCTC
This sequence comes from Heterotis niloticus, assembly GCA_018136845.1. Taxonomy (NCBI): domain Eukaryota; kingdom Metazoa; phylum Chordata; class Actinopteri; order Osteoglossiformes; family Osteoglossidae; genus Heterotis; species Heterotis niloticus. Next base: position 8,842,234 of record CM030904.1, read on the forward strand.
CCACCTTTCATCCCGACACGGCTTTTGTTTTCGCTCCAAGGGAAAGGCAACACCTCGACAGACACAACACTCCCAGACCGTCGTGCGAAAACATGAATATTCCCTCACAAAATTTTTTTAAGGGGGTCTGTGTTGGAGAACAAAGATGTCCTTGCTGCCATGGGAGGCAGATGGAAAGCCAAGAACAGGTTAGCCTGTTAGTCAAAACAAACATCTGCTCTTTGTGTTAAAGATTTACAGCGATGCGAAAAAGAAAGTGCACCCCCCCCTTTAAATCTCCATGCGGACGCAGTTATTTCCCCTCCAATCCTCGCCCTATCCTAATAGCAGATATATTTGTCCTTGTGTCATGAATACCCCTGCTTGGAAGAAAGTGGACCAGACAACGGGGCAATAATCCTAAACACACCACCAAATCTACAGCTGAAAAGGTGAAGAATCGGGTTCTTGCAATGTCAACATCGAGACCTTAACCACACTGACGCTTTGTGTGGGGGGGGGGCTCAAAAGACCTGCGTGTAACCTAGACGCCCTCGCACAAGAACAAGTTGGAGTTTCTGTGGGGAAATAAACTCAAGTGAACTCCTGCGTCGAGGAATCAATAAAATTACGCGGCAAATGTCAGGTTTATTACTTGTGGTGGAGCGGGGGGCTACAAGCTGCTGGATCATATGGCAGGCTTACTTTTTCATACATTGCTTCTGCGTGTTCATTTAATTATGGCGAAATAAATAATGAGTTGCGTGACAATGACAATAAGTTATGTCTTATCACATGCGGTTAGATTAATCTACTGTTAAGCGACAGTTTTTTATGTCCCAATACAGTATGTAAAACCACTGAAGTAAAAGGGGGATTCTTTCTTTTTCGGTGCTGCCTCCTCAAAGTAGCCAGGCTGTCCCCTGTGGGTTTCAATCCAGCTCAGCCTGCGTGGACTATGCATGTTCTTCTTGTGTGTCCAGGTGCTCTGGTTTCCCACAATCCAAAGACATGCGCTTCAGGTTAATTGGTCGCTCTAAACTGCCCGTATTGAGTGACCAAGTGTGCGGTTTATCCTGCAGTGGACCGGCACCCCGTCTAGGGTACCCCGACCCCCAACTCATGCGTCCACTGCGTAATGCCAAAGAACAAATCTGCCCAAGACACAAATGAGGACAGAGATCGACAGCGGACGTCACAGCGGTTGAGGTCACTGGTCTGTAACCTGATGATGGTGTGTTGTGTTTTCTTCAGCCAGCAAAGATGTAACCATAGCCTTGCACATTAAAAGCAGGGAAATGTACATCCATCCAGCATGTTGCTTCCAACCAGTCGTGTTCATGCTACCCAGCCAGGCAGACACCACAATGCAGAACAGGCTGCTCATTATGCTGTTATACAGTTGGATGTATACTCAAGCATTTCCATTTAAGCATCTACGGTAGAACAAGTACCCCTCAGAGGATTTGAGCCCACAACCTGTCGGTCACGAATCCAGATCCTTAACCACTACTCCACAGCACCAGGCCGAGATTACAGCATTTGAGAGGATTAGAGTGCAGCTCAGAGCGCCTGCATAATCTAGAGAAGTAGTGAAGTGAAGAGAACTGCACTGGCGGAAGCGCTAAGGACAAATATTTCAAACCCACGCGTTCGACAGCCTTCTCGGGAGCAGTGCCGATGAGCGGCGGGAGTTGAGTGCACTAACTGATCCTGCACAGAGCTACTCTTGAGGCGCTGCACACGGCAGAAGGCCTCTGCCGCAGATATTGATGGATTTCAGCTGCTGAGACTTTAAAGGGCTGTTTAATCCCCGCAGTAAGATGAGCCCCGCCACCGGTGACAGAAGACAAGGGACGGCCGTGTGCCAGGGTTCCAAAGGAAAGCGGGCGGCGTACGTGACCGTCATCCCTGCTGCTTTTGCCTGCGAGAGCGACAGCATCGGGGCGAGCTGTCAGCCGCCGTGGCCGAAAAAAGATCCTGTAGAGCAGCGTCGGCGCACGCGGCAACTCAATTACCGCAGACTCCCAGCGCACGCCCATTGAGCGGCGTCGAACGCCTCTGCTGCACGGGACGCAAATGAGGACGGCGCCGGACAAGTTGCTCAGAATCTGCAGCTGCAGCCTCTTTCACCCTCCGCTTAAACGTTATTTATGGGTGAAACTGTACCCTGATGCAGAGAGAAGATCCAAAATACCAGCATGCAGCTGGGAACATGGTTGCATACACGGGCTCCTGCCTAAGCACCAGTCGCTTCCAACAAAGAACTGATTTACAATGATTATCAATATTTACATATGAGCATCCTTTGCTGTTCTAATTATACTAGAAATTAAGTGCTATTATTTTATGAAAAATACTTAACAGTTCTATTTTTAGGCCACCAATTTGTTTTGTTTTTTTAAATTTTGACGCTCCAAAGATTTATTGAAGAGGTAACATTCCCAGCCCACACTGTTCTCTGAATGGCCATTTGAGTTGCGCAGCCCCCAGGATGTGGAAGGTAAATAATGATCAAGTAAACAAATAAAATCCATCACTTCTAAGCTGTTAAATAATGGGAAAGGGGGCACCATGGGTAGAACTGGTGCCCCACAGTTTCTAGATGGTGGAATCAGATGTAGGTTCAACCATGGTTTGGCATACGTGGGGTCTGCATGGTCTCCCTGGGTTCACGTGCGCTTCCCCCTAGAGTCAAGATGTGAGTTTCAGGTGCATCAGTGGCTCTAAACTTTTGTGTGTGTGTGTGTGTGTGTGTGTGTGTGTGTGTGTGTAACATTGCTGTGGTATATTAAGGAGAAAAATATTATTGTATCAAACACCGCAAGTCCCTTTGGATTACAGTGTCAGCTAAATACCACAAAGCAGTCCATGTACGTCACTGTGGAGAAAAGCATCTGCTTAAAAATGAATGTAAAGGGTAGGGACTGATCACTACCACCACCACTGACCACCTCCCACAGCATCATCTCCACCATCACCACTGTGATGCACTGATTTTCCTCACCCATTATGTACTCCATTACTTGATTTATTATTTATCTATTTATCATCTTCTTGTCTATTATTTAATACCTCAGACTGCGTCCTTTTGTGTTTCTCTGTTTATTGTGCTGTGCATTGTGGTCCGGGAGAAACTACGTTTTGTTCTCTTGTACTTCTGTACACTGTAAGTGCAGAATGACAATAACGTGAACTTTGAACCTTGAACCTTGTAAGGCTGGGCTCAGTGGACACATTGCTTGGTGAGAGGGGTCCAACCCCGATGCTGGTAACTCCACTCAAAATAGGTCACGTGACATATTTTATGCCCACGTAAGCGCAACCATTTTCAGGAATTTTCCTGTAAGCAGTCTTGTAAATCACTTTTGGGCCCTGGCTGATGACTTCTGTGCACTGACCGTACGCACAGCAACACATACGGCGCCACAAGAAAGACACGGTACAAAGTGGACCAGCTTCACATAAGAGACAGATATCACACGCTGCTGCCACGAAGCTCCAGCAGTCGGGACCAGACGCAGCTCTGCGAATTGGGCAGAGGCCGCCGTGACAGGAACCTCGGCTTGGAACCACATGAGACGCAATCCAAAGACAATTCTTCCGACAATTCCTTCCAAAGTGTGACATCACTGCAGATCCTTTTGCTCGGCTGCGCCGACTTAAATGTGCCGACATATGGGCCACAACCTGTTTACCAGGGGTGTAATTGCAGCTCCCCAGAAGAAAAGGCAAGGCCCATTCTTCTGCACATCCCTATGTGTTGACTCTGCAGCACAATTGTGAGAACACCGAATGGAAGATCTGAATGTGCTCTAATTATAGCCAAATAATAATGGCAGGGAAAATAAGCCTCAAGCTCCGAAGAAGGAGCTGCAATAATAAAATCATTTAGCTCAAGCTTTCATAACAGGGCACCTTGCAATGTATAATAATCTGTGCATTAATGCAGAAAGAAAACACATACCGATATTTTTAATTAGAAAAGAAGCAAAATGACTCTCGAACAACGGGAGATGTAAGTCGCGCGGCCCATGCAACGAAAATAAAGCCCGTTTCATTTAAAGCGGTGCTGGCTGCGGCCTCTTGCGCTTCACTGTGCCTGTATATGCCACCGACACGTAAAAATAATCTTCACGGTTAGCAACCTTGCTAACCAACCAAGAAAAGTGGCATCCGTAGGCCATCGCCAAACCGAAAACAAATAAACCGTCACAGTTGATTCGACGGTAGCCAGACTGCTTATGCCTTTTCCTGTCCACAGTAAGCGCACACCCGGCCTCGTGTTGACGGATGATAATGCGACGTCTCCCGCCAAGAGTTACGACTAGTTTGCGGAGCTCAAGAGCCAAGCCTCTATCTTGGGGGGAAACCGTTTGCTTCGACTCCGCCGGGGAGGCCACGTCATCCTCGTCGTGGACTCGATTTGGCTCGGCGGGCTTAAAACTGAGCGCGGAAAGTCTTTGCGAAAGCGGGGCATCTTCATCGCATGCTTTTCGCAAAAACTACAGTTCTTACCAATCAGCAGGAAATGCACGAAACATCTAGTCGCTAAGTCGCCGAAATTCCCCTGCCACCGTAGATGGCACGGCGCAGCGGGCGAAGCAGGAAGTTGGTATCGTGGCGCTCATCTGCTTAAATAAAAGTTAACTGCAGAGCCATCGCAGCCAAGCCCATTAACTTTTGAGATTTCCCTTCCTCTCCAGTCAGGCCCTGCGGTGTTTGATCGCTAAAGCGTTGGGGTTAATCCCTCACTATTTGTCCTTGCTTAAAGACTGAGCATTTTGTTTATAAGCCTTTGTGGGGCTAATCTGCGTACCGGCTGGGCTTGTTTACCTGGCACACACACCTACACTGCAATCTGTTTATACAGAGCCAGGAACCACACTGCAGCTCATTTACATTTCAGTTAACCTGCACAAAGTATGTATTCATCCACCGGGCCAAACACTCAGACCCAGATCGACAGTCCAGAGATGCCCACGGGTTAACGGAATCTTTAACTTTGAGCAAAATGACCATCCTGCACTGCAAAATAGAACCCATTAATATTCATGACACGTTGAGATGAGGAGCGCAGAGATAAACAACACCGAAAATAAACCCAGCCCAGAAGCTTCAGGTCTTAGTCTTTGAGCCGGAATCCTATTGAAAACCTGTGGTCTGGACTGGGGAGGCCTGTGCAAAAGCGCAGACCTAAGAATATAAAGGAAGATGAAATGTTCTGCATGGAGGAGTGGCTGGCATTCTCCAGCCTTGTCAGAGGCCCAGTGCTGTTATTCTCTCTAGGGGAGGATTTGCCAAATACGTGGTTGCCAGTAATTCTGAAACCTATGTTTTGTGGAAAAAAATTGCACCGCTCAACAAAACGGTTTCTGTTAGAATAAAAGTATACGCTTTCCCCATGTGTTTAAACCCAAAGTGTCATCCATTTCACGTATTGTCTATTTCATATATTAATTTTGACCGTTTTCATGAAAGGCGTTCATTCATTCTTGGCCTGACTGTATATGGTGTACAATCCAACAAAGTGAACTAAAAAATACATGAAACAGTCCTATGAAAGGAAGGACAGTTACACCTGCAAACCACCGACTCCACGTCCATCTGCCCAGTACCTACACCATCTCACCTTTACCCTGAGACATCATTCCGACAGGTGGCCATGGAAAGGACAGCAGGAAGGGGGGTCACACTAGTTAAACCACAGGAAGAAAGGCAGGGGACTGAGGGGTTAGACAAGGTTGCTGCTGGGAGCAGGGAGGCGGATGCTCAGTAGGTAAGGATGTGTTTGTAAAGTAAGTGTGTCCGTGTGCTGTGCATGGCTGGTACCCTCACCATTTGCATAGGTAAAAGTGCAATAAAACCATTCACAAGCTATTGTTGTACCTCTTCTGTAATCTCCGAATATATCTAGTTCCTTTTAGGAGCCATCACGTGCAAATGTCACACCACAAAAATAATTTGATTACGATTGTATGAGACTGGAACAAATTATATTTTAAAAGCATTGTGTATCAAAAATGGAACTAATAGCAGATGAAGTACTCGCTCTGTGTGTCGGCCCCCGGTTGTCGTACCAGTTTTCAGAGGACATGGTACATTTGAATGGTCCGGTATTTTCTGTTTGCCCAGACCTGAGATGGAAAAAATGCGGTGAAACTGATTTCCATGGAATGCCGAAGCAGCAGGTCTGCTCTTACCACAGTGACCTTTAACTAAATTGGCTTTTTCACCAAAGAACATCTTCCTCAGCCTGGTCCCACTTGTCCTTCTCTTTTCTGGGCCCCAGTGTACGGGACACAGCGTCAAAGTGGCTGTGTCAGAGCCAGCAGTGAATTGTCCTGTGAAACCCCCTCCCAGGTCAGAGCAAAGCCACTCGCGCATCGATCCACGGAACCAGCAGAGCTTAAGAATGGCCGCGCTGTGATTTACTTGGCTGTGCCCGGTAAGACTGCTGTTTTCCCTCACACACAAGCTTCACCACGACTTCTCACATTAAGCACATGCCGCGCACGCACACACTTTGTTTTTCACTGCAGTGCTCACATTTTAAATAAAAAATACATATTGCGCTTCATAAAAGGTGGACAAGGCAGTTACAACAGTTAATAGAAATAGAAATAAAAATAAAATTGAATCTCTACTTATCCAGCTTGCCAGCTGTGCTTAAATCAATGCCTGCATAACCACACAAACTGTAAAAATGACAAAGTCTAGACAAATCAATACAAAGGTTGACTATTAAAGTACGGGTACAAAAAATTAACTCATCGCATAACCGATGCTTCTGTTCAAAGCTACACGCAGTATTTGAGCCGTTTGCACAGCTGGAGACTTTAATAGAGTAATTCAGGTTAAGCACCTTAGCCAAGGGCGCTACGACAGTAGCGGGAGGTCAGATTCAAACCCACAACCTTCAGATTACAGGACCGTGCCCTTAACCTTCCTGCAACAGCTTCATATCTTTAGGCTCATAATGTACTCTGTTTGCATATCTGCAATCGTTCTGGCCAGTTATCAGTAAGAGTGCAATGCTCCCGTATCTTGTTATCGCAACACAACAGCAGGTGTGTGGAAATCTTTTCTGCTTACGCTGGAAATTTCAGACAAGCAGTCAGAGACTTAACAATAACATTTACTCTCTGTTTGCACTTTATGGGAACAATCTTTGGCCACAGAATCCTAAGTAGGCTCTAGCTCGTGTATATATACATATATATATATACATTTACACATACACACACACACACACACACAAACACTAACAAACATATATACACACTACTTTGTACATTATGAACAGGTATATGCTTCTTAATATCCAAATTGCATACTGCATGTGAAAGTAGCTATTTTGCTGGTGGCTGTAGGTAAAGCTGAACAAGTACAGTCATACCCTGACAGTTCGGAGTTTCGGGTTGTGAGATGTCAACTCTATGTTTTATTTAATACCCTTCCTTTGACCTATAAGGCATTTGTTTGCGTTCACAAGGATCAGATTTTGGTTTCGCACACTTCCCGTCATCCTCCATTACCCCTTGTTTGCTAGTTTCACCTGTTATAACCATGGCCCCGGTCTGGATTATCCATAGGATGTTCATTTTTTCAGAGTGTGAATTTATTCCAATCGTTTTCATTGATTTGCTTTTACTTTTTTATTTTTTGCATCAAAGTTTGAATTAGTAGCTAAACATTGAGAATTGTAAGTATGTACACACTGTCTTTTTCCTTACAGGAAAATTCCTGAAAATGGTTGCGCTTACGTGGGCATAGCTACAACAGAGGTGAGTGAACAGAGGTCGACAGCCATAGTTTCATGGCGTAATGAACGCAAACTGCCTTGTGTTGTGTTATGATAACTAATACTGACTATTGAAGCAACAGTGCATTTTAGATTTAACAATATTTCAGTGTAAATGGGCTTTGGGCTCAAGAGCTTATAAAAATTTGCGCCATCTAAATTAACAGCGATCGTACACTGCCTGGCCAAAAAAAAGTCACACCCTTTGGCTTATATTTTGTTTGACTGTCTTTAGCTTTCATTATGGCACGCATTGGGCGTGGCATCGTTTCCGTGGCATCACTTATGCAATGTCACAACATTTATTTCCATCCAGAGTTGTATAAATTTCTCACCAACATCTCGTATTAATGATGGGCGAGTCGGACCGCTGCGTAAAGTCTTCTCCAGCACATCCCCAAGATTCTCAATGGGGTTAAGGCCTGGACTCTGTGGTGGCCAATCCATGTGTGAAAATGAGGTCTCTTTCATGCTCCCCGAAGCACTCTTTCACAATCTGAGCCAGCCTGACGAATCCTGGCATTGTCACCTTGGAATATGAATAAAAAATCCGGTGATGGAAAAACTTGGTCATTCGGTATATTCAGCTCACCTCATTTTTTGAACACATAAGGTTGCTGAACCTAGACCTGACCAACTCAAGCAACCCCAGGTCATAACACTAAGTTAAATCCAGGCGGTGGCTTTTTTTTTGCCAGGCAGTGTATTTTGATGGTGCAGCGGTGTAAGATGGTGTCTTACCGCTTCTAGTCTGCTTGCCAGACGGTCAGTTCAAGTCTAGCTCAGGGGCATGTGTGGAGCTTGCAGGTTCTCCTGCGTGTTTGCACCCCTCTAAGGAAAAAATGTACCGGAAGAAGGCAACAGAAAACCACATCCGCTCCTCCTTCACTTGAAAACCACACCAGTGGTCGTCTAGGGGTCAGACGTGACTCAATGGTGCTTTCCAACTTTCAATTATGTTTTGAACTTTTGGGAATTCAACTTTACAAAAGGGTTTTTCAGGAACGAATTACGTTTGTAAGGCCAGGGAAGGCTGTACACAGTGTTAATTTACATCTTGCAGGCGATGACACTGCTACTGACGCAGGTACTGTTAAGCGACTTTCTTACAATAACAATAGGGCAGGTAGGCGTCACCTCGTCTCGTCCATTGAAGCGGCAAGGTTCTCATTATTTGTCTTTGGGTGCAGATCGCCAGAGCCGTGTGGAGCCGGCGTAACAGCTGGAACAAAAGAGGCCATTTAGGTCAAAGGATTTCACACCGGAGAAGAGGAGGACACATAAGAGGGGCTAATGATATCTGGTGAAAGACAGGGGAGGAGAGCAGAGGCAGCGGTGACCAGGATCAATTCTCACTCCCGCTTCAGTAATGACTGGTGATGGGAGAACAGCTACAGTTCACAGCCACAGGAGGCAGGAAACCCCCCCACCCCCTGCCCCGCACAGTGTCACTAAGAGGGGGAGGCGTAGGAGGAGGAGGACGAGGAGGAGGAGTAGAGCGGGGCGCAGCTGACAGTGGCCCCCCGTGCCTCTCTAAGCCATCTGTTCCCGAGCACCGAGGGAGCCGCCAGGGAACATGTTGCGCGTATAAGTGGAGCGTTCTGTTTTGTTTTTAGCGGGGGGAACCGCTCCGTCATGTCAGCGATTGAGAACAAAAGCCAAGCAAACACACTAAGCCATCTGAGCTAAACCCAGCGGTCTGCTGTCACCCACAACGCTGCCACTCTGATTAACTGGGGGGGGGGGGGGTATTTATTTGTTTTATCAGCACTGGAGACAGAAGGAACGAGAACTGTGTGTGTGTGTGTGTGGGTGTTGTGGGGGGGGGGGATGGGGGAGATCTCGATTATCTATTCGTACAGGCTTGGGATATTAATAGGGCCTTAGATGCAGCAATGAAGTCCCATATGGTTTCCTGCTTGAGAGCTGTTATTATGGCCATCATTGCAATAAATTTCAATAATAAGTCAGCCCCCCCTTCTAGGGGTCACAGTTTAAAAAGAAACAGGTAGAGACACACACACACACACACACCTACCTATCTAAAAAGTAAATGTCCACGGCAAAGGAGCATATATTTCTGCAGATTTCCTTAGACTAAATGCATTACTGCATGCATGCGCACAAAATGAAAATTTTCCAGTACTTGCTTTTGCGTTATCATCTACAGCATAATTATATCTGAAGGTAGCCCGAGTTCAGTGCAACAAACTGAGTGTAAAATTTAATCGTGAACAATGTTCTAGGACTGGTTCTGAGTTCCTTTCTGGTCCTTGACCTAACACCTCAAGGGTGAGGATGGGCGATGGATCGTTTGCGTCACTTCGGCCTTTGGAGATGTGTCATGGATGCATGGATTATCAAATTCTACCTTCAGAAATCGAAATGTAGACAATATTATGTTACAGTTTGATTCAAAGCAGTAATATTTGCAATATGTGAGACATTCGAAGAGCTGGCTAGTTTTACAGGAGCAATTTACAGTAAGCACCGTGGTCAAAGGTACTGTAGCTTTAAGAGGTGGAGCCTGAACCCACAGCCTTCAGGTCAGAAGTTCTTCCTCAACAACAGCAGCTGCTGTCTCACCCTAAACAGAAAGGTAAAAATTCAAAACAACAGTCATAATGAAATTGTGGCACAGGACAAGGCGAAGCGTGTTTGTGTGTTACAGGTGTGCAGAACAGTTGCCGTTTGCACACAGAACTTCTAAAGTTGCACTTCAGAGCTCCAGTGTGTGAAACCTCAGCAAACTACACCCACTGTGACCTGCTGATGCTTAACACGGCATGTGAGAGACGTGGGAGCGCATCCGCAAGTCATCTCGACACATCCTATCAGAGGAAATGATTCATCACCGAGCGGTCAGAAGATATGTCACAAAATGTATGAATCCTCATCTCTGCAGCTTACTGTAACAGCACTCTCTCCCTTATGCAACCTGCTGCCGGGGATTTTTTTGTTTTTGTTTTTTTGCATATTAGTGATATAATACAGGACAAAACAAGAGGTTCTGTTGCTATTTATACCCCTCTGATGCGCATTAATCTCAACCTTCCCAAGTTCTACATTTCCCTTCAGTCTGTTAGCGCCCGCAATCCATTGGCATCGAAAAAAGTTTTTGCTGCAGGCCAATACGATTACAATCAAAGTCAAATATGACAAAAGAGGCCAGCGGTGTGCCATGCGGCTTTGTCGAAGGGTCAAAGGTCAGGCTTGTGTATCTGCCCTATTGGATTCTGCTATAAGCCGTGCCGCAATTGACAAAATTGAAAGGCTGATTTGTGAATTTCATTGATCACGGTGTTCTTTAAAAGATTGATCTGACCTTTCAGCGACCCCCAAGCCCACTCTCTTACGGTCAGCTTCATTGATCCAGGGCCTTTGCTCCCCATCTCAGAATGTTTATGTCTGTATTTCACGGCACAACATCGGGTGGAGTCTCCTGGTGAAAGCTGCACATTAGTGCTCTGGACACAGCGGTAATCCACATCCATGTCAATATATTGATTGCCGTTTTGTTTTCCGAGGAAGCAGGTGGTTTCTTTTTTTTTCCCAGGCTGTTGCCAACGGATTGCTGTGCAGCAAGCAAATGTTTTCATGGTTAGGAGTCCTTCAGGATCAGAGCACCTGTTGAGGAAAATAGACGCAGGGACCTGTCACTTGCTTCTCTATCCCGCAGGAGGGCTGCACGCGCGTCTACAGCAGCGAAACCCAGCCATCCCCCAACAACGAAATCCCCATCGGTAGCGCTGGCAAGAACACCCTCCTCCTCCTCCTCGACCACGGAAAGCCTTGGTGGTCTTTGTGTAACGCAATTCTGCTGGAATGCGCCGTGGATTAGAACAGCACTGCCTCCGGGCTCAGGCAGCTGAACAGTAAAGACATTATTACCCAGATCAAACACTGTAATCACAAAGCATTGGGGGCTTTCTCGTCCTTCGTAGCTAAAACCCAGGACTGGCAATACTCTGGCGATTAAAGGATTATCGGGGGCGACCCCCCACCTCCGTTTTGAGCACGGATCTGCGGCCAAGACCTCGCTGCTGAAGCACCCTGATCTCATCGGTTAACGGAGGGGACAAGGGAGCGGCGGAAGAGCCCTTGTTCCCCTTGCCGGACTCTCAGCAACAGGCCACCCACTGGAAACGGTTGCCAACGGCGATAACAGCTCACAAGCGCCCTTCTGCACACGCATCAGCCTGCGGCTGCCGCCTGCGTCACGATCCCGCGTAGCCGCCATTTGTTCCCACCGCTCCGTCCCTCTGAGAAGCCAGGACGAGGGAACGAAAGTCGGCCAGCGTCCCCGAGTGCAGACACGAGGCATCCGAGCCCCCCCATCCCATTTCATCTCCGCCAGCCCCTCTAAATTTGGGTCTGCGTGAAGTGCTCACTTCTGTCTGTGGGCGATGAAAGCACAGCACCCCCCCTCCCTCCCTCACCACACAAGAGGTCCACAGATTGTATCGAAGGCCCACTCTTCACAATAAGCACTCATGCCGTCCAATTCAGGGCACTCAGCAGCAGGGCCCTTTAATCTCCAGGTATTCTGCAGCTGCCTTATTAAGTGAGGAGGAAAGGGTGCTGACTGCCAGGCCTCTGGTCCCCCCTTACTGCACCCTTCATCGGCACAAAGGCAGGGTATGGAGCAGGGCGAGCAGAACCCTGGGAGAGATGAGCGTGGCTGGTCGTCACCTCGCCAGAGACATCCCGGATCTGCCCTTCATCGCCATCTTCAGAAGCAGTGGATCTAAAGTGGCGGCGGGACCGGAGTCTGGCGGCTGAAGAAGAAAAAGTCCAGCATTCCTCTGCCGAATGGCGTGGAAGTGGAGAGCTGGTGGAGAGCAGGCAGACCAAACGTTCGTCTCGAGTTCAACAAAGACGCCTGGGGAGGTGCGACAGGCCCCCGAGACAAAGGCGGCACAGGTCTTACATCACACTGGGCCGAGTTGGTCAACGAAGCGCAGCGAAACTGACCGTGTGATGTCCGCCGCTATTTTTGGAGCCAACGTGCAAGGTTTTACAAAGTTCATGAATTCGGGCATCTTATGTAAATTCGAAGACGTCATGCAGCCCCGGTGAGGCATGGCTCAATAAATCACAAAACTTAAATATTTGTACGGTGATTAATAATTCATTCAAATACAGACAAGTTAGCCAAGAAGACGGGTTCTACGCTTCATGCCAAAGTAAAACATAAATCAGCGTTGAAGGACTGCTGCGGTTTGTCTGGGATGTAGTGACCGCTCAAGGGGAAGAGAAAGCGAAGCAGGACTTGCCCACGGGTCAACCACACTCCTACAGCCCATCCATCAGGGCCCTGGCTCTGTGCTCCCCAAAGATAATGGCTCAGTGTAGCTACAACCTCACCTCTATTTACACCCCCCCACCTTTTGAAAATCATTCTTTGCAACTGTTGTGTGCCACAGACACCAAACATGCTCATACCCATTTTACATTCATGCTTCATACACAGACACGCTAAGAGCGAGGTGTTGTTTTTTCAGACCACTAGTGTCACCACACACCATCACACTCAGCAGATCACACCGCCCCCGACAGGTGTGGCACGCATCGAGTCCAGGGCAAAGCAGAGTCCCCATGCGTCCGCCATCACACTCGCAGCACGGCACAGGCAGCCAAGCGCAGCTCCCCTGCGAAAGTGAAAATGAACGCGAAGGTCGCAGTGTGTCGGCAGACTGGCACGGAGGGAACCGAACACACCCTCCTCAGGGGGTGGCTGCACAGACGCCGGAAAATCCGCACGCAGGGCCACTCCGACTGCGTCCGCAGCGCTTGGGAAAATTTCGAAGGAAGCTCCGGGCTCTCCACAGCAACCACGTCTCACTTTTGACACAGTAAATCGCAGAATCCCAAACTCAACTTGCTTTCCTCCACGATGGAGGAATTTGCTCAGGAACAACAGACGGCCCCAGAGGCGGGTTAACGCGGGTCTTTACAGGTGAGGGACTGCAGAGCTCTGCCTGCACAACCACCAGTCTGATCCTCTCGGTACAAATTAACTAGGCTGCCTCTGAAAGACATGCTGCGTAAGCCAAACATCTTGTGATGGGGGGGGGGGGGTGTATTTACTTGCTTAGCAGAGGCCTTTATCCTGAAGGACCGCAACAGCTAATTTCTTTCATTTACATTTTACACATGTATACAACTAGCTGTCACTGCACTAACTCAGAACAGGGCAAATAAACTTGTCAAAAGGTACAAAATAAATAAATAAATCGGATTTTTGAACTTGCAACATTTCCTCATCGACGCTGGTACGTGCTGCTCCTAGCAGCAATACAAGTAAACTTAACCACAGTACAGCATAAAGCAGAGGGAGGAACAGCGCAACTCCCAACACCGTGGCTGCAGAGAAGAAACAGGCACATAAGAATGTAGGATAGCGAATAAAAATGCTCGTTCCTGAGGTTTATTGTACTCTTGAGAAAGGTATGTGGCTTGAAGTCCTTCAGTAAAATATTCAAACTGGTAAAACTGCTGAGTTAAAGTGACATTCACTCACGCCTTCAACAGAACAGTCAGGATAGCGTGTGTTTGGGCTGAGACAGCAGATCTGGGCCACCACATCCCAACGCAGGGGGTGCTCACAGAAACTGTGACGCTTCTCCGACAACAGCAGCCAGAGGACACAGCCAGTTCCCATGGTCACGTTCCACTGATCGATGACAACTTTTCTCCTTTCCATCCATCAGTACTCATACTGCAGACACACACACACACAAAAAACTACTTCCCCCACTGTAGTTCAACTTGTTTTTTCAGATTGTCCTGAACTTTCCAAAGCACTCAAATTTTGGGGTTCACAGAAAGTAGCTGCACTGAAACGCACAGAGAAATCAACTGTTCCATCATTTTGTTACACCGCAGATAAGGGATCCCCAAGCCCATGAGAAATCATGCTGCATACTTTTAAGAAGTCAATGCTTACAATAAACATCAAATACAAAATCAATACTTTTATTTACACACATTCTTTTAAAATGGTTACTTTCATACAGTTATTCTTATACAACTGTAGCTTTTATTCCAAACTTACATTTTACAAAATAAGCCTAAACCTTTACATACTATTATTCATGAGTAAACTATCCAGTGAAGTACATAATTTCAACATCTATTGAAAATGTCTTACTACAATATATTTTGGTTTTTGCAACCCATCCTCTGTCTCAGAAGACATTACTGAGCCCTGACCTACTTTGGGAATTAATTTTTTAAAACACCAAGTTAGACTATGACCCCCCACCCCCACCCTTTTCTTTTTACAAAAAAAAAAAAAAAAAACTTTATCGAATTAACAGCTGTACATACTTTCAGTGCTGACTGTTTGCTACATACTTTGGTGTGAGTTTGAGAAAGTAAAACCCAGTTCTGACGGAAGGGGAGGGGAAAAGGGCCCAGAAGTCACAGTCTTGCTGCTGATCTCTTCAAACTCAAGAGTCATCCGTAAGTCTGAGCTCTGCAGAAATGCGGTTGCCTGTAGCAAGACTTCCTCTCTGGGTTTACCCTGCTTTTAATGCACCTGCCTCAATACTCTGGTTTTGAGGCACAAAAACAATCACCCATCATGTGGTGAGGGCCCAAGGAGGGTGGGAACAGTCACAGAGCAGGCACATCCGCACACACACGCACACCCACGTGTTGACCATCTTGTTTTACGATTCCAGCAGGACGAAAGGGAAGAACCTTGTTACAATAAACACTGTACTTCTCACTAATCAAAAAAGTAAAAGATACCAGGCAAAAAAGGGCACAGATGCATCAGTTTCTTTTTATGCCCTCAAATGTAAAAAGATTTCCTGTACAACTCTCCACCATCTAGTCCTCCCAGAATGTTCTGGATCAGTCTCTGAATCAGCCTGCTTCCAGTTCCCAAACTCCAATGTTTGGTGTCCACAAAAGAAATACTGAAGTATGTCCTCAAAAAGAGAAAAAAGAAATAAAAATAACCTCCAGAAAAAAATCCAGAAAAAAATTAAAATCTGATAATTAGTGAAGGTTAACCAGAAAGATGTTCTTCAAGAGCAGAAATATCCATTTAAAAAAAAAAAAAAAAAAAAAAAAAAAAAAAAAAAAAAAAAAAAAAAAGGCTACCTTCATCCCTTGTGAGTACTGAGTATCAAGAAGAACAAAAACCACAAGGGTACAAGGACAAGAAAATATATGTTTATATATATTTATATAAAATGTTTTTATAACTCCACTATTTACACTTTTCACAGGACTTCCAGGGAGCACAGTTTAAAAAGCAAAAAAAAAAAAGTGCCGCTCCAAGTGGCACTGAAGAATGTTCTTGTTCCATTAAAAAAAATAAAAATAAAAACCCAATCCAAGGAAAACAATAATTAGAAGAAAAAAACTGCAGGACAATATTTACTTCTCTAGTGCCGTAGGATCTGTGCTGAGAAACTGTGATATTCTGGATGGATGAGTGAACCCTGGCCTAAAAGGGCCCAACAGTACCAACTACAGTCTCATCTCCATGACCCAAAGGGAGCAGGCTGTCGAAACCCAGAATCCAGGGTGCTCCAATCAATCAACATCCTGGCCCAATGGCACTCAGTAGATCACTTCATACACTGTAGCCTTTTTGTCACCAGAGCCTGTGACAATGTACTTGTCGTCGGCCGAGATGTCGCAGCTCAAAACCGATGAGGATTCCTTGGACTGTGGGGGGGGGGGGCAAAGGAAAACAGATTAGTGGATATTTCTTGCATTTAAACACGCTGTCCTGTGTCCACTGGGACAAAGTTCTGGCTTGTGAAGAAACCACACAATTAGTCTTATCAAAAGAAAACATAAATGAAAGTTTGTAGAAGGTCACTGAATTGTTGGACTGTAGGGCTCCATGTAAGACAGAGCACAAGGGCAAGCAATTAGGTAGGATCTCCAACAACTACTACGAGCTACTAAGACACTGCTTTCTCATCCAGAGCAGACTGTTACTTATTCAAGAGC
The DNA here is from genome assembly GCA_018136845.1 of Heterotis niloticus. Taxonomy (NCBI): domain Eukaryota; kingdom Metazoa; phylum Chordata; class Actinopteri; order Osteoglossiformes; family Osteoglossidae; genus Heterotis; species Heterotis niloticus. The sequence continues at coordinate 8,858,996 of CM030904.1, forward strand.
TAAACATCATTACTGGCTCTGCTTTCTTCTTGCAGTTCATAGGATCTGACACAAGAGCCTCTGCACAGTCACCTCTACTACAGTGTGGCAGGCTGTAGCACTGCACTGCAAACGCTGAGGCATTCTGCACATAGCTTTCACCCTCCTGCAGGCCGGGAGCAGTGACTGACATACCTGGAATATGCTGGCACCGTAGGGAGTCCTCCAGGCATTCAGCAGATTGTCCTTCCCAGTGCTAACAAACCATTTACCTTCACAGAAAGAGAATTTTAAAAAAGCCACAGTTAGACCATAACAAGCAAAGGAAGGAGAACAAAAGATGTGGACAGAGGATGAGGATACTGGACCTCGGCTGCTTAGCATGCTACATCAGTCTTTTGCCCTGCGACCTTTCCTTTCTTACACAAAATCAGAAACGGTGTGCGATGACTAGCAGGTGGAAATGCTAAAAACTGAGGTCCGGTCCCACATGACCACTCACCGCAGTAGGCGAACTTGAGTGAGAGTACACAGCTCTCGTGCAGGTGCAGCTGGTACTTGTCAGGCTTAGTATGATGAAGGACCTCCACATTGCTGCTCTCCATACCCACTGCCAGCCACTCTCCCGTCGGGCAGTATCCCAGAGAGAAGATCTGAACAAAATGGCACAGCCAGGCAGATTATCAATCAGCCAGATGCAGTAGCATCGATAAGGTCTGGATGAGCCCATACGAGCTATTCTGACTGCAGCACGAATGAGCATAATTCTGCCAGGAAGGCTCCCGTTCAGTGGACAGCAAAGGATGATACCTGGGAGGTGAAGTCGTGCTGCTGTAGCTGCCGTCCCTCTCTGAGGTCCCAGGACCGCACTGTGTTGTCCAGACCACCCGTCCACAGTTTGGTACCATCGTGAGAAATGTCGATGCAGCTGGCACCATCTGTGTGGCCTTGGAATTGCCTTTATTGAAAAGAACAGCGAGATTAGAAGTGGGGCTTCCACAAAGGTTTCCTGTCTTCGCCACTGTCTGAACCCTCCCATTTATTCAAATAAGTCCCTCTTCCATCGCCACCCACCTCACAAGGGTCTGATTATGAAGATCCCACACAGCTATGTTGCCATCGCTGCAGCAGGAGAAGCACACCTTGGCATCAGGGCTGATTGCCAAGGCATAGCAGGCGGGTGCAGAGGAGGTGAGCTCTGCCTTGATTCGAGGGGTCTGAGAGGCCAGATCCCAGATGGTCAGGGTGCTGGCCTCCCCGCCCACAATCAGCGTACGTCCGTCCGGCAGCAGCTTGCACGAGCGAATGTAGTTGTCCCTGTTCTGTTACAAGGCAACAAAGAGGACACTGGCTGCTACATGAAGAGTTCTCAACTTTGTGTCCTTTCATTGTGCTAACAAGAGTAAGTGAAATACAAAACAGAATGCCCCTCCCCACCCCTTTCGGTACCGCTGCTTACCAAGCAGTCCAGCTGGGAGACGGGGCTCTTACTGCCCGACTGGCTGATGTCCCAGATCTTGACGCAGCCCTTGCCCCCGGTGTAGACGTGTCGGGTAGGGTTGCTGATCGTGACGGCGCACACCACCTCGCCGTGGCTCAGCGTGTTGATCTGGCGTGCGTGCCGCGGGATGCCGGGTCCAATCAGGGCATCGGGAGGGAAGGGCACAGGTTGCATCTGTCCATCGGCGCTCACGTGGAACGAGTACGCGCTGCATCGGGGAATAGGGATGGGGAGCCTAATGAGCACCTCTTTATTTTCCAATTATTTCCATTTAAAAAATCCACACACATATGCAGAGCCGTGTGGTTTAAGTGGTCCAATCAAGTCAATTAACACAATTACACATAAGTGCCTAAATCAGAATTTGAAGTGCGGTGTGACCCTCCGGGGTGGAAATTAGACTGTGCGACAGCAGAGCTCAGTCACACACTGATCCACACACCAGACTGTGGGACAACTTCTTGTCCGCCAGGGCTCGGGCTGCGAACGGGGCCGGCGCAGCTCAGCAGAGACTTACGGCTTTCCTCCAGAGATGGATGTGAGGCTGGCGGGGAGACCGGGGGTTCTCATGTGAGGGTGAGGGTCGAATCCAACCTGAAACGAGACAAGGCAACATAAGTGGCTAAGCGGCAGGTCAACAGCGTTGAATGGGCACAGAGTGGCAACTAGTGTAGTACATAATACATTTGACTTGGCCTTCCACTAATGTGTCATTTTATAGTGTTGCTCACTTACGGAATATTATTCTTTGCAAAGAATAAAACACTGATGCTCTGTGGACAAATGTGTTCCCCGAAGCCATTCTCTTCTTATTTCTACTTCAAAAGCACCACTTTTTTTATTACACGCCATCTCTTACGGCTCTCACGCTATATCGCTACAAATTTAAAAGCAATATTGAAACAGTAAAATGCTGAAATACATTAATGTAGAAGTGACTAGGAGTCACAGGAAACATAGCTCACAGCAGTAAGCACTTATGTGCTGCTGGTACCAGGACATGTGTTCACTGTAAGGAAAAGAGAAAGAAAAAGAGAGAGAGAAAAGACAAAAAGGATAGACCTCTCACCATGGGAGTGCGGCCATATGCAGCTGCTGCAGCACTCATTTGAGGAGAGATATGCAGGCTGGCGTAGACTCCAGGGCTGGTGAGGGAGCCGTTCATCTCGTGGTGTCCCATCATGGCAAATGGGGTCCCATAGGATCCTGCGATGGACAAGGGGGTCCTCAGAGCAGGGGCTGCTGGGGAGAAGACAAAAATGATCATGAGGAATTTTTCAGTCAGCAAGAGGCAGAGCAACCCACTGGATAAAAATGTGGTGAGGGTTAAGGTATAGCCGCTGGTACCTAGTGCCTCCATGCCGGGTGGCTTCCCTAGAATTGGCCGGAGGCCTGGGGTGGTGCTGGTGCCTGGGGTGGGGGCATCATTTCGAGGGGTAGGGGTATTGGACTTGAGGCCAGGTGTGGAAGACTTGTCATTCTGTTTGGAAATTTGGGGAGTAAGGGGTGGGGCACAATTGTTAATTCAACAGCAGATGCTACATATATTGATGATAATTTCAGTACAAGATGAAAGTAAAGTCCATTTCAACAGCTCATTATTGCTGAGGTCACATCTTTATAAAAACTTATACACGTGATCAAGAGGCTACACGTCTTTATCTTGCTTTTCAGCATAATCTTTCACCAAGCCAAAAACCGCGACAGGATAAGAACACAGACAACAGTGAAGACAGCCCGACTAACCCTGTCGTAGGTATATACTAGTGTACAGCCAGGATTCACTAACATGCACAGTAGGATACGAAAGTAAAGAAAAGCAGTGGGCTCCCTGCTCATGCATACATCCCATCGTGCAGACTACCTGCAAGTCAACTCCCCAACCTAAGACACCCATTCTCACATGGACATGATCCTTGGTTTTGGATGAAGGTGTGCTGCCAGAAGATGCCACAGATGCAGGGCTGTTGGGTGCATCCTTCTTTAGGACACGAGATTTGTCTAGACCATTCTCGGGTGGGGAGTGTGCAGGACTGACCCGGGGAGTGGCAGGATCCTGTGAGGCAAATTTCAGAGGCATTGATACGTGAATCCTGTTACAGTAAAAGTAGCATTTTTCCAAAGTGATAACTATGGTCTCATTGTAGACCACACAAACAGTAATAGTGCTTACTTTCAGAAAGATGTTTCAGGAGATTAAATTTGGTTTAGTTAACCACAAGGCCACTGAATGCAGTATTTGCATAAATATAGTGTGCAAGCCACCATTACCTCATTAGACACATCCACCACCAAGTCATCGCTTTTATCTCCATCACTGTCCTGCACAGAGAAACCAAGGAAGACGAAGAAGAAGAAAAAATTCAGTCTATCCAGTGATCAGAGATGAAAAAAAAGAAAGAAAAAAAAACTTGTTCGCCGTATGACTGCTAAACCAATGGTTTCAGGAAAACCATATGACAGATCCAGCAATTTAAATTAGAGGAAATATCTTGAGCATTTTAGGTTAAGTATCTTTGCTCGAGGGTGCCAAAGACAGGACCATCAAAGCTGTGAACTCCCACTTAAACATCACTCACATATCTGCTCATGCTGTCCTTCTCCTCCACTTTGCGCTTCTTGGAATCCACACTGTACTCAGAGGATCCGCGATGTTTCTCGCTAGCAGTGCGCAGGCTGTCCGATGGCGAAACTGAGTTGTTCTGTAACCAGAAGGGGCACAAATTCCAGTGTCATGGCGAGGGCCCCCGAAAGAGCAATACACAGCTGTGGTCTCTGACCTCCCCCAGAAGCTGCCCCAGGAAGTCAGTGGCTCACAGATTTCCAGATGTGACATCCTGTATCGGTTAAGTGCTCGCCTGGGGCTGCGGAGTCAACCTGAGGGTCGCAAGGGGTGTGAGCTGAGGGGGAAGGGATCATGCAAGGCAGATGGGAAGCGCTGGAGCACAATGAGCTGCAGAGGAATCAGCAGTGGAGCTGAGTACACCACCCTTACTGGCTAGGAGAGGAGTTTACTTTGAAGCACGATGACCACAGCCTAACAGCCTACAGCACACTGCACAACCAACATACACCAGCGTGATTTACTTTCCCATCTGCACTGAGCACAAACTGTCTGGACTGACAGATTAACCAAAATGTAGCTTAGGAGAGCTGTAAAATGAGGTCTGTAACACCAACCACAAAACCATTATTGCCAAAAAAAGGGAGGGCAAGACTTCCAGCTTTACGAGAGTTGAGCAGCTAAAAGACTTTGCTTATCCTCACCTCCCCATGAGGCCACAAACGTGAGTAGCAGGCCCCATCCCCATGTCCACAGCCTACTAGGGCTGAATGAGGTGCTGTGGACGGAAATCAGCTCACCAGCCCAACACACATTTTACAATAACAGTTTGAGGGCAAGGGGGCACACATACACCAGACAGCGCAACAGGTCCTGGGGGGTGGGTCCGAACAAAGCAAATCCTTCTGAACAGCATTCAAGAAGCCTTGTTCTACAGTGTTCTGCTGGGCCAGCCATTAAAAAAAAAAAAAGCAGGTCCTCCTAATTCTGCAAGATCCTTTAACTATGTGGATGAATGTGACTATTGTGAACAGGGACGTCAGCGTAAAAGAGGCGGAATTGGCTGGGCCCAGGGGTGGCAACTGTCTCTCTGACTTGCTCCCTGCCTAATGGCCTGACCTTAAAAGGCAGGCGTAACATGACTCAATTCCCAAAGTCATAGTCAGGGTATCAGATTACCCAGGACAACAGGAAGGCCTGACTGGGTGGGTGGGTGGGGGGGGCTGCTAATCACTAAAGGGGGGCGGGGGGTTTCATTTCTTTAGCCATGACTGCACCCATTCACAGAGCCCGTTCAATTGAAACACAATCTTGTGGGCTGTCATAATTTATCAGGGAGATTTAAACCATTCTAATAACCATCTTACATGTCTGGGGAATAAAAAAGAAAGCTACTCTACATTTATAGCAATAAATATTTACTGGAAGCCAAAAGGGGAGGGGCAAGCATTTAAAGGAAAGGCTGGAAGAACAGGGATAAATCCTTGAAAAGGGCAATTCAGCCTATTTTAATTGTGATGAAATTATAGTACTGCTAATCTCTTTCATGAGATTTAGGTTACTTTCCGCCTGGTTTACATGGCAGCCTTGTTAAACAAAAACCTATCCTTTTCACATTCTCCATCTCAAAACATATTTTGTGTGTATGAGAACTCTTTATGTCTGTGTAGAGTCCTCATAAATCACAGAGAAATTCAACTCATGCAAATTTTGAGAACCAGGAAAATTCCCAACTCACCGTGCTGGACTCCCGTTCTTTTATCATTGGAATCGCCACGGGCGAATGAAAAGATGATTGGCCAAAAAGAGAAAAAAAAATGGAAAAATAAAAGTTAATACACACACCGTAAGACTGTCAGAAATGAAAGAATCAAATACTCCCGATTACACAAAAATGGACAAACTTGCAACTTAATTATGATTTCTGAAGTGACACCTGCTTGTGGAGCTCTTGTGCCCAAGTGTACTTGGAATGGAGCTTAAAGCAAAGAGGGACATTTATTTCACACATTTCCCACCCAGACAAACTGGGAAACACACCCTAATGTGGAAAGTGCGAAGGCCTTGGCAGCGATACACCGTCAGCTCCTCACCTCTGTGCTCCAGGTCGTGATGGTTTTTCTCATCTTTCACTGGCAGGTGGGCCTGGCTACCCAAGGCCCCCAGGGCAAGCAGGCCAGAACCCGAGCCTGGCACAGGTGGGATGCCGGGAGGCTGCAGTCCTGAGGTATGGGGTGGCAGCTGTACAGGGGGTCCATGTGCTGCATGAGAGAGGTGCTGTGCTTGGAGCTGCTGCTGCTGCAGATGGACATACCATGAGTGGGTCAACAGGAAAGGACAGATGGACAAATGTACAATAGCCTTCCCATGGAAAGGAGCAGCCTGTACGAGTTATGAAAAACTCCACACCTGCCTAAGCAATTGAATCATGTTTAATGGCACGATCAACTGAAACAAAACCATAGTTAAAAAGCATAGTAGTAAAAGCACACACTTTTTAATTTCATTGTTCAATCTACTCTGTGACATTTGGTGCTACACTACACACAGGAATCCTATCAGGTAATACTGTGACAGGAACACACAAACAAACAAACAAACAAACAAAACAAACAAACATACACACTCCAATCAGAGAGGTATAGCAAAAACAGTTCTCTTCTCTGGTCAAATAAACACTCCAGTCAATTATTTGACAAAGACAGACTAGTTTCCACCTTCACAAAGTTATTACGGGTAACTTCATAAGACATTCCAAAAGAGTGAACACCAAAGCCTTCGGCACCCAAGCAGCCAGGCCAGTAGCCAAGGCAAAGACCTCTGGGTGCGTCCAGGCTGTCGGGCAGGGCGAAGGACACGTTCTGGCAGATGCTCACCCATCCCATACACACGCATCAATATTTAAAGGACTCTGGGAAATGGATGGGAGTTAAAAGGCACTCAGCATAGAGGCAAGCATTTTAAAACAAGGTTAAATAATACTTAGCACAGCCATCAATAAGGACCCCCACAATTTATTACCATCTTTGAGCCGCTACAATATTTCAACCCTGCTGCGGGAAGTGTTTTTTTTTTTTGTTTCCTCTTGCAACCAAGTTCAACTGCTAAGCATCTAAGGTCAAGTGAAGTATACATTTTGGTTTCATACAGTGCACGCGCGCGCACACACTCTCTAAAATTAAGAATAATTCTAGTATACGGGCATCAAAAATTGCATGCCCTGGAAAAATCTATTCAGAGCTTATTCATCTCAGAGGCAAGGTCAGCTAGATGCACATAATTATCCAGTGCATTGTGTGTTCATTAAAATAGACCTGGACCATAAATACACACATTTACATGAATTAAAAACACTGAGATTATTAATTATGTTGTGATGCTGTCAAAAAAAAAAAAAAAAAAAAAAAAAAAAAAGCCATTTGTGAAGCGAAAAAAGTCTGTTCGTGTTACACACGCGCACACACTCCACGCACAGACATATTGGGGGGGGGGGGATCAAAACAACCAATTAATTCACCAAGGAGGAACATCCCTGTTCTGGCTGCCTAATGAGAAGAACATGCAGAGAAGATCATCAAGAAGGCTCATTAGAAGGTCAGAACTGGAGAGAGAGGAAAATAAATAAATAAATGGCACACCTAATTCTAATTTAATATTCCTGGATAAAGACCTGTTCTTGTCACACTTATTCTTTTCATCTGTGCAAATGACTCCAAAGCCCTGGCAATTTCCACGGGGGAGAAGGAGGGGGAATAAAAAAAAAAAAAAAAGGCAATTTAATCTCACTGGCAAATCAGTCTCCGGCTGACTCAGATTTTGAGGTGAAAGCAGCATCCACTGCCAGCGAGCCCCCTCCCACTTAACCGTAATCCGCAGGCCTACAACCGCAACGCTTTGTCCCCCCCCCGCACCCAGCTAAACCAAAGGGGCTTGGGAAGTGACTGGACCGCTGCAAAAGCAAATGCTTCTTAACCAAAATCCACTGAAAAACCACATTCATGTCATACCGCACATGCACACACAGGATCAGCATAGAAAGACTGAACTGCAAACCAAGGGGGAGGCACAATGAGTAACAATATCAAACTTTCTTCTGAAATATCTCCTGCGCATATGCATACACATGGTATTTGTGTGCGCGCACCCAATACATGCATTTATACATACACGAGGACATAACCGTTTACCTACACAGCGCAAAACAAAGCAAACGTACCCGTGTAGAGGCCCTTCAGGTTACAAGACCAATGGCACACAGCCAGCAGCAGCATTCTTCAGTGGAAACCCTTACTGGCCCTCAAGTTCATCAATAAGATATGTTCGGAAGGCAGGTCTGTTTCTGTGTTACATCCTTCTCCTCCCATTAAAACCAGCAACATCCAATACACCTTGACCATCAATATTCATAAGCTTGTAGAAAATGCTTGCTTGATCCAAACAAATAACCAACGCTCACGTTTTCAGAAAAGACTCATTTCTCCCTTGTGAACAAAAAAGACCTCAGATTATAGAGACAACCCTGAACTGTGAATAGTACACATATAGTTTATAAGAAAGACCGGCAACTCACATTATATGACCACTTTGGACATTTACAAAATTTCCAAAGCGAAAAACAAACAATACCTATATAAAAGAGGCAGGCAAATGAGAAAATGGAAATCTAAATTTGAAACTCAAATGTGCAGATTAAGAATTATGCAAACTAGCAGTTCCTCAAAAAAGGAACAACACTCAGACAAATACCAAAACCATTGCTAATGTTTTACATGTGTACGCCTTACACATCTCAAGGGTTACTATTTACATAGGGTTTTATCTAATGGATAACAGACCTATTTTAACAGAAAGACCTTTCTCTACATACATTATGGGAAGAGGAAAAGACCATAAGCGATAGAGCTTCACACTCTGTTACTTAAGTGATAATATGGACTCAACATGCACCAATTTATAATGATTAACACCAGGGAATTTCTTCAAGTCATTTAACGCTGTAGTTAAGTATATGCATGTGCATTCTTCCTTTGTCTCATGCACGTATGCACACACATAAGTCTCTCTCACTCACACACACACACACACACACACACACACACACAGCATTCTGTGTCCCTCTCTCCCGCCTCCCAACTGCAGGCGGCTGCCAAATGCTGTTGGCTTCTGATTAACATTGAATCTTTAATGAATCCCCTCCCTCCCACAGCCTCTCGCACGGGGGGAATGCATAGAGATTGATCTCCTGCCATCTCGCTCCAACAAATAAAGCTTGTTTTTCCCCTGTCTGTTGGTGTCTGTATGTGTGTACCCAGTGCAGCACAGCTGAGTGCCAACATACTCCAGCTAGTGCAGCAAGGAGGCATTGAGGTCAGCAGGAGAGTGTGTGAGTGTGTGTGTGTGTGTGTGTGTTACGTGCGTTTGTGTAGGAGGCCTTGCCAAGCTGCTCCACTGAACAGCCGCCTGCTTAATGACAGGCCCTGCCGATGGTCGCATTCAGCCGGATTCGAGGAAGCAATTACCTTGAAAATGGGGGTCACAGTCCTGGCTCATTTGCCTTAATTGAATTCCAATATCGGCCTCCAGCTGCCCTGACCCGACTCTCAGGCTTCCTAATGACCGCTTCAAGGAGGCTAATCAAAGCAGGGTCAGCAAGATCCTCTGGAGCTCCAGCACAGGCTAACTGCAAGCAGTCACTGGGAGCAGGCTGGAGGAGCCTGTAATGATCAGCCCTGTGCAGGTGGTCACCGCGATCGAGCCGAGGCACCGGTCTCGGTGTCTAAGTACTGTAATTCTCAGGCCTCCGCAAAGGAGGAGGGGGAGGGAGGGGGAGGGGGTAAGGGTGTGGTCTAGAGAGAAACATCTCACAGAATTTGCGAAGAAGCCAAAGTGTGTACAAAAGTCTGTTTGACCGCCTGGAGGACATCTAGATGCACTTTGTCACCCTGGTGACATGCACCTTCTTCTGCACAGCTATATAGGTCAGCAGTGAAGGATGAGTGCTCTCACTCTGCCTTCATCCAATTAAAGCAACCCAACGTCCAAGTATAATCAGAGGCGGCCAAGCTGATTAAAATCTTAAAGTATAACCATTTCGAGCGCTGCTTTACTGTAACTTAATACTAGTCAGCCATCATTGCTCGCACGCGCGCAAACACACACACACACACTTTCTCCAACAGTTTAAAAAAAAGAGCTATATGAATAACATCAGTTCAAACTTTAAGAAAAAAACATGACAAACTCTAGCACCATATAGCAAAATATGAAATACAACAAAATTAGGCACACAATAACTGGCAGGGGCAAATCTGCACACATGAAGCTGCTGCTACTCCACCGTGAACAGACAGGGTGGGCTGACCACCACCACCACCCCTACATAACCATCCAACCTGCACAACCATTGGTACAGCAAATATTTATTCCTGCTCAGCCTCGCATGCAGGTTTGCCCCTGATTATGGTCAAATGAAGGAATAAAAGAGGGGTATACACACGGTAAGGGGCAGATTTGGAAGTCCACGTACCCCGATGATGGCATTCAGCTCAGTCATTGTCACCTGCTTGGCACGTTCAACAGCCTGCGCTACCTGCTGTTGGTGCTACAGAAGGGGAAAAAATAAAAGGAGACGATTAAAACACTATATCAAAATGTCCCTGCTGTACTTCAGAGTGCACAACACAAAAACCAATCTCATTTATCAGTATAAAAACTAAACACAGTAAGACTGAAGAAACAAAATTGCTCAAGCACAGTGCACAGTACACCCAGAAAGAAACACTCACCTCTTGTGACAGAAAAGGCATAATTTGAGCAAGGATTGCGTTGAGCCGTTTAGCAATCTCGGTCTGCAAAGGAAGAGATTGGACAAAGTGGTGAGATATGGCACGTCACCCATTTCACAAAGTGCGTACTGCTCCGCTTAGAAAATTTCTGACTTGACATAAATTTGGTGCTCTAGACACCTGAAACACCAATCCTTGGTAAGGCAGCCAGCAAACAGTAGCGGTGGCAGTAACATGCTAGGGGTAGAAGGTACTGGCAACTTCCCCTGGATCCAGGCTGTCAGGTCAGATCCAGTGGTGGCTAGCAGCTTCAAATTACACAAGCATTCTGCTGGGCAACTGCACCCAGTAGATCCATATGCCAAGAGGCCACCTTGACTAAAAATGGGGTCAATCCCAGTTTGGCTCCCTGAATCAAATCCATTGTTGAGGAGGACCACCAAGCAGAGATCTCCAAATATGCCATTATGTTGCTGCAGATGGTGAGGAGATAAAGGACATGAATACTTTAAACGTTTTTTTTTTTTAAACATTGTTTGCGCTGTCTTTGTCTCCTTAAGACAAACTGAACTCTGAGACCTCTCTACAACACCAGCTTCAGTGTCAGACCCCAAACTTAACTCCAGTAATCAGTGTGCAGTTCGAGTGCAGTTCATTATTATTGTTTTCTACAACTGACCATGCAGAGCACAGCAAGACAATACCCTTCAGGCAGAACATTGAGCACTTAAGAGTCATTCTAATACTGCCAGTGTCTTTCCAGAATAACATGCAGCAGAAACACAGACCCTGTCAGTCAATACAAATCAATTCAGCACTTTAAAACATCAAGCAGACTAAGTTGCTGGCATTTCCAAGCCTCACACCCATACAATTTTCATGTCCATGTTTTTATACTATGCAGCCTACAGCTCTGTCTTAAAAGCAATAACCTAAAAGGGCTCATGAAGTTCCCAACATGGCCAGCTAATGCCCTTTGTTCTTTTGTAAAGACAGAATTAGTGCAGAACAAATGGATCCCGAAGTTGGGAAAAGAAGCCAGCAGGTGTGGGTCTCCTCTAATCTCAATCCATCATCCCACTCAGTGTTCACACAGAAGGCATTGGGTTCCGGGCCCCAGCCCTGGGACAGTAGGCACACGTTCTAACCTATCAAACCTCTGGCCTGGGGGGGGGGGGGCAACCACAGAGACCCATCCTTCTTCTCCATTCCCACCTCCTCCAACATTCTTCCCACTCCCTATGCCAGCCCCCACATGCTGGCTCCAGCCTCCATTCTTCTGCCCCTCTTTGGGTTGCCACAGCAACTGCTGCAGCCCTATCTCACTCTGATCATTATGTAAATTGTACCTCTGCTTGACCGTAACAGGCTGTAAAATCATATTAAGTGCACGGAGGCAGGTCATTAAATTGAATTTTCGGGCTGTCAATCAGATCTGCAAATTAATGGTGGATAAAAGGAGTGAGGAGGAGGGGCTTCATGCTTCCATGGCTGGGGGAAAGGGGGAAGTGAAAGGGAGAGAGAAGCTGCAGGGCACACAGCCTGTGCTTTAGGGGCTGGGCCAGTCCACTACCGTGAGCAGGGAGGGGAGGCTACCAACCTAGGGTTAGAGGGGGAAAAAAAAGAGCACGCTCCATTCCTGTCTTGTATGTCTGGAACACAATCTGTCACTCAAACTACAATACTTGGTACAGCACTCAAGACATTGCACAGACCCCCCCCCTCCCCATTTTCTTTGTTTTTCCTTTTTCCTCAATGCCGGTGTTAGCAAGCAACCCCCTAAACACACACACACACACACACACACACACACACACTGGCACAGTTGAAATGTACATCCAGATGACCAGATGCTTTAAAAAAAAAAACCCACACTGTGCTGCCTTGCAGACCCAGAAAAGGTCTTATTGGGTGGGCATGCAGAGCAGTGAGCCCAGACCTCCATCACACTGCGCTGGAACCCACAAAAAGAAAACGAGAAAAAAAAAATCTTAGGAAATAAATATGCTGAGACCAGGAGTCCGAGAAGATTACACTTCCTTTCTTCACAGCAGCATGTTCATATCTATCCATGTAATTCAAAGGGGGGGAGAAAAAAAAAAACATATCAGAGCTTCTTTAAAAAAGAAAGGGGAAGCAAAGAGGTCTTGACATCAGCCTGATACGATTGCACAGCCAGGTCAGAGAAGCAGAGCCTTAGTAAATAAGCTATAATGACATCATGGCGAGAATATCAAACACACAAACAGCAGAACATGTAACATTTAGCATTCACTTTAAAGGGTAGAACCAAACCTACCACAGTAACTCTGGGTCAGCAGAGGTCCTATTACTACAAACAGTAGAAGTTCTGGCAAGACTTTATCATCTTTGTTCAGTGGAGAGAAAATACTACTGATAGCAGGAAACACTCAGCCAGACTGGATCTGCTGAAAGGTCTGGCATGCATCAAATGCAGTCCTCTAGGGCTACACGCATCACTGCTATGCTGACTCCAAAGAGGTTAGAGTGTAAATAAACATGCACATCAACAGGAACATGGAAGTGCATCTTAGATGTGGTAGCAGGGGGGAAGGGTCACATAACTCAGCACTTTATAGACATCTGTGATTTTTACACAAACATTTAAAGAAACAAAATGCTACAAAAAAAATTAGGAAGCATTTCCCAAATACCAAGATCCTCTACAGACCGAGGAGCAAGCTTTTAGCACAGCTGTAAGAGCTGATAAAAATGGGATTTTGTCACTTTAAGCCAGAGGAAAATGGAACCCCTTGAGTGGCAAGCCTTGCACTCTGGTACACAATTACAGGTACTCCGTGCATCTAGCACTGCGTCAAGAGCTCTCCTGGGCTGCACTGTCAATAGCACGTGGAAAGCCATTTGCCTGTTGCCATCAGCATTAGTAAAGTGGAGTGACACGCTAACAAGTAATAAATTAGTGGAAAAACAGCCCTAGATTGCAGCAATGTGCTTAACCGTGCCACGCCACAAATAAATCCCCAAGCTGGGTATGTTTCCATTCCTACAATACCAACAGTTAAATGACGGTACTACAATTAAACTCAAATTAACTTTTTTAAAGCACCAAAATAAAAAAATTGGATATTATAACCATAAAATTCTAAGGATTCACGCCATTTTCACACGTTGTCCATGTTTATCATATATCACACATAATATTGACACTATAAAAGCAATACAACACACACCAAGGCATGCGCTGTATGGGAAGGTTCCTGAGTCCTTAGACACACAGAAATATGGAGTTGATCTGAAGCTCAGCGAGAACCGCACCTGGCCCCTGGGGAGCACTGTCGGCCCTTCACCCCCAGCTAATGTGCAGCAAATCCAGGCCTAACCGTTTATCGATGTCTAAATTTCCCTGCCCATCGATCTGCTGAGAGGAGGCCAAGGATCTGGCCTTTAATCTGCAGGGTCCACGAGCGGACACAAATGTAACCTGAATCACGAGGGGAAGATTTTGTGTCGAACCACCCCACCAGACAGTGAACAAGGCCACCAAGTCAAAAGGAGGAACCTCGGTCCATATTAAACAAATTAGACTGGTTGAGTTGTAAAATGCCATGTTTTGCATTTCCAAAAAAAAAAAAAAAAACTCAATAAATAAAATTTGCATAGCGAGTCCCCAACGCAGCTGTTTAACAAGTTCATACAGCTATAAGGTCTCCCGATTTGTTTATAGTTCCTACACAAACACGCCTGCTTCGGTTCCTGCTGCTGTCTTCATGCACTAGTACCATAAATAAAACTGCTACTCACATCACTGCACTGGATATCTTCAAGAAATCTTAGAGCAGCTCTACACAATTGGTGATAAAATGGGTTACGCAGAATATGCCAAGAAACAAACAACTCATTTCACAGACCAGTCATATTTTACAGTATCTTTCATCAGTTTACAGATAAGTAGGACAAGCAGAAGACCAAAAGCGTTTAAAGATTAAATGTAGTTAAAGTTTCAATACTATATATTACAAGAAACACAAAATCACTTTTTTCTTCTTTTTTTTTTTTTAAAATCAAGATGGAAAGAATGCAGCAAGTTGCCAAAAAAACTGCATTGTTTAAAGCATTCTGTATTTCAGCTAAAGTTCAGGGTTACCGGACAAGAAACATCTCCCCAACCACCAGTTCTCTCTGTGCATGTCTTGCAAGAGTGGTCTGTGCTTACTTCAGAGACAGTTAGTATGTTTTGGCTCAGGGACAACTCAACCATCATCACCTTGGCAAATAATTCCCGGAATCCTGTATAAATTATTCATCTGAACAAGCTCTCTGCAGCCTCAGCCTCTCTCTCATATTCACTCGCTCCCTCTCTTTCTCTCTCACACAGAACTTTCCTTCGCGAGGCAGCCTCCGTTCTCAGCTGCGGCAGCTCATCAAGAAGTCGGCGAAACTCAGCACGAGCGCATAGACGCGCGCGCGTACGTGCGCGTTCGCCCCCGAGCACACCCAACCTGAAGAGATGCACGCTGTGCGCGGGATGCTCAGCTGGAGGCCAGGCAGGGCTGGCATAATGAGCGGCGATAATTAAAATCGCTTATTGACAGCAGGCTAAAACAATTACTTCCCAATTCCCACATAATAATATGGCTGTCAAAACAAATCACCCTGGGCTGCAACATCAGCCAATCTGGAGACCGAGGCCCACGCTCTCCTCGCTTGCAGCCTTGTTATGAAATCTGCATTATTAGTCAACACGAGAAAGAGGCAGAGACAGACAGGTGTATTTCCCCAGCTGCTGAATAAATCATCCAGCCAGGCAAATGTGCTTGCATGCATCAGAAAACTGAACCCGGGCCGTGTCGGCTCCACCCCCTCCCCCCCCCGTCTCCGCCTCCTGCCACTTGGGCACCGCCCTATCTGTTAACACCGTGCTGATGTCATCACAAACACTGCTTTGCAAAGATGGCTGCCATGTGAATTATTCACGGCCTTCAGTCAAATCCATTGGTCTATTGATAAAAGCAGGGCACTACAGCGAGTGAGTCGATTAGCCTGTTTATACTGGGCCATTCCAGCTTCCTGCACTAAAACATCTATTTTCTTCCTTCCTTCTGCCCGACGGAAACAAAGATCTTACAGAACGCTTCACGAGGAGTACAAAGACACACACACACTCCAGCAGTAAACACCGCATTTTCCAATCTGCCTTTATAACATTCATTTCATTATGCCTGCTGGACATGGCAAGAGTCACAAGACCCCCAAAGTCTACACTGATCTCACTACAATATCAAATTCACTAGCAAAAAGAGAAGCGGCCAAGACATTTTATGGTATTTAGACACTTCGAACCACAAGGGATACAAGTTCAAGGGGATAGTAAGTGTATTCAAAGGAGGAGAATTCATCAGGAGTATGAGTAGTGAAAGTCCACAACAATTGTGTGCACACTCTAAACCTTGCATTCATACCAACTGCTCTCCTCAATTGTTAGCCACACATTAAGGTGGCTGAACTGATGGGATCTTATCTTCAGGCTGCTCTCACTTTAGTTATTAAGTCACACACATCCCCACTGCCAAAGCCCCGACTTTAATCTTATCAAAGCAGCCCCTTCGCTCTGATGGCCTGTCACTGCTTCCTGGGGATTTTGTGTGTGTGTGTGTGTGTGTGTGTGTGTATGTTTATAATCTGCCCAACCCATGAGGCTACAACAGCCTACTGGCCCCTCCAGGTAGAGTCCACCACAGCAGAGTCTTTGGATTAATACAGTACTCCAATGCAACAAGTGTGCAGAGCATGCAGAATTAAAATCCTGTGGGACGTACCTGTTTGTGCATTTCAATGTTGAGTCCATAAGACATTTCATAATACTGGGAGAAGAGAGAAAAGATGCATATGTTAAAAACAATGTCACACTCAAAATTGCATCATTCAAAAAGTGAAATACATTACACATTCTAACATTCTAGTCAAAATGAAAATATCAGGGCGAAAACAATTTTCGGTTAAAGCAGAATTTCACAAGTTAGCTCATGAACGATGTTAATGGTCAACCATTCAACTTTTCAAACTATATGCAGAATAGCATGTGCCTTTTGCATAGACTGCAGTGGTATTTATTTTAAGAAATCTGCTGCAACTTTTGCCGAACTTCTATATGAAGATTAACCAAGCCTCTCAGATTACAGTGAAAATTAATGTATGTACATACCAGTTAAAACACAGATAAACAAACATGCCACAAAGCCAACACACCAGTTAACCAACGTGTGGGAACTGCGGTGTGCGTCTGTCGGCAGCATGTTAAAAATGAGCAGGAAGAGAAGCCATAACTGGACGAGCAAGTCACTTATTAACACCTCAGATCCTTCCTGCTTTCAAAGCTGCAGCCAACCCCCCCAGGACAGCTCTTTGTTCCCCACTTTCAGCAGGCGTCGTTCGAGAGAGAAGGCAAAGGACACGGTTCCAAATGGCTTGCAGCAAGGGCCATCCATTTAAGAGACCAGTGCTTTGTTGAGTTAATCAGCTTTTCAAACAAGTGAGCTGTAAATCTTAGATCAGAGCAAAAACATCGCACATAACTCACAGGCCAGTACTGTAAGCAGATGCTCTGGCTCTGAGTTGCTCCACTATGTTTATCTAACCTCCTCCTTAACAGACTGATATGACCTTTCCTGTGAAAAATAATGTTTAACAAAAGTACCATAGTGCTGGATAAAGTCAACCCTTGTACAGTATGTATAAACAAGATAAGGGAAGTAGACCTCTACGGTTCGGCTCGTACCATTATATCATGTCCAAATGGAAAAGGTTTGTTTATCTTTTCTATTTAAACCTTGCATAACCCCTAAACGTAATGTTTAGCCATCCATATGTTCTTGCTCTTTAAGGTAAAAACGACATTAATAAACAACACAATTTATTATATTTATTTGCTCAACAAAATATTTTGCAGCATTCAATTAAT
Source organism: Heterotis niloticus (assembly GCA_018136845.1). Lineage (NCBI taxonomy): Eukaryota > Metazoa > Chordata > Actinopteri > Osteoglossiformes > Osteoglossidae > Heterotis > Heterotis niloticus. The sequence continues at coordinate 8,876,764 of CM030904.1, forward strand.
TGAGTCTTAATTTATATTGCGCTAGACAGCATTAACTTGCGGGAATTACCATCACAACCCTACCACACACTGAGCTATACACACACTACTAGAACCTATAAAAATACACTACACCATTCCTTTACTGTAATAGAAGCTGTGAACTGCCTCGGGGAATAGTCATTAGGCAAATAAAGAAAAAATGAGAAAAACAATAAATTAAATTTAAAAAAAAAAAAAAAAAAAAGCCAGAACTGGTGCTTCAGGGTGTCAGCTGATCCTTTAAGAAGCATGCGTGGCTCTGAAAGTACTTGTGATTTCACAACCTATGACTCTTCCCATTCAGCTCACAATGAATGTACACTGCAGCCCCACCTGCAGACCCGGCCCACACACACACACACACACACACACACACACACACACACACACACACACACACACACACACACACACCCCTCATGCTCAACTGCCAACCTGCAGGGTCAGGTCAACACCCGCGTAAGTTAATCTTACCATAACATAGTGACGCTGCATCTCGGTCTTTTCATTGGCCAGTTTGTCATACTCGACCTTAAGACTGAATCAGAAAAAAAGGACATTTGTTTTAAACCACTGTAACAATACTAACAGGAATGCTAAACATTTCACTTTGCCAGTGACTGAATAAAAAAAAATTATGATACAGCATGCAATTATTACACTGCGTAACCAATACAGGAAACACATTATTAGTAATGTAATAGTTCCTCAAAATCGTAGTATTTTTGTAAAAGACCATATTTCCCCAAAAGTCAGAAGCCTCAAATATGAACATCACATACAGGACAGCTTACATTACATTAGTGATATGCTTGTGATTCAATTTCTGATTATAGGTCTGTGCCAAGCATATATCATCACATTCTGGGGTTAAGTAGGAAAACTCACATCATCCCATATAGGCATTTTTACATGATTACCTGTGATACTGGGCTTGCAGAAACTGAAATTCGTCTTTAATCCTGTCACAGGACTCCGCCACAGTGAATTTAAAGCCAGGCTGCCCAGGCTGATGTGGTGCCTGGAAAACAGTGATTATGACATTAAATGGGAGCGAACAGCAGACACGGGAGGACGGGGCAAAGGTGGACAGCCGAGGTCAACCCCCGCCATGTGTGACAGGTGAGCTCACACCGACGTGACATTGTCACAGGAGACATACTTAGCGTTTGAGTGTTTTAGTATCCCGACCGAGGAAAAAGTACATTTACAAAAAAGGAGAACCGAAAAAAAGAAAACAAAACAAACAGAACCTAAAACTTCACATGAGCAAAGGCCATCTCAACCGTAGGTTTACCAAGAGCTTTCGGACGTATTTTGAAAACGGGCAGAAATAATAGCAGCAGCGGGGAAACACGCTTTGGGAACAGTACTTGCAATACCAAAATACATTTTTTTGGAAGGACCTGAGTGCGCTATCGACTACAGCTCTGTGAAAGGTTCCCGGAGCCCCTGGATCGCGGGCGCCTTTTTCACGCTTCGAGTCGAACCGCGACCACTGTTTTCACCACAGAGCCGTCGCTGCGTCCGACGTTTTTTCCTTCCAATTCATATTTATGTTTGTCTCAGTATTTATTTGGAAACGTACAACTGCTGGAAGCACTGTATTCAGAGACGGATTAATTTGATTTTTATACGCATTTACTCCCCCCCACCACCACCTCTAAGCTGAACAGCACATCACACTCGTGTCCGTGGACGAGGGATTAACGAATGGAAATGAAATGCAGCCCATAAATAGTAAAGAAAGATCCCGCCGCGCTCCGGGGCTGCAGAGCCCCCCCCCACCACACACACACACACACACACACACACACATATACACATGCTCGCTCCCGGTCCACTCACCGGATGCCGCCCCTGGGGGTACATCTTGGTCGCGTCCCTTTTTTAAACTGGAAATCCGGGAAAACAGAGAGTCGAGGAACCCGAGCGGCGGCCCGCCTGCCCCCCGCAGACACAGCCCTCTGGGTGTCGGGGTCCTGGTGCTGATCGGCCTCTGGTCCGCTTCCGTGCGGGAAAAACAAAGCAAAACAATAAGCAGATGCACAAGCACAGCAGCGACCGGTTCGAAGAGCCCAGCGATGATCTCCCAGGGCAAAGAAGCATTCACATTGTCGCGCAGAGTCCAAATGAAGGCTTTTCCGTCTTTTTAAACACTACCAGCCGGTCTTTGAGTGCCCCCCGATCCGCGTGGAAACACGACTGAAATCGCTGAAAGCTGGGAGGAGGGGAAAAAAGTGTGAAAGGGGACGAGCAGCTTTCAGATCCGATCGAAGCAACTGGAGATGATCCGAGTGAAAAGACCCAAACCAGCAGCTAGTTAGTGGCGTGACCAGCGAGCGGGTGGCTCCGGCTTCCCCGGGTTATCTACCTTCGGGGGGGGGGGGGTGCTCCTCCACCGGTGTGCACACAGCGCCGATCGTCCCGAACGCCCCCCTCGGTGGTCTAACTGGTGCGCAGCGCCGACGGCGAGAGCCGCGCACGCATCCCCGGAGCGCGCTGCCGCGGAATCCGGAGCGACTGGGGTGCGTCGAAACCGCAGCGGACCGACAACCGGGTGTACGCGCCAATCCGAGAGCCTGCGACCCGGGTTTTTAAACCACACGCAAAAACAAAAATTCGCACTCCCGAGCGTGCCGCTTCTGGCTCTGTTTACGGAGAACAATAGGTGGGTTCGGAGGATCAGGTCCGGAGGAGTCCCGTTCGACGACGCGGAGAGCCGAAAATCGGCGGACAACTTTTTAGTTTTGCAGTGAAGCGACGTTGCGGTGCGCGCGCGCGCGTCCGTCTCGCCGAACCGCACGCAGACTAGGCGCACTGGCACGAGGGCTCGGCTGCCGCGAGAAGCGCCGCGCGCGGCCCAATCAGTTTCCTCACAAGCCTCCCTGGCCCGTCGACCAATGAGCAGGCGCCGTCCCCACGTGGGGCCGGCGGCCACTCCGACGCGCCGATTGGCCGGCGCCTCCACCGTAATATTCGCCATTTTGGAGCCGGACAGGTACTGAAGAAAAATAGCTTTCGCTCAAACAACGATAATAATTCGCGCACCAATGTAAATCGCGTGAAAGAATTCTCAAAAGAAGCAATAATTTCAATGTTCGTCTGCTTCCCCCCCCCTCCCAACCAAGCGCATAAATAAAGTGCGAAATCTCGGCGTGAACGCAGCACGGGTTCCACTAGCAATAAATGAATCTGCTTTTCGCAAAGCCAGGAGTTGTGCTGCTTTCGCGCTTAGTTTCGGCGAGCTGGTGTCGCAACGCGTCGTTCAAAACGCAGCGAAGGATCGCGCCAGCGTTCGCCAAGTCGGGTGCGAAAGTAGTGGCTGGCCGCACCGGGGTTATTGTGAGACTATGCGGGGAAGCATGTTAGCCGGCACCTTAGCAACTTCACGATGTAGAATTCATAACATCAACATATGATCGTTCGGTAATTCAACCTAACTGCACGCACATTTTCAATTAAACATTTCTTTTTTTTTTTTTTTAAATGAGGGGGGCGAGCGACGATTTGCAATCACAGCCGTGCATGGACGATCAACTACATCCAAACTGCTGGTTTGTTTTGTTTTGTTCTGCTTTCGGACGCCGAGCATCTTGAGCAAAAGCGCCCGCACTCGGAGGCCACAACATGTCTGCGCTCCACGAAGACGGCGCTTGGGAAGGAGGGGGAGGGGGGGGGGAGTGGTCACGTGACGCCGCTGACGCCGCGCTTTCCCCCTCCCCTCCCCCCCACGTGGGAGCGCGCGCCTCGTCGTCGGCGCCCGTCCAATGAGCGCGGAGCGGCGCCGCTCCCTCGGCCGCCATTGGCCGCGGCGAGCGGCGGCTGTCAGTCAGGACCCCGCGTTGTCAATCAATACCACGCGGGGTCGAGCGCTGACAAATGCCCGCGCCTCTCAGCCTCCCGCCTGCGAACAGCGCTCGCAATGGCTGCTTAATTAGCTTCGAATGGCTTTTCCCTCCGTCTCAAACAATCTGTCACTTCCATGTGGTAAAAAGGGTCTTGCATAAAACAAAGGGAAAGAGGAGAGAAAAAACAAGCAGGGGCTAAATATCGGTTTGATTTTTGCTCAACGAATACATTTTTATTACCGCAAAACAAAGCATCTTTCCCTTCATTCGCACGGGCTCGCTGCAGCCCAGCGGATTTTGCCCGTCATTTGTTTTTCTTAGTAGATTTAAAGAGGATTTTAACACGTGTGCGGTAATATAGGAGTTTCTCGGCGCCCGCGTTTCTGGTTTGCTGCTGCCGGCTCCTGCGTGGGGGCGGGAGGGTGTTTTTACAACAGGAAAAACCCCTGGTAATAAAGGAAAACAACACAAAAGAGCCGTGGATTCGAGCGGAGAATGTGCGAAGATTTACCTAAGATTGTAATTCCTTTAAGTATGTAATGTGTGTTAATTCTGCAGAAACCTTCAGCGCGCCGGGACGCATTTCTCCCGTCGTTGACTCACTGGTTGTTTGTTGGTTGTCGACGACGAGGTCCCGAGTCACCTTACAGTAAATTAAATCAAATCTGCCGGATGAGGGAAACACGGAACAGAATGGGTTTTTTTATTGTCATTATTAGGGGAAATGCGCTGTTTCATTGCGCTAATAAAACTTAACGCCTGATCGGTTTTCTTAATCTGCTTATACCTTCGTCCGCTCTCAGGTTATCCATTTAAAAAGCAATTCGCGGCAAAATGACTCGTTACATCTGTACAATCGAGGAGTTCTGTCAAAATGGCCCCTTGTGCTTGGTATTATATTTAAAAACAAACAAAAAAAAACATATTTCTTGGTACCTGCGAGTGAACAAGGGTGCAGCGAGGCTGAGGGGTGGGGGGGTCACTTGCGCAGGAGCGCCCGTCCCTCATTGGCCGCTACATTGTGAACTTTGGAATGAGCCCACGTGGGAGCGGAAGTGGCTGCAACAAATCCCTGGGCCGCGCTGGACATGACGTAACAATGGGGGGGTGTGTTTAAAAAAAAAAAAAATCGGGGTCATGCCCCCCCCACCAAACACACACACACACACACACACACACCCACCGTTGTGTTGTAAAGGTGCGTTAATTTGACACGCACCGTTCATTGCCTTCACATCGCAACGGCACTTTTACCCGTCAGAATTCCTGGACAAATATTTGATCGAAAAAAGGGAAGGAGTACAGTCAACACTACGTTCAAAATTGTAAAGAACTGACCTGTATGCCAAGACACCAGCCAACTTGGGCTGGTTGATTCTTAAGGATTATAACAAATGTAAACCTTTTAATGTAATGTAATCATTGCCTGACATGGTTTATTGTTCATACATCGCATGTCTCCTGCAAGCAGATGTGAGCATTTTAACTTTACTGATTAGCGTGGTTTTAGTTTACAGTTGGGGTGTCAGGCCCGGGGCAAACGGACAAACAGGCCTATGCGTGGCCCATGTGGGCCGTGTAGGTGCTGCGTGGCTCGGTCTTGTGTGAGAAGCGCAAGTGAGCTAATCTCTCACAGGCAACAAAGGAGCAGGCCTAAGCCCTCGGAGAGGGGCCTTCCACCCACGGAGACGTCCACGCTGTTTATTTACCCTGAAACCCCAGCCGCTGTGAAAGCCTCCACCCGAAGCCCTGCGAACTGGACTGTTTGCAGAGGTGGAATTAATTCTTTGCGTCCTTTTCGCCCAGGCTCCTTTGGACCGGCTTTCCCACAGCCACGCTTTGCCCCCCCCCCCCCCCGCTAAACAAACAAATAAACAAACAACCTTCTTTTTTTTTCCAGGATTCAAGTAGCAGTTTTCAATCAAGAGCCCTGCTTTCCCCTGCACTGTCCTACATCTGCTATTAGGCTCTCCTCAAACATGACAAAAACTATATTTCACAGCCAGCTTTACTGTGCCTGCTGCTGCCAGCACTGCACTTGATGCTTCTTGACCCGGGAGGGCAGAAATCTTAATGGCTCTCTTAGCAGCTGAGCGGTGAAAATAAGGCTCTGTTAAAACACACACTACTTGCGGCATTTGATAGCTATATTTCTCAGCAGCTATTTGACAATATTGCAGTTCATCATTTTGTTATCCGGAGCACATTTGACAACCGTGCTGTCAGCATGGTGAAATAATAAGATGGAATCGTAAAGGGGGGGGGGTGCTTTATAAATAAATTAATCGCGTTAATTATTTTGCATCGTTCCCTACATTCGCGCATCTGTGCCGGGTTTCCTGCTGGTGGAGCAAAAAAAGAAAAAAAAAGGAACGGAGGCCGTATTTCCATGATGAGTAAGTATTGTGCAGCAACGCCGCCTTGGGATTATTGACATGCTTTCATATGTGGGCTCAGGCATGAATAGAGACACATTCCAGGCCACAATGGGCCCAGTATGCAGCAGGGGGATGAATGGGCCAGAGTGTATCAGGGTTACTCGTCGGCCTGTAATCAATGCAAACAGGATGAAAAGCGTTATCAAAAGGGACAAATGCAGACATGAACAGTGTCGCCAAACAAAAGATGGAGACTTTGGCAGAAACCCCAGCCTGAGCTGAATATCACAAGCCGGGGGGGGGCGGCGGCGCAGGGTGGAGCCAATTACTTCTCGGAAATTCAAATTCTCTGACATCAACAGCCACTTAGCACTATCTTAAAAACACAAGGAGTAGCATTTTCACAGGCAACTAGAAGCCAATAGGTTTAGCATAACTAAAAGGGACTAACGCCGCTAATGCCGAAATATGTCATCTGTGCCGGAGCAGCGGTCACATGCAGGCTTGTTTGTTAGCCTAATGGATTCTGGCGTTGCCAGATTTCACGACCGGGGGGGGGGAAGGGGGAATAAAAAAATAAATAAATAAAAAATCAACACTTCTTCAAGAAGTCCCCTGAGAATCCTATCTGAGTAGATGGATTTGCTCTAATCCCATAATAAAAGAGGCAAAACTCTGCAAAGAAACCTGTGGCGTGTAAGCCTTTTGAAAACACAGCTGCCTATCAGTCCAATTCGTTAGGGCTCTGAAGGTAAACGGCGGGGAAAATAAGCACTAGAGGTCCTGAAAACTTTCGGCAACAATGGCTTCTTCCCCATGTTGTTAGAACCATCAATAGTGAGGACAGGCCCCGATACCCACATGGATAACATGCACTCTAATGCACTGCTTCGGCATTTTACACGGCCATCGGATGGTCATTTTTCTCCCAGAAAGAATCTTTTCAGATCACATTCATACCCCTGGATCAGAGGTTAACCCTATTCAGTTCATAACAAAAAACATAACAATGAGCCACATTTTGAGATCCAAGTCTTGCTAATGGCTTTTGTGCGCTCTCAAGATTCATCTGTCAAGTGGCTTGTGTACGCAGAATTAAAAAGATCCTTCTCCTTTAAACGATACTGTTCGTTGTTTCTTCCTCCAGGGGCCAGAGGGTCACATGAGATGAGGCCAGAGATGAGAGTGCTCCTATTTTACCTTCATCACTTCCTTTCTACTGCTCCAGGATAAATTTAGGTTGTAATTACTCAATCCTGTATTTAATTCCTTGTATGTATTTTCTGCTACTTGGCTCCCGGGGCCACGGATTGTGAGTTTTTCAGAGTTGCAAGTGACAGCAGTACAGGAAGTCTGTCATGAAATGTGTGTGTGTGTGGGGGGGGGGGTGAAGTAGCCTCTGTCTTCCGTTTCAAGTGTGAAAGCAGCGAGGAGTGGTCGACAGACCCTACTCCTGGGTACCAGGAACCTCAGTGCCAGGCGAGATGTTCCCTGGTGATGTGCGATGACCAAGGAGCGACAGCAGCACAGATCTTCACCTTCGACCTGAACTTTCCCCATTCACGCACATTTCGGATTGGCGGCGTTATCGCACTGCTGTTTCCAAATTGCCACGGATGCCCGGGGACATCTGCAAGTGAACTTCGGATGCCCTCGTGGTCTCCACCTTGTGCTCAAAAGGATGAAGCGCTGGGTGTGACTCTCCTTAGGGCGGGACTTTTAGCACATACTGCTATGGTGCTTCACCACGCCACCTCTTATACGCAAGCCTTTCTTTGGCAACACATCCAGGCTTGAGTTCTTCCTGTTTTTGTCCCTTCCTTGTCATAAACACTACAAAGTGCCTCCACCCCTCCCCTACCCACCCAAGTGGTCCCCGAGCACAATTCACCCACGGAGCGGCACAATGGGCTTTAGTTAACGTTTAACCGTCTCCACACCTATGAACGAGCCCTCCTTGCGAGCGGGCGCTTCTCCCGGCTCCAGCTCAATGGGATCTTCGCCTCCGTCAACAACTGCGGGCTCTTCGGAGCCCTTCTCTCCGTCACAGCAGGAGACCGTCCCGGCAAGACAAGTCTGAGGAGCTTTGGTGAGCAAGCAGCAACAGAAAGAGCTTAAGTTTGCCTTCGGGGATAAACTGGGTTTCCAAACAGGTTAGCTTACAAATCTGGCACCTTCCAAGGACAGCACAAAACAAATGCAAGAGACAATGAGTTGACAGCACTCTGCAGAAGATTCGGCCCTGAACAAACATCACTCTTGTGTTTTGTTTGGGCTCCCTAATTCGTCTCCGTCATTTCGCTCACTCGCTAACTCAGACGCACACACCTAAGACACAATGGGAAATGCGTTCCATTCTTGCTCCTTTCTAGCACACGAGCAAGGAAAACAGTGACATCAGTTCAATTCAGTCCAGTGACGCAACGAGAGGATAAATCGGCTCTGCCTAAGAGTCAGCCGCATTATGCCTTTGAAAGAAGCCTGACGCGTTGTAAAATGTGCATTTTACAGGCAACCCGATCTGATCTTCTCCCCCGGTTTTTGACACGGGAATGGCCCTGGTAACAAGTGCACTGAGTTCATTACTGGTTTCCAAGGGAACCAGAGCAGACCTCGAAGCCCGTGGCCAGACAAAGGCGATAGAGCACGCCGACCGAAGGGAGGGGGCTCACCTGGCTGCGACTGGGCCAGACCCGCTCCATCTGGACCGCCACACTGACCTCCTGGGAAAGGCAGCTGGGACGCTCCTGTGCAAACAGGCACAACCCAACCACTGCGAAAACCCGGAGGGTGTCCTGGCTTGTGCAAACCGCACCAAAGCCATCAGTCAGCCAAGCCACTGCAATTATTTCTGGCAGGCTTTGGTATTCTCAGTCACACTGGGGTGAATTTCTCCAACAGAGAAAATAAATGGGCGGCGGCGGGGGGGGGGGTCATCACAGCAAAAGGTGGTGTCTGTGACACTGCGGACACACCGTCCTACCACAGTGACCTGTGAAGACAAAGAGCATCGCTGGTAGCACCTATTCATCCTGGCCCACAGGCACGTGACCATCAGCCGCACACACCAACTCACCTTTCATTGACACCACACACTGGAAACACAGCAAGGTGCTTCTGAGGCTGATATGACAAAGCGTTCCCTCTTAAGAGCAATGCAGTCGCCATTTTTTACACATGTTGAACTCACTGAGTGGCGCTTTCCTGCTATCAGGCTTTCCCCGCTGTCCACTTATCGTGTGGCTGGAGAGCTGCCCAGGACCCATCTCTCCCATGCACTGACTGCCTGTCCCTTGGGGAGGGCACCGCAGCCCCATAACACTTTTCCTTGCTCTTAAGGCTCTCAGACACCCACCCAGTTTCTTGGCGCTTCCTGCGCTGAGGCTCATCAGAGGTAAAAAGGCTGACTCACGAGAATGCGCCGAGAGATACCAGGGCAAGCAGCTCCACGGAACTCCATCGTTCCTTTGTCAGGCGTGTCATAAAAACATGCACAGGGTTAAGCAAATTTTAATTAACTCTGCTGTATTTGTTGCAGAGGTTAAGGCATGCCGGGCACGAAGCTAAGAGCTGCTGCACTGTTGACAGCATGCGGCCTCAAGACGCAGTGGAGAATCGGACCACCGTCAGAAGACAGGAATCCTTGACGTGACTCTTAACGCTGCGACGGCGTTCGTCTAAAGCACACGCAGCTCCCAAAGATGGAGTGGCCTGTAGGTGAGCCTCTGCAACAGTAAAGCCAACAGAGAACCCCTGCAATGGCGCAGCCAGTTTCACGTGGCTTAAATGGCGAAAAGCAAATCCAGATCGAACATCACACAGACCCCAAACGAGACTTCATAAACGTGTTCAAGTGACGGAATGGCCATCGTGTGTTAATACAATGACAGAAAGGTCTAGAATGCAATGCATGTACATCATCTTCCCACAAGGGGGAAGCACATTTTACATTGTTTAATCCAAGACCCCACAGGGATTAAAGGCGACAAGTCCGAAAAACCCCAAGAGTTCATGTCCTGGCCAGGGTGGTGATCTTCCTCTCTGGGAGACAAGGTGACGGCTCTCGACAATAAATGTGCTATCGGCTCATCTCCCTCTTTTTCGCCGCTACTTATCCTGCGAACAGACCTGTCATCCACGTCAGCCAGCACTCAAGAGGCGCTCTTAAAAACCCATAAGGAGAACTGCTGAATACGGCTCTCGGTAATTAAGAGCGCACCGCTACCTGGGATGTCACCGAGAGGAAACGCTTTTACCCGTTTTTCAGACCTTCTGTGACGTTAGCGACGAAATAATAACTGTAGTAATGCATAGACGGTACAATGAAAAAAGAAGTCACGTATGAGTAGAGTTTATCTTTGATACACCCAACCCCGCAGTCATCCTCGCGAGTCGTGATTCCGGTGTGGGCTGTTGGGCCGGGCCTTGCGTCAGCACTGACCCAGAACCCACAGGGCGTGAAATTCCCACAGCACGCCATGAGAACAGCCCAGCAGGGCCGAGGGAGGCCACCTGGCAGCAGATAAGAGTCGCTGTCTGTGGAGGAAGCAGCTTTTACAGGGCTGCGACAAGGAGGGACCCAGTTACCCACTTAGGCTTGGGCAGAAATGCAGTCGAGACGGCCTACAATTATAGCTGCCCGTGTGCCCAAGGAACGGGCTGTGGAACTGGCGTTGCGAACTCATGCAGGAGCCACTGCAGAGCCTCTGTGCGAGGCTGTCAAGCCAGCAGCTGGATTTGCTGGTCTCTGAGATCCAGGGGCAACTTTCAGACTGCCTCCCTCCACAAAGAGTCCAGTCTTCTGGAAACACGGTGATTGCTATATAGAGTAACGCCCACCGTGAAATAGGAAATTTGACTGAATTATCTTTCAAGAAAGAGGTTTCAGATGTATGCTAAAAAGAAAAGGGCGGCGTGGAACCTGATCTGCCTCTTTTAGAGCCTCCTGGTTCTACAGTTCAGATTTCCCTGGGTTGTGTACTTCGATCAAACCTGCATTTAAAAACAGGAATTTGGTTGATGGATTCGGCGCGGCAAGGCCAACGTAACGCTATCATAAAACTGAAACGTAAGCTGTCGGTTGCATTGTGACTGTCTCTCTGCATTTCAGAAAATTTGCTTATTTAATGGGGCCTAAATTAAGTCCAATTATTTTGGTAAGGCATACATCTTAGTTGATTCAACTTAAACAGCATGCGGTATGTTTCCTGCCATTTACAGTTTGGTTCCCACACAAGTCATCAAACATCAAATGTAAACCACTAAGGCAAAATATAGCAATAAAACTATTTGCAAAAAAACTGCCGCAAAATTCAGGGCAGGTGAGCGGAGCTAAACTGACAGCTTGCTTTGTCCTCACTTGCGCAAATGAACTGCCGCTGATCCGAGAGTGTCGCACCTAGACAACACAGGGCAAAAATGCGGAATCAAAAAGGTAGGAGACACTATATAAATAAGAGAAAAATTATCATTTTAGAGCGCTGGCTATGTCATGAGCTAACCACGGAGGGGAGAATGGTCTGCAGAGAGCTGAAAGCAATGCACATTAAATCAACTGCCAGGTAAGAGAAGTACGTGGGCCAAAAAGTGCTTATGTCCTCCTCAGGTTACTGGGCCCTGCAGTTAATGGCCTCCATATGAACGTCCTGGGCTGGGTCGGCTTTCCTCCCAAGTACCTGAAAATTGTTCTTTGTTTGTATTGGAAAGAACCATTCGTGGGCCTCTTGACTGCAGTTCAAAGGCAGGAGGGAAGCCGATGACCATGCCAGTATCTACGGATAAGGAACAGATAACCAAGGCAGCTGCGAAAAGACACAGGGAGGACACGAGATAACAATTAGGTCCTTGATGCCCGAGTCAAGGATGCGCGCTCAAGAAGTTTCCTCTCATTACCATGGGTTTTGGGAACCTGGGTTCAAGTGCCTCCAGCAAACAGCCTCTCTCCGGCACTCCAGCCCCCATACGGCTCTGGCAAGGTCTTGGTGGATAGCGATCAGCAGGCAGGCGTCACCGAGAGGACACCCCCCTCCGGCCCAGTCCTCCTGAGCGGAGAAGAGCCAATACTGTGTACAAACAATACTCGCGGTCCCATTTACGCAGCGACCGGGCACATACGGGCAGATAATAATCCTCAAGGAGACACTTACGTCCGCATAACTCCAGCAGGCACGCTGGTTGTGTTCTTTTCAAAACAGAAGGAAGTTATTAATACTGACAAGGTTTTGATAATGAGGGCACATACAGCTGCGCAAGTTTAAAATGTACCGGATAGGAATGCTATTATTAATTGGGAGTTGTTAAACCTATTAAGAACTAAATTGCATGTGCACGTGTGGCCGTAAGCATGTGATTCGGCATGACTGCTCGGAATTAAATTGCGGGAGGAATATCCGGTTTTAATGAATTTTCGTTTGCTAAGCGGCGTGGAGAGATCAGGGCTTGGAAAAGCATCCAGCTGAGATTCAATTAATTCCACGGTGGCTCTGCGCACGAGAAAGTTCGACAGCGATCACGCTGGAAGATTATATTGCGTTTCGTGAAGGCGCCCTGTTTCTTCGGCTGGCCACTCGTCCCCCCCCCCCCCGAGGTCCTGGCTGGGCCGCATGGCTCCACAGCCACCAGCAGTGGAAAGAAGGGGAGGCAGATGGGGATGAGGGGCCAACGGGAGCGTGGCAGTGCCAAGAATCCAGTCATGGCTTCCGTTCGGGAGCATTGCTGCAGCGGCTCGCAGGGATGTGAACTATTAAATCGGTGCTAAACGACTTAAATAGATTGCCTTTCCCTTTGACTTAAGGCTCCCTGGACACAACCCAAAAGGTAGCCAGTTAATGAGCTGCAGACTGCGCTGACCCTGGGCCGCAAGGGTCTGCCAGAGTGCCGCGTCTGGACTCCCAGCTTCCTGTGTGGGTCTGAAGGGCGGGCCCTGCGACCTGGAGGATCGCTTTCGCTCGGTGCCAGGCAACTGATTGTGCCCTGCTTTCCCGCTCACGAACCACAACCCGCGCTCATTGTCACCAGGTAGCCAGCCAATGTCTTTAGCAGCTCAGCGGGAGTGCTTTCACTGAGCTTTGGCGAGTTGTCGGAAATGTTATCCACGCGATACTTCACCAATTTAAACGAAGGACACCCCGTTTAAGCACGAGTCTAACCTTAAACTCTATGGATAAATTGTAATCCTTAAATGACACAAGCTGAAAGTCACTTTTTCGCCACTATTTAGCTGACACATTAGGTTGAAGCAACTTAAGTTAAGCTGCTTACAATGATTTGCCCATTTATAGCAGAACCTGGATCCCTTAAGGGGAAGGCAGTGGCTTTAACTAGTACGCCACTTACTGCATCTGCTGGGACAAGTGTCTGACATGTACCCAGGGCCACTTCAGCGCTAACTGTTGCATTTATTAGGAAGCAAACTTTGGCACTAGGGTTATTTTTGGGTAGAATAGCTTGGGTCGCCAATTCTGCGTGAGCCACTGTAGTCGGTCGATGGGCCCCACCTGGGCCGACACTCGCCTACCGATCTGCTGCGGACACAAACTCCACTGCCAACGCTTTTTAGAGCACTGCAATTCAGCTGTCGGTACTAAATGGTATGCAGCGAAGACGTCACACACTGACAGGTGGTGTGCAGCCGAAGAACGTTTGTCTCATTAGCGTCTGTGAGACTGCAAACCTTCTGAAGACACGCATTATCCATCAAGGGTCTGAAAGTGACAAGGAGACAGTGTTTGTTGTTGTGTGTACAGGAAGCAGGTATCTCCATCTTCCCAGGGCATTGAGAACTTCCTGGTCTTTCCACAGTTGCTGAAAACACTTAAACACAACATGTGGAACTGCATGCTTTTAGTGTCACCATGCAAGGTTTTGTCTTCATACTGTTGGATTAGTAAAACTTAACCATCCTAATTTACCTGTTCTTCTTCATTTCAGTTTGTTTTTTTTGCGTGTGTAATGGGTGTGTAATGCTGTGGCCTCTACCACAGGTGCTTTACACTTCCCCCTCCTCTTCAGCACATGATCTTTTATGCTGGAAGGAGGGTCGGAGACTGCCGGGCTTGCCTGGACAATGCATTCGGTTTTCACCTGACACAAAACAAAGGCTACCTGTCGCCCCAGGCGGGCCGCCATTCATTTTCCTGTGTTAATTTTATGACCTCCACCAAAGATCATTTCTTTTCTATGTTGCTGCCACACAGTAATAGAGCAGCACCCCTCAAGGCAGAATTGACTTCACACAAGTACTTCCAGGCCCGGTGACTGACACAAGCTCGCTAAAAATAACTCCTTTAACCATCAGCGGGAGTTGCTTTGGAGCACCACCTCAGGTCAGCATTCGCTCAAAGAGAAACAGGGCAGGAGAACAGAACAGTAGAGTAGAAAGGAACAATGAGAAACAGAACAAGCTCTGAAGATTCAAGGGTTCAGGCAGAAGATCTGATCCATCTCAAATGGTCTCCCGGCTTGGTCTCCCGGCCGGTAGCCGTACTCCCGCTCAAAGATCTACAATGCCAGGGGGAGCCGATCACAGGACAAACCTCAGCCGGCCCTGTGAGAGTCGACACGTGGGTCTGATCACCAATATCTTTTCCGGTTGCGCTATCCACCATTACCCAACCACCAGGGCACTGTCGTTTTACCCAGATTTAGCATCTTTGACCTTTTTCGTGCGTTCTTGAGCAGCATGCTTGATACCAGGATTATGAAATGGTAATCTGCTGAACATCCATGGTCAACATAGCTTTCTTTATATAGGAACATATTAATATCGAGCCACCAGCGCATTATGCAGCTTTCTTGCGGACGTGTCTCGCTTTCCTTTCCACCGAAATTCCAATTTGACTTTCTTTGAATAATTCTCTAATCATCAGCTTGTACCTTCCAAAAGTCTCCCAAACAAGCCTGCAGCATCCAAATGTATTAACATAATCATCACCCACGGCAAGCTTAAAACAAATTGTATATTTAGTCTGTTTTAATGGGATTCAATTTTATTACATTTAAAAAGCACTCTTAAATGTTTCACATCTTCAGCATGGGTATGCCAGAAACTGCTTCAGTCAAATTTGCTTTTGTTCAGGTGCTTCTGCTCAGTCTTAATCCATAATTCTGCAAAAGAAAGAAAAAAAAAACCGCACACGATAAAAGATCACACAGGTGTTTGCGAGCACGCGTTCTGCCATCGCCGGCCTGGAAGGTGCAGAGATGTACGTAGGTCAGGGAGAAAGCGGCAGCTGCAAAGGGCGACAAAGTAAAAAGGCTTGGACCGCGAGGAACATTCTGGAAGCTTCTTTTATTTGGTCGCTGCAGGCTGTGCGAGCTTATGGAGCTGCCGCCATACAAGCAGGCTACGCATCTGCAGCGATAAACGGTCCGGTGCAGCGGCAATAGCAGCAATCGATGATTACATTTACAGCTGAGAGATCCTGAGCGGCAGGAAGGGAAATGATGTCATGACAGTTTACCCTCCACAGTTGCATAAATCATTACCCCGAACAGTGGGATCGCATTTACTGGGGAAGTGTTGATAAGGGACTGCCAGACATTGCGCTTGGGAGACATGAAGCTGGATCCATTACCAGGGACTCGTAATAACATACGTGGATCCTTTCTAAGCGATTGCACAGAATTCTGTGAGCAGCTCTTCAGACAGATGGCAAAATTAGCTGCAATTTCTATGTGAAAAGATGTCCCTCAAAAATAATTTGCGATTCCCAGAAAGAAGCACGTCTAGAAATGGACTGCAGCAAAGCAGAAAGAAGAAAATACCGCCGCAAAAGTTACACATTGCGAGATTCTTGCTTTGCACCTTAAATGAAAGTACTGGTTTAAAGGCTTCTGCAGGGGCCAAAAATAAAGAAAATGTGGGGGTTTTTTTTGTCTTCTAGCAGAAGAAGTAAGAAAGATGTACAACTTGGCAGTGTGTGTGTCGTGCGGGGAACTTCTGGTCTAGTATCTAAAAGGATTATATTGTCTCTGAGAAGCACTTAGGCAGTTATGTTTCCAAGGCTGACTATGTCATTCACCAAGCTGAGATTTTAATAAGAGCTACAGTGGTGTCACCACGGAAACAAGGCAGATGGGAGCTCGTACAAAGGCAGCTATATGGAGCAAACGCTTCATGTACGACTCCCAATGCTTTTAACTGGCGCCCTTGTATTTAGGGGATCACTGCTGTTTTTTCCAGTTTGGCGTGGCAGATAAAACAGATGAAACACTGGAATCTCTAAATCTTTCAAATAAGGTGACAATAAGTATTAGCATTTCATTTTTCACTTTACAGCCTTTAGTCCCGGCAACAGGTGTCTACATTGTTGTGCTTATTATGGGCTGAACAGAAGTTCTATCCAAAGCAAATCCAAGTCTGTTCATCTCACAGAAATACATTTTTTTCACTATCATATATTGAATAAAAAATCGTGGCGAAGCGTCTATGCTCCTTCGTCCATCGCTTCCCACCGGTTACAGCCTTGTTGACCGTTTTCAAGCTAAATCTTCGCAGCAGAGGCCATGCTTACCTCATTGTGAAGGAGTACCGGCTTTTTCATCTGACGGCGGAGCAATCGAAGAACCGTGGATTTCATCTACCAGTGGGTGCCCGCCCCCTCCCTTGAACCAGGGTAGTTTTTAAAGCTTTAAGAGCTAAACAAAGATTTCTGCGTGGCTGAAGAATGTTCCAGGAAAATCATTTAAAAAATCCCCCGAAAGTGAAAAATCATAACAAAAGTCAGTCTGACAGATACTTTCAATTGCCTTTGACCTGTGTACACCTGTAGGTTTTGGCCACACAATCCCACTCTCAGGTGTGACCGCAGCATCCGCCACCACACACCCAGTTACTCCCGCATACTTATCTCCTTCAGGCATCACTGATCTAGCTGGTGTAAAAAAATAATAATAAGCAAAAAATATTCAATTCAAAATCTGAATCACTGTGAGAATCGTGAGTCCAGGGCAATTTGGCACTGATTTCTTAACTTTTTTTGCTACTGTGACAACTACTGTGACGCGCAGACTAAAGTGTTTTCTTACTGTTAGTCAGGCCACCGCCACTCTGAAGTGCTGCTGAGAAAAAGCCTAGAACTCAAAAAACAAGGCCGCTTTCAAAACACTGCCATCTACTGGCTAGGAGTCTGGCAAGTGAATAGAAACCCTGCAGGTCTGCGTGAATCACACTTTCATGATGAACATAAGCTGAAGATGTTCTCTGCCTCCCTTTAGGTTCCCTTCTGTCTCTGCTAAGCCCTGTGGTCTTGCCAGG
The DNA here is from genome assembly GCA_018136845.1 of Heterotis niloticus. NCBI lineage: Eukaryota > Metazoa > Chordata > Actinopteri > Osteoglossiformes > Osteoglossidae > Heterotis > Heterotis niloticus. The sequence goes on from CM030904.1 coordinate 8,894,271, forward strand.
TCTCTGCAGCTCTTGTGAGGGATCCTCACCCTGGGGGGCATGACAGGAAACCTGGCAGAATCTCAGCTTCCTTAACATAATAGTCAAATGAACCCTGGGGTTTGTTAATGTGTGTGTGTGTGTGTGTGGGGGGGGGGGTGACGATGAATTAAAGGGTGCTCAGCTGTTAAAGGTAGGAGCGAGAAGTTCTCTAGTACATCAAAGCCTTCCTCTGCAGCATCTCTTATATTCCACCGCCTTGTGTGTGATGCCCTGCAAACATGGCCATCTGCAGCACACACACACACACACACGCGCGCACGCGCGCACGCACACACACATACAAGTGTATCGGCAGCAGCTTGTTGGCCCTCAGATGCTCTCCAGGAATGCCAGCCACTCCGCTGCCACATCCCCTCAGGACAGCATGTCAGGCAGAAATCTGAAAACACATTTTCAACCCCAGTGAACAATTGCCTTTCAGGGCGATCTGCTCCTTGTCCCTACTTGTCTCCCATGGCTTCCGCTGTGTGCTTGAACTAGGAGATAAATCCATATCTCTCTGGCAGGGTTGTGGCACCTGAGACCTGTTTTCATTCCATTTATTTATTTATCTACCTATCTCTGTACATCACCAGTTCACTCCCAAAGAGAAAGATTTCAATGCAAAAACTGAGTAAAAATGTGCAGAGGGACCCCCATCCCCTCACCCCAGTTGCCATTACACTCATCTCTGGTGAATGGCAACAGTGTCAACACTTAGGGTGAGTACAGAGGTCCAGGGGGAAGCACTATTGTCTAACTGCTCCTGGATGTGTGTTTGAGTCCCACTCAGTCCATGTGGAGTTTAAAAGGGCTTCAAGGTTCACTTTATTGCCGTTCTGTAGCTTTATAGTTTGTCCTGAACCAAATTTTGCTCCTCTGGGTGCTCAGGTTTCTTCCCACAGTTCAAAAACAATTGCTTCATGTGACTCTGTGTGTGTGCGTGTGTGTGTGTGTATGTGTGTGTGTGTGTGTATATGTGTGTGTGTGTGTATGTGTGTGCGCGTGCGCGTGTGTGTTAATTTGATCTGGTTTATAGATAGATGTATGACTAAGGAGGTTAGTGTGTCTAGCACTGTAAGTTGAGAGAAACGTATAAACGTGGCTGCGTATGGGAAAACAGCATGGCTGGAGTTTGTGAGAGGCAACATTAAGAGGGTTTTAAAGAGCAAAACACTGAAGGTGGCCAGCAGGTAATAAATGCAACGGTGAGGTTCATGCAAAAACAGCAGTCTGATTTCAGCCTGATCAGTTTGGTGTTTCTGAGGGGGGTCACAAGGTGCTGTCCCCAGACCGACCTGGTCCCTTCTCTGTCCCTCTCACCTTTAGAACAACATGGGAAACAAGCAACCGAGACAGGATGTGGCGACGCAAAGCACTGCGGGACTCGAAGCCAGGGGATGCGTCACAGATGAATGTCTGTGAAACAGTCACAGCAGCATTTCGACATCTCCAAGTGACCACAGGTGTGTCTGCGTACGCATCTGCGGCTTGCGTCTGACACGGCACGGCCTTCTGTATCGTAACGCTGAGACACAATGGAAACAGAAAAATAAGCTTGAGAGATCTTGGAGATACCGCACACTTGTGAAAAAAATAAATAACCTCAGCAGCTGCTTTTTTTTCTACTCTTTCTCTCTCTTTTCTTTTTTAGCCTCGGGACATTGTTTTGCTAGAATTATCGGCAGCTAAGCTTTTGGAAGCGCGGCGCATGTGGTTCACTGTGACATCGAAAATGAGCTTCCACAGCATGATGTGTTAGCAAAATCTGATTATGAATAACTGCTAAGATGACAATGAGTCGAAATTTATTTTTAAAAAAAAAAAAAACACATAAATAGAAAAGGGACTGAAGTTGCAACGTACAAAAATCAAAAAAAAAAAAAAAAAATTACGCCCATACCTTGCCTACCAGTCGGTAATTTCATGTTAGCATCCGGCATACAGATGAGAGAGAGAGAGAGAGACAGAGAGAGAGAGGACCAAACCCAAATGCAGCTCCTGCGTCTCATCAGAACAGGCGTGTGGAAAAACTGCGTGTTGCTGGTAATTAAAAACCCACTCCTTAGCCATGGAGGGTGGAGGAGAGGAAGCCAGGGATCGGAGGGCAGGGCAACCAAATGTACGTTGCCGACGGAGATGGAGCCACCTTCTGCAGCTGCCGCGCCGTTCGCGCTGCGTGCAGTAGCAGGTGCCGAGGCCCCGGAGTCGTGGTGGGGCCGCCGGTACAGATGTAGGCCCAACATGAAGGGTCAGCAGAATTCTGCCAAAAATACATCTCTGGCAAATTTTCCAAGCATCATCATTAACAGCTAAATTGCATCTTCTCCAGCAACTCCCCTTAATGTCCTCTCTCCATTGCAGTGCATTAACATTAAGACAAAGTCATGGGAGTTTAATCTGTCAGTCTAAGTAGGTTTGGCAGAGGCGGTTAATGTCTTTGAGACCACAATAAAGCCAAGCTAATGGCCAGAGTTGAGCTGCCGCTTCAGCAGAAGGAATCGCTCGGTCCCAAACTGCTGTGGCTCTCGCAGGTCGACAACAGGATGTGTTTGAGACAGTCGCTCGCTACTCGAGCCACCTGTCTGATGTGCATCTCCATCGAGTTAACAGTGCTGAGCCCACGTGCGCTGCTACGAGTCGGCAGCATGAGACCTTTCTCCTGGCCATGCACAACCAGTAGAAATAAAGACGACACCGTGAAGACAAAAAGTGCTAAGTGGGCCATTACATACAAAACCAAATAGGTACGTTTTGCTTCCAAAATTCTGATCGGAGGTAAAAAACATACATTGTGGCCTGCCTGGAAAGACCCATCATGCACTTTAGTGGCAGGGGAATGTGGCGGTTTGAGCAATTGCCAAGCAACCAGGAGACCCGGGTTCAAATCACACTCCTGCTGCAACATGTCTGTTCAGGGCAGTTTTGCTGAGTTACTCCAGTAAAGAGTACCCTGCGGTGTAAATAAGTAAATCATTGAACGTAGCTTGGTGCACAAACCTCACATTGTAAGTCAGTTTGGAAAATGTCAACCACGCGAACTAATAACAAGCAAATAAATAACTGGAGGTAACCCCAGTGGAAGATCGATGAGAAACAGCGAGCAGGGAACAGCTGATGCATGCCGAGGCCTGGCTTCTTCTCTAACAGAGGTGCACTTGTGGTGGGTCTGAGTGTGGCCCCCCTCCCAGGGCAGCTGAGGATGGTGTTGCACAGCCGGGGGCGGTGGAGTGCCCTGTCGAAAGCGCCTCACAGAGGCAGCGGGTTCAGCTCAGTGTGCACCGTCCAAACCGCAGCCCTGCTGCGTGCTGTAATTCAGCTCACCACCAAAACCACGGCTGCTGCTCCTGGCTGCGCCTGCAGACGCGGTTGCACCGGCCCTCGCTGTTTGTTTACGCAGAGCACAGAGCCCGGCCATTAAAAATGGGATTCCTGTCAAAAAATAAAAACAGACACTTTTCATGTACAAGGGCTGTAATTGTAGCCCTCAATGGGTGTTTTTTCCCTCTGACCTCTCAGTATAAACTCGAGAAGCCACTTAATGGGGGGGTAGAGCAAACAGGCTGTGGGACAGTGAGCCCACATGTGGCACAGGCCTGTATTTTTGGACAGGGCGGTGGGGCGGCTCCCTGGATCGCTGGGGGGACTCAACAGTGAGGTTGCTTGCTCTCCATCCAACACATGGCCGTGCGACTGACGCAACTTGTGCCATTGCGATGTCTGCCTTGGCCAAGTGCCCCTTTAATTCACTCATCATCACTCCCGTCGGGACTGAGCCGTGCATAATGTGATGCCGTGTCTTACAGCAATGCGAGACACGTGTACTGGTTATGAGCTCAGCTCCTGCTGACAGGCCACCAAAGTTCTTGAGCATGAAGGTTGAATCCCATCAAGCTAAACCACACACCCACTTCCCTGGGCAGTCTGTGCCACACACGTTCTCTCTCTTTCAGCTTTGCCGTGGCCTCTCTGGCCTCATACCTTTCCCGGCCCTGTCGCACTGGCTCCTGGTGGTCCCGTGCTACGCGGCAGGGTGTCAAAGACAGTTTGGGACTGTGGTCAGTTGGGCTACGAATAACTGGCGCCTCAGCGATGCTGCAACAGGGTGTCATTCTATGTCCAGTGACTCACATACAAGTCCAATTACAGGTGAGGTGAAGCATCACGGTCCAAGATGTGCCACTTAGCACACCAGAAAAGGAGGCTTACACAGAAAATGAAAGGAGCAACTGCTCATTGCCCATTTCCTTGCTGGAAAGCCTAAATGACAGGTTTGAATGAAGCCAGAAGTGTCTCATCTAGTAATCCAGTGTAATTTGTAAAATTATTTAAATCGGAAAAATTATATCAGCTGAACCTGGGAGGCTGTTGGAGAGCCTTGTCTGGTCCAGGCCAGTTTGTTTCCCAGTGCAGGTCCTGGATGGACAGCAGGACAGTTCCACTGATGGATCTGATCCTACCTGCAGGGTCAGCGCTCACCTGTCCACACAGGCTGCAACCCCACTGTTTTGTCCCTTGCTGTGTGCCCTCCCTCGCTAATATTATTATTGTAAATTCACTGTTTTGCTGAGGTCTGTGTGTAATTTCTGTGTTAATAGTGGTACAGGTGTATGATATATGGAAGTAGCATCCATTTTGGCCACTGTGAGATTATAATAGTGGTACAGGTGGTCTATTTTTGTAGCAGGGAAATCTGTGCGATCTTGCTGGGGTACATCTGGCCCATGGGGATACACAGGGCCACTGGATAATGAGGCAGAGGCTGTCTTGCACAGCCATCTTGCTGACATGGCTAGAGATCCCCTTCTGCTGTTCCCACCCCTGGAGCCTCACACAGCACTCGCTGTCGGCTGCACCTAGTAGCCCCCACGTTGCTTGGGCCCCAGCCAGCATCCAAGGTCCCCAACAGCGATGCTGTGGGACTGCAGGTCTGTCTTTCACCTAGACCCTCTCTGTGGGAGATGCTGAAGGCCGATTACAGACCGTGGTCAGTCCGAGACACAGTTCTTCTTTCTATTCTTAAAAACAATGACAGAGTTAAGCCAGCGCTGCGAAAACAAACCAGCATCGCTTGCAAAGCTGCTGCTCAAAGCATTTTCACTTCTCTCAGAAATGCAAGCCTTGGAGCGACTCCCACCAGGGTTGGGAGTGGCACTGCAACCCTGCAGTTCACACCAGGTCTCAGCAGGGATCGCTCCTTCTTAAAGTGTCCTTGAACCTGGGCCACAGAGGAGTGCTCCCTGGTGGCACTCTGATCAGTGGCAGACAGCAAGGCCCGCCCGGCCCCACAGAGGCTGTCAGTCCAGGGATGACGTCAGCACATCTCGGCTGTCCCTGGGGCAGTGATTTATGGGCTAATCTGAGGCTGTCTCCCTTGCTTCCAGCACCCCGCTTCCCCAGGATGTGCTAATAGGATGATGGAGCTCGGGTGTGAGGACAGCAGTCAGGAGCCATGGCACAATAGGAGCCCTCTCCCCTGTCAGACCTCCAGCCATCTATCTCAATAATCATAGAGGATCCAGAATGCAACAGTGAATCGCGCACGTTCCTGCTGCACACACACTCACACACGTGCACACAACCGTATGCATACATTCAGTTCTGCACCTGATCCATTAAACATCACATCAGGGGGGATATAACTGCTATAAAACAAATGCAAACAAAAAACATGTAACTCTGTGTGTGTGTGCGTGCGTGCGTGTGTGTGTGTGTGTGTGTATTTATTATTTGTTAAGTCAATTACAGGAACATGACAGTCACACCCAGTTTGCTGGTGGTGGCATTCTTGTCATTTTAAGTGGCTTGGTGACTCTCATATGCAATCCTGTGATCTCACCTCAGTTTAATGTATTGCATCTATATTATTATTATTATTATTATTATTATTATTATTATTATTATTGTTGTTGTTGTTGTTGTTGTTGTTGTTGTTGTTACACTGATGTGTATTATTAATAAATGGAAACATCACATTTTTTAATACAAATGTTATTATTTATTTCTATGGGTTTTTGGTGTTACTTGAACAAACATGGGCTGACTTTGTGGGGCCAAGAGTGCTTCTAACTTTCTTTCTTCTCTAACTTTCAAGATTTCCCCACTTTCTATACAAATGTTTCAAACACACACACACACACATACACACACTGACATACATGTGTTGCTGCTATATATACAGTGTCCATAAAAAAGATATTATTTAGATATTATTGATTTCTTAGCAAGAGGCCCAGATTTTGAGGACACAAATGATACACAGAACACCTTCACACTTCAACACATATGGCCAGTACACGCTAAACAAAACAGGGAAGTTACAGACCCAGTCAGCCAAGATTTCCAAAAGGGAATAACAGTTTGAAAACACATATTGACCCATTTTCTCCTGTATCTACTTGGCAAACCAAAAAGCAATTTGTCCAAACGAAAGTAAAACTAATAGGTGGCAAGATGAATGGGTAAGAGCAGCAGAGCAGGGCAAGGTTGGGCGCACAGCATTGCCAGGCACTAAATCACAAGATTATTGGTTTTATGAGCGAAGCCCATGTGAAAATAATTGCTAATGTTCCAAGAGTAACCACTGGAAATGAAGGTAATGGAGCAATTTACAAATTCTGATTGGAATACATGGAAAACTTCCAGCCCATCTCCTCTGTTATTTTACTGCTTCCAATAAAAACACCCCAAGCAGCACAAATGTTGTGGCTCACTATTAAAATCAATACCATTGCAGCCTAACTATTGTTTTTTTTTTGTTTTTTGTTTTTATCCTCTTCGATATTTAACTGTGGGATGAGAACGACTGCTTTGGTGTCGTACATCAAAGACCAAGCAGCTGAACATCCGGCGCGTAGTTCTGCTTTTCGTTCCGTTTAGTGCGTCCTCTGCCCATTGGCTGGTGTTCATCCACAGCTCAACGCACGCCGCGCAAGCAATTTTAAAAAAACATTTAATTAATAAGGGCACAATTTAAAGCAGCGTTTGTCAGCTACTGTGATTTTTTATCATTACGAATCTGTGCGTGCGCAGATGGGTTATATTACTGTGCTTTGTTAACAGGGTATTTGCTGAGCCAGACGTTAACGTACATAAGTTACGCTCCCAGTGTGTAATTCGGTGATGACCTTCAGAAAGTCAATGCACACGATCACACAGACTTTTGGCAACCTGGGCTTACCGGTACTTTCGGGCTTCTTGACTGCTGCCGCTCTCCGGCAACAGTGACTGACCAACTGGAAAAGTCACACAATGGCATAATGGGACGGTTGGAGAGGACTTCTGGTACCCAGCTGCACAGCATCCTGCACTGTACCTGTTGGGTGGGTCGGAGCAGATGCGCGCGTTCCTTCCCAACTCTGCCGTTCCTGTTTCTCCACGTGGGGAGGCCCTAATGAAAGGCCTGCCGCCGCCGTTTCTTCTATTTAGTGTGGCCATCCTGAAGGCAACCCTCAGCTTTGAACCAGCTGTTCATAACCCGCCTCTTCAGCTCAACTTCCACACAACACACCACCCATAAAGGAACCACAATGTAATTTTCCACTGGAGATCTGCATACTTGTGTGTACATCACAGCTGCTGGCCCAGCAATGTAGGCCTGATTCATCTGCGGGGACTTCCCTGGCCCAAAGTGTCCCTTCTGGTGGGGTGGTGCAGGCAGGGTGAGGGCACATTTACACTTTCCGCCAAATGGACAAACAATAAGACTGCAATGTAGTGTTTAGCTGATATCTTTATCAAAGGTGAACTACAGCAGTAAACATGCTACACAAACTGAATCCAATTATGTAACTATCTATACACCATGTAATACACGCACACGCACGCACGCATACCCAGCCACCTCCCTACAACCATCCACAAAATCCAGGCTACAGTAGAGTCTTCCTGTACACAAATAAGATCCCCTCTTTCCTGCTGTCAAGAAGGTGTCAACCATGACCGCTTTCTGTCAGACACCATCAGGAAGTTACTTATATATTTTAGGAACTTTCTGGCCTTTAGACAGCACTTGTAAGCACTGCCGACGCAAACTGGCCTTCTGCGGCAAGCAGCAGCAGCAGCAACTAATTTGGCGAGGCGCTTTGTTAAATGTAAACCATATTCTTTAAGAGCAGGCTGGAGCTGGTGGTGCGATCTGGTTTCCTTTTGGGTTTTTTAAACTTTCAGTTTTATTGTAAGCATCTGAACTCATGCTTCTAACCACTTCCCTTGTTAAAAGTACACTCAGTCCACATGCAAGCAAATTTGGGAGCACAATACTGTACAATTACAAGTCCCTCAAGTCCTAGTCACTACTACAAATGCAACTTTTGCCAGAAGCATCAGGCCAGCGCTATTATAAGTTTAATCCAACGCATTGTGTCGCACACTACAGCACGCCTGCAATGCCCCGCGATGGGGCCGTTAGGGTTGAAGGGTCACGCGTCTCATACGCACCTTCTGAAAAGAAGCACTAATAATAGAGTGTGGAGACAGGTAACCGTCTCTCATAATATTACTGTGCAGAAACACACACAACGTGTGGAGGAGTGGTTTGTGAAGAGTAGAAAACTAGCACAGCAGTTATTGCTCCAGCCACAACAAAGTCGTGAAGCGTGCTGTTCTCTTTTTGGCTGAGAGTGCGTTCTGTGTCCAAGTAGGTGTCACTGCAGTAACCGTGGCAGCAGACAGACCCAGCCACTCCGATGGTATCTGCAAACCCGTGGAACAGTCACTAAACCGCGCTGCTGCAAATGCGGCTGCGCCGAGACGCATATACGCATACACGTTCGGGTTTCTCTCAGCAGCGACGCGGGTGCCCGACTTCCCCACGGCAAATTTGTACATTTTCCACTTATGAGCTGCGCCTTCGCACGTTGGTTTGCTCAAGGTGTCAAGCGCTGTTCTGAGACTCCTCCCCTTCGCACCCACAGCATCACTCGTGAACCACACAAACATCCTTTTAGTTCAACCACCCTTTCCTTTGCCCCCTGGGTCCATCTCCAAAGTCTATTCCAGTATGCGGAGACACCCACGGGTGGAGTGAAAGGCATCTCGGATGTTAGTAGACCCTCTTCAGGCAAGTATGAGTCAAGGCATTCCCACCTGGCCTGGACTGAGCTGTGTGGGGTGCGGCGATAGCTAAAAAAGTATTATAGCTAAAGTGGTGGTATGTATTAATGGCAAACACAACACCCTTTCCAGTACACACACACACACACACACACACACACACACACACACACACACACTGACCTACACACACATATTTAATGTTTAGGGAATCCCACTTAGTTATACAGAATCTTAAACATCTTGTTGGGTATGACCCTGTCTACGGCAATGGCATGCGGATGATGGAGGGATCAGACAGCAGCCGTGACAGTGAGGCTGTGACGTCGAACCCGCAAAGAGCAAATATCACCATTGTAAGGCACCCCCCCCCCCCCCTCGCTGTTTGTTAGGGATTTACTTTCTCACGGCCGAAGCAAAACTTTCACATTCAGTTCACTGCCACAAGAGCAAGCTTTCAACCCTGCGTCTGTCCATAACCTTTTTCTCTTCTCCTATTTCAGTGGCTTCCTGCTGCTTTTTAAACCAGAAAAAAAAGCGCAATTCGCAAACATTAAATAATAACAATTCTAAACTCATTACATGGCTTAAGGAGGAAGAGGGGAGGTGTTCTTTCCCAGTTTCCATGGCAACCTGGGGCGCCAGGTGATGCATGCAAAAAGTTTGCAAGAAACGGCCAGCACTGGCGGAGGTGTCTCGTATTAGCAGGTGGAAAGAGGCAGGAGTAGGTGCCGGGGCCGAGCGGAAACCGAGGGCCTCGTCTCAAACCGTCTCCCCAGACGTCGCAAGCTCTTCAGAAACGGCAAGCAGAGAACGTTCAGTGCCGTTTCAAAATATTAAAAAAAGGAAATGTGTATTTATGTGGAAAGGTCAGACAACAGCATCATGACAGCGTGGGACCCAGCTGTACAGCTTCCTGTACTGTACAATTTTCCCTTTTATATATTAATAAATTATACACGTATATAGGTTTATGCATAAATGTACATGGGGAAAAGAGTTGCTAATGCAAAAGTGCTCCCCCGATCCTTCCCACTACCGGGTTTCCATCAAACGTTGCCAGAACGCAGCGCTATAATTCCGAAATCCCTGCTTCCTCATTTACATGGGTTTGCGACGTGTTGTTCCAACTCGTCAGCGTTTGATGTTTAAAAAAAGGCTTCTTGCACTCGCAGCCGCGCTGAGAGCGAGCAGGAGCTGCTGCTTGCGGTTTCTGGTTTGTGGGCTTTCTCAAGATACAGCATCTCACTTTCCCAGTCAGCACATATCCTGGCTGCTCAAGCCACAACTGTAGCTGTGAGATAACATGGGCAAATTGAAGCAGAAAAAAAAAGAAAGAAAGAAACAGGCCTTAAATATAGTCATGTGGCTGCGTCTCGGTGAGTAACAGTACAGTTCTATCTGTGTGCCTTTTTCCCGCTTCCTTTTTCAAGTAACGCGCAGCCGTGGAATAGGGGGCTGCCAATGTGTCTGTAAGTTGAGAGGAAGCAGGGCTTTTTCAAAGCGAGAGAAAAGGAGGGCACGACCACGTCACGTACCATAGCCACACTGGCTGGGGGCTGCGACAACAGCTAACATGAAAACCGCTGAACAAACCGAATAGTGTTTCTCTGGGTCGCTGTGCCTCCGTCTTCCTCATGCGCCCCACATGCATGTTCCTGTGGCTTTCTGAGCCTCAACTGCCGCGTTTCCTCTTGCCTGCTGAGCGTGAAAAGTGCACGTTCTCTCACAAATCAAAAGTGCGTCACTGTGTCACGACCAGCTGGACTGCTGAGAGACACCAGATTATATTTTAGTTGGCGTCTTGCCGTTGTGCATTAAGTTGTTGTCGAAACATTAAGCCATTAAGTGAGGTCAGGGTTTGAGGGCGGCAGAGTAGAATTGAATGTGGGTTCGAATCCTAGTCTGCGTGGGGTTTGCATGTTCTTCTTGTGCTTGTGTGGGTTTCCTTCCATGGTCCAAAGATAGGTGAATCGGTGACTCTAAATTGTGTGTGTGTGTGTATGTGTGTGATATTCCTCCAATAGACAGGTGTCCCTTCCAGGGTGTGCCCTGCTTCATTCCCTTCTTTTCTGGGATAAGTCTGTACCCCCGCAGTCTTGCAGTGGACAAGCAAGCACCTATTGATGATGGGTGGCCTTTGGTGTTTGAGCACATTAATGTAGTTTACAGCACGGTTGAGACATTCCACAACTGTTTAGATGTTTTCATCTTCTGTGAAATATATATCTGGGTCACTCTAAATACGAGCATCTGTTCAGCTAATGAATAATACAATATTGTAATTTGAAAGCCTGTAGCCTAAGCTTAGTGTGCTGTGGTTTAAGCCAGAACAGACACATCTGATTCCGCAGGAAAGCAGAAGAGAGACTCCTTGTGGAAGGGTGGGTGCGGTGGCCTGGGTCAGGATGTAGTGGTCTGGGACGCACCCACCTGCCGCTCAGCGAGGGGTCCGTCACCAGCGGGGGCTGGGCTCTGACCGCACGGGTTTGGCGGCACATCACAGGCCCTCTTTGGGTTCTGGAAAGCCAGGGGCTGGGCTGTGCTCTGACCACAAAGTTCCATGTGCAGGACCCCCCAGGGAGATCAGTGGCACGTGGGCAAATTAGAAACACGGAGACCTGGGCATGGTGGTGGCGCTCTGGGGCAGGCCAGCAGCCTACGTACGCATGGCCGCCTCCTGCCTACAAGGCAGATAACATTTGACTTCCACACTTCTACTTTAAACTCCTCCCTATAAAACGGCTCTGTCGAAATCGACCGCAACAAAGTGATGAGGAGGACCGGAGGATGCTGGGAGCATGAAGGCGCGGTGTGGTGGAAAACTGCCCTGGAGTGACTCCCCTCTCCCTCTCGCTCCATCTCTGCCGCTCGCAGCAGGATCTCACAGCTGCCTGCAGGTGCCACATCTGCCAGCCTCAGACTCGGGCTCTGAGATAATCGCTGTAATCCGCCGTCATCCCAATGGTTATCGCCACACTCTATAACCTCTTAATCCCTCTAATTCCCTCAGACGGCGCAGTCAGTCCTCCGTCAGACAGATCAGGATCCCTAACGCCGCGGCAGGCCTCGCGCGCAGTCCCTCCTTCCCGCTTGCAACTCACACCCTCAGACGCCCCGCGAACCAATGGGCCGACGAACTGCGCAGATGAGAAATTTGCCGCGCGGCCCACCGGGGGTCTCGGTCCACGGGGGGGGGGGCTTCGTGCGATGGAGACCTCCGTCCAGCAGCGGTGCGAGATCACGGCGAGGGTGCCGGGAGACATTACTGCGGCTCCCGCAGTATTATGTGCTGAAGGGAGTGTTAAGTGAACTAAATTAGGGGAAGAGCTGTCGAGCCAGAGCCCGCGATCGATAAACACTCCAGCAGTTTTACAGTGGCAGAAAAAAAAACCCCATTATAGCCGAAAAACTCTGTCTCCGCCGGCAGACGTTTCATCACATAATCAATACGTTCATAAAAGCGGAGGAGAGGCTGAAGGAAGGCAGGGGAGGGCAGGAGAGGCACTGGCATCACTATTTCATATATATCACCCTGTTGCCTGCAAATATTAATAAACTATAAGAGGAGGAGCATATTTATTTCTTCATTATTCTAATTAGCGTGGGGGGAGGCGCCCTGAAGAAGCAGCTCCGTGTGGCTCTCCACACCACATTAACCGCCCTGCCCTTTCGCTCCCCCCACCTCCCACCATTGAAGAACATGGCAAGGCAGGAGGGTTAGGGGTTAGGGGTCAGAGGTCAGCGCCATTCCTCCCCGCTGCATCTCCAGAGAGCGGGCGGCAGACAGGCTATTGATCAGGGGAAGGTATTATCAAACTGAGAACTGTTTGTCATTCCGCCAGCTTTGTGCATGAGCCTCTAATGGAGAACATCTCCCAGCCTCCCCGGTCCTGTCCTTGCGCTCCCTTGCGGCGCCCTCACGCCGTATCGATCCTAATTTCGCACGTCCTTGCCTCTCCCCTGCGACTGCCGTCTGGGGCGTGGCTTTAGCCCACGGATCACGCGCGGAGGACAAGAAGCGACCCCCTTGTCAGAGGTGAAATATTGGCCTGTTAGCTCTGACCCCCCCGCCCCCATACACACCCACCCCAGACGGATATTTCCTTGGTGCTGTGGCATCACTGGCTGCGAGGCCTCCTGCGGGAGCAGTTCATCAAGCTCCCACTTTCCAGGGCGGCAGCCAAGTGGAGTGTGACAAATCTCCATTTACCATCAGCGCCCAGGCGCACGGGCACGGTGTAAAATTAGAACTCCTCCACCAACGCCCCGCTGCTAATTCCATTTCCCGCAAATTAATAAGTGTTTTCTTTCTTCCCCCCTTTCCTTTGCCTCCCTGACGAAATGCATTATGTAGAAAAATAAGCTTGCACGCTAGTAATGAGGCATTGTTAGGTAATTCCCAAGCCAATTCTATCATTGTTTATGAAATAAATGCTTGATTATTGGCTCCAAAGCTCCACACCGTGGAGGGGGGGTAGAGCATGTGCTTTTCCGTACCACTGTTTTTATCCAAGCCATCCAAATATCCCCCATCCCCGCTCAGCCTTCTGCCGCTGCTTCTCATCTCCACTGCTGTCGTCGCCGGGGCGACGATGGGAAGCGGCGATTTGGTCAATCATAAAAAATAATGGCGGCGCGGAGAACTGAACGGGAAAGGTGAAGGCTCCGCCGTTCGTTCGCCAAGGCCTTTCACAGGCCCGCTGCTGCATACAAGCACCTCTCCCCACGTTGGGCGCGAGAACACCGAGGACCGCAGCTACTGTATGACACAGCACCAGTCGGCAGTGTCAGGGATGAACTAAGTTTGCCGTTGCGGTAACACAGTAGGAAGGTCAGTTACGCATTTAATGCAGCACACACGCGCACCATATTGCGAGCATATCTGAGGTGTTTTATCACATTGCGATCCATCTGAATGTCAGGTTAAGTGCTTATAACTGTTTATTCCTGCTTAGAGGGAAAACAACTTAATATGTTATATTGAATCGGTGTACTGGCACAGCACATAGTCTATATGTAAATGACAGAATTCATTATGTCCCTCGTGACCGGGTGTTTTCATAAATCCTGCACGGTAGGAAAATGGGTTACGAAGTCCACAAAACACCGCATATGAATTTCGGACAACCGTGGCCTCACGTCACAGGCGCGGGGCGATTTGCTGCATCGTGCAAACCTTATCGCGTGCAATGAACACCGCTGTCGCGCATGTTGTCCAAGGATGGAGTCGGTGAAATATCAGCCGCTCGAATCAGACACCGGGGCGGACACCGGGAGGAAGGCAGGGGGGCCTCATTGGCAGGCCACACAAAGCGGCGGGCTGTCTGCCGCGGGAAGGCCGCAACGATGAGAATTTAATGATATCCAGCTCCGCCGCTATTGATAGCCAAGGCATGAGGCTGCATTGTCAGTGTCTCTTAGATACAAGCCAGATTAGCGGCTCTGGGGGGATGAAAACGCCAGAGATCAATAGTACACAGGGGGGAATCAATAACCTGCACAACCATTCCGTGGCTCTCATTTGGCGCCCTCGATCGCTTTTCTCTTCTTTTTTTTCCCTTTTTTTTACAGCCAGTAGCGGTGTTAGTGTACCATTAACTGCAGTCATAAAACATGCATTATGGGTCTGTCACAGGACTGATGTGTTAATGCCTGCTGCTAATGAATATGAATGTTCTCTTCATAAATGTAGCTCTGTTTCATTACTTTTCTTTATACCTCACTAAACCCAGAAAGGTTACGCAGAAAGACATGTAAATCAATGGTTTACTGGGACAAAACAGCCTCTGAAACCAGTGCGCTGAAATGTTCAACCGTTGAGCGCAGAGCCCTGAGCTTCACTATATAAGTGCACAGACTGTGCTTAAATGTCCTTAGAAAAAATATGTATTTATCTTCTCTTATTACCCATTTTATAATTATATTTTGCAAAGGTCACTGGTTTTTGTATGAATGTACCGCAATTTCACAAATGGCTCGCAGTGGCGCTGCTTGCTAAAGACGACACTTACGCATTAAGGTAGCAGAAACTGTGAAACTGGGAATCTTGACAGAAATCTAGAGAAATTACTCCTAATTTCCCAGAATGCCCCACTCATCTTCTCCGGTCTTGGGGTAATAACAATAATGTTGAGAAACAAGAAAGAGAATTAACCTTCCGTGTTAACTCCTTTTCAGTTCACACCTTGCTGGCTAAAAAAAAAAGCCTAAAAATAGCCAGTTAGGATGATGAGGAAGTTTCTTAAAATGCAGAAATATCTTCAATACTTTGTAGTTATGTAGTTGTGTCATATCTAACAGACCACTGCCATTCTGCCTTATTTTGTTGGGCTGCTGTGGCAAAATAAAGTAAATTCACTGAAACAAATATTACTGTTAGACTTGAAATTTTTCTGCTTCACCTAAGAGCAAGACTTTCAGTGTTTTTGCCAGCTGCTTGGATCAGAAGAGGCACATTGACTGACTAATATCAACAAAATAGGCTGAATAATTTACACGCGGTGATGTCCGCAAATATGTAACTTAATAATCGAAGCCAAGGGAAAAATCCTGATAATCCAGGTGACTTTGCCGTAGGCGACAGAGGAGTGTGTGTTGGAGCGTTAACGCTGGTCCGGTCAAAGAGCATTGAGATGGCCTGGTGACGCACCTGTCCCTTCAGTTCACCTGCTGGGTATTTCAGCTGACGGCACTGGGTCCTTGCACGGAGGTACAGAACTTTGAAGCATCACCTCCAAGTCATGGTGCTGTTCAGATTCTTTAATGCTGCCCTTCTTGTGTTTTTATAACGTGCTTATTGCGTCTTGCTTAGTTGGCCGTGTAAGTTTTTCCCCCAGCATCAGCAGATGGTTCCCTAATCGCTCCGTATCTCAAAGCACTCATTTTAAGTGCAGGCTGGGTCTCATGTAGAGCATAGATGAGCCAGGGCATCCCTGCTGACTGCTTGGCTTGCGCCTCCTAGAGGCTGTGTCAGGAGGCCACACGAGGGGAGAGATTAGTGGCTCCTCAAACAACCTGTAAACCACCACCTCCCCCATTGTGCTGAACTGTGTGGTCGAACTGCGCAGTCAGTAGGAGAAGATGGACAAGACTGGGTGAAAGTCCAAGCCAGGAAATTGCACTGAACCACACTGGAA
Organism: Heterotis niloticus; assembly: GCA_018136845.1. NCBI lineage: Eukaryota > Metazoa > Chordata > Actinopteri > Osteoglossiformes > Osteoglossidae > Heterotis > Heterotis niloticus. The sequence goes on from CM030904.1 coordinate 8,910,485, forward strand.
ATGAAGCCTGAAAAAAGAAAAGGCAAAAAATGTTGCAGATGATGAAACAACTTCTTCTAAGACAACAAAATATTATATTAGTTAGTGCTCTAAAACTGTAGCGTGATGTAAAACTGAGTTTTTAGAACGGCTGGAAAAAAGGCGTCAGTTATACGTTCAAGTCATACATAAAGTTGAAAGGTCACAAAGCACTGCAGCGGGGAAAAACAAGCAACAGAAAGATGCCTTGTAGGTGGCAGTTAAGAAATCAGGTGTCTTAGAAGTTCTGGGGGCCCTTGAGGAGTTAAATGAGATAAATGCACTTTTGGTTTGACTAAGCTGAGGCTGAAGCAGTAGCACGGGTGACCATTCTAACGAAAACAGGAAGTCCGGAAGTGAAGCCGCATCTCAGCTCCGTAGGCTCAGGGCTTCTCGACAGCGATATTAGCGAAACCCAGACCGCAAGGCGAAAAGCGGGGCCGAGGCACCGCGGCGATAAGGATCGCCACGCGTCATCTGTTTCCATGAGAAAGCCGTCGGTGTGTGGGGGCCCGGGGGGGGGCAGCGCATCAGCAGCTCCTCTCCTCCGCCGAGGTGTTAGAAAGACCTTTCAGGACACACCGCCGGGGGTCACCTCCAGCACTGTGGAGGCCCATAGCAGCCAACCGTAAAATGTTGACACAAATTAATAAAGTAAGAAATATTTAAATGTCAAAAAATAACAGTTGCTTATTTATCCGTGCGTATAATTAATAAACAACATGCAGCTTTTACTTAAGCGTTTACAATGACATTTTAAATGTTATTTATATATTTAGATGCTTGTATGCCAACGCTCACACTTGTGTCTAATGCTCCAGCTTATTTGTTTAACATTTTAGCAGGTGTGGTTTGCTACCCACTTACTGTCATCAGTGCACTTACAGCGAGGCTCTGTCTTAAAAGATTTCTGCAAAAATTTCACACGTTACTAGGATATGTGCGAAAACTTACATCAGCGCCGGACAGGACGGATTTAGAAGCGGCACATCAGTTGCAGAGCAGCTTGCTGTACGAGTGCAGTCGCAGGTGTGTGCAGCGCTGCCCTGCACGACTTATCTGCTCGTGCGCCATTTAGACACGAGACGCTGCGGCCAGGAAAGCCGCCTCTTTCCATTCCTATCAGGACTGCAGCTTTTCAGCACGCCGCCGTTGCTTTTAATACCAAGGGGATTACCTGCTTGGTAAATTTTTGTTACACTTGTAGTTCTTATTAATCTCTGCTGGTCTGAAGGACACCGATGTCCGGGGGACCTAAGGGGACCTTCAGGCCTCCGGTTTGGGTCTGGGTTTCGCTTTAATTGGCAGCTCTCTGGACGAGTGGCTCCCACAGAGGCGGTTTTCATCGCCCTGATGTTGGCCCACACCTGCCAAGATTTCGGTCCACGAGTGCTTTAATAATTCAATAAGGATTTTATGCACAAATATGAGTGCTAGCCAAGCCATTTGCCAACAATCCCCTGGGCCTGCCCAGTTATTAAAGATGGAAATTATATATTCATAACACAGGATATTGCAGCTTGTTTATTTATAGCCAGCTCTATTTTCCCGATGTTTATTCTGATCAGTCTGTGTGAAGACGCTCGAGCCATCCACCTTTCTTTGCCCAGGGCAAAAATAAATAAACAAATAAACAAGCAAATAAATAAATAACCCAGGACAGCTAAATTGAACAAGCAGGGTTTTTCTCCAATTATTTCCAGGTTGGCGCACAGGCTGTCTGTTTCAGCATCTGTGCGTGCGTGTCAGCGCCGTGTGAGTGTCTCTCGCTGGTCCCGTTGATTCGGTTCTGGTGCAGAGGCACGGGAAGCCTGCAGACAGAACCCGCACCCATCGTGCTGTTGCGTAGCCGCGCCAGAGGGAGTCTCAACAAACCGACAAGAATCATCCTAGCAGCTGGGACGTGGCTGCCACAGATAACTGGGCGTGGTGGTTCAAAAGGGCGCCCCAGAGGTCCTGACACAGCAGCGCCAGTGAGCGAAAACTAGATACGTGCCTCTCCGCATCTCAACACCCACACCATAGCGCTGTTATTATTCATTTTCCTGTTCACCCTGAAACGAATAATAAACTAAAACCAAAGCATTCATCACTCGCCCACTCGCTGTCATTAACCGCTCGGCCTGCTCGGGGTCATGGGCGGCCCAGAGCCCATCCTGGAATCGCAGCTCATCTTAATCGTGTGCCAGATCTCAAGAGCGACGATAAACCAACTATCAGCGATAACTGTTTTGCCACATTTCGGCATCGTATGCGTAAAAACGGCTCTAAATCGATGACTGTTCTTCTAGGCTAACTTTTCTCGCTCTCGCATGTCTACCGGAAGAAGTACGGAATTGTTTTCTAATTGTTCTTCGAGGAGAAAATGCCCAGAAATGTTCACTGCCGAACGACTGCACAATGAAGAAGTTATAGAACACACCAGAAGCTCTCGAGCCAACTTTTTTCTCCTTTTTCCGAAAAGCCCTTAAGCGACTATCAGAGAATATTTGCTAGGCATCTACAAGGAGACTGACAATGATACAGTTGTGGACAAGCGTGTGCTCCCAGCATGCCTTGCAGAAATATGGCTGCCTTCCAAAAGGTGTTTGTCTTCATTTGTACAGATGTAGTGTGCGCTCCACAGGCGAGCTGAGGCAGCTTACCTGCCGGATGATGACTCAATCGCTGAAGGTCGAACTGAGCGATCCTTGGGCGCCGGTGACGCTGGGGCGGCTCTAAATCCCTCCCGTTCATTAACGGGGGATTTTGGATGGAACGGTCTGTTGCTGATAGCCGGTCGCTTTCACCGCACCCATTTCCCATTTACCAGCACGGGACAAGGGCGGCGTGTCTGGCTACCGGCCCACAAGCACAGACACAGCAGTTCTTTGTCAGCACCTACAAACAGGAGCCTGGCGGTAGCGCCGGCCACCCTGCTGCTAATAGCCATGGGGGGCAACTTCACCCCGAGCTGCACGGGTGACACCCGCAAGGTCGAAATTCTTGCTCCTTTCGCGTCTTCCCCAGGAACAGATGCTATATTAACCATCTGATCTTACTGGTGCGCAGCGGTCTAATTGAAATCAGCATTTAGTAGAACATATCAATACGTCAAGTCTTCCCTAATGGCTCTCGGTGTTGTTTAGTCATGGTGTTTCTTCCTGGCAGGCCTCACGGCAAACCTCATTCTTATTACTTAGAGGCAATCTCCAGTCGAGGGCCCGTGGCTGATCGCCATGTCACCCCAGTAATCCAGAAGGAGGCTTCTGCCCTTGAGAAGAACACCGATTTCAGCCTTTCGATTGCAGAGGACAGACCGACCTCGTAGGACTGCAATTACACTTTTGCTGGCCAAGGATCATGCGTTTTAGCAAGGGGATGGGAGATGGAGAGGAGTATTTATTGAAACACAAATAATCCAAATCAGGCCTGGCGGCAGGACTGCTCGGCTGTCAAGGGCTGAATGGGCGAGCCCTCCGGAGGTGGCTCGACGCTGAGGAAAACAGCGGGTAAATTCCCTTTGACCAGCGCGGCTAGTCCGACAGCCGGCCAGCGGCACTTTGCGCAGTTCTTCTGCTACCTCGGGGCACAAGGGGCACGGAGCAAAGCCTGGCCTGGGGAAAGGAGGGTTTGCATCTGTCAGTCAGAACCCTCTGAAGTAGCCGGCGAGGTCAGCGCTTTGACACCATCCGTTAGTCCCTTAGACTAAGTGCGCATCTGGCCTCTCAGCCACTGTCAAGCGGCCTTCAGAGAGGAGGGAGCGCGCATGTTCTAACAGTCTAAGCCTTGTTCGAGCCACTCAGTCACTCCTGGCTGGTTCACGCCGCCGATCTCTGCCAGTACCTGAGGCTACCTCATTCACCGGCACACAGGGGATAACTGTTACACCGGGTCTCTGAGTCAGAAAAGCGATGCGAAGATTTACGGCCGCACGGCCCCGATGGGTTTGGGCCAGATAATAGAACCATGTATTTTAACGTGTGGCTGAGCGAGGGCATGCTTTTGTTTTAATTTGAGCCACAGAGGCTGACTCGAACGAGTCGGGTGTTCGAACAATATCGACACTTCTTACCGTTTATAAAGAAATTTTAGGTTTGTGCGAGTGCAAGAGAAGTGGGTTTGTTCAAATGTTTAAGTATGGAACATTTAAATGAGCAAATAAGTTCAAAGTTTGTAAATGACCTCTTTGTGCTGTCACTGGGCTGCAAGAGAGCAAATAAATTGGTTTGCTGCGCTGCTGTGGAGCTACCAGCATAGCAGCCACGCAGACTGGCAGATTGCTTGCACATGGGAGCTGGAGCGGGCGTCGGCGGCGGCCTTAGCGGCTGCTCTGGCAGTTAACTGCTCGGGGGACAGTGTTTTGTTTAAAATGCACAAACGGCTATGCGATGCACTTACCACCGCACCACTATTGCACTTTATTGGTTTTAAACTGTTTGTAAAACATGGGATGTTCGCAGTGACAGGTGGCCGCTCTGTGACACGCACGCTCCTCACTTCCCGTCACAAACAACACGTTTGATAGGAGTGACCAGCCCGGTCCGGTGAGTTTTACAAAAAAACATCGCCCTTCGCCTCCGATTTATTTCTGAGACACTGGATGATGTGACTTATTAGTCCAAATAATTACTCAAGCAAAGCCATCAAGGGCTGAGGTAAATCAAACCGGGATCCACCACGTTCAAATGGCACTGTTCTGTGGATCCCAGAGAACACCATAGGCCGTCTTCAGACCTGGAATTCCCCTACTATTGCCATCTCGGTGTTTATACGACGCTTTAGTAACTTATTTACAGTATTGGACATGTTCATACGGCATGGCATCCTTACTTAAGTTACTCGGGGTAAGAACCTCGATCAAAGGCACTGCAGCAGCACCGGGGCGAAACTTCCTTCGACCAAGAACCGTTAAGCTGTCTGCGGCACCTGTTCCTAACAACCTGTCCAAGAACATGCGGTATACGCGCGATATTTATATATTAATGGGGGCAAACAAATTCGGGCTCACCCAAACAAGGCTGTTCCTGACACAATCGAGCCACGGCACTGAGAGTATTTGGCGGCTCCAGGCTTTGCTTGCTTGGCCAGTCGCTACGGAGCCTCTCCGCCAGTTGAGAGAAAGCGCTCTTGTCTCATTAGTGTGTCTAATTGGAGCCGGGATCTTTCCGGAACTCCGGCGCTAACTTTATCCTTTCCTGAAGAGGCAAACCGGGGGGTGAGTCGGGGGGGTTCAATAAGCTTCTGTGCCGAGATCCTGCAAAGCCAAGATGTTGAGGTGCCGGGGCCTGAAGTGTCTCCGACCCACCTCACACCCACCTTCTACCTCTTCACGCCTCCACCTTCTCCGTCCGCCCCATCCTGCCAACTTGGCCCATCGACCGGGCTACCCGACCCCCGGTTCGGCCCCCGATCACGCCGTCAGCAGTAATTCTTTTCCTCTCGCCAGAGAGGGAACCCACCGCTTCTTTGCTAGAAACTGCTGAGAGCTCCTAACTGTGCCTCTCATTCATCTTCAGAGATTATTGCCCCAGAAATAAGTAGCAAAATAGATCAGCTGTATTGCCAGCTACATCTATAATTAGCGCCCGGTGCCAGATGAGAATGAACTCTGGGCTTGGCTCATCTTCACAGTAATTAAGATAAAATGTAGCAATCGTTCAGGCTTGGAATTGGAAAAAAAAAAAAATGGAAGCTTGACAGGAGGCCAAGAGCCTATCTAAATGTTATTGGCTTTCATTTAAGACCCTTTTACTGTTTCAGCTAAGTACAGCAGCCAGCCTTTTAGCTTATTCTGCAGATTTATCCATATAGGCTCGCTCACATATTGAACGGCCAGATGTTTTTGATCTGAGGGGAAATCGACATGTTATATTGCATTACGCAAACACCGAGGCAATTCGGGAGTAAACAAGTCACGGAGTCGTTGAATTTTATGGGTCGCATTAATGTTTGAGCAATTTATCAAATTCGCACTTTGTGTCAAGTTGCCGTGGAGTTTTTTAACAAGGTCTGCTTTGGGTTTAAAGGCGCGCCTGCCTCCTGTAATAAAGCAGGTGGCGGCAAAAGTGTTGCTCAAACGGTCTTCTGCTGCCACTGAGCGTACGCCTGCTACCGTCAGTTGGCGCTCGTGTCGAACCGAGAAGGCGAAATAATCGGCCCGGGGCGCAGCCCCTTGAGAAATGGGAAAATACTGGCTTTTGTTTCACACGCTTCGGTCCGGTCCATTTTTATGGGTGCGATAAGAGGTTGCTGTTGCCGCACTCGAGCTTTCCAGATTCTGAGGAACCATCCAGGGCCCCGGCCTCCTTCACTGACCCACAAACAGGAAAACACAGTTGTCCTTGATTGCCCCTGGGATGCACAAGGTTCACGGGAGAACACAGAAGGTTTCAGGCTTGCGTCCAGCATTTAAAGCGGAAAAAATGCCAGTATCACATGGTCTTCTCCTCTTTGAAAGATACTAGAAGTTATTGCTAAGGCTTATAATATATATTTATTATAATAAAGGGGACAAACGTTTTGAACAGCTGGGACGCAACGCTCCAGCCGACTTGTAGCGTGACTTAGTGCGCCCCAGGTAATGAAGTGTAGCCATGGGGACGATTATGTATATTTTTCAGCGGAAGGCAAAATTTTCTTAGTACAGCAGTTATGCAATGAAAATAAAACAAGTGTGAAGAACAGAGCGAGCCTGCGATCCCGGACTGAATCGGGAAGGTCATAAAAAGACGATCGATCAGTTCATAATCCTTTGTTTAACTTCCACGCACTTTCAACTGTTGGAGTCTCTCGCTGTTTGCATTCCCGTGCTTTTGAAAATTGCTTTCTCCCGGTAAGTTTAGCACGTTGCTAAATATCCACTTTTCTCGAAACTCCGAGTTTACCTGACGCTTCGCTCTTTCCAGGGGAAAGGAACGGCTCACGGTCGCTGGCGTCAGCCCGCTCGCCCGAAGTCTCAAGCCTCCTTTACGTCCACTGTATTGTTTTATGCTGTTTGTTTATTTATTTGCAGCAGCCCATGTTGGGTAGCTAGGCATCTCTACAGTACGCCATTAGAAAATAAAAGCTGTAACTGAATTATGGAACATAGACGATGTACAGTATCCCTGGGTGATCGTGGCTTCTCTTCTAAACCTTGAAAAAGACTCAGGTTCCACACATGGTGGGGGTATTCTGACATGCATGATCGTGGAAGCTCCACCAAAGTGGCCTGGCACGGTAGGGTATGGTGCAGTAATTGTTGCTAGGAACCCTCCTGAAGTGAGATAGTGTTGTTGGATACTTGGTTCAGCACATCATTCAGTGCGCTATTCGGTATGGTATGGTAACGGCGAGCGGAAACGTGGTATGAGCGCACCTCGGGGACACGGAAGCACGGTGCTGGAGTCACAGCGGCGTGGATGTATAATTTCGGTTAATCGGGGTCTCTCCGGCGGCCTGTTTCTGCTTACAAGGTCCCCCACTACACTGGAAAATGCGCAAAACGTGCTAAGGTTTCGAGCTTATCGGAAACAGGGAGATCGTGCAAAATCCGTTCCGGGAGAGCTTTTGACAAAGAGGTTTCAGCCAAATTCCCGCATCTGAGAAACTTATTTCTGATCCTCTTCCCTCTGCTGCTTTCATATTCGGTGTCACCCCTGGCTCCCTGTTGCACGACGGCCTCTTTAACACATGTTCTCTGTAACTACTGGTGTGGTTTGGCTGCACTTTGACTTAAATGCGCGAGTGTTGAAATTTTCTCTCCACCTCAGCTAACAGCCTCTGAGCTTGGTAGAAATATATTTTACATATCGGGTGAAGCCATCGGCGTTATCTTGTGAATGTTTAATATACCTGTGGACATGCGGTTTATAAGAGACACCAAGAATAATGCCGGGACCCCCTTCCCACGGGACTCAGAGGAATCGAATTGAGATCACGAGGCATCTTCGTGAGCAGCGCAACGCTGTTCTAACATAAAATGATCCGTAAGCTGAGCGAAACTCAAACGATTTCTCCGAGAAGGCCTAACATGACTCAAAGAAAACAATGAAACTAGTGCAGAGGTTCACTGCAGAAGCGGGTGTCGCGCAGGACGGTACACCTGCCCCCTTGGCACGCCGTCAGTGGAATTCACGCCCTCTTTCCGAAGAGAGATGCACACAAACATCCCCGCGAGTAAGCGGTCGGTTGAATAGAAGGATGAATAATGCACAAACACAAAGGCATACATGGGCCGGCACTCATGCGCGCACGCACGCACGGGCGCATTTCAGCGGGAGAACCCAAGTCCACGCCTGGCTGGCGACACGGCGGCTCGGTGCAACGCAATTTACATTTGCAGATGGAAAGCGCTTCCTGTATAAAATGTGTTGTTTTCTGTGACATGTTTTTCGCCGCTTTAAAACCAACACACGGAGCGGCTCCACTGAATAAGCTGTAAAGCTTAACCGCGGGCAGTGCCTTTAATTGGTCTCTCCACTGCCCCCCCCCCCCTTCCGTTTTTTCGCACAATTCCTTGAAGATTTGTTGACGTTAATATTTTATGAGCAACATTTTGCAGACTCCGGCCAACTTTTGGAAATTAATGAGTCGGGACATGAATCCAAAGGCTCCTTTCGCAAGCGGCAGCCGTCGGGAGGAGGCCGCGTTGTAGAGTGCGGAGGGGGGTGCGGGAGTCTGGCGAACGCCTGCGACAAGGCGCGCGTGGGGGGCCTGTTGGAGATGGGCGTCTCGGTCCGCTTTAATCAGCGAATTGTTTGGAGGGAAGCTTTTCTAATCCGGCATTATAGCGCAAGATCAATGCAACTCCCTCGCACGCTCCTCCAGTGATAAAAAAGAAGGGCGGCCATCAAATATTCATAAAGAAATCTCTCCCAGGACCGTGCTTCCCGAGAGCCAGGCAGGAAACAAAGCGGCACCATTGCTTCAACAGTCGGGCTGCGGGTTCATAACGGAGCGGCGAGAAGCCCTGGTCGGGTTCTGTTCGGTACGCCGCTGAAAAGCAGGCACCGCAGGCCCGCAGGCCCCACAATGCATCGGTGCTTTATTCCTAATGGTGCACAGGAGTCCTTTTTCTGTCAAAGCCTCATTACGTTCGTGAAACACCGCAGACGGCGAACTCCGCCAAGGCGCACGCTGCTCGCTGCTGCGTCCCACAGCCTCCTGGTGGTGATCTCAGAACACGGAGAGGTCTTTTTTTTCTTCTTCTTCTTCTTCTTCTTCTTTTTTCCGACCGCAGTTCTGAAGCGGCACCTCAGCGCATGGCAAAACATGCAACGGATGGCGGTCTAACCAACGAACGCCGCGCAGATCTGAGCAGTCGATCGCGCTCCGCAGTTATGTTATTAATCATCCGAGCGACCCGTTTCCCTGATCTGCGCCGCCGTGCCCCCCGTGGAGGCCCGGAACCCGCAGGCGAGCGCTAGGCCCCGCCTACTACACGTCCCAGCCAGGCCCGCGCTCCCCAGCGCTTCCCACGCCGGCTGCCTTGCTCAATATTGCATGAATCCGCGAGAAGTGAATTCAGGCTTTTGTTTTTGCTCGGCAGCAAGATAAATAAAACATGTCCCCAGAATCATAAGGACAATTAAACGAACAACAGCAAAGGGCAGTAAACAGGAAACATCTTTGAATCTTCCCCACAGAGAGTTTTGTCACAGTTTTATCCCAGCAATTTAGAGCTATGAAACAACAAAGGGGTACGAGCGCCTTCTTTCTTCCCCTCCTTAATCAAAACGAAAACGGTGTTCCGCTCGAAACAACAGGAGAAACCATCCAAGAGGAAAGCTGAAGCGCGCGCGACACCTCGCAGCCGATTCCAAGGGGTTTATTCGGCTCCGTTTTGCACGCACGGTGTGTGTTTTATTCCTTTGAGCATGCTTGTTGGCGAGAAGAACTTGACAACAGCGCATAAGGGATGTTGGCGTCACCCCAAAGATGGAGAAGAGCGCGGTGGACGTACAGAGACGGGCATCCGTAAACGCTGTTTAGATGACAATTTTGACCTATGCGACTGACAATCTTGGGTTTCTATGCTAAGCTGCTTACGATGTTTGCCCATTCAGTTATAGAGCTGGGTGATTTTTACCGCACCAGTTCAGGTAAATGCTTACCTTATCTTGCAAAGGTACAGCAAGAGCGAGGCCTCGAACCCAGCACCTTTGGGCCAAAGCTCGAGCCACTATGCCGCCCGCTGTCATAACAGCCCCATATTCCTACAGCTCTCGAATGGATTCCACCCCTGTTCATCCACACCTGAGAGTAACCAGCACAGACGTATTACAGTAGGCCAGTTTTGCTGGGGGGGGGGGGGTGGTGTCTATTAAAAATTTTTCTCAGACTTGCGCGTCTTGCATCATAGAAGAACGCTTCCGTCATCGACGCCAAACCGCAAACGGCATCTACAGAACAGGCCTCTTCGCCCACGACCGCGCGGACGTCGCCGTAAACGGCAACCACTCGAAACGGGCCAAACCATCCCGCTCCGACGAACCGCGACCGCCGGGTACGATTTCACGCCGATCCGCTCCGCTGGAAAAAAAATTACAATTTTTAAAAATTTTTATTTAAATTAAAAAAAAAAAAAAAAAAGACTTAACTCGTTCAACCCGCCGCCGCCCCCCCCGCCGTCTAAACAGCGAAAGTGCCAACACTTAAGCACGATTAGTTCTTGGTGATATAATTCACTTTAATCTTTTTTAATGTTTGCCGGTATTTGCTTGAAAGCAGAAGCAACAAGTACATAATTATCGCAGCAGTTAAGCTGCCAAAACACAAGCACATTTCGTGAAGCACCTTTGAAACAGTGAGCGCGACGATCCATTAGCATCTGCTGTAAAGCTTATTAATCATCTAACAGGCAATTAGCAAGCTGTTACCGTCCGTGGTTGCTACGCAAATATATTCCTGGGTTAATTCCTTCCTCCGATAATAAAAAACATTATGAAAATGAGCTCCGCGCCGGTGTAAATGATCTATGCTGTTAATTGCATCGCCGCGTTACAAATTCGCCACGAACCTAGTCGGGACGCCGCAAAATATTTCTTGGGCTGTTAAAGAAATTGAAGCGGTGGTCGCCGCTTGGCCGGCGGGGATTTATAGATGGCGGCGGTGATGCCCGTCCCCATCCTGTCTGTGAGCTGGATGGGAAAAGGGCTCGGTGTTGGGCGGGCGTGTTTAAAGGGGGGCGGTCGTACGTTTCTGTCGCACGATATGGGCGAGGGGCTTAGTGTGTGGCACCTCCCTTGTAAAAAAAAAAAAAAAAAACACAGAGAGAGAGAGAGAGCAAGCAGCCTCCCTCAAAAGTCGTCAATATCAAAAAGCTGAAAGGTGATCCTGAACAGACGCATTAGCTCCCAGGTACAGGCGCTGTGGTCACGTGACCGGCTCTGCGCCGGGGCCGGGACTGCGCTTTAGCTGCTGTGATATTTACCAAAGTGCTGATTTCTGACAGCAAACGTGGTGATGCGAAGCACCGTGTTGACCACGGCGGTCGTGGTTTCCAGTGCATGGGTCGCCACCTCCTTACCTGAGACCCATCCCAGTGCCTGTTGCTAATCTACACGGTACAGGCACTGGGAAGCAATTGCGCGGTGTGTATATGATGAGACCCATGGCGAAACCACGCATGCGTGCGGGGCGATGGGTGGGGGGGAGGCCAGTAACTGGAAGCGGAAGGCAGACCGAATTGACTGATATCGGACTCCGTCATTTTGCCGCTGCGATGTTTCGATGCCGCTGCGGGACCTCGGTCACGGTGGCGAGTGGGGCAAACGTGCCACCCACCAAAAGCACTCGTTTTCATCACCCACCCGATGGAGGAGGAAACGGGATGTGGGGCAGAGACAGAACAAACGGGCGGCGTGTTTATTCTCGCAGATTTCCCCCAGAAGGCCCCTCACACCACACTCCCGCCATGCTGCTGACAGACCCTGGCTACCGATCACAGGCACGCACAAGTGCGAACTATTTGTGGTCGAGGAGGCCTCCCCTCCTAAACACACATGCACACGCTGCAGAGCATAGCCAATTGGATTATGCCACAGTGTCACATGCCAGATGTTTTCACCATTAGGTTTCGTGAAAAACCGCCCGATTCCTTGCGCTCGCACTCATCTGGAAAGCTGTGCTGCACACAGTAGGGCCACATTCTTTTATATTTAGATAAGCCTGATGGAAGTTTATTTTGCCCAGATGTTCGGTGTTTAAAAATAGCCTAATGGCAATTCAGCCAGTATGGCTGCAGCCTTCTTGCAAAGAGGAATTTCAGGACTTGCTAAATATATTTAGCCTTTCTGAAGGCCCTGAGTCATTCGCGGTCTGTAACTCTGGGTCATTCGCCGCGGTTTTGAGGTTAGACCTCACACAGAGTTCAACCTTATTCGGGATTTACCGCACAACTTGTTCGGGCACTCGTTTTGTCGGCGGGTCGATCGATTATGAAAACGAGATGAGAATTCGCAAAGGCCGGCTCGCCTTCCGGCCGACCGCGTTTCTTTGGCCGAGGAGCACGGGACCGAATCCGGTTTCCCCGCTACCTCCGAGGTTGGCATTTATGGGGCGGCGGCCGCAATTACTCCCTGTCCCCGTCGCGCCTCCTCCTCCGCTGCCCAGTCAATTAACGCGTGAGTAATACCAACCCTATTAGAGGCAGCCGATGCCCAGGGAGTCGTGTCATCCTCCGCAGGAGGGATTGCTTAATATAGAGCCGGGCTCGGAGGAGCGTTTACCACAGCACAATCCGCTGAAATCAATAACAACAGTCAGGCTATATCGTTTCAAACAAGGAAACTAAGGGGATGATAAAAGCACTCGATACGAGTGTCCGGGCCTGCGAGACGCTGAGTCAGCCATAAATAATGGCGCCGGCAGGGAAGCGTCCCCGGCCGATGGGGTAGATAATCTCCGCGTCCTGGGCAGAGGGCACCAAGGACGGCTTCCTGGGCACCAGGGAGGGAGGGCGGGAAGGACAGAGTGCTGCGTACAAAGCTGAGCGGAGCAACGCGGAGGGACTATCGGCCCTGGGATGAACTCCGGTAGCATTTATCTCAGGATGGAGGTGCTAGCTGTCGCAGGGAATAAAAGTGTCATGTACCCGAATTAAGTTTTAATTGAAAGCTATGAGAGACAGCAAAGAGGGGAAATTGTCTCTCTCTCAGCGCCACCCCCCTGTTCTTGTTCTAATAAAAGTAGTTCTCCCTCTGTGGCGCTCGTCCTCCCTCTCACAAGCCCTCTCAAAATCATGGTCCCGACAGCCTCGCTGCCGCCGGCACGCGAAGCCGCCAATCGATCATCCCCTCATTAGACAATTATTTCCAACAGGAGGAAGAACTTCCAGTGCTTCTTGACACTCTGCAATAACTCCTGTAGGATGAAAATGGAGGTAAAACTGCGGCGGGGTTGATGCCAAGTTTTCGTATCGGGTTCCGGGCTCCCGGTGTCACAGGCTCGGTTTGGGTTTCGAGGTGCTTTGGGATTGCTTGGGACTCCCGGTGTTTGTCCTAGGTTCAAGACTCCTTATATCTTGCTTAGGCCTTGGACTCCTGGTGTCAGGGTTTCCTCTGAGGTTTTCAGATGAATTGGATGAGTTTGGAACCCCAGTGTTCCCATTTGGAGACAAGGCACCTTGTGTTTCTGTAGGGTTTGGGGCTCCTGGTGGCAGCTAATGTCTTCTGTTCCCTGTGCTGGTGATTCATGAGGAAACCCTTCCTGTGGTGCTGACAGTCCTCCAGGAAGCATATAGGGAATGAGCACTGAATCAGCAGAATCCAGCTGAGAGGAGGACATTTGTTTTGTCTCTCATGCAGCCATGTCCCTTCATCTTGACATGGGGCAGCAAAGCCCCAACCCCCTCCAGTGAAGGGTCATCTCTCCAGCCATGTAAATGCCCCATTGCATTCTCGCATCGCAACAACGGAGGGGCACGGGTTGAAACCCAGCTTGGATTGCTTAATAAAGCACCGCTGGATGCGGTGCGTAAAGCTACATTCGCAGCATTCCAGGCAAGAACCGGTGGCAAGTCCTTCAAAAGGAGGGAGATGTTCCTGCGGAGCTGGGGATCAGCGACCGAGCTGACTTTCGCACCACAGTCCATAGGAGGCCAAAGAGGGCGGCTAGGTGTTTGGGGGGCAACCTCTCAAAGTCCCTGGCTTAACCTGTAACCCTAATACTCGTTCGTCTATCGGTAGCTTATATTATTACACAGAATTTATCTTCCAGAACTTTACCAGATATCACGTCAAAAAATCATGACAAGGTTGCTTGTGACGGATCGCATCGAGGCAGCGCATAACTTTTTTTTTTGCATGTAAATTAACTTGAAGGCTCGCAGCTACAGTACATGCGAGGTACGACAAACTGGAGAACTGGTAGGGCTGCAAAGCTGAAATATCAGAGATTAAGCAAATACGGATAACAAGGAGGTACTAATTTACGAAGAGGTCATTAAAACGGTGCAACAGAATCCTTACTTCAGAGGATCTAACAGTTTCTGCTTGGGACCCCCAATGGTTCGGCATTCTTGTTATATTTCTCATTAGGGACTGCGTGAAATTTAATTCAGTCCAAATGAGACACAAACATTTCAAAAAAGAAAACATTAATTTTAAGATGTTTTCATTGTACGCTCAGCAAAACTAACAAATGCGATTTGCTGATTTTTGTTACGCAACACTTTTCACCGAGCGTGCCCACGCCCGCTTGCAAACCATCGCAAGATTTGGAACAAACGGGCTTCGACCGTCTTGCGAGGCCGCTTCGGGACTGACGGCGCCCACATTCATCCGTAGGCTCAAACGCGGTGGAGGTCTCACGCAGGCCATCAAACCTGGAGCTCACCAGAGAAATTAAATTGAGCCCACAGAGGCTGAGAAAGATCAAGCGCAGCCCCGGCTGTGTTCATTAGCATCGCACAGGGCCCCGCTGCCACACGTCACGCAGGAGGACTGAAGGTGACGGCAGCTGAGCTGAAAACCGCGACGCACGCGGTGAGCTCTGCAGCACCCAGCATCCCTTCCTGCCCCGGCTCTGCAGACACGGTGGGTCCAACTGCTGGATAAACACTGGGTATCACTCACACACAATACCAGGTGCTCAGCACCATCAGCAGTTCTGCAATTATTAATGTCCATATTAAGTCATGAAGAAGTAACAAAACCCCTAGTGCTGTGCATGTATTTCATTAATGGCGGTGTGGCAGTAGAGTGAACAGCGGCAATAATGGAGCAAAGCTTCAAATCTGCTCTTTCCCTTTTGCAACACGCGCGTTTCACTGTTCGCACCACACTTCTCTCGTACACCGCAGGACAGTCTGTGAGATCAATGAGGAGTTTAGCGTGCGTTTAAGGCAGAAAACGCGGGGCGCCGACCTTCACCTTTCAAGCGGCCGGCCAGGGCAAGGAGAGCTGGAGCGGTGAGGGGAAGCGTGCTGGAAAATGTGGTTATCTCCAGCCAGATGAAGGCGCGTTCCTCGCCTCCGACGGGCTCGCATTAGTATTCAGCCCATGCGCCCAAATTCCAATATTCCTTGTAGGGTCAGAGAAATCAAAGACATGCACATCTGAAGAATATCAGAGAAGGATTCATAGATTAGCGCCCATGGGCTTGTATGGCTAATTAAAAAAGAAGGGGGTGAGATAGTGCTTTTCTGCTCTCTGAGGACATTGGTGCAGAATGCTTAGCTTCAGGTGATCAATAGCTCCCATCGCAGGTGGACTCTGGGGGGAGCGGGAGCTGCAGCTTGTCTGAATTTTAAATAATAACAAATGCGCTTCGTCGAGAGCCACATAAATTATGGAGCGTTTCTGGAGAGCAGAAGTGAAAGCGGCGTGGGAGGCTCCCGGTGCCGCCTATGAAGGGGAGACTCAAAGTTCTGGCACGTTGTCCTGACGGGACGGAGAACAAACTCGGCGCACTTTGTCGGTTTGCCGCGGCGCCTGCGCTCGCACGCAAAACCGTCGCTGCGCTCGGTGGGCGACGCGTTTAAGCTGCGCGGGGCCCTGCGATGCACCCAGATCCTCTGGATATTTTTAACTTCCTGTAGCTGCCATGTGCGAGTACGATTCGAGGTGCTCAGCTACGGTTTATTCATCTACCCCTGTCATTTATCAGAAACAGATGTATCCTGGTCTGGGTCGCAGCGGTTCCGAGCCTATCCCACAGTCACTGGGCGCCAGGCTACGAAACTAAACCCTGGGCGTTATTTTTTCATTCTGCGCCAATATGATTTTGTAGAAGCGCGCAAGCGGTCTGTTCCCAGTTTCGGCCCAGTCCAGCATACACATTAAATTTATTCATTTGGCACAGATGTTTCTCTAAAACATCATACAATCATTATTAAGTAATATTTAGCTGACACTTTCACCACACGCACACACACACACACACACACACACACACACACACACACACACACACACACACACACTGCTCACTATAAACCTAGAGTGCAGGAACAGTGGGACATTTCAATATGTATTTTTCAGTTAAGGTATTCCTTGGGGTTGGGGGGGGCCAAAAAGCAGAGACGACGCCACCCTCTGAGAAAACAACGTTGCAATGATTTCCTCTGCAGATGTTTCAGGACAATGGAGCTGCCTTGTATTGTTATTACTTTGTTGTGTTGTCCTTAGAGCATTTTGAAGACCTATTTGTTTGCTTACAAGTTTCTCTCACGACACAAAAAGCTGGATGTGTTCAGCAGACTGAATAATAAATAATAGCTGCAAATATTAACAAAACGCATGTTCTTTGCATTTTATCACACTACTTCTACGTGCGTTTTATAAAATCACACGAGCGATGCTGTCTTTCAAGAAACCTATGTGCCTTTTTCTGCACTAACATTCATATACTGGACCATACAGGCAGCAGGTTGAAATCCCACCTCCCGCTGTCGCCTTGATTTGATGCAAAGATAAATGCCTAACTGTATGAATGGATAAATCATTGCAAGCGGTATAATACGATATGTTGCTTTGAAGAAAAGTGCCAACAAACAAATTTTAAAAATTAAAAAAAAAAAAAAAAAAATTAAAAAAATAACACACATCTGTGGCTCTAAAACTTAAAAGCGAACACCGTTATTCTTAGAAACAAATAGCAAAACAGCTCAGCAGCCGAAGGAGTTAATAAACCGTAATTCTATGCATCCACATTGCTTGGTATATTAAAAAAAGGGGAAATATGTTACAAGGGGGTTGAGTAAATGGACTGCAAATATTTCATTTCCCAGGAGGAAAGGATGGAATAAACTCAGCCATGTGAACAGACCACCTTGGGCCATTTCATTATGAACAAAGAGAAGCGCCTGCTTCTGTACCAGAGTCCATGAATGAATCCCTGCTAAAGCACAGTACAGGTGCACAGTTACCTTGGAAATAAAAATTCAGGCACTGAAGCCCCCCTCCTCACCCTTTCCTTTGCACCGTAATGGGCAGGGCTCTTAACCTGGGAAACAATAATGGTTAAGGTGATTTATGAATGCCACCTACCGAGGCCGTCGTGTGCCGCAAACACACCCACACGTGTCTCCGTGGGTTTGATTTGTATTAGCGCTGGGCCTGAAGGACCCTTCCGCGTCCGAGCCAATCGGCTGCTCATTATCCTTGCTGTCTGCGGCGCGCGGGAAGAGAGCGCCGTGTCGCCATTATCATGTGAAAAGCAATTGGAGGGGTGGGCGGCTGAGGGGGTGTCTGGCACAAAGACAGGCTCTGCCTTATTTACAGCTAACAATGATTTTGTAGGGAAAAGCCAGCCATAATTTGCTTATAAATAATTGACTATTGCCATGTTAAAATCTCCTGAGAGGCCTTGGGTTTATTCAGGAGCTGCGCGCGGCGTAAATTAGCCTTTCAGAAACGCCTCATCTCCTCGCCGGCGAACACCGGCGAACGCTTCAACACTTGGACCCCCCCCCGGCTCCTGTCCCCCAGTAATAACCTTCAACTAACCTTTAAACCCCGGTGAATAATGGAAATCCTATTTTCATATCAATGGAAGAGTCAAGCCAGGCAATTATCTTTTATCTGTATACTTTGCTGTCAGAGCAAAGCATAATAAAGTTTTCCCGAGTGGGCCTCGACGAGAGAGAAGAGCGGGCGGGCGAGCGGGCGAGAGGGAGAGCCGAGAAGCTGGCAATGCTATCTGAAGACATTAATGCAATGATGAATTATTCAGTAATGACTACAAGATCTGTCATAAAAACACTGCTTACATCTGCACTGTGTTCTGAGGGGCTGAGCAGAGCAGCGCGCGGGTGCCTGAAAGACACTAAAGATAAACATGACAAATTGGCGGATCATCTGTTCAATTAGGACAGCGGCGCAGGTGCGCTAGTGCAGCGGTTGTGTCACATGATGACACAGTTACAGGCCACACCAAAGGCATGATGGGAAATACCTCATTTGCGTGACAGTGATTTAGAGCAGAGCAGTATAAGGATATTCACACACACACAAAAAAAAAAAAAAAACATCTGAAATTCCCCCCGGTGCTCATTAAAATGCACTCGTGTAGCCCCGCATCCCCCCCACCACCACACACACACGCACACACACCTTCCCTGCCCCTCTCTCTCTCATTCTCTTCAGTTCCCTCTCTCCCTCAGCTCACATCTATGATCGGTTTTATTAATTCATAAACACATCGCACCATTGATTGAGCTGCAGGAGCGCCGGAGCGGCAAAACATGGGTGATGGGAAAATATCGCACATCTCGGGCAGCAAGATGGAGGACAGAATGGAGGGGGGAGCAGACAAGCAGAGAGTAAGTGTTGAAGAGGGAATGGGGGAACATGTATGTGTAAGAGAGAGAGCAAAATGCAGAATGGAGAGAGAGAGAGAGACGTTTTGAAATATTAATCCGTGGCTCTGGCCGTGGGCTGCCAGATGAAGAATAAGAGCGAGGCGCCAATATGTGAGGGAGGCAGGGGATTTTCTCTCCCCCGGGAAGGTAGTTGGCATCTTCGTCCGCACTGGGGGGGGGTGAGTGTGCCGCCCCCACTGGGGAAGTGACCTCGGTATGACACGTCTGCTCCCTCTCTGACGTTCTCGACAGCAGTGTGGGCCTCTGTCTGGGAGACGGGAGGGGCGGGGAGAACACAGCTCTCACCCGCACTAAGCTTGGCACTGCAACCAGGCATTCCTGAGCGCCGCTGCTCCCCCCAGGCCACCTGGCAATCCTAATCCTATCTGAAACAGGAATGTACCCAGCAGGCTGTGTGATCTGCCTTTCATTTCCGCTGAGGAGCACAGGCAGGGCAGGGTTGGGCAGGGCGGCGAAGGACTCGGCCCTTCAGCGTGTGTCACAGCAACCCCAGCAAGACACGCTCCGCAGGAGAAGCTGACACAAAGGAAAAAAGCGTGTCAATTACAAGAAAATTCCATGTCGCGGAGACTTTATGGCTCACTGGATCTCATCCACGCCGTGAGGACTCAGACCATGAGGGTTCAAACTTTGCCAGGATTAAGGTCTGACATATCTGCAGTATTAATTTCCTTCTGTGATGCAAATGGCCACCCCAGGAGCGCAGAGTGGGGCAAAACGCATTTATCCCACACGAGGGGGTTAGGGGGACCAAGTCCTCCGGGACAGACACTGTGCAGGGTAGCCAGGGATGTCCACACCTCAGATGGGCCATCAGGAACCTGCGAGCGAACGCGTTACCTTCGGACAGCAGCTGACACCCACGGTTGGAACGTAGCGCAGGTAACATCAGCTGCACCGGGCCGCCCACGCCGAGTCCGCTGTCAAAGGACGAACCCGGCATGGGAAGCAGCGATCCAGATGTTTATGGATCCTGCAGCTGACAGACAGCGCACGCCGTGGTTAAGAATCCCTGGCTGCGTGTCTCCGAGGGACGGAGGCCCCGGGTTCCCGCCAAACGCAGCGAGGGCTAAAGCGGCACGTCGGACGGAGGCCTAACACCCAGCAGATCCCCTCTGTTTTCCCTGCAAGTGGTTTCTCTCCAAAAACATATACATTCTTCAAAAAAAACAATCCTCAAACAATTATATTAAGAAATATAAATATCATCACGATTTATGCAGGCTAATTAACTTAGATGAATATCCTCTTTGCGAAAAAATACAGAAATAACATTGAAAGGGCATCTCATTTTCTCGTGTTCACTTGCAGCATCCTGCTGGGAGCGTTAAAATAACCCTCAGTCAGGCTTTTATCTCTTAATAATAATAACGTTTCTTTTTCAAATTATGCAAATAACATCTTATTAGCATAACTTGTGTTCCGTGTCGCTCGCAGGAGCAAGAAAACCCACGGAGCCCACGACGATTTCTCCTCTCGACACCCCCACCTCGCCCCGGGGTCTCCTAATGAAGACGTGCGATGGCACTCGTGTTCCCCGTCTTCCCCGCGTCGCCGATGTTCAGGTGACGGGCGGACCGTCGCCCCCTGCGGGTGCTCCGCCCGAGGTACGTGCCACGCCGCTGCGAGGCGGGCGGTGACGCCAACCCCGCCCCCGGCGAACGGGCACCCCTGGGGAACTCGTGGTGCCGATTCGCGGCGCCTGCAGCAGACATTAAAGGCGGCAGTTTAGCGCGGCTCACGTGTTGCCTGGGATGTACAAACCGGGAAGAAACAGCAGCGAAAAAAGATGAGAGCAGGAAAGCGTCACAAAGGAAACCCACAGGTGAGAGCCCCAGGTGGCAGTAGCACGTCTGTGACAGCACTGTGGTCCTGCAGGCACACCCCACGCGCACATGGCTCTTATTCTCTTATTCCAGGCGTGTTAACACATTAGCGTTTAATAAACGGTTTAGACTACCGGCTGCAAAACACATACCTCTAAATCAATTACAGAGCATGTAAACTGAGGAAATATTTTTCCATTGTGCGGATTAAGTGTTTCCCTGGTGAGAATGGATCGCTTCTGTTTAGCGAAATGCTGCACTCCGCCAGACTTCACGCCCTGCGTAGTCCACAGGCACACCAGTCCTTGGCAGATACGTGTGCACTTGTGTGATAATGTATTGAGCCAGATGCCCAACGGGTCCTAACCGCTAAATGCATGGCGGTGAGGGAGGAATCCCAGGCTCGGACTCGATCAGGGCTGCGATGGCTCAAGACTCGTGTCAACCCTCCGCCCCCCCAACCTGCCACCACGAGCGCGGACCCGCGCTGGCATACAGGGAGCAGGGTGCGATCACCTAAGACCTGTAGCCGGGGCCGCGTTCGTACAACACGTAAACAAGCAGAAGACCAAAGCATAGCGGGAGGGGCGGGGAGAGCGAGCCGGATAAATAAACCATCAAAAGCCGGTTCTGAAAAACAGAGCGCAAGGAAACAAATGGGGGGGGGGGTTGGCATGCCGATCTGGTAGAAGTCTTGCAAAGCTTTGAACCCCAGCGGCGAGTAACCCGCCCCTCCCGTCTCTCATCACACCTCCATATTTCGTGATTTCCGGCGAGGGTCTGACGCTGACCTCTAACCTCAGAGGATCTGTTCCTGACACACGCAGACCTCTGTTTGGGAGTCATACGTCTGCGGTGCCGGCAACAGCACTGCAGCAATGATGGAAAAAATTACGGAAGACCGTGCGTGAGAGAGTGAGAAATGGGACACACGGATCACGTTTCGCTGATAAATGTTCTCACATCTCAGACACATCAGCGGGCCCAGAGGAGCCCGGAGACACAGCCCCCCGCCGCCGCCATCTAAGGAGTCCCGTACCGGTGTCAAACGTGGCCCGATGACACGACGCGGCGGTCACGCACACCGCGGTTCGAGCCTAAACGCCACATTACGGCTCTTAGGCTGCCACGCTCTCATCGCCGGTTCCATTAGAAGGTGAACTCGCAGGCCTCGCGAAATCCATTTTCCACCTCTCATTAGCTCCAGGCGCCCGGGAAGGCAGCGCCACTCCCGCAAAAACGCGTTCATAATTTAAAGCGCGGCGGCGTCTGTCGCCGGAGCGCAGGATGAATTATTCAGCGAGAAGAGGCTCCCTCATCAAACAGACAAATACAACGGATTGTGCTTCCGCAAAGCAAACAGTAAACATGACAATCAAAACAACACAATCAATTGGGCGTTTAAGGAGACAAAATAAACCCGAAATAATGACAGCCACTCAGGAAAGAGCAGCTGCAGCTCTGTTAATGTACATATGTTCAAAAGTTTAACACATCATCACTTGTTCCGCCGTTGTGCTGAGCGGCAATTTGGTTCCGGGGGGTCTGGCTCGGGGAGGGTCCGCACGAGAAGGTCGCCGGCATCCGGGCCGGAGGGGTCCGCCTGCGGCCTCTTTCTCGGGGCTTCCACCGACGCGTTCGCGGGCCCTCCTCCTCGCATGGCCCAAATTGTATGACCGCGCCCCCCCCACCACCACCACCCCTAGCCACAAAGAGGTTTAGTCACAGCAATTAAAGGATGAAGCCCGCAATATTGTGTAGTAACTCGCCTTAAAAGGACCAGGACACATCAACAGTCCCGGGATCCCAGTTCGTGCGAGGATACAACATCTCAGAGGAGATATAGATCTTCTAAAATCCATTTATTCGAAGCAGTGTTTTATTCAGATTTGCCAAACATCAAGGACAGTTTGGGAATGTGAAATGAGCTCTGCGTCTAATGACTGCTTCTTTAGGAGCGTAATAAAAAATTATGAATGCTCAGGAGGATTCCCGTTATATAAATTCATGAATCCAAAACAGATTTCGGCGCGCGGCTCTTAAACTCAGCATGGAGGCCACCAATTCAAGGGCAATTAACCGCCTCAAGTGATAAGTCTGTAGCGAATTGCTGTGACAAAAAAAATCCCAAAGTCTTAATAAAAAAAAAAAAGTTCTGTTTTCCGAGTTCTTCTATGAGCCATCGCGGATAAACAATGCACCTACTGTCATACTTGTCACAAGCGGCCTGCCTGTTCCTTATCTGACTGGCGCATATTGTTTAAAACCAAGATCCCGGCGGGGAGAAAGAACATTCCAGAATGGGAGGGAGGCTGCAGTACAGCGTAAAACAAAACAAGGAAGCAGAAACGAGAATAAAAATACAAAGTTCTCGCAACGTACAATAACTACTTTTACATTTCTTAGAGCAAGCAAAGTGATATGTAAAAATCAAAAAGAAACTTGTATGCCCCAAATGTACACATATTATTACTTAAACAACAAAGACATATGGAGCCTAAAGTCTCTCAGATGCAATAAAAAATTGTAATTTTTGTTTAAAAAAAAAAAAAAAAATTTTAACTAACCACGTAAGTGAACCTAAAGTCACTGGAAGGAGATTCTGCTCTCAAACCCAGATGGGCAACCTCCTGGAGAGAAAGGGTGGCGCGAGAGACGCGGGAAGGCAGGCAGGCAGGCGTACCGTGACCTGTACGCCAACTGAGCAGCGCAGGCGGCGGGAGCCCACGGGGGCCTCATGTCCTCTCCTTCCCTCCTCGCACCCGGCACCGCCGCTGTTTTGTACGAGAGCGATGGCAAAAAACAGGCAAAGGGGGCTTGCTATTAAGAAACACTGATTTAGGTTCTCGAGCTCTCATGTAAGATTCAGAAGGAAAAAAAAAAAAAAAATCATTACTAATAAATGAACACATGATAAAAAAGAAAAGAAATCTGGGGGAAAAATATTCCCTTCAAATCTTCCTGTGTTACGTGAATCTTTTATGCAAATGGAATTTAAAATGAGGTGAAGCTATCTTCAGGGACTATGGCTGTTTTCACCAGCCCTCTATTAAAATTTATGCTGCCGTTGATTTATAAATTTTATTAATAGCCTTGCGCTGAGGGAAAGAGGCTGTAGTGATGAAACGCGGGCTGCGCCTCCCCGCCCGCCTCGGCCCGCGCCGCGGTGCACCGCGCCTGGCCTAGCAGGTTCCTCCGCATTCGCGCCATGGTTTTATAATTGGGCTCAGCTGATTGCTATTCAAAACCCTGTAGAACCAATTAGCTGCAGACCCCGTGACCCCCGCTTCTATGTTATGGCGGTAACTAAAGACTATAAGTGAGGAAGCCAGGAGCAAAGGTCTGGATTTTCTTTGGTTCCTGATTAATAACCCTGTCAGGCCTATCACAGGCGCTGAAAAAGAAATGGTGGTTAAAGCCCTGCTTTTTCCGCGTCTCCTCCTTTTTTACGCTTTCTATTAATCTTTAATGATAACCAGGTCACTCACTCCCTTTTGTCTTGTCAGATAAATGTACAGTTAACAGGATAATGAGATTTCTGGCGGCCCGCAGCAGCCTGTGAAGAGGCCGCGGGGTGACCCTGCTGGAGAGCGCCGTGGACGGGGCGGGGGGACGCTGGAGGAGAGGAGGAGAAGAGGAGGAGGAGGAGGCACGGCACGGACGCTAATGGACGGAGCGGGCACCTCGCCGCTGCTCATCTTGCCCTCCGTGGCGCTCGCTTTGTCAGCCTCGGTGTAGGAAGCGTTTCTTGAAAAGTAGGAGGGTCGGGAGGGCTTTCATGTGTGGAGAATGGAAAGCAGGTCCATACTGGGCAGAGAGGTGGTCACTGAGAGTCGTGAAGAGATGAACACATGATGGGCGGTACGTTTCTTTTTTTTTTTTTTGATGTGGTGGAGCAACCCATCCCTCTTTAGAACTGGCGACAGATACGACAGCCTGAAGGACAGAAAACCCTGGAACAAAGTGCTTACGCTGAGTTACTATAGTAAAACACTCAGCTGTACAGTATAAATGAGTCAAATATTGCAAGTTTTTTTGGATAAAAAATGTGCAGTTAATAGCATGTGTATACAACGACAGGCCACATATTTCTTATTTGAAAACTAGCACACATTTTTGAAACCTCATTCACTGTTGGGCTTGTATATTTTACCTACTTACACAGTTCCATTACCACATCATGTCAGGATTAAGTTCCAGAGCAGGGATTTGAACCTGGGCCCTTTGAGCAGAAAGTGACGCTGCTGACCATTGTTCGGCTCCTTAAAACCCTAAATCCCACTGCTGAGAAGGAACATTCCAGAACTAGAGACATACAGGGCTATGGTGTGATATTCTGTATACTGCTGAACGATACAGTACGACAAACATCGATACCCCGATATCTCAAAGGAGCTGCTCCTACAAGTGGCTCGAATACCACAAACACAGATATCGAGAAACTGTTTTCCTTTCTTATGAGGAAAATTATGATTCATTCCAGGTTCATAAAAGAAACCCCAGTTAATTTCCCCAAAATGTCGCTAACACTCTAAAATATCAATTTCAGCATAACTGCTAAAGGACACCAAACACCAATTACCTAATACCAAGCTGCTAATGAGGCAATTAATATGAATTAATGTGTTTATTTGGTTTACTTTTTAATTTAGTGTCAAACATCATGTTTGGTTCTTTAATACAGGCAGTAATAGCAATGAACATTTAACAGTGAAAACCACGTAAAAATGGGGAAAAAAATATAAAATGGAGAAAAAATATAAAATGGGGAAAAAAACAAAAAAACAAAGTTTACTTACTGCATGGGCTGTTACTGTAATGAACTCTTACAGGGGGACTGAACAGAAGTGAACAAATGAAAGCGGAAACGATGTTTGAATCCGGGCCACACGAGGCAAAGACCGACGACGCAGATGCTGCGTTCAGGACCGCCACAAATCATCGCACTCGTATCGATGCAGATTTTAAACATCTCTCTGATGTGCTTTGGCTGGGCTCAGATAGCACTCACTGTGCTAGAACTTCTCGACTCAGATACCATGACAGGTATTAATATACACATAATCCTACCTCCACTGGGAAATCTGAAACCAGGAGGTGAAATACCAGGGTATAGGTGTACTGTATATATAAAAATCCAAAAAGATGCATAAAACAAGATACCATCACACTTTTAAATAATCGAATTAAAGTTAAATTAAGACAGAAGAGAAGTTATTCAAGCCAGAAAGAAGTGTATTTTGAAGCGCTCAGTAATATGACATAAAGGGCTCGAGGTTTCATGTCTCCGGATCTTGGTTGATTCATCTGAGGCTTGCATGTCGCTATGTAACAACTCATTATGGAAATATCCTGAGCTGCACTGACATTTTTTGTTATCTGAACAGGAATCTGCATCAGTTTCTGACATTTTGCATGAAAGACAGACTGCTGGAGAACCCACATCATTTCTGTACGAGCCATAGAGCTGTTACCACGCTTAGACCCTGCTCGCCTGCTCCACATAGATAATAGCTGTCTCGCTCAAGCTGTAGGTGGAATGAAGACAAAATGATTAATATCAGGGCTCACCCATTTTAAATGATAACCTGACCTTCTCAAGTTTGATTTATATTCTTTCATCTGCAGGCATTAAAAATAACAATAAGCCTCTTCCCTACACCGCAGCCCACAAACCTGGGGCCTGAGGTACTCAACCTTTAGACACAAAACTTGCATCTGCCAGATTTCCAGATATATGACAACACTGAGCTCCCAGCACTAAATGAGCTACAAACAATGAGCGAGCGGCATTTAAATGCTATTGTTATTGATGAATGCGAGTTTCACGTCACTGAAAACGGTAAAATGAGACAAATAGCTGGAAATGAGGAATGAAAACTGGTAGACCGACTAGTTAAGAGTATAACCTTTTAACATAAAGTATTTAATGTAAATGGGTCCAACAGTTATTTCTGCGTATGTGGCATCAATGTGTGAAAGTGTACGCAATTCACTTTAGCATCTAGTAGGCATCAACGCGGTGGTCACTCTGACTTTGTTTGTTTTTCAACCCTAATATTAAAAGCCCGCCACCTCGGTGAACAGCCAGCGGTTCCGGATGTCATTTCCAAAGCACACAAGCAGGTAACGTATTTCTGGGCTTGCGATGAGTAAATCAGCCGTCTGTAGAGGCCTTTGTTGTCCCTGCAGTTGTCTGCTGATAGCAGCTTTTGTCCTTCCAACACATATTACAATGACAGATCCTCTTTTTTGTATAAAATTTTCCCTGGAGCCAACATAACCACAGCACAAACACTGGACCTCATATTCAAGTGATGAATTTTCAGAAATTTCCACTAATTCAGCCTTTCTGACCTGAGAGGTGGACTTTTAAAGCAAATTTATGTACTATAAATCAGTACAATTCTGCAGTTCCTCTGGTCACCCCATGTCTAGGTGTTATACATTTTTATAACACCATTAAAACACTTCAGTTAAATGTAAATGAGTGAGCAGAAAAGAAAGGCACAGTCAAAGGGTTTAAGCTATTTTAGGTGCTCGGCGGAGTCACGTGAAAGAGGTTGAGGGTCTGTTTGCGCTGGGGAGATGGGTTTGTGGGAGAATCTCCCACTTAAACCACACTGAGGCTGCAGGGTTTTTTTAACAGTCTACATTTTCTCACACACACACATGCACGCACACACACACACAGCAGAAGGCATCCTTGGGGAGCAATCTGAGGGCCCTTCTGCCACCAGCTTGTACAGCAGCCCACCACAGGAAGCTAGTAGCTCCGAGCCTTGCAGACGCACCATCTGCCCTACCCCGACCCATGTTTCACACCACGTAACCCAGGTGAGGCGTTCTTTCTGTAGCAGCCAATGCAGGAAAAAGGTTTATCGCGAGCTGCAATCAGTTAATACTCTTCTGCATTAATAAAACCAGCAGACTTTCTGGCCAAGAGTGTCTTCTGGGGCAAACAAGGTAAGATACCATTTCCGTACATTATAAGACCGTAAACTATGCCCTACCTACAAAGAGCGCGCTGGTTGTTCAGGTGAATGGGCAAAGCACAGCATCGTTGCAAATTCCAGACAAGTGCTTTAGATTCCGGTGGATCTGGCTGCGATCCAGGCCATAACAATGCTGGGAAACTGGCACAGCTCGATGCCTTTGCAGAAGACCAGAAATCACTTCTCAGCACAACATAAAACACTGGTGGCTGTCAGCAAAGTAAGCGTGACGGTTCCAAAACCGTGCCAAACACGGCTCCCGGTTCATCTGTGATGATCCCCCGCTTGACACAACAAGGAATTCCTGGTTTAGCGGTTAAAAAGTTTACTCGATCACACTGGTTTTATGGTATCCAGTTGGCAGCCGAGAGATGCTTGTGAGCTTTATTTTCAGACTGCATGTTTGGCTTGCTGCTCCAGCCCACCCATGGACTTGTGGAGGTTTGTGCCCCGCCACCACCAAGTGCTTGACAAGGCTCGAAGCCCCCCTACGAGGTTGCATGGTTTTGCAGACCGCCATAAATCCTTTACGACAAACTCTATAAACCTCTTTGGGCTTAAATATTTATGGATGGCTGTGGTTCCCTTGAGTGCTGTTCTCTGTCAGCTGCTTGGTGCACCGCGGACTTATCTGGAGCATATCCAGGCTTCTTATCTACAGCTCATGGTCTCTTTCTGAGGAGGTCTGCCGCTTTCGCCTCTGAAGAACACCATCTTAAAGAAAGCAAAATAAGATAAGTAATTACTGTATGTAAAAAGAAGACTGACTATGTTATACTCGCCCACAGCTTGTGTATGTGATCATGGGTTCCTCACTCGTTCTGCTCCAACCACGGGACTGCAGTCTCTCTGCTCCACATGCCGCTCCCTTGCTGCCCCCTCCAAAGTGCATCCGGGACTTATCCAGGTTCACGCCATGACGGCGCAATAAACCAGTTCCTCTGACAAGCCTCAGGACCAAACAGCAGGACCTCCGATGGCCCCGTCTTGCCGGTTGTAAGAAATGCGGCCCGCGTAAAAAGCTCAGCGGGAGGCCAATCTGAGTCCCTCGCCACCTCCGAGCATGGTAATTGCTCACATTTAGCATTTTTTGATATTTGTAATTCCCATTTTCTGTGATTCATGTGTAAAAAGGCCCTTGGGGGAAACCATCACTCATGGAAGCCTGCCAACTCCCAGCTGGTGAAGGAGAGTTTTAAACAGTTCTCACTGCTGAAAATTTGT
This sequence comes from Heterotis niloticus, assembly GCA_018136845.1. Classification (NCBI taxonomy): domain Eukaryota; kingdom Metazoa; phylum Chordata; class Actinopteri; order Osteoglossiformes; family Osteoglossidae; genus Heterotis; species Heterotis niloticus. Next base: position 8,939,335 of record CM030904.1, read on the forward strand.
CAGAGCGTTTCAACCAGTCCGGCAGGATCCGTTCACTCTTGGGTGGGCAGTTTGGTTACCACGTGTTTGCTTTGGCTTGGCGACGTCCACAAGTGCTAGTTTGGCAAATCCACCGCAGCACGAAAAATGCCAGAAGCCTCCAACATCACAGCAATACCTTTCGACACAGCCTGAGCATCAGACTGAGCACCGAACCATTTGAGCGAAATACACTTGGCTCAGAAAGTGTATTTTCTTTTAAACGTATCTGTTCTACATATACGTGGTGTTTAGTTAAACATGAAATAATAATGAATGTTGCATAAGGGGTAATAATGTAAAAACTTTGCCATAACTCACTGTAATAAACTTATAATAACTCGTATGAACCGTGACTAATAAACTTTCTTCACGTGTGCGTTCTGCACGTGAGACGTTCTCCTAGGACCGTGTCGCTCCGCTTGGGTGGCATTTTAGCATCTCATTCTTGTCAAACATTTCTCAGGGGATGTCAGGCACTTCAAAAGTAGTTTGTACAAGACATCCGCAAACAACTTCTGTCGACGCCCAGCCATTTGCCTTGCGGCGCTATTCCCACACCTGCGCAGCACGGGTTCGGCTCGCCTCGTCCCGCTGTGCCGAAATCCGCAGAGGACGATGATTTTAGATGAGGAAACACTTCTTTCTGTCAGCCTCTCATGGCAGCCATGGGAACTCCTTGCTGGAGATTCATAAACAGGAAGTCACAGTTATTCGCACTCGCTTTTGTAAGCAATCCGAACTGCAACCTACAACTTCACTCTAAATCTGTAGCTACATGGAACAAATATTAGTGTATACTGAAGGTGTATTTATAATACATTAATGCAATGTATAATATAATACAGTGTAGATTATAGTATAATAGTATATATTTTATAAGTATAGTATAATATAAATTATAATATTAATGTTATAATAATATTTATGAGTTGTATGCTTACAGCTAGAGCGGTACAGTGAGGAAGCAGGCAGTGCTGGTATCTCCTGGCCTGCAGGTTTAGATGTAAATTCACATCTGGCTTAATCTGTGAAACCTGTTGAAAATGAACTTTTTACTATTGAAAATGAAAATAAAAAATAAGTACAACTGAGAGTTCTGGTGCACAGTTCCAGCATGGCGAGTTTGACACTCGAAGAAATACACATCAGATGATTCCCAGGCCTTAAATTTTAAGATCCGAAGTTTCGGGGCTACAGACCAAACACGACACACTGTGGCCATGCTGAAGAAAGTGTTTTTGCCCAACGTGTTCAGACATGAGAAAGGATTCATCCATTTTTACATATTTTTTTTGGAATTTAAACACAAGGCTGTCCTTCCCGAGTGTAACATTTAATTGCATTGCGGGGCAACGCTGCTCATGCTCACTGGGCGTCGCGGTTCACGCACTGTGCTGCCAGCCCAGGGGGATCGGAAGAGCTGTACGCCTGCCAAGGCGTTCCTTATGCTTCTCTACTGCTCTTTTATTAGTGGGATGACATCTTCCCTAGCAAGGTGGACGAGGTGACGACAGCCAGGATTTATGGCCTTTGTTAAACAGCCAGCGTAACAACTGCTCCTGCATGCGTCGTGAAAATAATAACTTGGAGGCGGACTGCCAGCTGCACTAATTCATCCATATTTGGGGCCATGAACATCTGCAAGCCCTAATAATTTATGTTGTATTTCTAGCTAAGGGGCACTGAATCCGTTCCGAGACATTTGGTCCGAGTCCCGAGGAAGTCTGCGGTACCTGTCTATGCTGGGGCCCAGCTGGAAAGGGCGCCTCTTCAAAGGCGGGGAGGAACGACAGCAGCTGGAAACCCCCCATCCAGCAGTTCGCCTTCCAGGGGGCCTGTCGCACCCTGATCCTCTGCACACTTGGCTCCAGAGGAGAGCGCACAGAGCACGTCAGATGCACTCAGCAGGGGGATGCACGCGCTCTGGTGGCTCCTTCCATTCAACAGCAAGGGATCCGGGGGTTGGGCGGAGGGGGGTTTCTCTGTGCCTGTCTGGGACCCTGTGGATCCGTCCCGCTTCTGCAAAATAATAAACGACACACAAGCTGCCGCAGACAGAAGGATAAACAGACACAGAGCTGAGTTGTTGCCACGAAACACTTCTCGGTCTGGCTTCCTGTTCCAACACAAAGGTATCAGATATTCAAACATCTCGGGGGGGATATTAGTATTCACAACATCTTCACTAACAGGCAGCACATAAATCATTAATACCCTTTACCCATTTACTGTTTCATCAGGAGCAAAAACAATCGCGCTCCAAAGGAGCTCCTCCGCCGCTGCGACGGCAGTCGGCAATGTGCTGCATTGCAAGCACGCCACACGCATGCAAAATACATTTTCTAATTACTATTTCCATTTAAAATTTTATGTTCCCATCAAAAGACTTAAGGCTATCCTCATATAGAAAAACCTCCATTACTCACTGTTTTCCTTCTGTTGTTGTTTGCCTTGTGCTGGTGCGGTGATCTTTTGACTAAAACGAATACAAGCCTAACCCTAACTCACTTTACAATTCACAGCAATTCACAACAAGGAGCAGTAATATTCAAGCCGTAATCCTGTGTCAACAAACCACACTATTTTAAATCAAACAGTACTTTATACAGATTAAGATGAACTGCCTGTTTTTGAGGGGCCTTCAGACTGCGCTGTTATTGTTCCAAAATAGGGGTATAATGATGGGTTCAGACCCAATAGTGTGCTGTTAAACAGGCAAACACAGGCATCCATGGGGTATTGGGCTGAGATGGGGGCAGGGCTGGTTAATGTGCTGGGCTTTACCTTCCAGAGGTCTGTCCACAGCTCTCCACAACCATGTGAACGATGTTTACTGCATTATAGGTGACATCTGGCCACCACTGGGGCTTAATGGCAAATTTAAAAAATTTTTTTTTTCTTAATATACGCAACCGCTGAAGCAGATGTTTCAGGAAGGATGACTAAGCGAATATTTGTCGAAGCACCGAAGAACAATTTCGGCGCCATCCCCACAGTGCTTCACAAGAACAGGGCAGTCGCAGCTCCCAATTGCTCGGCGTGCTGCACCTGTAGAACAACAAAGAAATTTAAAAAATTACTCAAATATTTGCACATAGTCACTGCTTCTCCACAGCACCTGCCTGGATCACCACAAACGGTAATAAACATCCACGATTCTTCCTGTGCGCGATTTCGGAAGTTAATATCATTCAGATCGGAATTTGTAAATCTATTCAGCCAATGAACACCAATGCTTTTGCCATACAGCTTCCTCATTATTGTAATAATCTTAACAAAAACCCACTACAGGAAAGGTGAGCACTACCTGCGTCAGCCTCCTCTCCTGTTGTCTCAGTCGCTGGAATATATAAGCACAAATTTGGCCACGGAGAAGTTGCGGCAGGACTGCCATGACACGGGAGCAGCTCGGTGGACCAATATGAATAAAAAAAGCTATGAGGTCACTTGAGGTCTCCATGAGCAGCAGTGAGATCAGATCCCTACTGGGGGCGCTGAGTGCTGCTGGCCGAGGACTTCACGGCTCCTGACCTCACGCAGCCCCTCCTCCGTTTCCTCCCACATCACGGGGTCACAGAAGATGTGCCATGTCTCCGGGGAAGCGGAGGGGGGTGGATTTCTGCGGTGGGAGAGACGGCAGAAATTAGTCAAGACTTCCAAGGAAGAAAACCTCAAGCCACAGCCACATCTCCACTGAGCCCTGGCGGGGCTGTCATCCTGCTCCCAAACCACTTCCTCTCCAGTGGCTGGCAGGAAGTCAGCAGACGCCCCTCTGACAGACAAGGCTATGGGGAGCAGAGCCGCCCTCTGTGGCAACAAAGAGCGCCCACTGCTGTCACTCCTGGACTCGGTCTCAGCCATTCCCTCGCTCCACTCCCAAAAAGAAATAACTCGATATTAAAATTGCATTACATCTGAGAACTGTGGTCTGCATTGTGAAAGCTTCATGCCATCATCCAGGGAACGTTTCATACATTTCATACATCTGCGTCTCATATCCGTTAATTTTATCAGTACGACGCGAATGTGACTTTGCTGGATCCGAACCCACAAACTCTGTGGTGAAGCAGGACTTCAGCGACGAACAAGCTGCAGTCCAAGACAAATCTATTTATTTTTCCGTCTCTCGCCGTGGAAGCCGGCGTTAAGAGTTTGGGGGAGTTCAAATCCTGCGGTGTTTGGCGTTCCAACAAAAGGCACAAAGAGGCACAGTGTGGCGGAGCCCAGAGGAGCAGAAGTGAAGGAAACAGCCCGTTTGGCTGCCAGGACCATTTCCCACGTCTTTCACCGCACCAGTCAAAACAGGGCAGCCTCTGCGGGGAGCCCTTGCAAGACCTGGCCTTGTGAGGCCCTGCGAGTGCAATCCAAGCCTGCCCCCCACAGGGAAGCCGCGGAACTGCAGGTGGCCCATGCGACTTCCTGATGAGCGGCATTGAGGCGGCATCGCATCGGGGAGCTGATTTGAGAGGGTTTGCCTCGGCCGATGGATAATTCTTTGCTATAATCAAAGCAGATTAGACACTGAGACACTGCTGCCTTGGGCAGTAATTCAATACCAGCGGCTATACAGAACACAGCCTATCAGTGGCACACCTAAAGCACTTAGATTGCACAACCTAATGAGACATTACATGGTGAATACTTAATGGGTTGTGCGGCTACGGTAATTATGGTACAACAGCAGGGAAGCACAGGGGTTAAGGATATTAAATGCTGAGTTTTTATTCATCTACTGCACTGCTGAGGTACAGCCTATGGCTCCCTAATACATCCTCAAGTGTGATTTTATTTCATAACACTAGCAGTCAAGGCCATGTATAGTCATACAGGTCTCATTTATAAATATACGTATCTAGTAGTAGTATGTGATAATATTACTGGAAATGGAAAAAATAGAAATGTGAGCAGAAAGGATGGAAGTTGGCAAAATATTGGTGGATCAGAAGGCAGACGAGAGAATATCGGACTAATGCAAAGTACAGAATATCCCAAATTCTAGAATGTTCAGTGTTAGCTATAGAGAGCTGCTCTAATAATGGAGGAAACGCCATCCTCTTGGACAGGGGAAGTCTTTCTCTCTCACTCACATAAGCACGTACACACACATGCTCCAGAATGACTGTGAGGTTCGATGGGATCCTGAGTAATTCCTGCAGTTACTAATAAGGCGGCTGAAAAAGTGAGAAATTCATAAATGTCAGTTATGTAATGACTAGGTTACTACAGGAACGAAGGAATTTAAAAAATAAAAAAAAGCTAAATAATTGCTTATCATTCCATTTTTGTCAACTGAAAAGGGCATGGGGTCAAAAAAAAAAAAAAAAAAAAGTCCAGTGGGAAAAAAGTTTTAAAAGCAAAGCATTGTTTGGTGAACATGTTGGATGACATCATTACACCTGTTATTCCTCTCCACCTTGGAAGAAGGAAATTAAAACCAACGGTATTGTAGGAAAAAATGTCCTCAATAACACGCGCCTTAATATTAATAAATGAAAGGGAACGGCAAGCATACTTTAGTGGACTGCGGCCACTTTCTCTGCAATAATCCACTTTATTTGCATGCAAACCAAGCATTTCCCTCAACCTTGCATGGTAACCTTTGTGGAGAATCAAACAAAAAGTCCACCTGTAAAGCCCAGGAGACTTCCTCTACGCTTAATTCTTTGGCTTTTCACCTCATGCTTACCTGTCAACAAGGACCAGATTCCGGCGCCATAGCAACACTCCTGGGCACCACCTATAGAGAGCATCGAAGGCAGAGAGGAGAAGCCGCCTCTGAGCACAACACCGGCTGAAAACCCTTCTAATCCTGCATTAGATAGCAGGATGAAATAGGGGTTTGATTTAGGCCACTGAAGAATATAAAATGGTGAGAAAAAAGCAGGATTAAAGACATTTCCAGCACTCAGAGGGCAAGTCATTGCAGATACCTCTATGTGTCTAACTCTTACAATGAAGTCAAAGCGATTATAAAGGCTTTTGTGTGCGAGGGACTTGAACGCAGCACTACCGGCGCTGACACATGGGCCTGGTTAATATTTGTTGTGCGGATGATTTATAAATATTTCTCTTTGATTTTACCAGGGACAGGGGGTTGAAAGGTGCGAGCCGGGCCGCGCGTAGCCAAAGACATTAAAGCCAGGCCTCCACCCCCGGCAGATCCAGCCCTCAATTCATCTGAAAAAATAAATCAAACCAAGTGAATAATAACTCTCCCTATAGGCTCGGGCTGCAGTGCATGAAGCAGAATTAGGAAATTGCTAATCAGGGAATTTGCATTTTAATTCAAAGACAAATTCATGGCACAAAGGTACAATCAAAGGCGGACAGGACCGGGGATCACAGCCATGCAAAACTCGGGGAAAAAGATGAGATGAAAGAGGCGAGATTAAATCAGTTTTTAAAGCTATATTAAAGGTATTACCTCAGTACCAGAACTAATGAGGGAGAGAAACTAGGTAATTTAATTAAAATTCAGAGCAGCAAGTTGAGAGCCTTTTACCCCTCCGCTTCCAGATCAAAAGACAGAAACCGTTCTCTTTTTTTTAATAAAGGGCAACGCCATTTATTTTTAGTTAAGTCTCAATAGATGCAATTAAAAAATCTAATTATTTCTTGTTCCCCCTTTTTTCCGACAGCAATTACCTGCATTATCACTCCTATAATATGGCTCCGTGTTCCCCCGCATGCTAAACAAGCGCTGAGCTGGCGCGAGGTTCAAACTGCTGCGCAGAGCAACAGGCCAAGTGAACCTTCTCTCCGGTTGGGTGCAACCTCTGAGCATTGGGTTTGCACACCGGCAGCCACCCGCAGACAAGGTGACGCGAGCGCGATCTCCCGTTCGCCCGAGCGAAAGCCAGGCCGTGTGATCGGGCTCCGCACGCATGCCCGTTCCTGCCGCAAAGGGAAATTCTTCACGTTGCCGTCAGGGTTGTCAACTGTCTGCGTTACAGCCATAGTAGCGAAATATCTAAATAGCGAACTGCCACTCTCAGCAGGGCAGCTGTTTTAAATTTCATCATCACATACAGTATAATTGTCATAAAGCACACAGGTGGGGGAATATTTTAAACTGTAGTTTACCTTTCCAAATCCCACTCCTGCTGCCGCGCTGTGGTCAAGGTAGTTGCTCCGAATGGACACACGGCTTTACAAATGGGTCATCTGCGCAAAGTTAATTTTCCGGCGCTGCAGGTCACCTTAGAAAGAAAGTCGTCATATAAACAAAGGTTAGCAATAAAAATGTCTACACTATATTAAATGTTTACATATTTACCAGAGTGGAAAAACACTCGCAGTCAAAACCGCGTGGACCTCGGCACTTTGAAATGCATTGTCTTAATCGTCTGTTTGTCATTTCTTTTTGAGCCAGATGAACTTGATTAAATAGCTTGAGTCTTGGCTAAAGACTTCCAAATGCATGTGTGTCTGTAAGAAGAAATTTTAAAAAATAAATAAATAAAAACCAAACAGATGTATTCTAGCATTTCAGTCACGGATTACATGTTGAGAAGGGCTCCCCTCGAAGAGCATTGCATTTTTGACCACAGCCTTGTACAACGCGAATTTTCCAGTGCTGATGATAAACATTCGCACAGCTCTGTTCGCCGTGGAAACAGGTCTAGTACAACCGCACCTTATCACCCAAGTGTGACCTTCTCTGGCAGAACCGCGAAAGAGATGTGCTGTTGAAAAGCTGAAGCCAGAAGGCAGGGTGAAGCATTGCCGGACATCTCGTAATGCCAGATTAGCGGGATCCAGGATCTAAAGTTCAGATCCATCCTGTGGAAAACATTGCAGCACCGCAAAATCCTTCAAACACGTTCCTTTAATCAGAGCTGAACAATGGCTATAGGGGCCAGGTTGGGTCCTGTCCTACATGGCGCCTGCCAAGTGCTCTCTAATAGCCGTCCATTTTGCCCTTTTTGTTCAGCTGTGACACCCAGGAGCATCTAACAAGTAGTAACTTGTCTATGCATGGCAAACAGAAATTTAAAAAAATAATAATAAAATGTACCCCGCCTTGGGGGCACTTAATCCCATTTATAAACTCTTCCCAGGGCAGCCAGTTGAGTCACATAAACAGGAAGGGGGTAAGCAAGAAAAGAGTTAACCTGATAATCCAGGGACTCAGCTTGCAGGTGAGCAGTACCCAGACACGCACAAAGGGCCTCACTTTTTGTGATGAAGGAGCTGGGTGAAGAGCGGCAGGAGACGGACGTTCCCCCTGCAAGAAAGGCAGTGTGTGTTAGCGGTCAGCTGTGAGATAATGGAGGGAGAAGGAAAACACATCAGCGCACAACTACCACGCGCTGCCACAAATGACAAATCTCACATTAAACATGAAAAATCACTCTTTGGACCAGTTGTTTTCAGACAGTAGGGGGAAAAAAAAAATGAAGACTTTAAAACTTTTGCTGTGTGTGGTATAAACAGAACTCCTCCCAGCAGTAAAAGCACTGTGTGTGCATGTAGATACACATCAACATTTTTAAAAATGCAAAACAGCACCCACACATAGTTCAAGCTGAAGGAACTTTGTAGCTCTCTCAACCTCTGCCCACTTGTGTGTGTGTGGGGGGGGGGGGGGGGATGATGTGTGGCTGCGGAGCTCTGAACTCCTGGTCATCCCGTAAATCTTGGGAAATGAAAAGGCCCGCCTGCCAGCCCCCTCAACCCAGGCAAACTGTCCCAGGTGTGTGAAAACACAGGTTAGCTTGGGATCAGAGGTTCACAGGACACGGGGGGTGGGGGTTAAGGTGGGGGTGCTGTCTGAGGCCGTCCGGTCTAAATCAGCACCATGTGTCCTCAAGAGTCTTATTATCCCATAAATGAACTTTATTGAAGCAACAAAGTGTTTGAGGCCTGCAAAAGCAGGCGAGACGCAGAGGCCATGAGAAGTCCTACCCCCAAAGGACTAATGAGGGAGGCCAAGCAGAGCAGAGCCCCACGCGCTGGCTAATGGCCCATTACTGACGAACGCACAGCCAGCATCCAGGCTCAAAGCACAGACTGCAGCAATGCGGACCCAAACAAAGGGAAGTGGGGGTTGGGCAGGGCTTGGGGGGGGCTGCACAAGGAAGAAGAAACGGTGCCAAGAGCGAGCAAACAATTTGTATGACATGCCAGCAGGCCTACATCCGCTGTACATGTCTGTTCCGAATCAGAGGGGGGCGGAGCCAGTGCCATGACGGCAGACTACCGAGTGAGGTAACAAACTGCATGAAAGTCTCGGGACGGGGCTGGGGGGTAGGGGGGTGACGCTGCAGACCATTCTTTTTGGGGCCTGTTAAACAGCATCGCAGCACTGTGATCCTAAAGGGGATGATTAATGCTTCGAGAAAAACCACGACATGGCATCTGTTCCTTGTTACAGGCCTGGAAATCACATTAAAGGAAAATCTCCGAACAGATTGAATTGTATTTACCATAATTGCTGAGAACAGCTTATACAGAGCAGACCGCAAATAACAGAGTAATAAAACCGAGTGGGGGGGGGGGGGTGCTGCTTGAAACCCACGAATTTTGAATCCATCCAATTTAAAACAAGAGTTGTATTAAACACCAAAGCCCACATTTTTGGGGCCGGGGGGATGTTTATAAAAGAGGGTAAGTCAATCCAACCCTGAAGTTATTGTGGCCCAGAGTTTCTTTTCAATACACAAACACTCTTTTACAGCTTTGGACATGTGGCATTAGAATTTTTTTTTTTTTTTTAAATGCTTTACACTTTAACTGACAAGTTATATGGGGAGGAGGGGGTAAAATATACATAGGAATCAACCCTCAGAGTCCTATTCAAGTTTCCTTAATACTACTAATAAAATATGTTATTTCGAAGCAACAAACCACAGTTCTGTGCACAGTAAATAATGATTTTGGTGTTTCAGCAACAATCAGAATGTCAGATTCAGATGGCATTGAAATAGATCAAATATGTATAAAGAACACCCTGCTACAGACTGGTGCCCCATCTAGGGTGTAGTTAAATAGTCTAGCGCCCTGTGATTTGAGATAGGCTCCTGCCCCCCACCACCCTGACTGGGATAAAACAGATACTGACTCATGCATGGATGTATAAATAATTAAAACAAATTTCCTGATATGATGCATTTGTGCCAGAGGCCTTCATTCCTCTGGATTGTGTTTAAACAAAATCACATGGCAGAAGGCAGGCTGGAGCCACCTGAGGAGCACTGTATAGAAAGGTGGCCTTCAACACAACAAACCTCTTACTTGTTTTTATGTGGCGGTGTCTTATAAGTCATGTATGCACTAATTATTGATTTTGTGACCAATGACTCACATTTAAATATACTGTAAATACTTTGAGCTTTGAATCTACCATTTGCTGTTGGGTTTTTTCAGCCACAGCCATGTCATGGTCTTCATTTTAGTTGTGTACACTAATAGCAAATAATTTATTTCTCAAACTGTGAGACAATAAACCTTGCATTTTAATCCAAGTCCTCCCCCCCCTTCTCAAAATGTAATTTGTCTCCCAAAACATTAAGGTCTATACATCTAAATAATAAACTTAATGTAGAAGACAAGTAAAATATTTGTTTTTCAATAAAAACACAAATATAACTACATACCCTCAGCCTTGAAAATGTGAATTAAATGTATAATTAACATAAAAGTTGTTTTGTGGATGTGTTACTTACCCTGCACGAACTTTTACTTCACCGAAATTACAGGACTTACCTGGCTGTAGATGCCCATTTACATATTTCTTAACGAAAACAGTTTACCATTTGGTTCTTTGCAATACCTGCCATTAAAAGCACAAACAAAACGACCTTTCAAGCCATATCCATGCAAAGAAACTGACAACACTTTTTCTAAACAGGCACTTTTATTGAAGTTGATACTAAATTTGCAAAACTAATCCTTGCTAAAACAATATTAAGAGATACATGAATAGAGTTAGTAAGTGGGATTTTTTGCTAAGTTTACAAACCAGTTCAACAACCATAGCTAATGAGATTACAATCAAGCTAGGTTTACAAGTCTTTTGATTTCAATGATACCACATGAACGCAATAGAAAGAGTCAGCGGAGTTTATTACCAAATTTTCTTGAGATTATCTTTATAAGCATGTGAAGTCAGATTTTTAGTAGCATCAACATCTTTCTCTTACACCTGTTATGTCTTAGTGTAATACTAAGAGACAAATAGGAATCCTAAAGACTGACACCAAGTTTTGTGCCGTTCTACTCCAGACCTGCTGAATATTATAACATAGTGTTTATTAATCAAAGTATTACAAAGCAATTATTCAAAAATATATCTGTGTAAAGGCAGAAAAAAGTTTTACTGAATCTGAAATCCATCGTTCACTACATGTTAAAAGCTAGTCAAAATGAAAGCAACAACTTGGCCTGCCAAGTTGCTCCACGAGGGGGCAGTCTCACCCCAGCTACACACTCAGTAGGGCACTGCCACTGGGACTCAGAGGACACTGACCTCCCCTTTGAAGGAAGACACCATGAGTGTTCAGTGAAATAAACGCAGCATCAAAATCCAGAGGCACCACAGCTTGTTGTGAGGGAGAAGAGCGAGGACACTTCACTCTGACCAGAGAACTGAGGCCCGGCAGCAAATGCAGCTGAACAGTAAACTTAAGAACTTGGTGCTCCAAGGTACGCAGGAGGACATGACGAAAGTGTTCCGCATCCTCAGTGAATAACATGCTGTTCATTTATAAATGGTAGAGTAAGAACAGGGTATACAGAGACTCAGCGGGACTCAGCACGGTTCCACTAAACTGTATGGACTCAGAGAGGAACAAAATGCCTGTAGTTTTACTGGGTAAATAAACTACTGTTAATTTCTTTTCGTGGTCATGTAAATAAATTCAAAGAAATTGTGTTCAACTTAAAAAAAAAAAAAAAAAAAAAAAATTTAATTGTAGACTTTATAGGAAGCACAATTTCTTTAGCAGCCTTTACAGGAGCATAAGAAATCCATGTCCAGTATGTTCACCCAGTTATTTTCAGTACCATATTCATCCCACTTAAGTGTCAGAACAATGTTTGTGAAGTCAATATAAAGTGGCCCAATATTCAAAAAATGCATGTAACGCATGTAACACATGTATAAATAACTCCAGTAGAAAGGCAAGGCTGGCCAGCTGCTAAATAGCCATCCTACAGTCATCCTCCCACCTACAGTACCGTTTCCCCTGGGAATGCTACACTTTGCCAAAGCTGCCGGCTCTCAGTTTACCTGAAAAGTACCATGACAAGTTAGAACTCATGAGAGTACTTTTCAGTGGCTGTGAAGTGTCGGCTCCAGAGGGGCTCGTGAAGCATCGGCTGTGAATTGACTTTGGCTGATAGGGTGCTCTACAATGCTGCTGCTGGTGCTTCTGCAGGTGGCTCTTCCTCTTTATTACTAACACACAAACTGCTGCCTCATTCGGATGATCTGGAGCAAGGCAGCCTGCACATCTTCGTCCATGTGGCCCTGCAGCACAATACAACAGATCTGCTCATTTCCTATTGTATGTTAGAGAATTTCAAGGTAAAAACCAGAAACCTGATGTTTACAAGCTACCCTATACAGCCAAAAGTATGTGGACACCTGAGCATGATGCCCAGATCTGCTTGAACATCCTACTTTAAACCCGTGGGCACTAATATAAAGTTGTTCCCTTTTTGCTGCTACAATAGCCTCTACTCCTCTGGGAAGGTTTTCCACCAGAATGGGTGAGAAGGCCTGAATCACAGTTGGGTTTCCAGTTCATCCTAAAGGGGTTCAGTCAGGGCTCTGTGTAGGCTACTCAAGTTCTACCATACCAACTTGAAAACTATGCATTTATGGAGCTCCCTTTGTGCACAGATGGGGGGGGGCAGTCCCACTGGAACAGCAAAGCAACTTCCCCAAAATGTGGCCAGAAAGATGGAAACGCACAACTGTCTAGAATGTGTTTGTATGCTGTATGAGTGCGGCTGAAATGACTCAGTTATTAGAAGGGGGGTCCACATGCTTTTGGCCATATAGTGTATTTCCATTTGCTGAAGCATGTACTTTTTCCACACAAATAATATACATTACACACACCTGTGCTGCACTGAGTAGGTGAGTTCGATAAATTGAAACCACCTCCCTGTGCTGCCGTTCAGCGTCCTGTGAGGAGACAGAGGACACATAACTTAAATCCCGAGGTTCCCTCACACTGATGCACTACATGTCATCTTGATACTACATTAATCCTTTAAAACGGACAAATTCTCATTTTTCCATAGTTACATCATGTTTATCAGAGGCACACTACATAAAAAAATTTTTTTTTAAAAATGCTACTCTTTACATTTCTGCCTTGCAGGGAGCTTAAGTGAATTCAAATACAGACCAAGCATCAAAATCAATTTAAGGCAGACACGAGAGGGTACTCTAAACACCCAAAAACTGTGAAAAGAGTACTACAGTTTTTAGTTTCAGTCCAAAATCCTACATTTCCATTTGGTGCACTCTGAGTTTATATGCAATGTCATGTTGCAAAACTAACAATCATTAGTGAACGAAACTGATCACAACTGAATGTGTCAAATATGATCTCATATATGGTAAGATAAAAACAAATAAAAACAGAGAATAAAAAAAACTGCACAAAAACAAACTCGTTGGGGTGTCATGCTCACCCACACATATGCAATTTACTGCACTGCACTGTATGAACAGATGCATCTGGCCTACCTGAGAGCACAGTTCTACAAGAGCACAGAGGCGCACACTTATGTGCAGCAACACTGCCCAGCCACCAGGCGGCACACTCACAGCCAGCTGCTGCTGCAGGCTCTTCACTTGGGCCTGGAGGGCTTCCATGTGCTGGTTTTGCCTCTTGTTGGGTGTGCTGCCAGCGTAGGCAAGTTGGGAGAGGCCATTCAGAGCCTGCTTCAGTCGCTCCACGTCCGTCAGCAGCTCTGTGATCTGAACACACAGACATAGCTGGTCAGACCCCAACAGTCTGCTAGAGCTTCCAGAACTGACCACACAGACCACATTCGGCACACAAGCCTGAATATGTGAACATCTGAATGTAAGAACCATGAGGCATGTTAGCATCTCTCCGAATCATTCTGTTACTTGTATGTAAGAATACATGAGAAGAAAACTTTTTTGTAAATTTTATTATATAACATTAATTTTTAAAATGTATACTTTTTTATTATCAAGGACTCTTGTAATATCACATCTACTCCTGGTTTTGCACGGATTCCACAACACATTTAAACTCACACACATATACATATTCTTAAGAGCAATTAAACCTGAAACACATGCCTTTGGACCATGGGTGGGGGATGGAGCGCTAGGAGGAAACCATCTCTCCACAAAGAGAGCTCAAACCCACAGTCCAGGAGTTAAGAGGCAACAACGCTACCTGCTACACTGCTGTCATGATGTATAGCTTCTAAAAAAATCTTTAAACAAAGGGCTTTTACCTTTTTATCTTTCATTTCTGTCTGTTCTGAGGACAGCTGGATCCTCTTTTGCAGGTCCCCTATGGTGCTGAGGGAGTCATCATATCTCCTCTTCAGCTCCTTGATCTCACCCTCAATAGACATGCTCTTGGCCTGGAGTGCTTCCATCTCGCTCTGGGCCCTTGCTTCACCCTCCCTCGCTTGGGCAACCTCTCTGTGCAGCTGCTCATACTGCTCAGTCACAATGGACAATCTCTCCCCGAGAGCTGCCCCTTCTTCCTCTAACTTTTGCTTTTCTGTCCTGAGTGATACCACCTCATCTGTTCCTCTGCTCTGGAGGTCCTCCAGGGCCTGAGTGGCTCTCAGCAGCTCAGACTGCAGGGAGGCCACATCTTCCGACCTCTGCACGTTGCTTTCTTCCTCCTCCCTCAGGGCCAGTTTCAGGTGGGCCACCTCTTCTTCCAAGGCCTGCCTGATGCGTACTTGCTCCACAAGCAGCGCAGCATCACTGCTGTGGGCTTGCAGCTCCTTCTCCAAGGCACCTGCTCTGTCTGTTTCACGCTGCTGGGCCTCCATTGCCTGTTCACACTCCTGCCTCACCTGTTGGAGGCTGCTGGTCAGGCACTGCTGCATGGTCTCAAACCGCTCCAACAGCACATACTCAGACTCCAGCTTTCGCTTCAGGCTCTGAATTTCAGCATCACACTGGGCCTTCTTTTCCTCCAGCTCCTTCTTTTGCAAACTCAGATCCATGCACTGTTTCTCCAGGTCCTCCATTCTCTGGCCAACCCCATGGTACATGCTCTCTACCTCCTGGTACTTATCAATGGGCACAAAGGCCTCCATCTTCTCCTGCATAGACTTTATCTCCACTTTCAGCACCTCCCTCTCCTCCTTATGACATTCTCCTTCCTGCTTTGCCTGGTTGTACTTTTCCTGCATTTCTGCAATCTGTTCTGTTAAGTCCTTTACTGAAGCTCTTAACAAACTCTCTCTTTTTTCAACATCAGTCATTGGAATGAACCTTGACTGAATCGCCTCCTGAATTGTGTCTAGTTCTTTCTTTTGATCCTCAATTTCTTTGTGAAGTTTGTTCATTTCCTCCTGGGCAGACTGGTATTTCAGCAATGCCTCCTTAGCTCTACTCTCCATTTCAGAAACAGCACTGATCAACCTGCTCTTCACTTCTTCGTGGTCTTTAATACTGATGTAGTCCTTTTCCACAGTGGACTGAGCACTTTGCAGCTTCTTGTTTAAAGCTTCGCTCCTTTCTTTCACTTTCCCCAACTCATCCTCACTTTCCTTGCACTGTTTTTCCATACTGGACATTTTACACTTTGCTTCCTCTAAAGATCTACTTAACTCAGCTTTCGTTTTCTCGTACTCACCCTTCGGCACAAATTCTCCCTGCAAGCTCTTTTTCAGGGATGTGTACTCAGCCACCACCTTCTCCAACTCTTTTTCTTTGTCCTGGCATTGTGTCTTAAGGAGTGCCAGCTCCTTCTCCAGCTCTCGATTATGAGTTGCCAGATTTCCCACCTCCTGATCAAACCTCTCAGTAGGGATCGATTGACTTTTCAGATTGGTCACATTTTCATGCAATGTGGCCCTCTCTACCTCCAGTTTCTTTAACTCTGCCTCATCCTGGTTCCTCTTCTGTGCAGCTTCTATCAGTTGCTTGTTAAGGTCTTCTATGGTGTTGTTAAGCGATTTCTTAAGCTCATCGTGGGACTTGAGGGGCACATACTGAGTCTGAATCTTCTTATTGAGGTCTTGAACACGTCCTCTTAAGAGCTCCCTCTCCTTTTCTATCTCTTCCATCTCTCGAATAAGTGCCTGGCTCTTGGCAGTCACTTCTGCCAGCTTCTTCTTTAAGGCCCCATTCTGTTCCTCCAACGTAGCCCTTACCTTCTCGTGCTCCATCTGGGACACAGTCTTCTCAACCCTGGTCCTTTGATTGTCCAGTTCCCTGTGAAGTTCTGCTACCTCCTCCAGTGCCCTATCATAGTCCTCCCTCAGTTCAGCCAGCTGCTTCTCCTTTTCATCCACTGCATTGGTAAGAAGGTTCTTCATATTGTCAAACTTCTCTCCAGGCACCATGGACATCTGCCTCAGCTCCATCTCCTTCATTATAGATTCCATGTCCATCAATGTCAGGGTCATCTCTTCTTTGTCTTTCTTAGCATTCTCCAGGTCCTTTGTCAACTTCTCAGTCTCTTCTGCCAACAGCCCCTCACTCTTCTTGTACTCTTCCAAGGCCTTCTCACTTTGTTTTAGGTGATTACGTAGCCTGCCCACCTCTGTGGATGCTCCCTCATACTTTGATTTGACATCCTGCAGCTGAGTCCTCAGGTCTTCCAGCTGCTGGCTGTTCAGGTGCTCCTTCACAGCCACCACATGAGTCTGCAGCTGCTTCACTTTGGCCTCAGAATCCATCATCCTCTTCTGTACATCACTCAGGGCCTCTTCAAGCTCCCGCACCTGCCGCTCTGCGTCACGCTTGATAGAATCTCGGCTCTGCACCAGCTCCTCGCACTCCTGGATCTTACATGTGAGCACTCCCTTCAACCTGCTGACCTCCTGTTCTGTAGCCTCCTGGGTCTTTCTCACTGCCTCAAGTTCCTTGCGCAGAGCTTCGGTTTCCCCAGCCACGCCGGCAACTGACACCTCTAGCGGACGGGACATGGGGTGCAGTGGCGACTGCAGGACCTGAAACAGGATACAGATGTCAATATATTCAACTCTGGGAAGAATTTATCTACAACCATTGTACTTTTTGTATATTTCCTGGTATTCTGACTGTTGTTTGTACCTTATAAAGTAATTTTAAAAATTCCAGTTTAAGGGATAAATTGTTTACATGGATTAGTCTCAATTTAAAGCTTGTCCCCAGCAGTGACAACACCTGCAGCTATCAAGCTTGCTAAACCAGGAATTTCTCATTGCCTGAGAGCCAAACACCAGATGCTTTAAAGCCAAAACAGACATCACTTAGCACATTTAACTTGTGTGACCTTTTTTGTACGCTGTATTCCAACTGTGTTCACGTGTTTCAACAGAGAGGAAAATTACCGTTGCAGAATCCAGGCTGTGAGATTGTTTCACAAGTATGTTGTCTTTCCCTGAAGAAAAAAAAAAAACAATAAGTCACACACAAAAAAAAACATTACTATAAAAATCATATTTTACACATGTTCATTTTTCTAAACAGAGGCAAAAAAAAAAATCAGTTTGAATAATTCATTTAGACAGTTAATCATTTTCTTCTTTGCACCAAACCATTTTTTGTGTGAAAAGGGAAAGGGTTCCTTTACCTTTGATAACAGATTGGCCTGAATAATCTCCCTGAAATTACATGACAAATCTTATTAAATTCATAAACATCCAAAAATATGCTTTGTAATGTATTATAAGCATTACACATAAAGCAGAAAGAAACACTTGCTCCTATGCCTCAGCACAGAGTGATTACAAGGCACAACAAGGACAACAGAATAAAATAACAATAGTCCATTTGCACTTTGCAGCAGAAACAAGAGGCCTGGACAGAATGACTCACCAAGGGGGTCTTCAACTGAACTTTCACAGTCTCTGTACTGCGGACACTCTCCTCCTTGGACATAAGCAGGAGCTTCAGCTTATCTCTCTGAACCATAGGACCAGAACACAAACTGTACAACGAATCTTAAAGGCACAAAAAGCCACAGAGCTGAATTACAGCAAAAAAAATAAATAAATAAATAAATAAACATCATACAGATGCTGTGCAAAGAACTGAGATCAGAAATATTTCATATTTTGGGCTTAATAATGTTTTCTAAAATAAAATTAAACTATATCCTGGCATGTTCTGAAACAAAACATTTTTATCTCCAGAACAGACTTGTCCTTCTATTTAAATCAAAGCCAGCAATTGCAGCATTCTTGTACTCGAGTTGTAAATTAGAGCAATTGACACAAAAAGAATCAAATTACAGGCCAGATCTTGAGATTACACATTACATCCTTTTAAAGTGGTGCATTTGTATACGCCATACAAACATTTAAATAATATACATCTATTGGTTTTATAAATATTTATGTTCCTAGAGCCTGTTATAGTATTTCAAACCTGAGTAGTGAACTTTACGACAATATAAACATAGGACTTACCACAGAGAACATTTATGTGAGTGGCTATGAAAGGACATGGGGTCAAAAAAGTTATATAATTTTGATTTATTTACCTCTTTCTGCATATCTTCCACAGTTAACTTCTCCTGCAATGCAACAAAAAGACATTTCCATTTCTCTCCTGGAAATTTTAAGGTTTGTGCAGGATAAGGTTTATTATCTCAAAAACACTAATGCACATTATTCAGTATAAAACAAAGTCAATGGCCTGTGCAGCTACCTGGCTGAGTTGCTGTTGCAGCTGATTGACCTTGTCCAGCAAGACCCTCTGCTCCTGGTGATACTTCCTCAGACTCTCCTGTTGACTATCGTTCTTTCTCTCCAGCTCCTGAATCACTCAAACATCATCTCTGATTAGCACAATTCTGTCTACAAAACCATGCAATAATCCTCCCATATTAGTTATGCAAAGGGTAAAAATCCATGGTTGAAATATACAAAGCAACTAAACAAATAGGTTCATCTATACATTAAATGTGAATGATTGATGAGGAAACAGAACTCCTCACATGGACTTAACTGTAAAAACCAAATTCAACTCACATGTATAATCTGATCCTTAATATTTGTTTCAGCTTCTATAGCCATCTCAACTGACTGCTGCAGAAAAAACAAGACTTTCACCACAACACTGCCAAGAAAAATGAGTTTCACATAGCATAAAAGAAAATGACTGAGCACTAGATGGCAGCAGCATCAACAGGGAAAATAACAAAAAGCCTGCTTCATGTTCACAGGCAAAGTAGAGGTTAAGCCCATCAAATGATTCATTCTGGATGGAGGGGGGGAAAAAAAAAAAAAAAAAAAAAAAAAAAGACATCAGCAGATTAATGCAAGTCAACCAAGGAGTGCATAATGCATAGAAAAATTCTGTCCTCTTGAAAACAATGCAAAGTTTGCTTTGACTGCCAATTTCACGCAGAAAAAATACGATAAGACAAACTTAAATCAGGACTGAACAAGATTGTTTATTGCCAGCCACAGACAGTTACTGATGTTAAGGTACTGCCTGTGAAATTGACAACGCATCAAAAATTGTCAGAAGTGCAAATTCATTTTTTTTTTTTTTTTTTTTAATAAGTGGCATGAGTTATTCTTCATGCTCTTAAAAACTTCTAAAATAGTTCAGACAAATAATTGCATTAACCTGTAATCTACTATTAAAACCATAAAATTTAAAAAATATAACATTAAAATCTGTATGACAAAAAAAATGTGTAAAAGGAAAGATGTAGACTATATACACATTTCTTTAAAATCTCAGAAGCATGAGCTTGTGGCTTTGATAAGGAATGCAGTGGAACGCATTCCTCAGGTGAGACTGAACAAGAAATTGTTTTATCTGACAAAATATACATTTTTCAACAGTGCTCTTGCTAATTGTTCGGTATTGGTAAACGGTGACATGAACATCATTGGCATTGCTTTCACATCACATGGACAGGGGACAAAACTGTTAAACTTTCCAGCTGACCACCCACAATAATTTCACCAAGCATGACAACATTTACAGTATGTAGACTTCAAACAAATGCTAGAACTGCACAAATATTTACATTTATGTCATGTTTTATTCACTGGGATGAAACACTCACCACATCAAAGCAATCCTTTGTTTAAAAGAATAGACCATATCTGGCTTTTCCTCATTATACTGTATAGACTCCAATCAGAACCATGAATGGTGAACAGATGCACAACTGCCAATGAATGCTATCAGTGAATCTTTCTGCGAAGAGGTGGGCCAATGCACAAATAAAATCTTAGTGTTCAGAGTGTATTCATTTCCTGATGTTACTGAGACAATAACAAAAAGAACATACAAATTCACAATTAAAACAATAAAGATGTAGTGTTACCTGTCGCATTCTCTGCTCCATCTTTGCTGCTCCTTTGGCTTTTGCACACAGGGGGACACAAAAAACAAAGGTCAGTCCCATAATTTTTACGTTACCATTTGTCTGCATCACAGTGCACTAAAATTTAAGCAAAGCATTATTCATAAACACAATACACTGTATTTTATTCAAGTCTGTAACCATAACCAAACTAATTATGTAAGTCAACAGTAAACATGAAGAGTATGTCCAACTTTTTACTTATATTGTACACATATGTGTTTATGACATGTATTCAAAAAACTTTAATATGCTTTACTTATTTTTTAAGAATTATTTCTGAAGAGAATCCCAAGCATTTAGAAATCCTGCAGCTGATCCACCACATATAACCTTTTCAGAAGTCTCCAACCATACAGAACAAACTTGTCAAAGTCAAGGGAGTGAAGAGAGCAGTAATGTGTAACCAAGTGTAAATGTTGCCAAGAAAAATCAGGAAATTTACTGTTGCAGCACCATGGGAATGAATGAATGAATGAATGAGTTACTGCTGTATCTTATTCCATCTTTTTTGTTGATTTGTTATTGCTATCTTGTTTTTCGGTATGAATAATGTAGGTTTTATGAGAAAACAGCATGTGTTATAAAGCTGTAGTACTACAGGACATTTATTTAAGCCATGAGAAATATGGTGTTGAATTCAGGTAGCGTTAGAAAGGTAACAATGTCATCTGCACAAAAAAAATGTGTAAAAAGGAAAGAAAACATAGATTATATACACATTTCTTTAAAATCTCAGAAGCACCAACAAAAACCCAGCACTTCTGTGTGAAGAATGTTGCTGCGCTGACCAGAAGAGTGATAAATGGCAATTTTGTGCTTTCTATATCACAAAAATAAAATCTAAATGGAAATCAGTTGACTAAATAGCCATTGGTACCAGTCTGAAGTACTGAAAGTGACATTTATCTTTCCCAAATGCTCCAAACTTAGTGCTGTGAAAAAGTATTTGCCCCCTTCCTGATTTCTTATGTTGTTGCATGTTTGTCATACTTAAATGTTTCAGATCAAACAAATTTAAATATTAGACAAAGTGATGATGTTATTTATTGAGAGAAGGGAAGAAAAAAAAAAAAAAAAAAAAAAAGCCTTTCACACCGCTGTGGAGGAACTGTGGCCCACTCTTCTTTGCAGAATTGTTTTAATTTAGCCACATTGGAGGGTTTCCAAGCATGAACCGCCTTTTTAAGGTCATGCCACAACATCTCAAGTGGATTCAAGTCCAGACTTTGACTAGGCCACTCCAAAACCTTCAATTTTGTTTTTTTTTTTTTTTTTTTTTTTAAGCCATTCAGAGGTGGACTTGCTGGTGTGTTTTGGATCAATGTCCTGCTGCAGAACCCAAGTGAGCTTCAGCTTGAGGTCACAAACTGATGGCCGGACATTCTCCTTCAGGATTTTTTTGGTAGAGAGCAGAATTCATGGTTCCATCAATCACAGCAAGTCGTCCAGGTCCTGAAGCAGCAAAGCAGCCCAGACCATCACAATACCACCACCATGTTTGACTATTGGTATGATATTCTTTTTCTGAAATGCTGTGTGACTTTTACGTCAGATGTAACGGGACCCACACCTTCCAAAAAGTTCAACTTTTGTTTCATCAGTCCACAGAATATGTTCCCAAAAGTCTTAGGGATCATCAAGATGTTTTTTGGCAAAAGTGAGACAACCCTTTATGTTCTTTTTACTCAGCAGTGGTTTTCACTGTGGAACACTGCCATGCATGTCATTTTTTCCCAGTCTCTTTCTTATGGTTGAGTCATGAACACTGACCTTAATGGAGTCCCAAAGCTTTAGAAATGGCTTTGTAACCTTTTCCAGACTGACAGATGTCAATTACTTTGTTTCTCATCTGTTCCTGAATTTCTTTAGATCACGGCATGATGTCTTCCTTTTTGGGATCTTTTGGCCTACTTCACTTTGTTTGACCGGTTCTATTTAAATTATCTCTTGATTCAACGGGTCTGGCAGTAATCAGGCCTGGGTGTGGCTAGTGAAATTGAACTCAGCTTTCCAAAAAATGCGATTAACCACAGCTACTTCATGATTTAACAAGGGAGGCAATTACTTTGTCACATAGGGCCATGTAGGTTTGGATAGTTTTTTTCCTTAATAAATAACATCATCACTTAAAAACTGCATTTTGTGTTTTCTTGCGTTATCTTTGTCTAATATTTAAATTTGTTTGATGATCTGAAACATTTAATTGTGACAAACATGCAGCAACATAAGAAATCAGGAATGGGCAAATACTTTTTCACAGCACTGTGTATGATTTCTGTAGTTACACAAAAAAACTGATAAATGAGAATTTTTTTTTTACAGGAATCAAAACAAATACTCCACATTTCTGCATTTATCAGACTATTAACTGAATATTTTTTAAACTGAGAAGCTACAATTATGTTAAGTCACAGTACACCTTGGAAAAAGCAAGTGTAACAATAGTTGCAGGAAACTTTCTGCCAGTTCTGTCCCTCACCTTTAGTGGTGCTCTCCACTGCATTCCTTATCAAAGCCACAAGCTCAGCATTCTTGCTGAGACGGGCAAAATGATAGCTGTCATGTCCAACGGTGTCCACAGCCATGACGTCTGCGCCGGCCTTCAGCAGGACCTCCACAGCATCCTTACACGCATACTCACAGCCCAGTATCAGTGCAGTCCTACACGAATGTAAAGACGACATCAGAGGTCACCAGCAACTGTACCTGAAAATTCATCAATTAATATTCCATAATTAGCAAACAAACCACCTCCACATGCCTGGGCTTTGAGTGAAAGAGGGGGAGAAGAAGAGAGAGAGAAAAAAAAAAAAAAAACAACTCTAAACTTGGGCAGACTCAAAGAATACTGAACATTCATTGCCTAATCTGACTAAACTGTAATGCCAGAATTCAAAGTACTTTTGAGATCAATATTATTATTTTTGCCAGCTAAATTATCTACATATGTGTCACCTGTGGACATGGTCAGAATAAGACTAATTGGTCTACACTCAATTTTTAAAAAATTTGTAAAGAAAATTGTTTATCAAAATGGTTCATGCTTGAGAAATAGCTACTGCACATTACATAAGAAAACACACTTGCTTTATCTGCCATTGTTTAGGAAATCCCTAGATGACAAGAAACTCTACACAGTGGTCAACAAGCTACACACGCACACACGCAGACACGTAGGCCATACTTGTTCTGCTTGTCCCGGACAGTGATATCAGCCCCACGCTCCAATAGCAA
The DNA here is from genome assembly GCA_018136845.1 of Heterotis niloticus. Classification (NCBI taxonomy): domain Eukaryota; kingdom Metazoa; phylum Chordata; class Actinopteri; order Osteoglossiformes; family Osteoglossidae; genus Heterotis; species Heterotis niloticus. The sequence continues at coordinate 8,963,097 of CM030904.1, forward strand.
CTGGCAAATACGAGGAAGGCACATCTGGGTTGCCAGCACCAGGGGAGTCCGACCATCCTGTAAAGGTGGAGAACAGGAGCTCACAAAACCACAAACACAGCTAAAAATAAACAAACTGCAGCTGGTAACTATTCAACACTATTATTAGCAAGCTTATATGTGACGAAAGTATGATTCATCAATGGTAAAGTCAGCAGACTGGTGTCAAAAAAACAAGAGCCAACTCTAGAATGCTAAACATTTTGTATACTATGCAGCTCATGATATGTCTTTGACCAAATAAGGAAAAATACAGATTTGATTTCCATGAGCTAAACTGCAAGAATATAAGAACAAGTGAATACATTCGTTTCTATACATTCTGTTACCAGATGTGTGCACCTGTATTAGACCCAGTCTCACCTGAAAGTGCTCTTAAGGTCTCATTGGAATATTTATACTCACAAAATCTGTAGCATTCACAGATGCCCCGCTGTCACAGAGGAGTTTCACACTGGAAGCACAGCCAGCCATGACTGAGGAGGAGGACAAAGTGGTGTCAAAAACTGGCAAGTCCACAAATAAATAATGATACAACTGCAAAAAGGATTGACAAGAGTTGCAAAATTTAAGTAAACTTTGGTAGGACATTCTCCTGGTTGCAAATTAAAATTGGGATCCTGAGCTGTAGGACTTTTGTTTGACACAGCAATTGTTTTGTTCTACAAAACATCAGGTGAAGTTCAACTGCAAACCCATGCCTGCTGACATGGTGGGTTTTTGCTGCTCACCTGCATCATGCAGTGCTGTTCTTCCCTGCAAGTCTACATTTCCCACAGGACAGTTATGCTGCAGATCAGCAAGAGACAATGCACATAAACACAGGCACAACCCAAACTGCAAAAGGGGCAACAATGGGAAAAAAAGGAAAGAAAGCTACATAAACAAGGGAAGTCCTCACTTGAAAAACTGTGAATGACACATCTTAAATAAAGGCAGATATAAAAATATAATTAAAAAAAAAAAAAAAAAAAAAAACCTTTCTGGATTGGTCAGCAGACTCTTGTCTACTTTTAGAAAGGCTGGGATACCACAGTGTTGACAGCAGAGAGAGGTGCTCAGCCATGTCAAAGTGCAGACAGTGTCCTGTCATGTGGAGGAGATCTCAGGGCTTGAAGCCAAGTTGTGATTCTCTTTCTCTGTACCCACACCCTATAAAAACCCTCCTCTCTCTAGCAACAGGTTCCCAAACAAGCACTGAAGTCATATGATGCTGTCTAACTGTCAGCTGGGAAACTTAACACTTTGAGGTGACGTAGGATTTACTGTGGCCATGGGATTCAGTGTGGTAAAAGTGCAACGATGGCAAACACCTAGTTGCTAGACTGTTGGCCCCCAATGTGATCAAGAAAAAGTTATGGTTTTTATTTGAATAGGGACAGAAAAAGTAAACAAGACCAAACCTGTAATAGTTTCTGCACACAGAGAGAGTGTCCATTCCTTGCAGCCAGATGAAGAGCATTTTTACCTAAAATGAAAAGACAACAGAAGTGATTAAAAATATTTTGCAAACAATATGACACTGACTCCGTGATGGAGTTAAATTTGAATATATATTGTTAGAGATCCCAACAAAGCTCTGTAGGGTGTATCCATTTGCAGAACTGCCCTGTGTTTTGAATAACAATGGCATGTGTACAACAGCTGGATAGTAGCACTAAAGGCAAGATCATGCAGCATCACTTAAATGTCAAAAAAGGGCCCAATATTCCAAAGGAAACTGGCCCTTTAGATTGCTTCTAATCCCAGTTTTGTGGGGCCTTCTGCAATGTCTGTGAATCCTGGGGGGTTTCCTTGCAATTTTGATCAAATCCACTTTTCTTGCAAGTTCAAACTTTCAGCAATGTTGTGTTAGACATTCAAGCAACCAGGGGTAGTATGAATATGTATCTACTCATTATCCTTAAATGCTTTATCTTGACAAGTGCTGCGGTAATCTGGAGCTGATCCCAGATCAATGCGCACTAGCCTATGAAACTAAATCTGAATGGTACACAAGTCCATTGCAGGGCCACATATTCACATCCACATACACAGACATTTAAATTTTTTGTACCTGAGCTGTTTAACCAAGAAAGTCTTTTTTTCAAGTAAGGTTTTAATATCAAAGATGGACTATATTTTAGTTGCAATCCTAACTTATGCAGTAATTTAGAAAAAACAAGGGTAATAATTATAATTAACTGAATCCCTTAATATGAATTGCATATATTATATAATAGTCAAAATGTGCTCTGTGTACCTAAAAGTACTGTCGACTACATGGTTTGTCCAAGAACCAGCAGCAATGTCAACGAGATTAGTTTGTCTCTTACCAGTAGCATCTGTAGCTGTGACATCAACACCATGTCCAAGGATGAGGTTCAGACAGTCCAGATGTCCTCTGGTGGCAGCCAAGTGGAACCTATGAACATACATGTAAAGAGGTGCAAATTTTTAAGCAAACTTGAATAAAGAGGAAAATGATGGGTGAAAAATACAGTGAATATAAAAAATGTAATAGATTTTCAAAACAGTATTTTCTGATAAGGGAAAGTCCTTACTGAGTACAGCCTTTTCACTAAATTAGGCTTACACTAAGTAGAGAATATGCACTTAAAACATGGTTTAGGTTAGAATGTAAAAAGGCAACTTATTCAGCTCATACTCTTCTAGCTTTAAAATTTCAAATCAAATGGCATATCTACTGACCTCCCGGACTGACTTTACAAAATGTGAAAAATGTTTTGATTCCCTGAGAAGAATTATGCTCACAGATAATTATCCCCTTAAGATGTCATATACCTATACTTTGATGACAGTATCATTAATGTAATTATAACTTGGATGCAGTTTTAAACAATGAAATGAATAATGCTATATTGAGCTAAATTACAAAGGTACCATCACTGAATTACACATATCAATGTCCTAAATATCTGAGGTCCAATACTAACATCAACCCATAACCATTAGCTGAACAACCATTCAAATTATATGGTGCAAGGTGAGCATAACCATTGCTCCCAACTTAAAAAGGGGAAAGGCATGGCGCTGGTTTTGGATTATTTATCCTTGTTTCAAGACACACCAGGATTACTACATTTACAAAAATGCTCACAGTTTCCTCAGATGAGAAAGAAGCCCTGTAGTTGCAGCCTTCTAATTCTGAGAACCTTCATCTGTGGAACAGTCTACCTCAATTATTTTATTTATAAGTAAGTAAATAAGTAAATAAATAAACTTACACTTAAAAGTAATATGGCTATCAGCCATCCATTCTGCCAGCATTACGACTGTATAATGTGTTTTCTAGACCCGTTTTTCAGCAGGGTGGGATGATCTCAGCCCATCCTCATGGCCATGTGACTGTTTAACAGCTAAAATTTCTCTCTGCTGGGATCACAGTCAGTCACACCTTCTATTGGGTTTACTCTCTCATTATCTTCACTAACCTGTTATTCCTCCTTCACTTCCTTCTATGCTCTAGGGCTTTGGGCCCTGAGACAACATCTAAGAATAATGACAGACAGGAAATTTACAGCAACCAGAGGGCCTGTTCAACCAACAACAAATGGCACTACTTCTTCCATCGTTATTTGGGAAACACCAATGTTTTTCCTCACCCCTGGATACAATATTATGAATGTCATAAATGTTTATGCAAACATCAAGAGCAATATAATTTTATTCAAAAAATTCTTACTCAAAAACTTTATATTTGCTATGTGCTGTCACCTAAAAAAAAAAAGTAATATTTTCCCCAAAAGAAAAAGTATTCCACACTATGTAACTGCAGATGTCTTAAAAAGACCTGATGCACAGAAGCTGCTTATAGCTTGATCAGACAAACAGATTAAGACAAGAGCAGTGATCACCTATGAAGTTCCATGAACTGCCCTGTGGGCTCTCCCTTTCCATGTTGGGATCTTGTTTACTGTACATTTCATATGACACTGTAGCTTTGAACAGGAGACCTGCTGACTGACACCTCATATTGGGACCATGGATATTAAAAGCAGTGTTAATGGTGAGGGAAAAGTCTTGAGCTGCATGCTGTTGGCAGGCAAGACCTTGACCTGGTTTCCCACCAGCAGGTCCAGGCAACATGACAGCAGACTGATGTAATGCCTCCCTAGTGCAGTGTTCTCCTCTAGTGACAGAAAAGTAATAGTGGCGTCATGTTGATTGTGAGAGGATCTCAAAAACATGCCGTTTCCTTCTTTGCATATGTATTTACATACACACACACAAACACACAGACCATGCATGCATTTATGTTATGTGCTTATATTTCTTTAAGAAATTTTGAGAACACACAGCATGGAATATGTACATTACCATAAAATACATTTAATAAAATACTTTGTAAACTGCAGGTGAAATTTATTTCCAATTTTCCTCAAAAGACAAGATGCAGTGTGGTCCCTTAAACCGTAAAAGCAAAAGTGCTGATAAACTGAAAGCACAGCATTAATGTTACATTGTCAGCTACACTCAAAAGAACAATAAATCTTTTAATTCACAAATCGCCAAAATGACTGTGACTCAGAAGGAAGTGTGGTCCTGAATGAAATACACCTTCATGCTACTTGTTGAGCAATACTTGTTAGAGGATAAGTCACAAACTGCTGTGACGTCCCAATGTGCAGCTGTCAATCGAAGGGGTGGGGTCTGGCCTAGGCAACAATCAATGGCAGGACATGGACACCTCTGAAAATTTACCAGCTCTGTGAGCATGCTTATCTTGGATCTAAAAAAAGAGAAAAGAAAATGGAACAAAAACCAACAAGACGGCAACACGTTAAAAAGCAAACGCATACGCGTCTATCTTTCCACCCATTACCAATATCCCCTTGTCCAGTGAAGGGTCACAGTGGTCCTGATTCTATCTTGAAAGCAATAGGGCATAAAGTAGGACAAATATTTTCTTATTTTTAATTACTATTTATGAAAGTTACAATGGGAAATATCCAAGGTGTTCAAAAAGTACATAAAACAAAGGAATATCACAAGGGCTGTATTTCCTGGCAAGGTAGTAAAAACTTATATTAAAAATCAGATGAATTCACTGAGAGATGGAAGTGGCTGAAACTCAATGTATGGTAACGGTGTACAAAACAATGTACAGTACAATGTGAAATCTCAAGCACCACTACTACAAACTAATGAAACCAAATTCTTATTAGAAAACCAAAACTCATCCTCAGTTCAACATCCCCCATCAACAAGCAGAATTTGCCATTTAAATGAAACTGAAATATATTACTATTACTGATACAAAAAGTGAGTTTGTAAGGGGATGAAGGGAAATGCCCATGGCAACAGTATGTCCCTTTCTTTATCTTAATGATTTGATGCGATTTGAGATGAAGCATCTGTGTGACTGTCCATCATGATAAAGTACGTGTGAAATTGGAGACAGGCCCATTAGGACTCCCAGACACTTGACATCTTATCTTGGCACCAGCTTCGCCTCAGTCACTTTAATGTCTGCAGTACCAAGGAAATTAAGTATTTTTAGAAGCCTCTGGGGAAGATGGTGTGAAAGCCATAGACAGCATTTAACTAACATTGAACTTAGTACAGAAACTGTCTTTAAACAATACTACATAAACACAATGGGGACAATTATGCTAAGTACACATTCTGGTATTCAAGCTCCTACATTCTCAATTCCTGATAAAGAGAGTGGCATATATTAATACTTGGATCAGCATTCAAGTAGAGAAGCCCCTGCACAATGAGCCAGATAAGGAAGATCACAATTGAGGTTTGCCCAAGTACAAGTGCAAAGTTTGGCAACACTGCACCCAGCATTTACATTCTCATGTTTTGCCTTTTGTGGCCTGTGGTCAAACGCAACTTGGTCTTTCCTCATTTCATTTACTTGTGTTCATTCATTCACAGCCCATTACAACAGATAAATTTAATTGATCCCACCCCCATTTTAAATTGTTTGCATTTCTCAGTTTTTACAAAAATTTGTCTTCTACTTGTCTTTTGCTATTACTAATTATGAAAACAATTTATGATACTAAATAAAAAGGCAACTACACAGAAACTTCCTACTTATTAACTTTTTGGTAATAACTGGTATTTAAAATATTCTTTGCCTTTATCTGAAATAGGTATTTTTTGTGTTAAGATGATTTGAGGAAATTAATTGGAGTTTGTTAAATCCAAAAGAAATAATTTTATCTCAAAAGAAATCATTGAAATAGCTTCCCAATATTCACAGTATTTGAGTCATTTCTAGGAACCGGTTACACTTGGATAGCAGGGTATAGAAGAATAATAAAGTACATGTCTAATGCAGGGTTGCACATTAATGGATGGACTGGGTGCACATGTTATCCAGTTCTTAGTGTCTGTAGTAACATGCTTCTGCAACAGCCGTACAGTAGCTTGGATTCTGTCACCTGTTGAAATCAGGACCAATAAAGGACAGGCTGCTGAACACTACACATCACACAAATGGAGAACTCACGAATGACAGATGGAGAATTTCATATCTAAAGAGGATTCCTGTTGGCCGGGGGGTTCAGCCATACTGACCAAACACTCCATAACTTTGATGAGGACCCAGGAAATCAAACCCATGAAGCTGTAGCTGATATCCACCAATTTTTAATTTTGCTCATTCAAAATTAACTTATTGCTTATATGCATTTCACTAGGTAATTCTTCAAACTTCAACATATTCACCTTTTTGAAGTGATCACAAATACCAGGCAATGCTACCTTGTTTGTGTTTACAGGAGCTGGCTTCAAACCAGAGTCCTGCAAGGCGTCATCAGCAGGGAATGCATGTTGTTTAGTTTTCAAAATATCTATCACCTTAACACAAGAGGTGCCATACCCCTGGGCTGAGAAGGCAGCGCCCTGTGAGAATCTCACATACCAATGAAAATAACCAGCAGGTCAGCTTCTGGGAAAGTTTCTCAGGGAAAGTTTTCAAAAACAGGCACTGAAATGCACTGAATGTCAGCACAGCTCTATCACTTTTGTTTTACTGCGGATAAATTCCACTTTCTGAATTTAAAAAAATTAAACACGAGGGAGAAAAGTTCTGGGCACAAACCTATGATAATGTCCTAATGATTACAATATGTGATGTGGTGGACTTAAGCTTTGAATCATTCATTTGTTTACAGGCTAAAAATACATGACCTTACTTCATAGCACTCATCAGGGTATCAGGCTAAGGATACAGTGGTGCTCCAGCATAACAAGTTCATCCTGGAATTATAACCTAGGCATCAGGTCTAAATTTATATTGTGTTTTATTGCATTTACATGTGTACCAAGATTATTGAACCTTTCCTTATGCTGAAAAATCCGTCACAAGGCACTCTGGTCAAGAAACACTGACCACATTGTGCATTTCACTCATCAATTCCAGAAAATATAAAACCACAAGTTGTGCAGGAAAGAGGCTGTAAATACCAAGACATTAAAATATCATAATTGCTTCCTTATGTGCCACAAAAACTTTTTTTTTAATCTCACTCGTTTTATTTTCAACATACATAAAGTATGGCTAAACAAAGTAGTAATCCACTTAAAAAAAAATTACAAAAAGGGTATTAAAATGGATTAATGTACAGAATGTATTACCAATGTGGAAAACAGTGCTGAAAAAATGAAAAAAATATAAGCTGTACCTAACAGAGGAAATATGCCAGACAATCCATCACTCCTGATAAAGCTATGTGATTTAGTGAAGCATCTGTTTTTTCTAAGAGAACTGTTCTGTTGTCAAAAAAGTTGTTTTGTTTGCCAAGTGTGGTGCACAAAAAGGAGTACTGCACAAGAAAAATGCAGGAAAACAATGCAATTGTATTTATAGTTTAGGGCATTTCTACAGTTTCACCCAGCCTAGTCAAGTGCACAAAGGCTAGTAGTGTGGTGCTGACAGCGGGGGTTGGGAATACTCACGCTGAACGGCCTTCCACATCCAGCTTGGTGGGAATGATTCCCTTCTTGCTGAGGACGGCAGCAACCTTCTCCCCCTCACCCCGCTCCACTGCCTTCATCAGCCGGTCATCATACTTGTTCCAGTCAGTGTTCTGAAGGAGCAGCCACATGGTATCGTGGCCAGACAGAGAGCCCAGGTAAGAACTGCAGCACTGATATTTACAGCATATGGGAAGTACATACAGCAGCTAACTAGTTCATATGCATTTTCAATCCTTCAAATGGACAGCATCAGTGGTGAAAAGGGTAATAACATTTTCCTATAAGCTTTCTGAATACTACTGTTTAAAATACTAAATCCAACAGTAAACATGTGCCAAGTGGCATTTTGAGGTGAACAAGTTTTTGTTATTCATTTACATGTCAGAAAAATCGCATAAATATTAGAAAATATTACTATTCCCAGGTTCTGTACATCTTTAAGTACCTGTGGTCAAACATAAAAGAATTACTCATAGCAAAATATAGAAAGAGGAGGCTATCCATTATTAAAAATGAAAAACCAATAATCAGATTGCTAAATATCACTGCAAAAGTAAAAGCAAAACAGCCACACAGTAAGAGCAAAACTGAGTTACATGTGCTACCCATGTTGATAACAAGTAAAAACATGACACCACTATTTAGGCGAACTTTATCATGAAAATCTGCATTCACAGTCACTTTCCTTTCTAGTTTGGTCTGCTGGATGGTGCTTAAGGAAATGCCTCTGCCGCTCAATTTGCTGCCAAACAAACGGTAAAACAAACACTTGGCTTATCTAATTCTATTCCATAGATCCCTAGAGAACTTCTAAGCCATTTAATCAAAGATAGACATGCAAAAGTACATTAAAGCATACATAAGCTATCCAATCATCACCGGTATACATACAAAGTACATGGAGGTACATTTAAGCCACCGGTTCATCTTCCTGGAAAAGGCTGGTGTTCTGGACCGCTGCTGTTCGGAAAAAGTTTCCCCTCTCCTTGGAGGGCACTCGGCAAGCTAGTGAGAGCTATCAGCGACACAGAATGTAGACCCTCCTCAGAACAGCGCCCTGGCTGAGTGTGCCGCCACAGCCCTCTTGCTTAGCCATTAGTTTCCAAAATGTTTTCTAAGAGCTCCCAGGCCACCAGCTGCTGCCCGGGAGCTCATTGCTGCTCTGCGCGCCGTCCTAGAGCAGGAGGTGAGTGCTGGGACGGCTCCTCCTTCTGGGCTGAGTTTCTTGCTCTGGCAGTGCCTCTGCTGAAAACCCTGGTCGCTCCTTTCTGCCCAGCCAAATGGCACGCATTGCCGACACCACAGGGTAAATATGTGTTCTCACACAGGTCTAAAATACCGCAGTAAACACTGTGCAGACGGCCCCCTCAGACTGGTCACCTCTTTATTTTTTGACCCTCCAACCTTTCTGATGACTGATTGGAGGACAGTGCTAATAATAAATTGTAAGCATGCTCTGACGATGAGTAATCACATATCATCGTCAATCGGCACCAAAACAAGGCTGGCCAAGGAGGAACCTCGCTAGCATCGGTATGCACCCGTCGCCTAGAAATATGCACCTAGCTGGATTACAGTGTCATATTTAAGCTGCCCCTGGCCTGCCCCCAATGGGACCCCTTAGAGGCCTGCTAAACTGAGTGTGGGTGCAGAGCTGATGATCCCAGCACACACAGTAGCTGGATTAGGTGTCAGCTTTTACAATCAGCTGTCTAGAGACACCACCCATCATAGTCTCATGATAAATGCATGCACACACAGGTTATATTTCCAAAGAAAGATGTCATGTTTTTATTTGGGGGTTTTAAAAAAAAAAAAAAAAGAAAAGAAAAGAAAAAAAAATGTAGAGGAGGTGTGGGTGGAAGGGGGACACGTTTAATTTACAGACCCTCCGTCAGCGGCATCTCATTTTACAGCTACTGCCAGACTGGCATTAAGAGCGGCGCTGATACTGTGCAAACATGCAAAATGACCCTTCTCATGACATGTAATATAAGGGGCTGTGCACTCTCCACTTAAACTGCCTTGTCCCATAGAAACAATGAGATAAAAAGGAAACCTTTAAATAGCTTCAGCACTACAGAAGTACAGTACATACATATATAACAAAATATTTGCACACCAAACAATACTATATGGGAACCATATTGAATCATTTAACTTTATTGCAGTTGCCTTTGGGATATACTCCACCCATCCAGCCTAGCTTTCCTTTGTTTGATGCTCTTTGGCCCACATACCGAAGAAGAGTATCAAGATCCAGGGTAGACTTGGTGTGTGGGCACGGAGTAGGAAAGCCTGTTGACGAGACATTACTAGGTGCCGATCGAGCAACCAGCAAGACCGCTGCCACCCAACTGCAAGACAGATCACACCTTCCCACAGGACCATACTCCTCAAAGCTGTCAAGCAAAATCTCCCCGCTAGAGAGAGGTGATGACCTGGAAGGAAGTTGGAGGCTCATCATGTCAGCCACTGGAGTCAAGCCAACTCCCTGCAATTGATAACCCTTGGCCAAAGCACAACAAGATACCAGAGGGCAGTGTGGGGACAAGGTGAGCTACACGCACCCACAGACTGGAGTGGTCTAGAAGCACAGGACCCTGAAACCAAGGGAAAGCAACAGCAGGCTCCAACATGAGCCTGCATCTAAATGAAAGCTTGTCCCTCAACATCAATCATTGCAGGTATGCGCCCATGTCACTAATATCAGCACATGCAATTTAAGGCTCTCGATAAATGATTTACTAAAGGAATATAACCAACAGTCACGAAGCAACGTCATCTGACTAAAAGTGCTTGGTAAACCAGGACTGTTGCTGGGTCTGAGATTCACATGCCATACTCCTAATAGCCAGGTGAAAGCTGAACTTGTCCAAATAATGGGGAACTTGACTAATTACATAAGGTTTTTTGTTATTTAGAATTTAAAGCATGAAACCACACGATTTCAAGGACAAGATGTCAAGTGTATGTGTCTTGGAAACCATTAACAAGTCTTGTGAACAGCCTAAAAATACAATGTAATTACAGTAAATCAAAATTTTGCTTACTTTTTATGTTATTATAATACATAATGTCAGGTTAACAAACATGTATTAATAGCCAAAGCAACCATCACTGAGTAGGACAGGACTGCTCTTTTTTAATTGCAAATTGGACCTTTATATAGTAATGTCCACAGAGTCCAGCCATGCTGTGTTAGTGTCTGTCAAATGTGAGACAAGGTTACCAGTAATGCAGCAGCCATAATTTTCAACTGAACACATATTTCCTTCTACAAGTGGCAACAGGTCTCAATGAACAAAGCTTATATGCATAGTGTCCCTTTAGGAACCACTCTTGTGGCATTTCCTCTATGATACCCAGCTGCAGAACCAAAATAAGATCTGCTTTCTACGTGACCCCCAGCGCTCAACCCCATGCATGCCATTTTATATGTTTCTGACAGCCAATTCAGTGGATCAACTTTCCACTGTAGCTCAATGACCTCTGGTCTATACACTCAAACCCCGGTAGAATGGACGCCCCATACTGCAGTGTCTGATTTTGCTAGCTATATAAGAATTTAGCTTGTCAGGTGAGATAATTACTAATGGTAAAAACCTTCATACATTTTGCAATCCAAGATTATAGATCACACAGAAGTGAGGGCAATTTAGTGAGGAAAACTGAAAAATTATGAACTCGTAAAATACATTCAGTAGTGACACGGTGGTGCAGTGAGTAGTGATGCCACATCATAAAACCAAGGCTTTTGGAATGTAGGTTCAAATCTTGCTCAGTCTGTGTGGAGTTTACATGCTCTCCATGTGTCTGTGGAGATTTCTTTTGGGTGCTGTGGTTTCCTCTCACAGTCCAAAGTTACCTGTTTCAGGATAACTAGTAACTGTAAATTGACCTTAGCATGTGACTATGTGGGTGACTATGTACATGTACAATAACTACTGTGACCAAGTTAAGGACACAGCAATTAATGGAGCTGGGTAGAGGGATGGATGAAATAAATTCCCAAAAAATGAAACATTAGTCATTGCCAAGTATAAATGAAGGCTGCTTACACATGTAATCCAACTAAAACACAAAAAATAGTTTTACTGCACTTTCACATCCAAAAAGAATAAGTTGTGCTCCCCAACTTTTATTCTCTCCTGCAACTTTGATAATTTGGAAAGAAAGGAAGAGCACAACATCATGAAAAACGATCAGTAAAGTAATTTTAAAACTCTTCAGAAATGCTTTAAGTCTTCCCTGTTCATACCACAGTCAGTCTAGCTGCAATATTAAAATGATTTCATAAACAATTCTGAAAAAAAATTCTTTGAATATTTGGCAGGACAAGTCTGTAACCGCCAGCCACCTACCCCCAATTCTCCAGTCGTCTTCCTTCCTATTAGTTTTGGAAACAACAAGGAATTCCATGACAAAAATCTCAACATTTTTCATTTCACTCCCTAAAACAGCAGTATCCTGGAGATAACAAATTAATGCAAAAGTTGGCAACCATGTTACATGCTGGATATGCAGTCTGTGGTAAGATTCTCTCTTACTAAACTGGACCAGTAAGCACAAACTAGCATTTAGTAGACAATTTCAGATAAAGTTCAGAAATGTCCACACATCCTACTTTGAAAGTATCTGCTTGTGTATCTTTATGTATGCATTCATCAACATTTGCACTTCTGTTAAGAAAAGCCACCATATAAAATAAGCTGAATTAATTTCCCCTCACACCATCTGTCCATAATGGATAGTCTTTCAAGGGCTCGTCACATTTGGTGGAAAAAGTCAAAAACAAATCCTCCACATGTATTGCAACCAGCTAACCAGTTTGAACAAAAATGTTTAGTGACACATTGCTTTTGCTGAAAGTGTCATGTCCCCCCCCCCAGGACCCAGCAGGATAAATAGAGGCTCAATTAACAGTACTGTGGAAAAGTAACATGTCGAAACAAATCTGCCCACACTTACCATCTGTGCAAATTACTGAGCTTCAGAAAGTGGGCCAAGTCAAAGTAGAGGTTAATGAAGAGGGAATGGGAGCGCAGTCTGTGTTCTGTAGTGCAGATGCAACCCGGTTCTTAGAGAGTTAACCTTGTGTGAAATATTTCGGTTGCTACAAGTCAACCAGCACATGGAGTAATTACTGAAATCTGTCTTAATTACCGTGTTATGACAAGTTCCCACACACACACACACACACACACACACACACACACACACACACAAAAAGCAAAGTAGACAGAAAGCAAATACAGGAAGAGAAAAGTCATGTGTATAATGACAAACTGTAGTAAAATACAAGAGTATTTTCACAAATCGTAAATTACACAACGCTGATTAAATAGGACTTCATTAGACACAATGAACAAACCTTAATTTGGTATGAAAACCATGTAAAACCAGTTTATAGGAGTTTGTTTTCTGCTATGAAAGGGCTTTAAACTCTAGTGCCGCGTAAGTCTGTGTAAACCGATCACTTAAAGAGATGATTTCATAAAGCAGAAAAGCAAGATACAGGATTCTCAAGTGTAAGAAAGCTAAATTCACCGCAAAAATGGTTAAATGGCAACAAAACAACCAAAAAGGCGCTTAGAAACAAAACAGCCAAAAAATAAATAAATTTACCACTAGATATTGAGGACAAATTTCTCAAGTTATTTAAGACATTGTCAAAGCACTAAGAAGCTGCCATAAAAGAGAAGCAATGTAAGGTAAGATCTACATTTAATGCCTTCAGTCTTCAAGTATGTGCAATAAGGGCCAATCACTGTAGTAACAAGAAAAACAATGCAACTCCCAATGCCAAAAAGCATATCACTTTCCACATACACACTGAAATTCAAAAGTTTTGCTGAAGTAACATATCTGATTTTGCCAGCTGTTGTGTAGGCAGCCAGGATGAACACAACATAAGCATGTGGTTTAACCTACAACTTATGGAACATTACAGCATATACACCTTGCATTTTGTACTACTACTACATATAGGTTGCTAATTGCATCGCTTCATTGAGATGGTTTCACATTGCCATTTGCAGAGAAGATTTCTCCTACTAAAAAACAAACTAGAACCCATACTGTAGTGGGCACTGCTGCAGGTTATTAAAGCACTTTTTAAAGACTGGAAACAGGACCACTGCACTAGCTTCTCTAACACGTACAAACCCATCTGAGCATGACTGACAGAACACTTCCCTGTTTCCGCAGAGATGGGGATCTGCATGGCTTAGTATCCCAGTGTTTAGGCAGTGTTCACTCATCTGCCATCAGCAAATCTGCAGTCACGCTCCCTTGGCGCCACACAGTCCCTCCGTCAGCTGGAGGAGACCCTCGGACCGTGAATAATGTGCAGTCTCCCTGACACTGCAGGGAACGCGCTACAGATCACCACTCTACAGGAAGGGCATGTCTTTACACTTCCTGAACATCAATAAGCTTTGCAGCCACCATGACCTCATGGGAAGTCCATAGCACCCATTGCCAATCCACCAAAACAACTCTTGCAAAAAAATACATTAATTCTGATTCAGCAGACACCGTCCCAGAGTCCAGTTAGTGAAGGATGACTGGTGATGCCAGTCATGAGCTACACAATGCTTATCCTGTGATAGTTTCTGTACCTTAGTGGTGACATATGTCGAGCAGTCCTGAAAACTGCATGTCCGATACCTTGCACTTCAAGCCATTCTACAGTTAGTAAGGATAATTATTGATTAGTGGAAAAATTATTGTAATTCAGTAGCTTGAATTTCAGATGCACAACAGATGGTACATCAGAATACATGAACCACACAGAGCTCTCTCTAAACACAGAATTTGATTTGTAAGGATCAAAACTATAATTTAAACTTTCTTTGTAAATGACTCACAGTATGTTGAGTTTATCACAAACAATCAAACTTTTAAAATTCATTTATTAGACACCTAGAGTGAATTTAATGGAACTTGAAAAATCAGTAAAGTGATCTGGAAACACACTTTCGAAGGAAGAACTTGACACTGAGACAAACTCCATGCATCCCCTGATGTATGGGCAGACATCTATGGGGACATGTCCAGAACACCAGAGTGCAGCTTTGAGCCTTCCTCACTTCACCCTTGCGCATAGTGAGATGCAGTTTTCAACATCAGTGGGAGCAGTCAATCAAGCACTGTGAGGTCTTTCAACTCATGCCTTTTGATAGTTTCTTGGTGACACGTGATGTTTTTAAAAAAAAAAAAAAAAAAAAAAGTATGAGTATTGCTTGAGGTGGGACTTACTGATCAAAACACCCTTTTCGCACAATAACAACAAATGCATCTGTGTTCTTTCATGCTTTTGAACACAGATCTTCATTACTGTGCCTTTGAAGCTCCCAAGGAATTACTTACCACCCACTCTACCTGTCCTTTGAGTATATTAACCTTCTCGTTCCATTCCAAGTTCAGAAAATTACCACAGTCCAAAAAAAATCCAGATGGTGAACTTGCATATTTAAATGTTTCTTTTAATGAATGTTATATACCATATAATTTTTTTTTGAGGATTTTGGGTCAATTATCAATTAAACATTTTTATACAGTATTTACTTATTAGCAATGAGTACAGTACAATACTTATTTAATGGTGCTCACTAATCTAAAAGGCCACCAATGCAAATCTTGGAAACCTATTTTGCAGGGGTAAGAAGTTAGAAGAATTAGGAGTTAGAAGAATGAAAAATGTATCACAACTGTATCTAAACCTCATCCAATCCACTAATGGAAAATAAACAAGTTGTGCTCTCCCTCTTTTATCCACCTTGAAATGGAGACATTTCTCCTTGTCAGGAAGGGTATTTGGTCATCTGTCTCTACTTGTAGATGCAAGCTAGCTTCAAGGGTGGGGTGCCATCTGTAGAAGGAAAACCCTCTGGGGAGGGGCAGGAATGATTGTGTTTCTAAGGCAGTGGGGGCAGCGTGTGACTCGGGTCTTGGTACGGGAGGGGCAGCACAGCACACCACGCTCACCGGCATCAGGAATGCATGACGCCCATCTCCAGCTTGTAATCGACTGTTGCTCTCAGACAGGAAAGAGCTTGCCTAGACAAAGGGTGGGCGTTCTTTCCAGAAACAGGAGAACTGCCTACTGAAAAGCCCACAGGTCACTCTTTGAACCAACACCAGCATTGTGTTATACTGTTTGTCACACCATGACATACTGTGTTTGTTAAGTTCTTTCCATTTTAAAATGTCTTTGGCTCCAAATAATGTGTATTCCTGTGACATTTACTTTGAGATCTCTTTCAGTTCAATTCATCTTTTAAAATTCCTTTCTCCTGAACAATTTTATATACTATTACGTACAACTTTTAGTCTATGAGCACAGCAGCTGTATTACACACATGTGGTGGGGCTTTGCCTTTGTGTGAATAAACGTCACCACCTTTACTTGTAGCATAAGGTTATTTAACTTCAGCATTCTTCCTTACACTAAATAACAAGCATTCCTAAGTCTACTTAAGTCTTTTTTCATTTGTGTTTTTCAAAATGCAGTTGGAATGAAACATTTGCATAAACCTGCTTGAGGTAGAACTTGCCTTCAGGCATAGTTCCAGGGTCACTATTCATATCAGCAATTCACCAAGACAAGAATCAAAGCTGGCTCCTGATTGTTGCCTACAGGCATCTTGTACCCGCACCCGCACCCAAGCCCTTTACCAGGGTATGTAAATAAGATGACATAGGGCTGAAAAAAGTGGCGGAAAGAGAGGTCCCATGTTAATAAGAGTCATTCCTTCGCATATTTTGACAGTTAACCCTCAGGCACTTTCATATGGTTTCAGTTCTTTATATACAAAGGGCAAAATCTTCTGCATGATGCCAAGGTCATTTACCTTTCAAAATAAAAGAACTAACGTGTCTGGCTGGTTACAAAAGCATGCACAGGGGACAGTTTAGCATTATCTTTTGCCTGGCCACACAGCTCAATCCCAGAGCAGTTACTCATGCAAGGACAGGCTTAGTTCATACTGTCCACTCTCACAACACACTGGGCCAGCTAAACAAGCAACTGCCCACACAAACTGGCTGAACCAGATCCCAAAATACTAAACACAGTCTTTCAAGAGCAAGTCGATGCAGTAAGACATGTCATTAGAGGGGGCTGACTGTACCAGGTCAGTCCCGTGAAAAAGCCCCCTTCCATCTGCCACTACGCTGACAGAGGTGTGTCCTGGCAAACAACAGAAATTCAAGAGCAATGAAAGAAAATCTTCAGAAAATATGCATTTTCAACTTTAGGCCAAATTGTAAGCAACCTAAAAACACAATTAAGATGTAATTATATTCTAAAGTGTTTTGTTTATCATGGTTTGTAAGTTCTCCGATCCTGACGTTATACCACGTTTTCACAGCTTCTAGAACAAACTTCCAGTTGTACAACCCCACTCACATCAGAACCTAAAAAGAAATAAGTGAAACTGAAGTCTTTCAAAGATTTGAAAAACCTGTGAATTACTATAAAATGTCTTTAATCACTACATATTAATTCAGAACAGATTCATGCTAACTCATTTACTGAATTTAAAGAGTAAATGCATATCAATAAACTAAATATAAAAGAAGCAGCTCAACATATAAGCCTGTATATTACAACAGGTTAGACAAACTACATACTAAACCCAAGAAGAGAAAAAATAAATCTGTGCACTGTTACTGCCCTCATTCAATCTTGGATTTTGGTTATCAAATGAAATAATGTAAACTATGGAGGTGTTGTCCAAAACAACTGCTGAAAGCTCAACTATTAAAGGCTGCTTTGTATATAATCTTGTATCTTGAACACACATCTACCCCACCACCCACCCCCACACACAGCAAAAATTGTGGTGTTTGAAACAACATTTTGGCTAGCAACTGAAACATTTTCTACAAACATAAAAACAGGTTTAAATTGCTGTCAGACATTTTTAGACTTTGCACACAGTAAAGGTTTTACAGTATCACAAAGGTACAAAGTATATTCCATGAAAGAAAGATTTGCTTAACATATGAAACAAAGATTATCACCTCACTGACAAAATGGCACCAGCCTGCCTGAACAGGTCATTCTGGGTGTTATTTATAGGCTTAAAGTCACACATCCAAACATCCAAAGTAGGTATGAAAAAGTATTACTTGTCTATAATAGTACAAAAACCTAATAACAAGGTTGCACCATGTCATAGGGTAAAGTTATAAATACTGTAGTGATTTTCCAGAAAAACTGATTTATTAGTGTAGTGCTTTGTTAAAAAAAATATTGCTGGATGTTTTCATACTGAGTCACTGGGTAGCCAGAGGCTGCGTGCGCATATGTGCGCGCACACACGCACGCACGCACACACACACACACGCACGCGCCCGCGCACACACACACATCCCGCTTGCTCTCCAGCACCCATCCACACATGAATGCTATGGATTGTCCATGGTGACTGCTACTGAATTACATTCCTTAAAGGAAGACTTTGTGAAAGAAGGACTTCCGATCTCACAAACAAGCCTCCGCTCCATCCCTTTCTCATTTAAATAGCTGTGCAGAAGGCCGTCCAGTGTATATGGGCCAGGCTTGGATGAGCAGAATACAAATGGCGACTGCTTTAAAAGAGCTATGATATTGGGAGGTTGGGGATCTTGTCACTCATATACCAGAGGGCACGTAGGAGTCTCTCAGTTCTCTTACACCAAACCAGTTCCCAGTGTTTCTGTTTCACTTCTCTCCAAGGAAAAAAGCACCATTTCTGCATAGCTCAAATCATCTGGGATTAAAATCAGGCCAAAAACAACAACAACAAAAATGCAGGCACATTGATATTAACCATGGTAAAAGGAAAATTATTCTCAGCCATGTCCTTTGCACCAGTTGTAGTCAGCACACTCACTATGTACTATACTACTAACCCTGTACTGCTAAATATCTCAAAAATACAGCTTTCTGCAGGAACGGATTCATTCCATTCTAGCTCAATGACATCCTAATTATTTCCACAGCAGGTACTTTGAAAAATAATAAGCAGATAAAGTAAATGTTGGAGTCACACTCCTGTTGCAGTACCCTTGACCAAGTCTCTTACACTATTTCTTCAGTAAAAAAAAAATTACACTGCTTTGTAAGTGCCTAATTGCACGTAGATTAGAGTAGAAATCCAACATTGTCGGTCCTTTTTGGAGAAGAGTATAATGAATATGTAATGAGACAATTAAACAGCATTACAAATACCAGAGTACTGGGCCTTGAGGAGGAAAGACCCTCTCTTGCATGGAGAGCTCAGCCTTACGCAGCATGTGTGTGAGTGCCGAGACCACTCTGATGACCGCAGCTGCTCTCAGGGGAAGTGCGCGAGTTTGGGCCCAACATCATCTGCTCAATTTTGCCCCCATCGTGGCCACGGCCCAGCAAGCACTGCCGTTAACAGCATCGGTGATGGAGCCGCATGTGTGTCGGCGGCGCTCTTCTTCGCCAACGCAAGTGGCCACGCGCCCAGCCCCCCGTCACGAGACCCCGCGTCCACGTCCGCGCTGAGGGGGCGCGAGCGCTCGCGCCGAATTTCGAACGGCCTTCCGCTCCGGCTACACACAAGTCCCTATAACATCATCACTAGAAGCGAATTTTTAAGAAGTCGAGGGGAAAAGATAAAGAAGCACCAAGAGCGATAGCGCGTTCTATTTTTTCTTCTTTTTTTAAAATGTTTATTCTTTTGTAAGCGATGCAGTGCAGGCTGTGCTGTGGCGATTCGTGCTCGCTGACGAAACGTTCACCTGGAGCTTCACTGTCAAAGGAAGGCAGAAAGCCAGAAAGAAAAGTGAGAGGCGCACATTCCAGTGAGGATCGGGAGAAAAGTCCAGCAACAGCGTTGTTTTCCAGTACAAGTGCCCGATACCAGTCGGACCAGCTCTCTGCCAGTTTGCCAGCCCCCGAGAATGCCACTCGGGAGACTTCGGTGATTGGAGGCGGCAGTTTGCAACTCCGTGTTTAAACTGAGAGGGAAACTTCCAGGCTTCCCAGGGAGCACACAGCGCAGGTACACCGACAGCCATGACCGCGCAAACATTTGTCACAAACGCGTTTACCATTGACACAGTTTCAGCTAATTCACAAGGAGCTGACTGGGAACGGACGAGGAGCGCCTCATTAACTAACTCACCGTGATTGTAAGTTCTTGCTTCTTCAGGCGATACTTCAAACTCTTCATTTTCACTGTTTATACAAGTACCGCTTTCTGTCGACACATATACAGTACTTGGGGCAAACAAAGCCGACGTAGTAATTCAAGTCGCTCTAAGGTACTTCATGAAAACCGCGACAACTTTTGTCTTTGCGAACGTTAATAGCGACAGTCTGACACTTCACCTGACGCCTTCCCGACCTGTTCTGAAATTGACGGTGCCGGGAATCAATCACAACGAGCTCTTTGGCACAAACTGATCTGCTAGCCAATAAAGTGCGTTTAAAGGCGGGACTTCCTTAGGGGTTCGAATCGGACTCCCGATCCTAAAGACGAGGAAAGACCTGGTGTGTGACGTCATCGACACCTGGTGGACAGAGGGTTGGAACCTCTAACCCAGGCAAAAAGTGAAAAAGTTCGTGTTCTATACGACAAGTAAACATTTCTTTAAAGCATTTTTAAACAAATCAGGAGATTTAAAAAACAAAAAGTTTATCATTGTTCATTATTTCCCGAACTGATTTAGTTCACGTCTTCTGTCATTCTGGAAGTTGAAGAGTAACTGGTATTAGCATTTAAATGAAAAAAGTTTCAGAGTTCATATAAACACTGATAAAGAGAAGTTTGTAATTTATTCCCAGAAAACAGCTCAGAGATGCAGGTAACATAGTGCTGTTTTGCACTTTAAAGGTTCCCAGTTTGAATCCAATGCCCGCTCTCAGTATTCACAGAGATGAAAACTTTGCTGCGGAAATCATTGTAAAATTTATTATCTAGCACTGGAAGAAATCTTGAACAAAGCCATCAGCTAAATGAAGAATTCATCAATAGCAATATACAGTATTTAGTTTAATCTATCCATTAATCAAAATTATTTCCACCACAGAATTATGTATTCATACATTCTCACTTATGTGCCACATAATAAGAAAAAAGCCTTAAAAATCAAAATGAATAAAATGTTATCTAGCCATCCTGGTAAACAAAGTCTGTTGAACTGACTGGAGTCTAGACAGTAATGCTGTCTAT
The DNA here is from genome assembly GCA_018136845.1 of Heterotis niloticus. Classification (NCBI taxonomy): domain Eukaryota; kingdom Metazoa; phylum Chordata; class Actinopteri; order Osteoglossiformes; family Osteoglossidae; genus Heterotis; species Heterotis niloticus. The sequence continues at coordinate 8,984,276 of CM030904.1, forward strand.
TTTATTCTTTGAGTCTCTGATATCTGGAATTATATTACTGGCATGATACTAGCAGAATAGTCATTAACAAAGGAATGTTTGAGGCCAAAAAAATCAGAATTTTCTTGATTAACACATAGATCTGATGAACATCTAAAATCTTTTTCAGTTGAGTAATGTAAAGATGAATTTTTTAAAATCTTACAGAATCTTTTTACAATATGCAGTAAAATTTGGTGCAGTTATTAATCAAGTATAATATCATTATACAATTAATACCATTAATACAATTTTTAAACTAGGAATTCAGACTTACTGCAGTCCTTATTGTTCTCAATATTCAGAGACAAGTTTGAGGACTCCCATTCAGTTGCATGTAGAGACACCAGCTCAGTCCAGTTATGTGAAGAAGAATCAGTAGCACTACATGCATTGGCTAAGCATAGGAAATAATAAAATCCATTTTTGTTAACTGCTGTATTCTGGTCAGGGTGGCAGTGGTCCACAGTCTATCCTGGAGTCACTGGGCCTTAGGGCTATGAAACCAACCATGAATGGAAGGCCAGTCCATTACAGGGTGGCCACACATACCTGTAGACACAGTCACACGCTGTGGGAAGTCTGCTGTGACCGATTAACCTGAAATGCATGTCTTTGGACTGTGGAAGAAAATCCACGCTGTTCACCTGAAATGTGTCTTTAGATTGTGAGGCAACATCCACACAAACACAGGGAAAACATGCCAGCTCCGTAGACTGTGCTGGGTTCAAATCTATGTTGGAACCCAAAGCTCAGGTCCTGCAAGGCATAGGCAGTATAAATTTTTAATAGAATAATAAATGGATTTCATCACACAAAGATGTAAGCAGCAAAATATCTTTTTTTTGTTTACTTGAAGCCTTTTTATTTTATTTGAAGCCTAATAAATCATTGAATAACAATGTTTTATTTCTGGGGTGTAGCTCAGAATAAAGCGAAGTCTGGGCTATGATGAAAAATGAATAGTAATACACTGCTTTAAAAATAATACACAAAGAGAATGACTCATACAGTTTTCCTTTTCAGACTCCTCTCTCTGATCAGACACAAATGTTTTGATGATTTGAGCTGAAAAACTACACAGCAGTAAACTGACTTCAAATGCTGCACTTTGAAGACACAAACAGGCAGCATTTGATAAAGACACCACTTCTGGTCTTTTATTTTTATTTTAACACAAAACATTGCACATGGTTATTTAAATTTGTCTTCTTCGGGTCTATTTTTAAACATGATAAAGTCTGCTGTATTTTCCTGACATTCAACGCACAGGGAAATTCATGCTTTTAAAACAACTTTTGACGGGTAGTGATTTTGATCTTTGGTTGTTTTTCTGGATTTGGTCTCCAGATGACGACAACAGGTGATGTGGAGTAGAGAAGTAAACACATTTCACCAAAAGAAAAGAAAACAAACACAAATGCCGTTTATTAATATTAAAGCAATTTGCTGATAAGGAGAGGAAATCGTGAAAAGAAAGCTTATATGAACAAAGAAAGTTTAAATAAACCAAGCCTAAAAATGTTATTTCATTAAGTATGATTACTGGGATTTAAATAAAAGTGTGTGCGCGCCCTCTTCTGGTAGAAACCGGAAATGCGTCATATATTGTGTCCAATCTCCAAGGAACCACGGCAACGAACGGAAAATGCTGTCATTAGCAAATAGTTTGACCTTACAGATATTTAGAATATAGATTTTTATATTTCCTTTCTATATATTTCCTTTATATATCCACCCACTGAAAAGCGCGTATCCGTAACATTAAATGTACAGTTGAATTAAGCCCTTGATCTGCTCGTTTATTTAAACTGTCCTGTCTATTCGGACCAAGACGTAGTAAACATGTTAGAACGTGAGGAAGTTAAACTTGTTTTGCCCTCTCTGATGTCCTCCCCATAGCTGGCCAATTTCAGTGGTTTCATTAAATACGGGCTGAAGGTTTGATACAGGTTGATAGATGCGTTCCTCATGCTGCTTTCAAGCTATTCAAATTCACCGCACTGCGCCACCACCACTAAAAGGAAACTGTTGTCACACTGACCCAAAACCCTTTTGCTTCACTTGGGTCTCTGGTCGCCCAGTTCGGTCCCTAACAGGGCCAGACGGTGAAAGACTTGTTTTCGCCTTTGCTGCGATTCCGGGTTTCCATAGAAACAGGGTTGCCATGGATTTTTAGAATCATATTGCTGCTATGTCCAGAATGTGCGGGACAGCAGTAACGAGGAAAGGGCTGCGGTGCAGCTGCAGTTATATTGCTTTGCCAAACATTGGTCTCCACCAAAGCAGCTTTGCCCAGTATGTTTTGTACATGAGAATAAAACACTGCCTGACCAAAAAAAGTATCTACCTGTATTTAACTTAGTGTTATGACCTGGGGTTGCTTCAGTTGGTCAGGTCTAGGTTCAGCAACATTATGTGCCCAAAAAATGAGGTGAGCTGAATATACTAAATGACCAGGTTTTTCCATCAATGGATTTTTTCTTCATATTCCAAGATGACAATGCCAGGATTCGTCAGGCTGGCTCAGATTGTGAAGGAGTGCTTCGGGGAGCATGAAAGAGACCTCATTTTCACACATGGATTGGCCACCACAGAGTCCAGGCCTTAACCCCATTGAGAATCTTTGGGATGTGCTTGGAGAAGACTTTACGCAGCGGTCCGACTCGCCCATCCTCAGTACAAGATCTTGGCAAAAGATTAATGCAACTCTGAATGGAAATAAATGTTATGACATTGCATAAGCTTATGGAAACGATGCCATGGCGAATGCGTGCCATAATTAAAGCTAAAAGCGGTCCAACGAAATATTAGTGTGACGTTTTTTGGCCAGGCAGTGTATTTATTTAACAAAACAGTGCATTAATTAATACAATGACAACACACCCCACATAAAGTTGTAGCTACACAAGTCAATTAAACATTTTGAGCATATAAGACAATGCCTGCTGGGGTTGTACACTGTTTAAAACCATGAATAATTCCCTCTCCTGGGCAGCCTTTAAGCTCCCTCCTTCTTTCCTTCCTTTACCCCCTGGACACTTTCCCACTTGAGGTGCAAGTGATGCTCTCTAGTATAGGTGACTAATTGGACCACAGACAGTTCAGCATTTCCCAAAAAAAAAAGCCAAGTTTTAGGTGACGCTGTTGTCCAAGATGATATTCACTGTCAGGACTGTTACAATAAATCAGTGCTTTGGAACGCCAGGGCATTAATCTAGTTATCGGTATTCGAGAGCAGTTACCACCACCAAGCTAATGTGCTTGAACATCTACAACTGCAGAGATGAAAATCAAAATCAGACTGCTATACTGATAAACTATACACTACACAGAATTATAATGCATATCTACATTAATTTGGACCTGAGGTTTCAAATTTCAGGCTCCTTTTTTGGGATCATGTGAACATAAAATGGATAAGGAGACTGAAGTGAACAGACAACTGACAGATTTCTCTAACATAAGAGCTGCTCACCATGGTGACTTGCTGGGGGGGGGGGGCATATTTTGAGGAAAGTCTGAATCCCTTGACACTTTCTGCAAAAACCTGTTTTTATCACTATGCCTCTATGTGTAGTTTCATTCATGCCAAAGACACGCTCGCACATCAGTGCATTTCAGCCACAGAAATAATATCCACCCCCAGGCCTCTCTACTCCCTCAACCTGACAAAAAGGCACCAAAATTACAAACATGACCAAACATTCAGGACATATATTTGTCTTGCATGTTGAAATTCAATTTATGGTAATGCGTAAAATTACAAACTTAAACGTCCTTGTTTTTAAACAGTCAACATTTTGTTTAGCATAGAAAAATGTCAGAACTGTTAAAGGTAAACAACTTTCAAACACTAGCATGCAAAGAGCAGGTGTTTAAGAGATACGTTAATGAAGCCCCACACACACACGGTCATAAGAGGGGAAGTTGACAGCCTGAGAATTTGTTAAAAAAGAGCCTTTTGCTTCGATCCGAGTCGCTCGGTGGCTGTAAGCAAAGCTGAAGGAGGCTTTAAAAGCTGAAGGTTGCGAGACAGCCGTGGTGCTGTGAGGTTTCACTGAGGCTTGCAAGTTGAAGAAAACCGACATCGTGTGATCTTGGGAAGCAAGGCTGTCTGAGGGTTGCGGGCTCCTCAAAGTGTGCTGGGGCAAATCCATTTATAGTTTAAAAGTTGAGTATCAAGACTCAAAAATGGAATATTTTTAGCAGGCTGCTGTTGGGAGATAGATGCCCCGCAGCAGTGTTTGGAGCAACTGAAGGGCAGTGAGTGGTCATCATTGTTCTTAGATATGTCAGTCTGGAGCTGGTAAAGTAAAAACGATTCCTATAGATGCAGGCAACCCAACTGGGCACTACCCTTCATCCCAGGCATTTTTACATCAATAGGTAGCTTCATGCAAAAGGACCTAAGAACATTAAAGCATGCATTATCACCACCTTTCCCAAAAGCGCTACTGACACTTTGAGCAGATGAGCAGCTCGGAAAATGTCTAAATGCTGCTTTTTTGGCAGCATATATAAAACCACGAAGGCACTTTCAGCAACAGCTTTCTTCTTTTCAGTCTCCTGTGTACTGCTTGCGTTTTACATTTTGTGAAACCATTAACTGTTTTGCCCTCTGAATTTCAGAGCTGTATTTTGGGAGAAAATTGACAATCAGCCACTAACTGGAACAATCAAGCCAGAGGAAGCGACTGGTATGAAAATCAGGCTCAATCAAAAAGAATTCAGAGATGCAGCTGGATTTCCTGCAGCCCTCCTGCTTTCAGAGATGCCAGATTCACTAATTATTTCCCAGATTGAAGACGCAGCAGCCGCTTTTGGCTTGAGGTTCTCATCTGAAGTTGAGATGGAGACAACGTGAGGTCCTCTGGTATGCAGCAGGAGGCCTCACCTCTGGAAGACAAGCAGGACCACGAACAATGCTTCAGTTCACCTGGTGCCCCAGGTGTCAGCCTGTTAAGCTGAGCTGCCCTTGAAACCCACAGGATGTGCTGCCAGCTAATTCATTTAATCAATGACATTAATAGGATTACAAACCTCCCAGACCCTCATGCCAGCAGCCGTGCCGTTTCCAATTTAACTTTCGTTCAGAACCTCACAGCTTCATCCGCTGCTGCCCTGCAGCTCCTTCCAGTGGCTTCAGTGGCAGTTTGATCTGCCGGACATTTCGGACATGCTGGTGAGCAGTGAAACGCAGGTAGAAAAAAGGTCAAACCTTGCGTGCCCAGGAGACCCGCAGACTCAACTGTGGTCCAAAGATTTAACAAAGTCATTAAAAATGTGTGAACTGTTTGCTCGGGTACAGAAGTGCGGGAGGAGGCTGCTTTCCACTGTTACTACTGTGGGAGACAAGGAAAATCTACACAATCCCACACATCCCTCAATTGTGGAAGAACCTCACCTATAACAGGATTTCATCAAAATCATCAAAAATCGGACACAAGCTGCAGATTTCAAAACAGTGAAGAATGCAAAGTCCCACTTGAACAGTAAAACTGTAGAGAATCAGAATTCAAGTTATGAGTTTATTCTACTGAACCCTGAAGAAGCCCGAAACAGTGATGCAACTCAAAACTCAAGTCAACCCCTATTGCATAAGAAAACAAAGCCCAAGATTAGAATGGAAAAAGAATTCTAATGCATGTACAACCACAACCATCACCGCCACCACCAGAGGAGGGGATGATCGCCATCATCACAAACTTGAGGGACTGACAACCGCATTTCAGCTTCACAGTGAACGCCCATCCCCTCAAATGTGATACTTAATTCTCGAACCTACAGTCTGACACCACCGCTCCGGCACAATCGCAACCCATCCACTGCCCCTAACTACTGGCCCTGGTGGTCCACAGCCTTTCCTGGAGACAAGCAAAACTAAGCCAGGGGACTGTACCTTGGGTGAGACAGAGTGGAAGTTGTCAGTTAAGCTGAAACATTTCTTTGGACTGTGGGCGGAAATCCACAAAGACTGAGCTGGACTTGATCCCACATCCCAGCAGCACCACTGAGTCACTCTGTAAAGTAGTCCAGCACACTTTTTTGTAAAAATTCTGAAATAAATGACAACGTTAACAAACCTTAAAAGAGGAATGATGGAATTAAATGAGTGGATCTCAGGCCTGCAACCACCCACACCCATGTACCGCCATTTTACATATAGCCCCGGTGCTCAGTGCATGGAAACTTCCCGCTTCAATCTGACACCAAAAAAAGCACTGCAGCCTCCTCACTGGGACCCAGAACAGTTTCTTCACCAGCCCGGACAAACGGTGCAGGAGATGAGTCCACAAACCCACTTCCAAGCTGCACGGAACAGAGCTGACAGCCAACCTTCAGGAAGCAGTTAAAAGATTTTTGGATAAGAGGCATAAATACATGCAGTTTAAATCTTTTTCCTCAAGGTTTTTATAAACAGGATTCATTGGGAGTCACAGTAATTCTTCTCCAACGCCTAAAAAACCAAATGTAACAACGTGCTTTTTTAAAACATTTGTAGCCTCCACATCTGCGCCACTGAGCTCCACATCGACCGCTTGCCACCATCATCAATCCTTCATCACTCCACAAAGACTACACTAAATTTTTAGAAGGTGCAACCTGTAGGAATGTTTATGCAGCAATGATGTATGAGCTACATTCACAAGAGGCAGTTTTTAGATTTTGTTCTAAATGTCAGCAGGCAACCACCGAGGAAAAGGTCCAGGATGACAGCTACTGTGGAGTTGGATGAGAAGAAAAACAGCAGTCAGGCCACAACAGGGGTCTTTCAAAAGGGCCACAAGCCAGAAGAACCACGTCTGACAAACCGGTACAAAAGTTGCCAGTTATTTATTAAATCAAAGACTTCCAGTTAGTTCACCTACATTCAAGCTGAATGCTGGCAACAGAAAACAAGGAACAACACTAATGTTACTCAAATGCCACTTCCACAAACTAATCCCAGCATTTCGGACCTTTCGAGTGAAAACCCGGGGTGGACTTTTGATTTCCATTAACCTTTTCTTAAACATACTGCACTCCTTCATTCAACAGGGCTGTGGGAAAGGCCAAAAATCATTACTTGAGACACTCATGAATTAAAACATTCAAATAAAAAAGGACATTTTATTATAAAATGACAGTAACCAAAAAGAATGCATCTTACTTGTTTCTATAAAATGCACATTTCTGTCCCTTCTGGAGTTCCTGTTTAACACCAGACTGAATAATTTTCACATAATGCAAAGATACACAGCAAAGGGCAAATACACGGGGCTCACATTTTAAAGCTGATAAATGAATAGTGCTTCAAATGCTGGCTGAAAACAGGCAAAACGCAACTATCCGAAACTGTTTCAACCACCGACTGACCGACCGACATGTGGAACAAGACTTGAAAGTCCAAAGAATTTGCATATGTCAGAAGTCGCATTAACACCCCTTGCCCTGTGTGTACGATCCTGACGGGACTCGGGGTGGAAGGGAAAAGGGAATGTGGACCAGGGACAGAAGGAAGGGAAAAGGTGAAGAAATAAGTTCCTCCATTCAGATGTCCCTCAGACTGCCTTGCGGTGATACTCAGGCGGGGCCACTTCATAATCACTGGCACTGAAGAGTGTGGAGGAATTCTTCACCAGGTATCTGCAGCGCAGAAAACACCAGAATAACGTACATTAGCCTGCACTGCTGCCCATATGACGACAACAACATTTATTTACGTAGCACTTTTTCATACAGAAATGCAGCTCAAAGTGCATGACTACCATCGCCATTACCAGACAGTGATGCCTTACTTCAGAAAGTCCTGCAGGTAGTTGAGGAGCAGCGCGAGGCTCTTTTCATCCAGGGGAGTGTAGGCCAACATGGCCCCAATCCGCACTGGAGGGGAGGAGGAGAGGGAGAGAGAGATCATTACTGCTGATGCTGATATGAGAACTTGTTGAATGTTTTGCATAGCCACACTATGCAAAACATAACTAATGTTTCAATCTGTCGAACACCAGTACTTTTTCCACTAGAAAACTGGAGAAAAAGGAAAGATCAGACTCAACAAGCCACCATCTGAGATCCCACTGCCTCAATAAGCACACTTATTCAGCTGCACATTTAGGTGTTAGGGTCAAATTGGGGTCAAGTTTGCATGTTCTCCTGTCCGTAATCCAATGGCATGCCAGTTACTAGAAGCCAAACTCCTCCACCTTCTTTACCACGAAAACCATACCAGTCACCATGATGTGAATTTGACTTTAGGCCATTTGACAGGAACAGGCCAAGATCATGTCTTCCTAATTTAATTCGCAATTTATTTCTATGATGTGGACATTTTTAAACTTTGGAGCAAAAACCCCTGTAGGAAGCAAAACTGCAAAGCGGAGGATTTAAGGGTCACTGCTCAGCATGGACAGAGCTCAGTCCTCGTGGCACAGCAAAGCAACAGTCAGAGTGGCAGCTGTGGTTTGCGGTTCCTCACCAAAGAGCCTCAGCAGGTGAGGAGCCCCATAAATCTGGGAAATGGGTACATCAGGGTGGTCCGCCAGGATCTCAGCATACTGCGGTCGCTCAAATTTGTACAGGAGCTGGGTGCCAAGCATGACATTGAAGTACTCGCGGATCCCTGCAACGACTTCATTCACGGCGTACTCTCTGTGTGGGGGGAAGGAGTTAGTGTTTATTCACAGTTCCAAGGCCCATCTAGCCTTCGTGGCAGACAGAACCATTCAGGAAGGGGGGGGGAGACAAAGCCTAAAGGCTGGCATTTTTTCCCCCTTTAGAATTCTTTCTCACCACAAAGTCAGTAACGTGCTTATTGCTTACTTGTTATCCGAGTTGCCTCTTGATTTCTTATAGTTTGCATAGTCTTCTAGAACAGTGTCAACATTCTTCTTTGCTGGCAGATGAAACAACTGCAACAAAGTGTATAAAGCACTTGACTTCTGAAATTATATCAGGGGTGTCCTTGCAGGGCAGAAATATTCCCAACACTGCTGAAAGGGCTCCCAGCAGCTCCCAATCAACACACACTTGAGCAATTCCTACACAGGCTGTGCTTCTGCTTTCCGCCTCACCTGCTTCTGCCTCGTGATCAGGTCCCAGTCATCCACCAGCCAGGGCTTCAGTTCCTCCGGGATCTTCACCTTCACCTCCACTCGATTTATGAAAGTTTCCTCCTGAACACACAGCGGACACACAAGGGCTATGAAAAACTTCCAACAGCCCAAACCGAGACCAACATTCTGCATCTTCACAGCACACCCATTAATACTGATAGATATGTCCTCTTCATCTAACAATCAATGCTGTTTGAATCTGTATTTTTATGCCACTGCAGTGCAATTTAAACTTTTAAAATGAAGTCCAAGCCAACTATGGGCAAACAGTACAACCTCCCAGTTTATGCAGACTGATGCTGCAAGGATGTGCAAATGGCCAATCCTAATGATATACCACCTGCAAGCTAATAATGTCCACACAGGGCCCTCAGGCAGTGCTCAGTGGGGGAAAAAAAATAGCACAGCATAAATTGAAGCTGGCAGACTTCAACAGCAAGACTCATGGAGACGTACGCTTTCAACAGTGGGGTCGACGCGAGCCCTCTTCTTCCGTGGGGGCTGAGGCATCTCCCCAGAGCTGGTTCCCTCGCCTGCTCCTGGAGCTGTACAAACACAGCTGAGTGAGCACTGAACACCCAGCACACAGCCTTGACACCACGACAGCCATGCCCCTTCCCAACAGTACTCAAGCCACCCAAACCTATTTTTTTGTGCTGATGCTAATCTTATAGAGCCAAAAATAACATTTAAACACAATCTACCAGAGAAATTTATTACCAACCAGCAAAACTTACCACACACAAAGCATAAAATTCTTGCACCAACTCTTGCATTTTAAATCCAATAGCAGCTCATTGTAAGCCTATGTATATAGAAATCTATTTACCAAAAATGTTTCACAAAAATGAAAGCCAAAATGGATTATATAAAACATTACTCACTCTTTTGTTTGTTCTTTTTTTTCCTGAAGGAGACATAAGCAACCACAAAGGCCAGAATCAAATATTAAATTCATAGAACCATATCAAGTAATATCAGCCACAAAAAAAAATTTTTTTTAAAAACTGCTTTCAAATAAGTACAGAAAAATTCTAAAAAATTAACTCCAGCAACACCACATCATACAGTCCTTCATATCAGCTTAGTACAATCGAACCAAAAACAGCTTGTTTGAGTTTGAGACAATCTTCATTCAGACCAAAATTAATCCCAACTCTGTTTACCCAAACAAAAAAGACCACTAATGAAAGGACAACTTACAGATCAACATTTTTCTGCTGCACAGCAGCAATCTTCTTGCTTGGTGCTACACCCCTCATCTTTCCCTCAACATAATGATCCCTAGGAAGAGGAGGAAAGCGGCTCAGTTCTGCACACTGTACACAGCACAAACACAAAATATGGCAGCACAGGAAGTCGTGCTCCCGGCGCTTAAGTGTTGCAGTTCTGAACTTTTGCAGGGGGAAAAAAACTCCGAAAATACTTCTCATGACTGACATCTGCAAGTACTTTTTTCCACCATTAATACTTTGCCAAAATAAGTGCATGGCCACAAACCAGAAATTAAAGCAGTTACTTCACTGATGTAGCAGAGGGACTTACTGATTAGCCTTTTGAAGCTCCTTTTGTTTCTGTAGGTTGGTGTCCACATATTTAAGCACCCTGCTTTCAGGAACCCATTCATCCCAGCTGAAATAAAAAATACCAACAATTCTCACTACTAGGCAATCATCTCATGCAGTCTTTTGTACAAATTTTCTATTATTGTGCTGAGCATTCTTGTGCTAGAAGGGACTCCTTTATAGTTTGAAAGGTCCACCTCACTACTAGAGAATCTCTTGTTTACAGCCCATAGAAGGAAAACTGTCCTGTTCAGTATTGTTATGGCTCTTGACTTGTGTCCTGTACATAAAATACAAGTCAACAACTTTACCTTTATCAGTACATTTTGGTGGAAAAAAAATCTGTTCCTAGATAACAGTTAAATGTTAAAACCAGCTCTTCATATAAATCATCTTCTCTCCAAATAAATCCTGAACGCCTGTCCCTTTAATCTGAAATTGTCCTTTAGCCTGCTTTAGTGTTAAAATATTAAGACGTTAGCAGGGTATACAAATGCAGCACCAGGTGAACTGTATGGTGCTGAACTGTCAAGTACTGTGATCAGTTCAGTCACAAGTATAAATCCTGGAGGACCTTCTGCACAAAACCCAGTTTCCTAAATGTGTATTTACCAAAAAAAAAGTCAATAAGGATAATGTCACTAACAAACACAGTGGCTAAAAACACAAATATAACAGTAGAATACCAATAACAGGTGTGCGAGTTCCCTTGATTTCACTTTTAGGTGATCAACACAATGTCTTTAGGATACACAACTGATGCGCTATAACTGAAATATGACAGCCTTTACTGTTGTTTCCTTTGGCATTAATCTGCAAGTTAAAACCTTCAGTGTGCCTTGAAATGAAAATGCCGTCTTTTTAATATAAAATTGAGTTTAGCCATTCTGTTATTTCCATAAACTTATTTTTGTTCAAATTAAAATTTAGTCATATATCTAAGTCATGTTTTAAATAATAGGCACTGAAGTCACAAGGATAATACCCATCAAACATACACTTACTTTTTATTCCATCCGCTATAGTGAATAAAGTACTTCACTTGCTTGTCCTTGATATTAACTTTTACGCACTGCAAGGAAGAAAGACATTTAAATGGGAACAAATGACCTTGAACAGCAACTTAAACAACAGTCATTCGCTGCAACAGACCACAAACTGAGCAGTTAGAGACTCTGCTCTGTGACTCACCCATAAACTCTACTCTATCTCCTTTAGTTTATATGGGCCAGTGTACACGGCAATAGTGTATAATATTTGTTCATTTTAAGCAAATCTTTATATATATATAAAAATATGTCATGCGATAGCCTTTTCTGAATTATTATATGTTAAAGTGGGACGTGCTACCTTTGGAGCAGGTACATTAGAACTGAAAATCTAAATATCCAAACCTACAAATAAAGTATTTAATACACAAACGAGTATCAGCTGGCATACCTTAGCTTCGTAGAGCAATGGCCCGTGAAAACACAGAACTCTTTCACCTGAAGGAGAAAATGTACAGCATTTAACATTTTCACCAACAGAAAGTCAGTGCAAAAAATAGGTGTTCTTAAAAAAAAAAGCATACAATCCAAAAAAACATTTTAAGTATTCTTTCTAGTAGTGATGACCATGTATTCTTCGTAAATCACTCTGAAATGTGGACTGTCCACAACTAGGAATAAACTGAGATAACAGTATGTGGCTGCATATGTAAAGGTGGGCTGTTGACCAGGAGTCTAGTGTGTGTGTTTCAAATGTTTTAAAAATCCACTCCACACCTAGAGTGAATGAAATGACTACATGCAGCTGGAAAGCAGTGCTCAGGTCACCCCAGTATCTATGTATGAACAACACATGAGGCATTCCACCGAGCAGGAGGCTGCGCGCTGAAAAAGACCTCAGAAGATGGGCCGAGCTGAGAGCGAGGGGTTCAGCAGGACACAGTTCTTGGGTCACTGTAGGATCAGCACAGGTAAACTGCTCTCCCTCAGCTCTGCCACAGGTGTAACCAGTGTTTCTGCTGTTTGTTATGACAAATCAACTCCGTTTTTAAACAAGCACCAGCTCTCTGGAAACCGTTTGACATAAACCTGAGTCAGTTTGGACCAAAATAATTCTGTCTGGGAAAAGTGCATCTATAATATTTAGCACACAAGACCATGACTTCGTGCACGATCATGTAAGATTTTTACACATATATGCAATAAAGGCGGGGGCTGCGCTCAGACATTTAGGGATTTCAAACCCATTGCTCGAGGCGGGCTGAAGCAGGCCTGGCCTGAGCAAAACTCGAGCTTGAAACGAATCCACACGCCACAAACGATGTGCATTTTAACAGCAAAACTCTAAGTCTCCGATGAACTTCCCTGTGCGCGACCCGTGTACGTTCAAAGAAGGAGTCTAAAGGGAAAACGGAGCAGCGAACAAACGTCTGTGGTTCCTAACCGTTCGGCGGTGAACATTTCCGTCAGAGTGCATTTTCTCTGCCGCGCGACGCTGCTTTCCCGCTCAGTGTTGCGCGCGCTGGGCTGGAGCGAACAATGCGCGCTCGCCCCGAGTAGCTGCTGCCTCACGGCGTCGCCGGAGCAGGGCCTCACGCCATTTTCTCCGCAAAAACACTCCGCCGCGTCCACCGCGCACGGCGTTCGGTTCGTGTACAGCAGCGCGACATTTGCTGCACCCTTAACGCTGTTCGCCGCAGCCCGAAACGGCGTGTGCGAGTCGGGGCCGCTGCCATGTCACACAGCGGAAAGGGGAGGCGGGGTGCGGGGGGGGGGGCTCGGCGCGGACACCCCAGCCACGCTACCCGTGCACGGTAACGTGCGAGATGTCCGTCTTACCTTCTTGAAATTTAGGCTTAGGGTCCTGTTTTGGCGCCATTCACGGATTAAGCTATTAAAGTATCTGGAAAATCAAGTTCAGGCATCGCCAGCTCCTACTCCATCCAGCCACAGGGAAGGCGCCGCTCTGCGTCACCACGGGCGCGCGCACAGCCATTGCGCGCCCGCCACGTGACCCGGTGGTCACGTCACGCCCTGACGTCACCGTGCGCGTCTTCCTCGAACTTCGCCGAACTTCCATCTTCCTTTGTCCTTCGTCGAGGCGGTGTGAGGTCGCGGGTGTTTCGGCGTGTAGTTATCTTGCTTGATGTTTTTTTTTTTTACACACGCAAGAACAAATTTTCCAAAATTTTTTTTAGAAGTGGAGACCCGCCGGATCGGCTAGATTTGAAAACAAACCCGTCATCATGGCGCGTCGTTGTTAGCACCAGTTTATATGAACCACATTCACGGATAAAAAAAAACGTGGGGATTTTTTTCCACCTGTGCACACAGATGTACAGTGATGTGCAAAATGAAAGACATCTTTGCGTCCTGCGGTTTTTTTCATATTAGCACTTTAACGCATAACAGGCTTTGGCTTCTGATGTTATTTATTCTGCCAAAAATATCGACCTGCGCAAGTCAGTTGGGAGAAAGTGCAGCCTGAATCAGTAGTTTGTACAACCTTCATTGGACGCAGCGATATCTTAAAATCACCACATTCAATGTTTCTACGTGTATTGGTTTAGCACATTGTTTATGCCAAAGTAATATACTGTACAATAATTATTAACTATTATTTAGGCAACACCTTTATTGTTACAAACCCTAAGCTCCCTACAATTTATACAGCGGAGCACTATACACACACTCAAACATACACACCCTAAGATCAATTTTGATTCACCATGCCGCTTGAAACATATCTTTGGACTGTGGGAGGAACTCCCACACAAACTGCATCTACTTGCATAACCCAGGTGCAGTGAGTCGCTGGTGCAACCTGCTGCTCCACCATTTATGATGTTACAAGGGCCTAAAATCCCACTCAACAACAGTTTCAGCTTGATATTTGAGGGCTTTTGTTTACTGGTGTTCAGGGTGACAGTCCTCTTTGGCTGGAAGTCCAAGTACTTTTGGGTGTAACTGTTCCAACAGATTATCTATTTTTTTTTAGTATACAGTGATACAGAGATGAATTCATTACAAATGCCCAAAAATTATTGGGAACCCAAGTCCTATCCAGCCCCACATAATCATTCCTCTTCCATGGTCCTTGACTGTCAGCTTAGCCAGACCTATGATGTAATTTTCTTTCACGACCTGGGTTTCCTCCTGGCTGGGAGATGGTTCTAAAATCAAACTTTTTCCTTTAAATGAAAGCATTTTATCACATTTTTTCCAATCCATCTCACAGTTTTCTTTTTTCCATTGCGAATTTGTCTCTTCAAGGATCAATTTCAACACCCATTTTTAATTACTATCAGGGAAGGTGAGCAAAGAGAAAAGGCAAAAAGAAAAAAGGATGACATCTCAAAAAGTGCACTGTGGAAAATAAAGCTTATAAATAATCCCTGTGTTTGTATCACTCAACAGCACAGCAGTCACATCTGTCAGCTGTGTAGGACATGCAGCACAAAAACTGTTCAGAAATGATTTGTAAAAGCTGACTGCCAATTCCAGAGTGACCAATAATCTTACTGATGCAGAAAGCATGTCACTCATTTTTGAGTCCCCGGGTACTTTTCTGAGCATCATTAGCATAACTTTATCATTAATGTATTTAAACACATTGAGAAACAGCCTGTTAAGATTTACTGAATTTGTCTGTGGTTCCACATAGCACTTTTGTTCTCCTGGGGGTGCAGATCTACTGGGTTTCACATCTGTGACACTCAGCTATCACATCTACAAGGCAGTGTTGCCTTGGAGGTATCTTGAAAAGCACTGTTTCTTAAACAGTGAAAAAAGTTAATTTTCTGAAATAGTACCATATATACAAATGACAAGCGCAAATCTAAGCTTACTGTCAGCTGGCAGCAGAGCCATTGTACTGCTTCTGGAAGGTTCCTGGTTCAGATCTGACTCCTGCAGCAGGTGTCACAGTAAGAATATACTTGTGTGTAAAATGAGTATAAAATTTTAAGTAACTTGTGCTAAGCCAACACTGTACACTCCTTTGGATTAAGGGGAGCTAAATGAAGGAAAGATACTTTCTAACCAAAAATCTTCAAATGCAAGAAGAATTTTTTTTTTATGATAGACAATAGAAAGTCTCAATATCAACTTAAATTTATTAGTGCCATTCTCTTGGTAACCACTTGGTCAAATGAAGGCCACGGTGGTCAAGGCTATCCCAGAAATACATGGTACATCCTGGGAAACCAGTCCATCAGGTAACAGCTACAGACTACAAGCAATCTGTATTTATCAGTAAACCTGAAATGGATGTCTTTGGACTGTGAGAGGATTCCCAACCAAGCACAGGGGGAACATGCAAAGTCCATGTAGACTGAGGTGGAATTGAACCAATGCCCAATAGCTCAGGTGCACTGAGGCAGCAGTGCCAACCCATTCGTTATTCAGCGCTTAGTTCTTTCCAGTAATCTTTAATATGCATTTTTAAAATATTTAGCATATATTGTAAGCCTGGTTTTACACAGAGCTCTGCATCACAGACAGTGGTGAAGTCAATTCATCCTCATTGTTCCATATTGCTTTTCTACTTGGTTGCTGGATTTTCACTGCCAAAACCTTTTTTTTTTTTCAATTTACAAAGCAACTGCAAATGGAAAGCAGAAAGGACAGTGAAATTTGAAGCGAAACGGGACTAAGAGCAAGGGAAAAGGTTTTAGTGTGAACTTCTAGCTGTATATATCAAACACAGTTTTTATGACTCTTTTCTGCTAGACTGTTCAAAAAGACTATTGTTGTTGTTGTTATTATTATTATTATTATTATTATTATTATTATTAATAGTAATAATGAAAATTATTAGTACAGTTCTATCACCACCATCATCATTGCAAGTTGTAGAAACAGAAAAGAGATGTGTTCTTTTATTTACTTATAATTTATTTCCACTGCCAGAAACAATGAATTACTGACTTTCTTGATGGCACATTTGCATGCTGGAAAAATCAAATTGCACATTGCTTGTGCCCACTGTGTACTGTATGTCAAGAAATCCACATTACATGTGTCCTGTACCTTGCTTTACCCTATTGCACCTGCCAGTGGCCCTGAGTATTAAATTGCTGAGTGCCAGTGTATGAATGGAAGAATGATCCAAGCCAGTTTGACTGCATGGCATTACCAAAACATCCATTCTATGCTCTTCTTTCTCGTTGTACCTGCATGATGGCTTTTTCTGTCTTGTTTCTCCAGGTCCTACTGAGAACTGCCAAGCTGATTAATCTTCTAGATGTGCGGGGCTCACCTGCTGCCGATTTATCTTTAAGAGACAGACCCAGCAAAATTGTTTGGATGTGTTCTGTCAACACTCTACATGTGGATTTTCTTGCTTGTTTTTAATTTTGATCCTCCAAATAAGGTTTGGTGATGCGACGGTACTTTCGTTTAGCGAGCAGCTGGCTGAGTTACCTGGCGCAGTGCGGATCGAAAAGTGAAAAGGCATAGGTAAAAAGTAATAATACATTTATATATCAATAAAATACATCCCTTAACATGGTTACTTGTGCCAATCCTACTCCTGTGGAAAGGTGTAAAAGAAAAAAGTGATTAAAAAAGTATATCACTAAATTTTATTGTCCTTATGTCACCAATATGTGCAATCATGTGTGTCATGTATAATTTCTCATTAATTTTCATATTTTCACTTTGTTCAGAGTCTACAAATTGTTATTTTTATTTGTATATGTAGTATTATAGTAGCTATTGGCTCCTGTCGCTGCTTGCCATCGTGATGATGATGATGATGAAGATGGCAGCATTTTTCCATACCTGAAGAACCCCCTCTTCTCTGTCACCAGTTCAGGTTCTTCCTCCAGTACAATTTCCCTATCATGCCTCCTTGTCCCCAGTTCAGCTTTTTATTCCAAATATTCACTAGTACCCCACCCATTTCCCATTCCTTTGCCATTCTTTTCCAGCATAGAAAAGAAAAAAAAAAAAAGAGTCTGACATATTTGTCACATTCCATGTGCAGATGCACACATACAACAAATAATGACTTTTGTATTTTCCAGTTTGGAGGCTGCTGGGGGTATTCTGGGCACCAGAACCTTAGTTCATTTAGTACATGAAGCTCATTTCTGTGCCATACGTATGCTCCCGAGACGGTGGAGCACTGAGATCCGACAGAGTGATACATGCAGACTGTAGTGATGTTCAGACAGCAATAATAAATTATATGTTGCCAAACTTTATTTCCTTTAAACTTACTGTATTTAGTACAAGTTACCAATGTGTGTCAGCACCATGCTCGTATCATTCAGTCAGTGTGATGCATGTGTGAAATTTATACATCCTATCTGTGATGCAAATACATGTGCATTTCCAAGCCTTATTTCTGGCAGAAGCTGAAAATTTTAAGATAACAGGTGGCCTTTTTGGCATTTAATGAACTTCACTATGCAAAAATCTTATGTGCCTAACTGAAGCTTGGCCATGCCCATCAATGCCCATCCTTCATGACTGACAGCAGCACCAGGCTGCATGCCATAAGGGGGTAAGGACCCCGAAGTGGAGCTCATCTGTCATGGACACCATGAAAGCTCAACCACAGAAAGGGACAAAAGAGAGGGAAGTTTGGCTGTTGGTGCTGCTCTTACCTCTTGGTGATTTTAAGTTTGCTTAGCTTTGGTACTCCTGTTTTTGACTCTCATTTGTTTGAGTTTTATTCATCTTTGCTGTAATTTAGCAATGGGCTGGAAGAATAAAGACCATAGGAAAGCCTACCACAGTTGTGCCCTGCCTGGTCATTCCTCAGATCTTACACGTTTGTTTAGGGTGAGAAGTACCTGTGTGCCAAAGTCTGTGGCTTTAAAAAGCAAAGCCAAACGGAAATAAGACAGACTGACTGACAGACAGATTAAAGAGTTCAAGGCTGGCCTTCAATTTCATTTTCTGAGCAAAGAAAGTTAGTCTGAATCTTCCTTTTGAGTTCTTACCTAACTTTCTGACTATTCCAGTTAAATGAAGCTTACATACGTTATATTTACATGTGGTTTTTGCAAGAAAACATACATTTAGCATATAACTGGCATAGCCCTTTCTTGTGTAATTAATTAGCTTTAATAATAAACTAACACCAACCTTTACAGCTATGTTTAGATACGGAGTGAGCATGGGTCAGTATAATAAAAGTTGTGCATAAAACCGATCAAAGTGACTCGATTGCATTGTTTCTGACTGTACCTTAACTTGGTAACATGATCACATTCATCCTCAGCCACTGATTTTTGGGGAGCGTCTTCTTCTTCTTCTTCTTCTTTCGGCCGCTCCCGTTAGGGGTCGCCACAGCGGATCAAAAGCTTCCACTTCCTCCTGTCCTCTGCATCTCTCTCCGGCACCCCCACCACCTGCATGTCCTTCTTCACCACATCCATAAATCTCCTCTTAGGCCTTCCTCTCTTCCTCTTGCCTGGCAGCTCCATCCCTAGCATCCTTCTCCCGATATATCCAGGATCTCTCCTCTGCACATGTCCAAACCAACGCAATCTCGCCTCTCTGACTTTGTCTCCAAACCGTTCAACCTGTGCTGATCCTCTAATATACTCATTTCTAATCCTGTCCATCCTCGTCACACCCAATGCAAACCTTAACATCTTTAACTCTGCCACCTCCAGCTCTGCCTCCTGTCTTTTGGTCAGTGCCACCGTCTCCAACCCATAAAGCATAGCTGGTCTCACTACCGTCTTGTAGACCTTCCCTTTCACTCTTGCTGGTACCCTTCTGTCGCAGATCACTCCTGACACTCTTCTCCATCCACTCCACCCTGCCTGCATTCTCTTCTTCACCTCTCTTCCACACTCCCCATTACTCTGGACTGTTGATCCTAAGTATTTAAATTCATTCACCTTCGCCAACTCTATTCCCTGCATCCTCACCATTCCTCTGTCCTCCCTCTCATTTATGCACATGTATTCTGTCTTAGTCCTACTGACCTTCATTCCTCTTCTCTCTAGAGCATATCGCCACCTCTCCAGGGTCTCTTCAACCTGCTCCCTACTCTCACTACAGATCACAATGTCATCTGCAAACATCATAGTCCACGGTGCCTCCTGTCTGATCTCATCTGTCAACCTGTCCATTACCATTGCAAACAAGAAAGGACTCAAAGCTGATCCTTGGTGTAATCCTACCCCCACCCTGAAAGCATCCGTCACTCCTACTGCAGACCTCACCACTGTCACACTGTCCTTGTACATATCCTGTACCACTCTTACATACTTTTCTGGCACACCCGACTTCCTCATACAATACCACAGCTCCTCTCTAGGTACCCTGTCATATGCTTTCTCTAAGTCCACGAAGACACAATGCAACTCCTTCTTACCTTCTCGGTACTTCTCCATCAACATCCTCAGAGCAAACAACGCATCTGTAGTACTCCTTCTCGGCATGAAGCCATACTGCTGCTCACTAATTGTCACCTCCCTTCTTAACCTAGCTTCCACTACTCTTTCCCATAACTTCATGCTATGGCTGATCAGTTTTATCCCTCTGTAGTTACTACAGCTCTGCACATCACCTTTATTCTTAAAAATAGGTACCAGTACACTTCTTCTCCACTCCTCAGGCATCGTCTCACTTTCCAAGATTCCATTAAACAATCTGGTTAAAAACTCCACTGCCATCTCTCCTAAACACTTCCATGCTTCCACAGGTATGTCATCTGGGCCAACAGCCTTTCCATTCTTCATCCTCTTCATAGCTGTCCTAACTTCCTCCTTGCTAATCCATTGCACTCCCCTATTCATAGTCCCTACATCATCCAGTCTTCTCTCTCTCTCGTTCTCTTTATTCATCAACCCCTCAAAGTACTCTTTCCATCTGCTCAACACACTCTCCTCGCTTGTGAGTACGTTTCCATTGCTATCTTTTATCACCCTAACCTGCTGCACATCTTTCCCAGCTCGGTCCCTCTGCCTAGCCAATCGGTACAGGTTCTTTTCTCCCTCCTTAGTGTCCAACCTCTCATACAATTCACCATAAGCCTTCTCTTTAGCCTTTGCCACCTCTCTCTTCGCCCTACGCCTCATCTCCTTGTACTCCTGTCTACATTCTTCGTCTCTCTGTCTATCCCACTTCTTCTTCGCCAGCCTCTTCCTCTGTATACTCTCCTGTACTTCTTCATTCCACCACCAGGTTTCCTTGTCCTCCTTCCTCTGTCCTGATGCCACACCAAGCACCTTTCTAGCTGTCTCCCTTACCACTTCTGCTGTAGATGTCCAGCTCACTGGTAACTTTTCACTGCCACCCAGTGCCTGTCTTAATTCCTCCCTGAACTCCACCTTATAGTTTTCCTTTTCCAACTTCCACCATTTGATCCTTGGTTCTGCCCTCACTCTCCTTCTCTTTTTGATCTCCAATGTCATCCTACAAACCACCATCCTATGCTGTCTAACTACGCTTTCCCCTGCCACCACTTTACAGTCTACAGTCTCCTTCAGTCTGGCCCTCCTGCATAAGATATAGTCCACCTGTGTGCATCTTCCTCCACTCTTGTACGTCACCCTGTGTTCCTCCCTCTTCTTAAAATACGTGTTTACCACAGCCATGTCCATCCTTTTTGCAAAATCCACTATCATCTGACCTTCTGCATTCCTCTCCTTGACACCATATCTACCCATCACCTCCTCATCTCCTCTGTTTCCTTCCCCAACATGTCCATTGAAATCCGCTCCAATCACCACTCTCTCTCCCTCAGGTACACTCCTCGCCACTTCATCCATATCACTCCAGAATTCTTCTTTCACATCCATCTCACACCCAACTTGCGGGGCATATGCACTAACAACATTCAGCATCACACCATCAATTTCCAGTTTCATAACCATCACTCTGTCAGACACTCGCTTCACCTCCAAGACACTCTTTACATACTGTTCCTTCAGGATAATCCCTACCCCATTTCTCCTCCCATCCACACCATGGTAAAACAGTTTAAACCCCGCTCCGATGCACCTAGCCTTACTCCCCTTCCATTTGGTCTCTTGCACACACAATATATCAACCTTCCTTCTCTCCATCATATCTGCAAGCTCTCTCCCTTTACCAGTCATACTACCAACATTCAAAGTTCCTATCCTCACATCCACTCTCTTAACCTTCCTCCTCTCCTCCTTCCTCCTGACATGCCTTCCTCCTCTCTTCCTCCTTCTTTGGCCGGCAGTAGCCCAATTTCCGCCAGCACCCTGTCGGCTAGCAGTGCTGGTGGCGGTCGTTGTTAACCCGGGCCTCGACCGATCCGGTTTGGAAATTTCTATTTTTGTCCGCATATTTAGTTTGGCAAAAATTTTTACGCCGGATGCCCTTCCTGACGCAACCCTCTCCATTTCCGGGCTTGGGACCGGCACAAAGACATGCACTAGTTTGTGCATCCCCTTGCGGCTGGAGCGTAAAAAGAGAAAATTGAGAAATAAGAGGGGGGGGGGGGGATAAACAAGATTCAGATGTGCATTTGTTGCACTTAAATATTAAACACATTTTATTAACATCATATGTGAACCTACATTAATACCAGTTTAAGACAAAAGGCAAAGTTGAATTGGTGACAAAAATGCATTATATACAGCTCTGCTAGGAAATTCTTAACCACTTTATGGTTCTACCAATTTAAAAAAAATACCAGACAGAAATGTGTATGCATACTGATGAAAAGTGTTATGTAGAACAAAAAAGCAGAGTGAGTCAGTATTTATCACTGTAACCCAAATCTTTCACCTGGGCAGAAGTTTTAAATAATAATAAAAAAAAAAATTTAAAAAAACCACTGGGACTGTAGAGAATAAAGTACATTTATAATAAAACATACTAGCTTTCTAAAAACATACAGGCTACACAATGTATTTTTATTCTGGAGAAAAATGCATGTCAAGTAGCAGCAAAATAGTTAAGAGCAAATCTTTCTCCTGGAAACAAAAGTGCACAAACTGCAATTCATTATTATAAAGACGTAGGAAAAGTTTACAGCAACATGGAATGAAACTGACTTATCTGAACTGATATTGTTGTATTTATCCAGTGTTTCAGTTAGTGTCTCACTATATTGATATTACATGTCTTTTGCATATATCAATGCTTAAATCCTCTGCCAAGGATCATGTTATGGATGAGACTGAAACAAATGTGCATCTGCACTGCTTCACATTTCCACACAAAATTATAATTCAGTGTGAAAAGTCTTCCTTGCAGTGAAAGTCATGCGAAGGCGAGGGTGCTTAAGAATCTTTTTTTTTTTTTTTTTTTTTTTTTTTATAAAACAGTGCTGTGTTTCTCAGCTCATTTTAATAACCGGGCTCAGGTGAGCCTAGGCAACGCAACACCTGTAGAGTGTTCACAGCAGCGAACGCAGTGTGTGTGCTCATTCTTTACTCTTCATTCTAACTTCGGCGAGTGAAACGGAACCACAAACGGCCCAGCTTTGCCCTAAATTCCCGTCTCATGAGGCAGTAGAGCACCGGGTTCAGGCAGCTGTTCACGTGGGCCAGACACACGGACACGGGGAACACGTACGTGTGGATCATGTAGTAGGACTTATCCCAGCGGACCACGTTGAACTTGACCAGGACCCCCCAGAGCGTGATGGCGTGGTTCGGCATCCAGCACAGGAAGAAGGACAGCACCACCACGGTGACGGACCTGGTCACCCTGGACCGGGTCACCCTGGACCCGCTCCTCGGCTCCTCCTTCCTCCTCCTCATGCTCTTCCGCCGGATGAAGCGCAGGAGCCGCAGGTAACACACGGACACGATCGCCATGGGAAGCACGAAGGCCACCACGATCTTCTGCACGTGGTAGAGCGCCAGCCAGCGCTGGCCCTCGGGGAAGCGCAGGAGGCAGAGCTTCTCGCCGGCCACGCTCACCACGCTGGAGAAGGTGAAGGTGGGCGCCGTGGCCGCGCTGGCCGACAGCCACAGCAGCGCGCTCACCCACGGGGCCGAACAGCGAGTGCCGGAGGCGCGCTCCTCCAGAGCCGACGCCACGGAGCGGTAACGGGTGACGCTCATGGCCGTGAGGAAGAACACGCTGGCGTACATGTTCATCACGGTCACGGAGAGCACGATGCGACACATGGCGTCGCCGAACGGCCAGCTGAAGTCCAGAGCCGTGTCCGCGGCCCAGAAGGGCAGGGTGAGCACGAACTGGAAGTCGGTCGCGGCCAGGTTGAGCACGAACAGGTTGATGGAGGACCTCTTGACGCCCTGCTTCACCTTCATGAGGAAGAGGACGAGCAGGTTGCCCACCAGACCCACGACGCACACGGCCGAGTACACGACGGAGATGATGATCCGGAGGACCGGGCTGCCGTCCGCGCTCACTTCGATGTCCTCCAGGTTGAGGAACCGGTTCACGTGGCTCAGAGACCTGTTGGCGGTCCGAGCGCCACTGTGGTTCAGAACGTCACCTGTCATTCCCGCATTAAACCGGGTTTAGCATTAAAAAAAAGAAACCTACAATGTGGTTTATTGTTGCATATATGAATTCTAGTCACCAACTTTAAAACCGAAAATAAAAACGTACAAATATGGTCCTCGGGCTTAAAAACGAGTTCGAGTGCGCCAATGTGTTGCAGCGTATTTATGAGGAGCTTTTTTAAGCGAAGTGCGCTTTCGGAGACTCCGCCCTAAGACCACGTCTATTGGTCGAATCTGTTTGATTGGCAAGAAACTTGGGATCGCTCATTGGCTGAACAGACCGAGCCGCATCGACTTATTAAAAAGCCTGACATTTATATTAAGTCGAAATGTAAACTGGTACCCTCACATTTTTCAGTCTAAAGAACAGAAGCAGTAGCTAGATGTGGAATTCGAGCCAAACAGCTACAGGGTACAAAATATTTTTGAAATACATGACAAAGCTAAACCGCAACGCGTTTAATGTTAAATTTGACAGTTGAGCAGAGGATGTTAACGTTGAAAGATGAGAAAATATGGTTTTCAACTTCGATCTCCTCAGCTGTTTGTCAAGCTGGGCTTCAGAAAATGTTGTTTAAGGGCTGTTAGACTACATATTTTATCAAATTAAGGTAAGTTTTAACCAAGTAAGAAATAATTTGACTCACCAGAGAGACTTCTATACATGCCTTCGGTGACTTATTACAGTCCTAAAAATAAGAATAGACATCACGCAGAATTAAAGTTAAATTGCTCGTCGTTTTAAACGCTAGCACTGGTCCACAGGTGACGTTTCCAATGGATGATCCCATGGTCCAGGTCTTTTATGCTTACAAAATAAATATTTGATCTGTGAGACAATTCAGAGGACTTTTGGAATATCTGCACTTACTTTTGGAAGTAATCTGTGCAATAAAACCTTGTGACCTTCAGCCCTTGCTGGATGTGCGTGGCTGTATTTTCAGTTTCTTGGCTTTCGGTCTCCGCGTCTCAATAAAAAAAGATTAAATTCTGAAAATTGCACACTAACACTCATCGTCCACATAAATAAAACCCTTTGTCTACGGCAGCATGTACAGATGTGTCGTGCTTACAACTGGT
Source organism: Heterotis niloticus (assembly GCA_018136845.1). Taxonomy (NCBI): domain Eukaryota; kingdom Metazoa; phylum Chordata; class Actinopteri; order Osteoglossiformes; family Osteoglossidae; genus Heterotis; species Heterotis niloticus. Next base: position 9,009,448 of record CM030904.1, read on the forward strand.
TCTTGTCTACCGTTCAGGCATTGACGTGCCTCTATCAGAATTTTAAACTCGTGTTCAAACATAAACTCCACCCTTTTTCTTAAATTAGTCTTGTGGACCCCTCCACCCACCACCACCACCCTTGTGGGACTGGTTACCTTCTTACTTAAGGAATGTACTGCCCCCTACTGATCCTGGGTAGAGCACACAGCTGTTTTAGGAAGAAAGTCTAAGCTTCTTGTTGTTAAGCAATACTTACAAATATGTCTGATGCAGAATTTATGTACCCCTCAGTACAGGTAAAAATACAAACTTACCGTGTTAATGATTTAAGAACTGTTTGCATTAATAAAACATTTTCCTGCCCCCCTCTGACTGGAATCACAATCATAGTGTAGTGATAAGTAAACTTCAGAGAAAGACCTTTACCTTCTGGGGATATGAATGGGGGAATAGAGCTGATTGCATACTGCTGGCTTTTCATCTACTGTAGTAGTCATCAGGTCCAGACCCCCCACAGATGCTTTGCTGGTGATGCACTTTCATCATAGGGCTTGACTTTCAACACACACACACACCTTTCTTGGCTGTATTTCTATACTAATCTTCTCATATTACTGTTGCAGTTTAATTTTCACTCATAATTACAGTCAATATGCAATATTATAACTTTATCAGTCTCCTGGAGAGTATGTGCAGGCTGGGTCTGTTCAAAGTCACAATACAAGTTACTTACAATAAAAATCAACTTAAATAATTTATATTAATTTGTACAAGGTATTTTAAAAATTGCTATACTGAATTCTGTGTTATCCATGAATGTGAGATAAAACAATTGTTTATATATATATATATATATATTTTTTTTTTTAAATCAAGAACCACCTTTGAGTAAAGACAGTTAGGGATAAAGATTTAGAAAAACTGAAATTTTTTTTGCCTAATGGCACATTGACACCAACACCAATTTTTACATTAATGGGATAGGTAACGAAATTTGATCCCATCTGTTAACTCAAACTTCAATGATCTCGGCATTTTGAATCGCCACTGTATAGTCAAGAATGTTTTGAAATGTACACAAACAAAATTCACAGGAAAACAATCAAAAACCTTTATCTTTACCAGTGTTTCCTGACTTTCTTCTCCCAGATCAAGCCCAAAGGGTTTCCTGTGTTGGAGAGAGAAGCTGCAAACTGCAGGAAAAAGTGCACTTCTGCAGGATTGCGATAGCCTTTTTATTTACAAAAACAAGCAAAATTTTTGTTTGGCATGGGGCATACTGTGGATTTAACTATGACCGCAAAGAATCATTTACAATGGCCCCACTCCAAAAACAAAAATGCCCATTTCTAGACAAACCACGCAAAGAAAAAAAAAAAAAAGAAAAAAAAAAGAAAAAAAAAAAACATTTAGCAAACACATACACGACTTTTTTGTCCAAAGAAATTCATGTATTAATGCTTGACTATCAGAAAAATAAAGACATAAAAATGTAAAGTTAGCTGAATGCGTTTTATTACATCTAAACTTCTCTACATAAACAGGTAACATTCAATAGGTAAACAATTTCTTCCAATGCATGTAATAAATATTTTTCCACTTGGTACTTTATACAAACTGACATTGGTCTACTGTACACCCCCCCCCCCCATTTTCTCCTTCTTTTAAAAAGCCATTTTTTCCTGTTTGACATGCCATAAAGAAACGGAAATGGCGAGTTTAAGGCAGTGAGCTCAGATGTTAGCTGACTTTAGACAACCTTTCGCAGATTGGACTAACTTTCATGTCCTCTTAATTATTTTTGCTTGAAAATATAAATTAATTTCTGGTGTCTTGTATGCCATGGAGAAGAGAAAAAAAAAACGCAACCTCTGCCCAACTGCCGACAACTTTCCAGTAATAACAGAAAAAAAAAAAAAAAGAAAGAAAAAAAAACATTTTCCCTTTATTAGTCTTTAAGCCATCAAAATAAACTTCACTGATACCTGATAAATTGTCTTAATGTCTCTGGTAAGTCTTCAAATATGTACGAGATTATCCTGTACCGGAGATACTGGCTGAAAGCAGATACAGTGGAAAGAGGAGAAGAAGCAACAGCACTAAAGAGTGCAGCTGCACGAGGCTGCAAGGCCTCTGCATCAGTGGTGACTGCAGGCTTCTGAAGATGATGCTCGATTCACTGCAGCATGAACAAGTGACGCTAAACGCAGCTGGAAAGCAATGCACTGAAGTGTCAACCGCCAAGGGAAACAAACTGACGATCTTTAAACATGATTATTCAAGAATCATGCATTCTTTGCCGCTATATGTCGGTTTTTAAAATGGGGAACATTCAGTGTCTGCTCTCACTTTCTTGGATAGAGCTGCACTATGATCTTCTGGAAGAGATCTGCCCCACAGTTCCTGTATTTACCAATCTGTAACTAAGGCTTGTGTACATGTAGTCACTTTTTTTCCCCCCTTACCCTTTAACAGTTTATATTCAAGACCATTATTTAATTTGAAATAACAAGCAGAAACACACAGCTGCAAGGCTAACAACTCCCATGTATTACATACAGTTCTGCATGAGTGAGACACTAACAGGAAAAAACAAAGATGCTTGTTTTAATACATAGCAGGTGACTAAACCATAGAGATTCTTAAAAAGTATTATGTAATTACAAACAAAAACATCAGGTGTGTAACAGTAATACATCCATGGAAGTCAATCACAAATGTAAAAATACATTACACAATAAATAAAACACTGATTATATTTTATATATGGGGAAAATGCAAAATAAAACACATTGGACTCAGAAGATAGGGTATCGTTCTGTTGATTCAAATGAAGCAGAACGACAGAACTCGAGCAGAGTTGACTCGCTTTCAACTTGCTTGCAAACGGCACTAACCAGGACATGACACCGAGACGCTCATTAAAAAAAGGCTGTCAGAGAATTTCCTAAGTCAGAAATCTAATCAGGCCAGAGAACTGTGCATCACCAGGACTATTTCTAAAACTTTGAGAGGCTGACAGTGCAGAAGTTTTGAAGCAACTTTTACAGAGCAAGGGGGGAGGGGAAAGAAAAAAAAAAAAAAAAAAAAAAAAATAAAAAAAATGGTACCCCAGGTTATTTTGTCTATATGATAAGGGGCATAAATTCCCATAATTTCTTAAAACTAAAGAAATTCAGACTTCACACTTGATGTTACTTGCAGTCTGTACTGAAAATGAAAGGAAACTATGCACAACTGAACAGGTGAGACAATCATGACCGTATATACCTTTGAATGGTTAGAGGATAAAACCAATCTACTTGTAGATCCATACAGGGCAGGGAGAAAAATACGTCTTGGGTAATGCAAGATATAATTCAATTAATCAAAATGACATTACAGAAGAAAGAGTGGTGCCTTTTCCTACTATAGTGCAACATTTGGGCCCAAGACCAACTGTCTTTAGACCAGCTGTTGCTGAGCATGTCACCAGCCGTAAATGTTGATTCAGTTATTGGTCAGGAGGCAACCATCTGTGATTGTCTGGGTTCAACCACAACAGTGAGCAATTGTTTCCCTGTAGGGGAAAATCTGGAGGGGGGGGGTCTAGAAAACAGTGGTTTGCCCACAGCAATGCAATCCCATGTTTTACTAACCAGACCTTCACAAAACATGCATACACCTAAGAGTCAACTCCTTGCTCACCTGTACCATGGTCATGTGTACACTTCAGGAACCCCAAGTGCTATAGTTTATCAGAGTCACTGTGCTTGTCCCAGTGCTTTAAGAGCCTTATCAGAGAAAATACTCACCAATGTCACGGTTGCTTCACTGACCAGTCAATGGACACAGTTGATAATGAACATATACATAAGACCACAAAACCTCATCCTGTGTTATTTTCAGTTACACAATTCAATTACCAGCCACATTCATCCAGAGATCCAAAGGTTCCAAACAGGTCAGAAAATACAGTTACTTACTACTGTCGATCAGGACGCTGTTCGCAGAACAAATGAAATTCTCATTCATAACACCACAGACACAGCAACAAGAGGACAATGGACTGCGCAGCACGAAGACTTTCTCTGCATGCACCGGGCTACTCAAACCATAAAACACAGACTGGGTCTGCTTAACAAACACTATGGAGACAACTTTCCCCCTAAAATTCAATCGAGAGTCAAACCGGTGTCAACCTGAAATGCAAAGCACACCAGTAAGTCAAATTAAGTTTAAGATGCAAGACCTGGCTCATATTGTCAAAAACAAAGCTGTTATTTACTTTAGGGACAGCACTACAATAAGCCTCATTCTCTTTTCTTTTTGAGGATTCATTTTTGGCATTGTGCAAATGAAGTGAGTGAAAACAGCAAAACTGCTATGACTACAATATGCTTAATTGTTTCAATTGGAAGTAAAATACAAGTATAGATTTTTTTCATTAAATAATTAAATTACATGAAAGCATGAGCAGTTAGGCAGGAAAGTTAGAAGAGTCCAGCTGGTAGAAAACAGACATGTCATACTTTATCCATCTGTGCACCCCCTGTAGCTACATCCTGAAAAGGCAAAGGGAATGCTTTTAAACAGTTAATATATCTTACATAACTTAAAAGCATTATAAAATGATCAGCACATATGAATAATAAAACACTTTGTCAACCACTGAGTTAGAATTCTCTTGTAGAAGAAATATTCCTACAATGATTTGAAATAGAAGAGTGATTGGCCTAACATAACACCACAGAGGAGAATAATGCCATTGCTGTTGAACAACAAAACAGAACAAAATGAAATACAAAAGCTATAATATAATCAAGGGACAACAAATGTATAGCTGTGAAAAAATCTTCAGTATCCACGAAAAAATATCAACTGAAGTCACTGGACAGGCAAAGTCCTAAGTTTATATACAAAAGTAAAACTGAAAATATATTTTGTTCTCTGTACACAGCATCATTCCTTTCTGTTTTTTGTTTTAAAAAAAGACCTTACTTCTTTTTTAATCTTCTTTGTTTCAACTGAGTCTTGAGTTTATTTTTGTGTGCACGTGCCGGCTAGTGAGTTCAGTCCAGCGAGATGACATCAGGGATGGAGCCGTAGATAGCGGCTGCGGCCGCCGCCTCAGCACTTGCCCTGGAGGCGACAGGGTGGGCATGACTGTCGCGGAGGCTGCTCGAGGAAACCAGGCTGCTGCTGCTGCCACTGCTGCTGCCGCTGTTGGCTGGGGCCAGTGTGCTGCCTGCTGGTGTGCCCGGCTGCTCCAGGAACATCTGTGAGGACCCGTAGGGCAGGAAGCGGTTCAGCAGGAGATCGTGGTCTTCAGAGGCCGAGGCGGCTGCTGCGGCTGCCATCACCATGTTGTAATGCTGTAAGGGAAACAGAAAGGTCAGTGATACATGCACCAGAAATCCACTGTTAATTCAGTCTTATTAAAGCCTAAACAATGCAGGTTAACTGAAGCAGAACTACCCACAGATCCTGGAATTCACAAAGAAACAATACATTTTGTGCATTCCTGCAAAAGGCCAGGGATCACTGCAAACTCAGCAGTCTCCCTCAGCAAGACCCCCCCCCCCAACTACCTGGTCTGAAACTACAAACCTCAGTCAAAGCTGGTCTATCTATATTACATTATATAGTCCGCAGGTTGTAACTGCAGGGTGTGACATTGCTCCTCACTATTTTACTACAAAGAGATAACTTGCTGGGACTGGCTTTATGACTTGTGGAAAGTTAAATACCTACAGTATGTCAAAAGGCAATTGTTTTTAAAGGAATTAATCTGACCCAAGACAAGGCAATTTTTTTTTTTTTAAATCCCAGTAACAAATACTATACAATAAAGAAATGTATAACTAACCAAATCCTTATCAGACAACATACCTGATGATTATCACCTTGTAAGAAAGAGAAGAAATTTAGATCTACAAAAAAGAAAGACATTTTAATATTGTTAAACAGCATTAAATATAATCAAAATGAGTAAACATGAATAAATGAAAACATGTCAATAAAGAATGGTGTTTAAAATTAACTTTGGCAGTATTAAGATTTCATTAAATCTGGTTGCCTGATAAAGGGAGACTATGGAAAAAGTAGCCTGTAAATTTGCTTCTGAAGGCTGGCAGTTAGACAGTGCATGTGCAACTGTGCCCTACCTGATAGGTCATTTGGCGTGTGGTAGTAGTGCCGGTAGTCCTGAATGGGGTGTAGTGGTGGTGGTGGAGGGATGTAGTTGGTGTCTACAGGAGGCATGCTGGGAGTACGGGCCACTGGGGATGCCTGGGGATGGAGGTTCAGCACGCTGCAGGTGGGGAGCATGGGAGGTTGGGGGGGGGGGGGGTGAAACAACAGGTACCAAAGGGAAATGAAAGAAGGTCATGTAACTAACTGATAACTTTCAGTCAGTAACAATTAAGTCATAACATTGACTGCTACAGTATAATACATATAGCATATGCTAATGAAAAACGTGATAAGATTGATTGCAGTATCTCAAACTGCACTTGGTCTGAAGAGAATCTTTTATTGCTATTAATAGTGATATCAATATTCTGCTGTAGAAAAGAGAGTCAAATAAGCCTCATATAATGTGGGGAAATTTAGACCCACCCCTTGCTCATGGGAGGAGAAGCAGGGGACAGAGAGGGGCAGGTTCTCTTTTGGGGGGGCTCATCATCTTCGTCATCTTCTGAGGAACTGTCCAGCGTCAGATCAATTACCTCCACCTTTTTGCTGCTGCTGCTGTGGGAGGAGTTGTTTCTGTGCTCAGGAACTACTGTCCGACACCCTCCTAAGGCAAAGATGAGTTAAGAAGGCCTTTATATTGAAAATGCAAACAAACACTGGTACTGATACAGGAAAGGCAAATGAGTAAAGGCACATACTTATGAATGTAACAAATGTAATCACTCAAAGATGTTTTAACTGTTGACTGCCTATTTCCATCTGTGTCCATCATCAAAAACCCTTTGAACAGCACAAGATGTTGGTGATCAGGGTACAACATGGACACAATTCCAATCCATCACCAGCAGTACTGGACACACTCATTTACTCAAAACCATTTTTTCTTGCATTTAGTTTCTGCCTTTGTCTAAGGTGACTTACATTGCTAGTTACATTGTTTACTCACACACACACCTTTTGGATTGTGGGAGGAAAGGAGAGTATTCAGAGGAAATCCACAGGAACATAGGGAGACCATAAAAATTTCAGCCTAAGAGCTGTGGGGCACCAGTGCTCCCTATTGCTCCACATTATCCCTAACCATCTTTTCCTATAAGAAAAATGTTCCCCACATGCATACAGTAGTTCACTACAGAAATAAACCTTACTTAGAATCATAATGTTCATATTGTGAACTGTGGTACCTACAGCATCTATTTGGAAGGAAAATCATGAAAGCATTTCCAATTCACAACAGTACTCACGCCACTGTCCATTGACATGCAAATACACATTCAGAGGTGTTATATTTAAACCCTGTATGATGGGAAGCATTGCAGGTGCCACAACAGCGCACCTTCCAGGCCATTGTAAGAGGCAGACACTTCCTGCACCTCCTTCTTTGACCTCATGGGGGCCCAACTCCCATCTTCTTTAAACTGGATCTCATCACAGTCCACACAGCTGTTCAGGATCTCCATGAATAACCTAGCCAGATGTCAGACAATCACAGAACACATCCATAAGAAATGTATTACTGGCTTTCATCACACCAGTATTCCCCTCTGCTGAAATCACACTCTATTACAGTGCAATGGCATTATTGGCTTATGTCAGCATAACAACAGAAATAAGGAAAAGGAATATTTTATTTATGTATGTTTTGTCCAATAAACCAGCTTTCTTGAATAGCACATACTGTGGCTGTACACACAGACTTGGATCACAACTCACCCGTCAATGATGAGGTGCTCATAGGGTGCTTTCTTGTCACAGACAGGACACACCCATGTGGGCTTCTTTTCATTCATCTGGATGTAGAGCGTGGCATCAAAGCACTGCAGGTGGGAGCAGGTGATGGCCCGGCATGGAATCATGAGCCGCATTTTCCCCAACTGCCAACAGCACCAAGCGGTACAAGCAGAATGAAGATGGGCACAGAGGGTGGAGACAAGACACACAAACAAAAAAAACTGAATAAGTACACGGGCATGTCATAGTGTTGATACTTCAACATTAAGCCATAGAACCACTATCTTTACCAGTAGTAATAGGAAAACTTTAGTGGTAGTAAACATTCATATTAAAAACTTTACTAAACATCAAGTAATCTGATAAAGTTAGGGTAGATATGTTAAAAAAGATATAAAAACCTTTAAAATAGGATAAAATAGGACTTTATTAATCCCTGCAGTAAAACTCACCATACAACAGTTGGACATACAACATAAGAGTCATAAATAAAAGCAAAAGAACAAATAAATAACAGTAATAAATAATCTAGTCATTGAGGCAGATGGCAGTTGGTAAGAAGGACCCCCAGGAGAACTTCTTAATGCATACAAGTTGAATATCCCAGGCCCTAAATGAACTCATGGAAACTACATTTAGGGGATGCGAGTCATTGTCCATGATGGACTGCAGCTTTTTATCGTGGCCTCTGCCAAAAATCACCAAGACAGGGCTCTGATTCATGACAGAACCTGATTTGACGAATTTGAGTCTGTATTTCACCAGAAATGATGCTACCCCCCAAACAAGACCAGAGCATAAAAGGTTATACTGGTGACTACACCAGCTAGTAGAACAAGGAAGACGGTAGCGGTAACCAGGTGCATGGGTTCTTTAACACTTTAAGCCCAGACATGATATCCAGTCCAGTTTTGCAGTTTGCCTGGAGCCATTTTCCTTAAAGTTCAGGCATTTTAATAACATTACACAACCAGATTTCTGTTTCATTGCTTCCTGAAAACTTTAATATTATAGTAATACTCTGTGTAGAATATTACAATCCAGTTATACCAGACAACACAGTAAATGAAAATGTATCAAAAGTAACCTCACATAAAATATTACTTTTCTAGTAACCCATTAGAGTTTGTGTTCAAGTCTGTAATTTGTTATTGAGAGTTACTTGGTAAAAATTAAAACAAAAAGTTTTCTGTATCTGAAAACAAACTACATGTACATTTCAAAAGTTTTTTCTTGTTTGACAGAATTTGCTGTCACTCAAGTCAGCAAGTTAATAAGGAGCAAAGCGGGTGCCGAAACAGAGGGCTGAGCTTGTGGAATGCCTATGAAAAAGGTTGTCATGGCAACCATAAGACCAGCAGCCCCAGACAGCTTGGCTAGAGAGCAAGGCTTCCACACTGCTGTTTATACAAGTCTCAAAACAGGAAGCGGAGCACAAACTCCCTCCTGGCTGCATACCACACATGGTCATGGCATTCAGCCACACCTGTGGACATTCTATCTCCCCCCCCCCCCAACACTGCCAACCAACTTTATTCTAAGTTGTGGCTGCATACAGCTGCGCAGTTATGCACCACCACACAAGCTACAGGGCTCAGGGTGCATCTGGGTCCTGGCGTTGCTCACATTACAACTGACAGTGAGCAAACCAAACCACCCTGAGTTGAACAGTTTAACACCCTTTCCACATTGCCAAAAAGCTTAATTTTGTTTCTTAAAGCATTCTTCAGCTCCATTACCTAAGCCACTCAAGCAGTGCTTAAGCAGTTATATCTGACGTAGCAGATTCACTGATTACTGTGCGATTATTTACAACCCATGGTTAACAAAAAACGTGCCAGGAACAGTTCAACAGTTTGGATTTTCAACTAAACACACTGCGTTTCCAAATGCCCTCATAACAAGCTTACCAATTAGGCCCCATCAGCCTTTGCCAGTTGCACGGGTGAGCCAGAGGTTGCCACCATGGAAAATATTTGTCACAGGCCTGGCACTCAATGGTGCACAGGCTGCCAGTGGTTGCCACGGAACAATAGTTAATCATCTGTCCTCCAAACTTAAACAAACTCACAAACAATGAGAATGTGTGCATCTGGCGTGTAGTCCTACTTTTTACTACTGACAGGTATAGTGTCCTACTGAGAGTGTTACGTACCGGGCAGAGCAGAGAGACGCGCAGGCTAGTGGTGGCAATTTCACTGTCAGGGTCCGCTGTCAGCTTTTCTTTGACTACAAAGGACAAGGAGACACAAGCGTGTGACGCTTAATAGAAACTTGTACACCAACACCCCTAAGGTAAGTACAGCCTTATACAGCACTTTCTCATGCATTTCAATAGGCCAGAATTGAAGCGCAACTATAACATCTTAGCCCCACCAAGGGAGTGAGAAAACAATTTCTAGTGTTGTAAAGTTCAAGAGTTTATAAAGATGGCAAAAATTTACCTTACTTTAAATGTCTTTCTAAATCTAAATGATGTCATGTAATATCTGTCCATTATTTATCAGAAACCAGTCATCCCGGTGAGTTTCATAACATGTTCATAACAAACTCCAAGTAATCTGATGCAGGTAAAAACACTTTACAAATGACACAAACGTTCCAATGTGAGTATGTAAAGCAGATCTTTCTCACCATACGTGATTCTCCTTTTTGTTTTGTATGTTTAACATGGTCCTACATCCATGTGTCCCTTAGGGCTTCTGTTTAGGACCCATTTGTGTTTAAAACACCCGAATCACACTGAGCTACACCTACACAAAATCTCTGCAGCTTTAGGTATGGGTCTAATGGAATCTGATATGATGTACAATGTGCTGCATGTGCTACACTTCCTTTGAAAACTAAAAGAGGTGGCAAATCAAATCTCTTTCACATCAAGTGTCAAACGCATCCCAATCCCACCAAAAGAACTGCTCTTTGGAGTCTTACTGAGGGCTCTTGAGTGGTCTGGGTTGCGAATCCCTTTGGCCCTCAGTCTCTGCAGCAGTACAGTGGAAGACTGCTGCTTCACCAGATAAACAGCCATGGAGTAGCTCTGAGGACACGGACACGGACACACACACAAACAAACAAACACACACAGTCATTTCTTTTCTCCACAGGTGAACTACAGCAAATACTGAAACATGGGAATACTGTCACTGCATTTGATTCAGTCAGTGAAACCCTGACAGCTTTAAAACTCCTTGAAATATAGCTTGCCATAGGCTCAAACTGCTTAAATCTGTCTATTTAGGCTCTGATGTGTGGTGGCCAAAAAAAAAAAAAAAAACCCACAACATGTACATTTCATTGCAAAGGTATGTTTGGGCCTCGTTTAGACATGTGCAGTAGTCAAATAAGAATCCTGTAAAATGTGCACTGGTATCACACTGTTCATATTTCGCTAGTGTAGCCACATCAAGAGTTTTTCCAGAAAAGGAAATATGACATTTTAGGAGCAAAAACATTTTCTTGCACCAAAACTTAAAAATATAGTTACTTTCCCTTACCTTTGATAGCATCAAGATTGTCTGCTAAATTAGTGCAACAATTTTTGGACTCAGGAAGGTAATATATAAATACTTGCCAAAAATCTTTGTCTATAGCACCTCATGGCACTTTTTTGTCACAATTCAAATGTAACAGTGTGGGATCTCCCCTACCCTTCCAATTTCAGAAGTCCATGACACCACAATGGTGTTGGGTACAGTTGTGGACAATCTGACCAGTGAGGTAATATTAATGGGTCGGCTGGGTCGCTTTGGCTCTACACCATTTTTGGTTGGAGGAAGATATCCCTGAATGGGAAAAGGAAATACAGATGTCAAAAAGAAAGGTTATTTTAAACAAAGCAGCATAAACCAGAAAATGGTTCTATCCTTATATTCTACTACCACATTACTAATAATATTAAATCAAGCTATAATGAAAATACAGAAATTACTGCTATGTTTAGCTGAAATTTGCTCTGTAGAAGAAATGGCTCATGCAATAACATTTTTGGTAGGGTATATACACCCCCCAATGACCCACCTAACTAAACACTAAATACCCTCTTTTGAACACTGCATTCAGTGCATATTTAAAGAGTATATTATGTGAAAGTGATCCTAGCTAGACATCTATGCCATGCTGAGCTGTGTTAAACAAAGCTGTGCTATGTTGAGTCAGGAGAAGCTGTGCTAAGCCAAACCAAATTTTGCAGAGCTATGCTGAGCAAGGGCAAACTGCCATGCCAAGCAAGCACAGGACAGGTCAAACCGTGCCAAAACAGGTCACCGTAAAGCATGGTAAGTCAAGCAACAACAGGTCAGGGCTGAGCCCTGCCGACCAAAGTCACTCACTGGGAGGCTGCAAGGCTTCCCGTTCACTTTCACACCCAGATTGGGAGGAAAGTGGTCTTCCTGAGGGCAGCTCGTTTCTGACAAACAAAACCTGGGCGGGGGTTAGAGAAACTTAAATTTCAACAACAAGGAGGCAGATCCCTGAAAACATTCTTAAAATGGTTACCACAAACTAACTTGGACAAGATGATATGCATTAGTTCAAATACTGTATTACCCAGTTACTCTGATATCTTAATACAACCTGAATAACATAGCTCATCTTTACAGCAAATAAACACTGTTTTCAAACTTCTGGTAGATTTTAATTTGAGCTGAGAGTTATCAAATACTTAGTCAACTGAAAAACCTATGACACAGATTAGAGATCTAAAAAACTACATATATGTGATATGAGAGCTCTACAAGTTGCCATACCACAAAGGACCAGGAGGAAGCATACCTTAGCTGGACTTGGACAGTAAAATCACATTTGGTCCCAGAGATGTCCCTGTGTACACAATGACAATTCAATCAGTACTTTCATCAAATAATACTACAAATTTCAGAAATGCAGATTTAAGTGATATGAGTACTACATTTATTGAGAAAAAAAAAAAAAAACAACAAAAAAAACTACTTTCTTGAAGAGGAATGCATGTTTGTCCTTCCCTCCTTAAGTCATGAGTTAAATGAAGAACTACAGAGATGTCCATCTGCAATGAAAATGGGAGACTTACATTGAGCTGCTGATCTGTTGTACTTGCTGAGGTGTTAATGCAAAAGCAAAACACGTTTCTTGAAACCGCTGGCTGTTATCTGAGGCTGTAGGAAGGTCAAAGAAATGTAGTTACAAAGACCATCAAGAAGCAAAGTAAAATAAACTCAACGTGTAAGAATGATCTGCATACATGATTTTTGATAAAAGTATACCAGGGCCATATTCCCAGAAAAGACCACTAAGAATTTAATGTGGACAACCAAGCAGGTCTTCCATTTAAAAGTTATGATTACACAACTTAAACAGCGTGTTGGTGGAAACAAAATACAGCTGTAATATTCACTGTTATTTCAGATACTACTGCCTCTTGCAGTTTTAATGCAAATCCACAGAAATGTCTAGCATTTCTTGCATGAAATTCTGTTTGTTTGAAATGTAGAGTCCTTCAGTCTCAGTCTGGCCCTGCTTACAGTACCTGCAATATACTCCAGCACCCTGGGTGAGGTACTGAAGCACAATCACTCAGTAGGGGGTGAAAAAAGACACCAACTCTGATCTCAGGGATGTGTACCAGCTGCCTAGTGCTTACTTAAATGGCCTGAATTGTGTACTAGCCAAATCTGTGATAATACAGAGAAAAAGGCAAAAGAGAATGCTCCTATGGGAGCCTTCCTTCAGACTGTGTGTACCAAAACCCCAACACCACCAAATTGTGAAAAGTAGTACAAACATCTGCTCCCCCATTTTCCAGCTCTCCTGGGAAAGGTAAAGCCCTATCAATGACCTCAAAATAGCCAGAGATTAAACAATCCAATCTTTTTAAACAGGGCAGTTCTCCCAGGACAAAGATCAGATGGGACTGTGATCACAAACATGTTGCATGTACACAAAGGAGAGCAACTGTGATAAAAGAGGTGTGCTGAATGTATAGAACTTGTGCCTGCACACATACTCACAAAGATTGTGCAATTCTTCAAAAATTCAGCAATCCTTCGCAAAAAAAAAAAAAAAAACTGATTGGAAATCAAAAACTCAAACTAATCCATGCTTCTTAATTTAAGAAGCAGTTTTTAAACTTGCAGGGAAATGTTCCAAGCCAGGGCAATTAAAACCCACACAAATGCTGTAGTAGTATCAGAGCCCACTGGCATGACAGTACAACATCCTCCCACCCCACCACCACCCAGTCAACATGCATAATACAGAAGTACTCAGAGAAGAGAAAATGATGTATGCACCAGGATTCTGTGCTGCCTCCATGGCACCACAGCTAAATATAGCTCTGATAGAGATGTGCAGTCATGCTATCTGATTTGCTTCTACTACTGACTTTGGAGAGGATTTAAAGGTGTGTGCTTGTCTCTGGAGATTCAAATAACAACACAATGGGCTCCTTAAACAGCTCATCTGCCAACAGCACACAGAACCCTCTGGCCCATTTTCATTTCCCTTTGGCCACACCTTTTTCAATGCTTCAAGCCTCCTGTAACCAGTGCCAGGAGGGGGGTAGGGGGATTAAATCAAGCAGAAAGAATGTGCTATACAATATCTGCGGGTTGGGCACATGGAACACATCGCAGCTGGAGTGTGTTAGTGGCACACTGTCGGTGAGAAGCCCACAGCAGGGTCTGAGCAGGGAGAGGTCTGCCACCACAGAGCAATGTAAGAATTTATAATAAACTGGGGAGAGAGGTGGGCAGAACATCCCAGCACGCAGGGTGAGAAAGGCAAGCATAACTTTCTAAGATACCAGACATGATTTACTGTTGGATCACAAAAATGACCTTTCTCTTCCAACGCTGAGAGGTTTCACCTAGGAATCCTTGTAAAATTCTCAGCAGCTGTTAAAAAATAGCTATTAAGAAACCCAAAATACATATACTAATACAATGCTTTCTGCAAACATGCACTCATTCTAAATAAACTATTTCCAGATGTGCATTTTTGTCCCCTAGGTTGCATGTTTGTGAGAGAAATACAATATACTAATATTCTAAGATGTGTGGCGCTGCAATCGTTATGATACAATGCTAATCCATTACACGCAACATCCACGTCCCAATGGCATGCAACCACAGCAGCCAGTCTTAAAAATTAAGTTTGGCAACAAAAGCAAATAAACTTTGAGAAACTTGAAGCTTAACTAAACCTCATTACCACAGACAAGTAGAAAAGGAATACCAAGCCGCCTATATTGTCATAGGGATAGTGTAGCGTTTGTGTGTTGCTGTGCACACAAAAAAGACCAGGAATAATGAGCAAAGGGTTTGAGTTTCTAAAGTTATGTCCGAAAGAGGTTTGACTGCTTATCATTGATAAACAATTACTCCCGCAGTATATTAACCTATGCTCAAAAGCATACAAAGTAGAGCAGGCTATGTAGTTCATTAAACGTTACTCAGATTAAAGAAATGAATGCACTACTCAATTCAATGAATTCTAATCCATCTGTTAGTCATTTAAGTTTTAAAAATGGTTTTATTTTTATAACTGCCATGAATTTACAAAAATTATAGGACTGGAGACTTAAAATTTGCTTCTTTTTTTTTTATTTATTTTATTTTTTAAGTTTGTTAGATTAAAAGCAGAAACTTCATTATTCAAAAGAGGGGTACAGTCATGTAATTAAAAAGTTAAATCCCAAGCTTACCAGTCTGAAATAAAAATTACTGTAGTGCTGTTCCTGAGTACAGAAGTCTCCCATATTACTGATCAGGGGTCCATTTCTCCAGTCAACTATAGTATTACGATCATCTCAATTGTGCTGACATTCTGCTGAATCACAAATGTCTTACATGCTACAATGTTTTTGGGAAAGAGATTTTACACCTATGCTTCTATGGCACTGTGACTAAAAAAAAAAAAAAAAAAGTCTTGTTATACAATTAATAAAATTGAAAAAGGCAATATTATCTTGGTTTTACAGGTATTACATTAAATATAACATTCAGAATGACAAAATGAACTTGACTGATCCTTTATTGTTCCTGGAAATCTCAATTTTAAAAGAATTACATTAAACATACATCTATCATGTATTTTTAGTGTAATTAAAATGTCCAGTCCTTCATGGCCTTTGGTCCATTTTTACAGTAACACACTAGAACAATGCAGTTGCTCTCTTTGCAAAGAGATACAAAGAGTGTAGAGTATTTTGCCAGACATTTCCACACGATGTGCTGCCTAGTGACTGTTGCTAAGCACTAACTGGTACAGTAAAATGTCAGTCATTTTACAAATGGACCCAATGTATACATGGTGGGGGTGGATGGATGGTTGATAACACCACTTTTGGGAGATAAAACCAGTCTTAATTTTAATAGTACATAATACGAAATGAAAAAGACGCCTCGTAACTGCCCAAAACATTTTAAAATGTTCTCATGAATTATTCTGACATTCCCAGAACAATGCTATCAGATTTGAGCCCTCTGTCAGGCTGTAGCATGTCTTGCTTTGACAAATAACAAAAGCCGAAACTTACTTAGTAAACTCAATTTGAAAGATATTTTACATCTGCTCATAATACAGTGAACTATTTAAAACACAATGTTATTTCACTCAAGTGAAACTGGATTTAGCAAGACTTAGTACTGTACTTGTTAAACTCAGAAACTGTATTGAATATGGTTAAAATTCCAGGAAATGCATCATCTGCACAAGTAAACGAGGGCTGTTTATTCTCAGGAGGTATGTTTGTGGGCTGGACTATAATATGCTTTAATTTTTCTGTAATTTAAAGTATACAGTATGACTTAAATGAATTTAAACTATGAGATGAATAAAAATCCTGAAAATCAAGGCAATTCAACTTAAATTAAAACATATGAATTTTACATCAAACAATCATTTCAACAGATTAGAGCAGAGGAGACAAGTTGCCATGGGGAGACTGCAAACGGTGAGGAGTCCATGAAAAACAGCAGGAGATGCTTCACTCTACACCTTGATGGTAGTAAGTTCCCAGGAGCCTCTTGACTGGGCAAAGGCCCTGTTCTACACTCAACAGGGGGCACATGTCTGCTAATATGATGTTTTACATACACCAGTCCTCATATACAAATATATGGTTCAGAAACTTGGTGTGTTCTGCAAACATGGAGGAACAGGAGAGGAGAGTAAAAACCAGGTTATAGTAAGGACTTTGTACTCCATGAAGCACACTGGATGGCTAATGGTTTGTTCCCTGATTTCAACTGCAAATATTTACAAAGGTATATATGTAGTGAAACAAACTAAACTCACACCTGTAGACATTCATACATGGTTGCATTTAATAATAGTAATAAAAAAAACGACCTTTTCTTTTAGATTTTAACGCATAAATGGCATTCTAGGTTCTGTAAATATCCTTCAAATTGAGTGGTCTATGGGAAGTAGGTGAAGGAAATTTTGCATCATGTTGAATTAACACTGTCAAAAGCCAAAGAAAAATGCAAATCACAAAATGGTATAATTCAAATGAGTGAGCTGGTTATGTAAAATCTTTGCCCATCTGGATTATTAGCCACTTAAACTTTATTTTAAGACATCTAGCATCAACATTTAAGCCCATATGCAACAATAAAACTAATTACAATTTTTAAAAAAAAATACATGGCTGCCTATGAAGGCATCTCAAACTACAAATCAATGAAAGACATTTTTTTCCACAAAAGCACAAACTTTCTAGAACAGCTGTATATGTACACATCCTCTGTATGCATCTGATAGAAAGTCTGAGAATATTTATTTATTGCTCACCTCGGCAAATGAATAAATGTTATTTCTAGAACCACAACTAAAACATTACTGCATACATATGAAGTTATTGCCTCACAATCGCAAGACTGCATTCATAGAAGGAACTTATCTTCAACTGACCCAGTAAAAACTACCAGGCTGTGTAATGGGTTAAAGAATAAGAAATTTAATCTACAATCCTAGCACAGGTTGAGAAAAGCAGAAGCTAAATGAAAAAACAATGGGAAAAAAATGTTGTTTTAACTTGTTTTATGGTTCATTTGTATAAAAGGTAGTCTTATAAAGAGCACTTTACAGTGTACATATTGCATATAGCTTATTATTTTAAGAAATTTCTCAGGTGTGCTACAGGAGGACAAGTGCTATGAGGTCATCTGGCTGCCATCATAGCCTTTTGTATCTAGTTGGATGCTATACTAGGTAGAAAAACTCTTATATACCTTCAAAAAATATAGCCCATTATAAAATGAGTTGCAAGAGGACATGAAACAAAACCACTGGCAAACCACCTGACAGCTGGTTTTCTGCTAACACGAAGGAACTGCTGACAAAATAAAATGTCGGTCGTTCCTCACTGGGAATCCCCAACACCATGCACACTAGAATGTTTGATCTCTTGTTTCCTTTAACACCATCCTAATTCATTTACAACACAGCTGAATTGACAACTACAGACAAATAAAGAAGCTAGATAAAAAAGGTCGGTATACAGAGATAGGTATAGTGACACCCAGACAGGCACGCAAACAGTTAATGACAGTCATAGGTAATGAAAGACTATGGAGTCTGGAGAAGACCGATGGATGGAGCAGAACACACACTTACCCAGGCTGGTGGGCTTGATGAGCTCATCCAGCATGTCATAGAAGGGAAGCCTCTGCAGTTTGACATCAGGGTGCACAGGGTTAAGTGCTGAGGGCAGATGGGGCAGGCTTAGCTCGTGTTTGGGTCCTAGCAGGGAGACGGGCAGTAAGGGCGAGGGTGCACCATGCCCATCAAAAGCCAGCTGAGTAATGCCGGCGGGCAGAGCACTGCTGGCTGAGTGCACACTGGGTAGGGCCAGATCCGCAGGGGACACCATTTTGGTGGGGAAGCGCCGTCGGTAGAGTTCTTTGATTTTCATCTGCACAGCAGGGCTGCAGCCGGCCTTCAGTAAGTGCAGCGCCTTGGTCAACAGTTCGTGTTTGCGCCCGTGCTTGTTCCGACCTGCGTATCCCAGTAGTACTTGGAGCTCCGAAACACGAAGGCTCATTACCATTTGCTGTCAGGGTAGAGCAAGAAAAAGTGGCACATTAATTCACATTAGATGTGATAATACATTTAATGTAATTTCTTCTACAGTTTAATTAAGTTTAAGCATAAACATTTTAGATCCTTCAAAGTTTTGATGGCTTTTTTTTTTTTTTTTAAATAACCTACACAGCAGCTAAAGAGTCATTAACACTTATACTGATTATAAATATTTGGATATGTCTGTCTATGCCAGTGAAGTTACCTCATCTTGGTATACTGCACATAAACCTGAAGTAAAATTAATGAACAATGTATCACTCAATTATGCAATTCTATTTAATTTATATTACATACAGCTTTGAGCAGAGCAAAACAATGTATTTTACTGATGAGAACTAGCACATTTAGGTAAACAACACATTGAGCCATGAGTCAAGTCAGCCTGCAATTTTAATCATGTGTATACAGCTTTCATCTCCAACTATATTTATGTATCTGAAAATATCCAGATAAATAAAAATACCTCCCTCTGAAACTCTTTTGCACATTTTTGTTCATACAAGCAGTCATATAAGTAGAATAATACACACTGAAATTCAAATATTTGCTTCTAATGATGATAACAAGCAATAAGGACATGCAATTTCTTCACGTTATGTGTTTACATCACTATAGCACATCACCTGTTTAGACTCAGCACTATGTATTTTGAAAGTTGCAGTGGGTCGGTTAGGCAAAGAAAGCAGAAAAGCCAGGCCTCAATGCAGTCACTGCTGCTCAGACATTTGCTACAAAGGGAGTACAGTCAAATGCCCCGGCTAGTCCACAGACTGAAGCTTCCCAAATCAGTCTTTCTTTGAGGTGTCCATGACAGGTTGAATAATCTATGACTGATGAAATCTATGCAACAGACTCCATCTCCTACTTTTCCAGAAAACCTTCAGTGTTCATCTTCCCTATCAGCAGCTACCCTTACTGAGATGTTTTCTGAAAACATCCATCAGAGACAAATATATAAGGCCCTGTCTTAGGGGCCTGCTACTTTCACAGAAGCTCTTCCCAGACCCTACACAATGCTCACTCAGCGCTGTCATAAACTAGGGCCTAATGCATGGACTGGAAGGCGCGCGCGCACACACACACCCCAGTAATGGCCCACTCCATGAAATATGCATACATGCTGCTGGTGCGTGGGGGGAGTTGGGGGTTGATGAGGAGCAGCCAAGCCGCTGGGGGGTTGGTGTGGAATAGCCACTCTGTTGGTTATGCAGCATTCCAGCTGCCTGGAGAAGAAAAAAGGCAGAAAGAAAATAAAGGAAGGAGAGAGAGTGTCTACAGCACTGAGGAGGTGGGCGAGACTCCTTATGTTCGAGGCTGCATCTGCAGCAAGCATATCTCCAATACTTGCGACCTGTCCCTCTGCTCCCACGCTGCCCACTGCCAAACCTCCCACACTTTCAGTCGTGCATCTCCTGCTCCTCCTACTACTACTCAATCTCCTGCCACTACCAGGGAGTCTGGACCACAGGATAAGCAATATGCAATAGTGGATTTTTAATTAAGGGGTGGGGAATTAACTAGTAATACTCCCCATCACAGTAGGATTGTCCAAAATACAGTATCTACCTTTTCAATACCTAAAATAAGACCCTTAAAATAAAAAAAAAAAACCCAAACAAATGTAACATTAACTAGTTCATTTTTTTTTTTTTTTACTCGTGTGAATAAAGGGATGGATTTTTATCAGAGATGCCAAAGCAGCTTAGATATGTTTGGACCCTAGGATACATTTTCTGCACGTTTTGTATATTGGATGTCTTCTACTACCACCAATCATTTTTTAATTATCCAAAATGCTTGCATAACACCAATTTAAGGCCCTTCTTGGTAAATATAAAGCTGAGATGTTGCATTGCTTTGCCTGTTTCACAGTACATCTGATGTCTGTAGGCTAGCTAAAATAACAAACCGAGTCTGACAGATTGCACACACAGGTGACTCACTTGCAAAAGTTAGTTTTCAGGGAAGCTTCTAAGGAGAATTAACCCCTCTATAAAGTTGAATCAGTTTGTTATTTCATGCACAGCTGTGTTTCTCAAGCAACAGACTTGATCAAGTCACCACACATACTCATATGTACTGTGTACACATAACTACAGCCAATACATGCATTGCTGTCAGTGCCATCTGTGTTCGATCAAAGGTGTCTTTGTGCCATTTATCTTTACAACACTACACCTTTTCGATCCAGGCAGCATCGAGTAACACACCTTCTAGTTTATAAAATTCTCAAGGTCTTCTGAAACTGAGTAATCGCAACAGAACCTAAGATTGCTACAGTGCCAAACCACCATCTGGTTTTATATTTGTCATTACTTCAGATACATTTAGCATCTTCCTCATGACAGGCCTACCATAGTGCTTATGCCTACACATTCTAGACTGTGCTTTCAAAAAAAAAAAAAAAAAAGGGGGGGGGGGGGGTTGCTCAACACTCCCAAACAGCAAAGCATCTCATGCACAGCTACAGAAAAGGATCTGAAGAATATAATCAGAGCACAGTTCTCCTGCCTCTCGGCACTACACAGCATACTAAATAATCACTTCCACATGCTGTCACTTACCTACCAAAAAGAGAAGAAAACCTCCCAAATATACAGTATGTTGTCCTGTAGGGGAGATCTGCTCCTTTGAAGTTTCAATAAAAATGAACTCCCAACTTTTATATTTTACATAAGATTTCATCACTTTTCTTACATTTGAAAGTATTCTGAAAACATATGAAACACACATAGAAAGGCAGCTTAAATTACTGTATTATGAAGGACAGTCACCTCACTATATGTGACATAAAACCACAGCAACCTGCTAAAGTTTAAAAAAGAAATTTAATTCACCATGAAAGACCATCACCATGAAAAATATACATGTGCTTTCTATTCTGTATACATGTAGGATTTTTTTCTATCCAATGTCTAAGACTTTCCTTACAAAAAAAAAAGATAATTCAATGTAGATCCTTACAAAGGTAACAAAAAAACAGGAGAAAGCAGGCAGTAATTAAGTGTCTCATTGGTTTGGCCAGTGAAGCATTTTTCAGCCCTTCCAAGGCTGTGATTCAGCCATAAGAGAATTTAATAACTTCTTCTAACAAGGCCAACATCCCCAGCAATGTTAATTAGTACTCAGAGGTAAACACTGGGCCTTTGGAGGGCCTGCAGCAAGACACTGTGGCCTTTTTAAACACAATGTGATCTTTCCATTATGACTACATTGTGGCTAATTCAAACTCCTCTTCATCAAACAAGATGCTGTGTCGCATCCCTCTGTAAGGCACGCAGGGACACTCAGGAAAATCTAAGTTACCCTGCAAACCCACAGATGACTTTAAATATTAGCGCTGTTGAGGGCTCATGCATGGTACCAACTAGAATCATAGGAGAAACCTACAGGGTTCTGAGAGCCATCTCATAGAGACAACCACTATCCCTCTCTACATACGCATAGTGGACTGACCATAATACATGTATACTATCCAACCACTGCTAGTGGTATTTCAGTATGAACATCTTTGAAATGCACATACTGCCCAAAATGTACACCATGGAAGACATTTCAGGAAGGAAACTTTCTCAGTTTCTTTTGGAACCCTGTACATTTTGCCATTTACTATTGTTACGGCATTCTACTCCAGTTACACCACACTAACATTCTTAGTAAATCAATGTCAGTTGTACTGCAGTGGTACAGTTGCTTACACTTTTCACTCTGGATGCTGTAGCCAGAGGAACAGAAAGCAACAGGTACAAAAGCAATTCATAAATACTATGAAGAAAATGCAGACAAGCAAGAGTTCTTAAATTTAGCACACAAAGGAAGAGTACGTCTTCAAAAATTTGCTATACATTCATCCCTTACATAACAGAGTCCTAGATTACAAAAACTGGCTGCAACAGCTTGGATAATGCATGCACGATTGTTCTATTCTTACAAGCAGCTTTTAACTTCAGCCCACTGGCATTTTTAATTGTCACAGCATCATTTAACTGAATTGTGGAATCCTAACAAATAAGGAACAGAAATGATTTAAATCTAAAAACTTGTAAGTGCTTCCTCTCAACACAGCTTATCCCTGGTAATTTCAGAGCAGCAAGTTAACAACAAAATAAGGAGTAAACTCTCACAGGTAAATTTAAGGCATGTGTACAAAAACTTAGCACAAGGCAACATGAGACCAACATTCAACCAATCACAATAATGAATATCAGTTTAATATCACAATTGCAACACTACATTTAGCTGATGCTTTTCTCCAAGGCTAGTTAAGTTAAATTACCCTTTTAAACAGTGTAATTTTTAACTGTACCTGTTCAGTGCAAGTACTTTGATCAACAAAGTAGAATTCTTAAATGATGGTAAACTCAGTTGTTTATATTGTGGAAAATGTGAATGTGAAAACCTAGGCGTGAGGATGTATGAAACTTCTTATTCTTACTGCCCGTTTTTAATATTAAAATAAATAAATAAATAAATAAAAATAAAAAACTGACTGCCAAAGCATTACAGTGCAGGAATTCAACACAGGCACCACCAGGATTCTTTCTGACAGGGCAAAACAGTGTATCCTTCTAATGTCTAAGACATTTTAAATAAAGGCTCATGAGGCAAACTGCTGTATGTGCTGTGTATGTGCCATTGCGCCCTTTATCCTGTCGTGCACACACACTGATGTGCATGAGCCACAGTCATCTAAACAGCTTTATGAATACTCTTAGACTAATGTAAACAAAACTTTAAAAATAGATCAAATGGAGACTACAAACAATTGTTAGTAACACTACTCAGCACCTCTAACAGTAAATCAACCATGTGCTTTAAAACATATTTTTGAGTGATAGACTGACAAGTTAGGAAATAACTTGCATATTTCTTAATATCATAAACATCACAGACATAAAAATCAAAATTTCTCCAATCAGTACACTGTGAACAGTCTCTCACACATTGTGCTTGAAGGCTTCAAACCACCATGACCCTTACCAAACAAGTGGTTAGTGATAAGTCAGTGAATTAAAGCTAAAAGACGTACTTTTTCTTACAAATATGAAGGATGGCAGTCATGTTAGCATGCATTAAAAAACCCTTCTATTTCAGTTTAATTTTATTTGATTCTTTTTTGTCTGGGAGACAATTATATAAAGTTCATGTGATTCACTCGCAATGGAAATTTGTCCAATGTGGTCATTTCATGGAAAAAGTAACCTTGTTAACCAAGTGTATTTGAGCCACCTGAAATCTGAGGTAGGAATGCACTTCATTTACTGCTATTCCTAAACATTTTCCCCACAGAAGTAAACACAAGCAACAACTTTACATGAAACGTTAGCATTTATGTCTCTTTGTTTACAGTCCTGTAATAGTATAGTTTACAGTCTATGAAAACTTGAAATATAAGTGTAATGGTGAACGAACAAAGCAGTACTTGTAGATGTCTTTTTAAAGGTTCTCAAACAAAAGGCACAAGTAATGTAAACACACCTAGAAGCCTTGATGCATTGTGTAATGCTATGAAATTACCAGCAATCTTGCTTTTAAGTGAATTTCAGTGCATACCTCTTCCCTTAGCTGGTTCCTGTTCCATGAACCTCTGCCTTCACCTCATGGTCTATACATTGGTAGTATCTTATTTTGATCCTGCAGCAAAACAAATGACCACAAGCAAGAGAAAAGGGAGTGGGGAACATGGAGGAAGGACTGAAAAAGGCAAGTGAACAGGGCTTGAAACTCCCTGTTTGGGGGGAGGGGGATCAGTGGTCTTCACCCATATCTTGCTACATGGATGTAAAGTCTATGAGTAAAACAACTCTAACACTAAAACACTAAAGAAACACACTGGCTCAGTCACCCTATGTGTCTGTTACAACTGTATCAAAAAGTGGAACATATGGACTTCTTTTGGTGGCAACCACTAGAAACAACATTCTGGACTGGGGGAAATGATGGAGCATAGAGGATGAACCCTAACCCACCACTTCTAAAAGAAATGAACTTCTCTGTAGTTCCAGAGCAAACAGAGTTGCAGACATGTACACACTTTTACTCTCTCAGGAGAGCCAGCTCAGGTTTCTCAGCCAGGGAGTAGCCCCCCCGACATGCTCTTGCTCCTCCTAACCACCACACAACTTTCTAGAACATGGGGCTGGTCTTGTCTGCAGTGACACTGTGGTAGGATTAAAACACAGACCCACTATGCCTGGTTACTCTGGTCAGTTAACATGGTAAAGTATTATATTTACTGCTTACAAAACATTAGAAATTTCTTACAAAAACTAGACTGTTTCCTTATGTACCTTTCAGTTTTTAAAGGAGTGAAACTGGTTGCTTTCCTGTTCTCAAATAAATAACTATATACCCCCCAACACACACACACACACACACACACACACACACACACACACACACACACAGGATATGACAACACCATCAACAGGGACTCCATCCTTCCTGCATGCCAGCTATGGACAATACAGTGTCTCTCTACACCCACAGAACAACTTGGCCTCATCCTAATGGGCAAATTGCCCATATTTAAATTGCCATTAAAAAAAAAAAATAATTTTTTTTTTTTTTTAAAAACTGGAAAGGGAATATTAAGATATGTGCTAAGTAGTTGGGGAAAAAAAGAACACTGAGTTCAATGTCTGAGCATTATATAGTCAAACAGAATGTGTGTACGCGCACACACACACCTGCTCAGGCTCTGTTCTGAGTCCTCACAGCAGCTGAGACACCTTAACAAGATGAGACGGCTCAACAAAATGGAGCTTTGAAGCAGCAGCCGCCAGCAGCTCAGCTGAAAGGCCTCGCTCAGAGCATGCTGTTTAATCCTCCAGGAGAATCACAGTGCAACACGACTGCTGCAGCTGCTAATCAACTCCAATTACAGTGGCACAGGAGGACGGCCTGCTACTCTCTCAGCAAAGAGCGCTTGAGCAGACACTCACCCCTGCAGGCACACATGGATGTGCACC
This sequence comes from Heterotis niloticus, assembly GCA_018136845.1. Taxonomy (NCBI): domain Eukaryota; kingdom Metazoa; phylum Chordata; class Actinopteri; order Osteoglossiformes; family Osteoglossidae; genus Heterotis; species Heterotis niloticus. The sequence continues at coordinate 9,035,373 of CM030904.1, forward strand.
GAGTGACTGACACAGACACACACACATACAGATCGAAGAGATTACTACTTGGGAACCAGCAGTGTATGACCAAAGAACAACAAAGAGTGACCAAATTCTGAATAAAACGGAAAGAGAAACTATAGAGTTCATTTAGTTCTACAAAAAATGTATTACTTAACAAAAGGAAATACATACAGTTTACTGTCAGGGGTTTTCTGTGTGACAGTATTTTAATAATTTAGTTGCATCTTTAGCAGCATCCAAATCGTTCTAAAAAAGTAACATCTTTATTTACATTATGTTGCAATCACTGTACGCAAAAGCAATGAAAATGGCATTTTAAGACAAAGTACTCTGTAATCTGCATTCAAAAAAGTAGACATGAAAGCAGGTTTAAGTGCTTTCTGCAATGGTTATACATTTTGATCCAGACATGTTTAGACCCATTTCTTAAAAGGGTAGCCAAAGCAAGCATTTTTTTAAACAATATTTTTCCTGGACCCAATTGCAGGTTCTCAAGACAGAAACGTGAAGGTGAAAACCTGAACAATTGCAAAGGCATGATGTGCTAGCCCTGCTTGTGCTTCATGTAGTGGCCAGCTCCTGAGCTTCTCATGCAAATGCTTTTTAGACCAAAAAAAGATAAATGTCACAACAGTGCAGCACAGATCCAAGGAGAGAGAGCGTTTCACCTGTCCCTTACATAAGGCTTGGGTCCCAGCTGGATAGAGAGCGCTCCTTTATTCCTTGTGCCAAGCTTAGCCCCCTGTGCTCGCCCGGCCTCCCAGCTCAGACTCAGAATAAACAATAAAATACCTTATTTTCTTGTTCTCCCTGGACACTGAGCAATATCACAGGCTGGGCAAAGGACAAGGGAACACAGAAGGCTGATAAGGCCAAGCAAAAGCTGGGCACAACTGTATTTTTTTTTTTTTTTAATGAAAAAGGCATGCCCTTTCCTATGGCAAGTTTCACCTTCACAAGGTCACAGCATACAGACAATAGGATCATTTACAGGACTTACTAAACAGGTTGCCCCTTCCAACATTATTGCACAGAAAATGATACACAAATACTGGTTTCTAGACACCTCAAACAGCATGGCTCAAAGTGCTGCACTACATAAAAGGAGCAGGTTTTATACTGAGGAACACTTACAGTCAATCTGAAACTGAGTACACTGGAAACACCAAGAAAAATACAAATTCCATACTGCATCTTTTCACTTAACTTCCACTGTGACAAAGTAACAAAACATTGCCCCTACTCCATAAAACAAGTACTTCCTTTACCAAAATAAATAAAACATTAATGCTCTTTGTGAAAAGCCCATAGTTTGTGTGAGAACATTAAACTCCCATTACACTCCCACTGTGTTGGGCAGAGCTGAAAGTATTGAGTTCAGCAATGTTACCCCCAAACAGCAAGGCAAAGACAGTGGTGTGTCAGAACCTGTCTGATAGGTACCCTGATAAGAGACCAGTTTAAATAATAATAACAAAAAATTGCCTACAGACAAAGCACTATGACTATGGGCACAGAGCTTTGTTCTTCAAATGTACACAACTTCACCCACGGGTTTAGCCATCTTTATGTAGATCCACAAGACTGTATGAACATACCGAGTTTACAATTTTTGTATGTTTGCTGAAATACCAGACAAACAAGCATATGCATGCAAGTGCATGTACACACTTGCCCTGTCTTTGAGGCACACACCTCTATGCATACAACTTGTGGAAGACCCAGGTCATCAGGGTGTCCACAATAACCCCTGCCATCAAAACTAGGTCACTTCCACGTTGCTCAACGTGTCAGGCAGCTTTGCAGGTAGCAGACGCTATCTTGCAGCATAGTTTGTATTATGTACATCTCCTAATAATACACCTCATCAGGGGGCAGGAATCTGTGGAATGTTACTATGCTTTTGTTCTTCAAGTCATCGGGAAAGCAGTGATTGTTTACATCTCGTTTCAAGTTCTGTCCAACGCAAGTAACACATCCTCTCAGTAGCCAGCTGCAGAACCCAGGCTATCTACCTATTCCTTCTATAATGTCTAGTGCAGCATTAGTAAATGTAACCATTAGAGAAATGAATTTCAGGGAACACTATTGAAGTTGGATAGCAGGAATATTCTTTATCAAGCAGACTGGAATTGATAACAGGCACAGGAATTAAAATTAGCCTTGCAATAAGCAGCAGGAAACATACTGTCAGGAGGAGAGAACTAATCTACCCCCTCCTATCACCTGCCAAGCCTTTATATCTATCAAAGTTCTTATCTAATGAAAGACCAATTCAAAACTGATTTGCAGTATAAGAAAAAATGATAATGTATAAAGTAACTTTGCAATTAACAGCTCATTATGATTACTCAGGCACAAAAGCAAACTTGTTATAATAGATTCCTCTGAATTTAGCATATTTTCTTAAAGAAGGCACACTAGTTGAATGCATCAGTGCTTTATTCTCCAATGTGCAGTTAACTAAACGCACAAGAGGGGTTTTACACTGATGTATTCACAAACCAAGCTACCTCAAATGTTTACTTTATTAATATAACAGAACTGTGAAAAGCAATTTCAAGTAATTTCCTGGTATCCACAGCTCCCAACTCTAAATTCTTATTTTCACAAAGACAGGCCCGCTTTCCTGACATGCCTGCTTCCCTCACCTCCTGCATACATCCAGTTCACCTAGGAGGGAAATGTAGCTGGATGTTTCTGGAATGGGCCAAACCAGATTTCTACCATCAATAAGGGCTTAAATTTCTTTCACTTCAAGGGCATCATCTTCTAGTTTCCTATGAGTCCTTGTGCAACATTTCAATTTTTAGCTTGTTTTTAAGCAGACTTTTCTTTACACAAGACATTTTATTTATTTATTTATTTATATAATTAAGACACCCAAACTGACATCTGCATTGATTTCTCAACACTGGCCAGATTAAAATTTTAAAAAGCTAGACTGAAACAGAAACCAGCCAAATTCACCACACTGAGTCTCAAGTGCTAAGAAGCACATCAGTATGGTCCACACCTTACATTCCTTTTACCTAACCCAACTCACAAACACAAGACTCAAAATAAAAAGGTTTTAAAGTCAAGGTAAAACAGGAGTTCCATCAGCTAAGGAAGAGTTTAACAATACAGATCAGAAAGCATTACCAGCAATAAATATTTTGTACTGAAGGGATCAGGAAAGTTCCTCCTTTTGAGGAAAGTGATAGGAACAAAAGAGTGTTTCCCTGATCTCGCTGTACCTTCTTCTCATGAGTAACAGATTCCTCAAATGACCTGATGCTTTACAGCCCAGCATCCTTCCTTTTCCCAGCCAACTTCAGTGCAGAGAGACAGTGAAACACAATCCCATAAAACCACGTATATAAAGACTCTTTTATATAAAGTCAATTTATTGTAAAACATATACACTAAGCAACAAAAGTCCTAGTAAACAAGGAGCAGTTCTGATTTGCTATGTATACCTACTACAGTGCTTAATCAATGCAAGTGTATAGAGGGTTAACTTGTTAAAAGTTCTGTAAAATCCACAAATGGGTAGCGGCTGCCTGGCTGGAAGTAATCTGCACATAGGGAGTTCCACCCCCACCTTTGTCTCAGTTCTCCAGAGAGAAATGAACAACAAGACCTCCAACCCAAACCGCGCCAGTTCAAACTTGAGAAAGCTAAAAGGAAGAAAAACTCCAACTGAGATCTCATGGTCCGGGTACAATTTTTCCATGTGTTTAAAAAGGTGATCACACTCGAGTCCAAAAGCTAATAGGTATTTGGTTTTGTGACAGTTCAAGAACAAGCCAATTAATAACTTTATAAAACTCTTTTTGATAGTTGACACTTCAAACAAACAAAGACAAGAAGGGGCGCAGTAATTTGGGAGGTGTTACACAGTATAACAACCCACGTAATCCTGCATGTAGTGTGTGGCATCCATTCCTATGAAATAATCAAGGACTCCTAAGGGAATTAGCAAATATATATATTATATATATCTCAAAGAAAAAAAGGATTGTGAGGGACCCACATTTAGCACTTAGATTTGTTTATAAAATTAACCGTGATTCAATAATATATAAATATCATGTGCTTTTACAAAGCATATTAAAATACCCAAAAATTAAACTACATGCATATATAAAACAATTTGGAAGTTTAAGGTTGCATTTTTTGTGGCAAAATTTTGACAGCAATGGAAAAATTGTGGGCAATCTAACCTGATTAATTCATGATGGTTTGGCTGTTGTGAGAAACCATACCTTTCAAAGTGAAAACCAATTAAAATCAGAACAAAAGTAAATCCATTTACTGAATGGTTTCAGAGCAAACACCTGATCCTGGTTCTGAATTTAAAACACAAGTATTTCTTCTTGCTGATCCATTGCACATCTGTCTTTTTCATGCTGAAAGCATTTCAAATCTACGCTGAATTTCCACTCATTACTTCATCTAATGAGACAGTAAATGATGACTATACAACCAAACAACTTAACTTGCACAACAATTACGGGGTAGCAACTAACACGGCGCTTACAGCAGTTTCCATGCAATCAGAAAGTCCCTACTCCTGCTGCAGTATGCTTGAGCAAAATTTTGAATCCATCAACAAAAAAGACCAGCACTATAAATAGGTAAATAAAATGCACTGGCTAAATTAATAATCTAAATAAATCAAGTTCAAACAAAAACAAAAAATAAAAATCATTTATCAGACATCACACTGTTGTCTGCTGTTGTGTGTACCTGAATAACTGAAGTGTGTTTTTTACCTGACTGGGTAGTTTCCACTAATATAGTATTTGGCTTAAAACAGCAGAACAGGTATATCACATTCCAAAATGTAAGTTTCCTTTTGATTTTTAATGTCAAACACTTAAATTTGTGACCCTGGATGTAAAAACATTCACACATGGTGGAAGACCAGATCTTTAAAGTGTCAGGGAATCCCTGGCATTGTTGATGTATTTTTTAAACCCAAGCAGCATTGAGGCACCGAAAGAAGGCAGGAGTGCTCGTTGTCATAGTGATGGCCATTCAAGGAACACAGTCTCTAGATGATGCAAGTGCAGAACGTGCCCCGTGCTTAACTCACCTACACTAAATCTAGCCTGAAAGAAAAAAAAATATATATATATATATATATATATATATATATATATATATATATATATATATATTCCCTCACAGGCTAGATTTAGTGTAGGTGTGTGTGTGTGTGTGTGTGTGTGTCTTATATATATATATATATATATATATATATATATATATCTCAATCACCTCCAATAAAACAGCTGTTCTTTAGGAATGACACTGGCGTCAGTGGCAGAGGTGATGTTCCCTGTGTAACACCATCCGTGCTAAAGAGAAAAAAGGTGAAGACTGACAGGAAGTAGTCGGAAAAGGCATGGTCAAGCTACCTTACACTGCGACAAAGAGCAGCAACAAAGACCACCACCACCATAGGGACACAGCTTACAATTCTCCTCTGTTAGAGAAGCATCTTTAGCTTTTACTTGCTGTATTAAGATCAAGGTTTGGTTTTTAACTTCTATACTTATCCCTTCATTTTCTTTGTCGCATCCTAAATTAAAAACGATATGTCTACAGGTAGAGACAATAACAATACTGCTGCAGTATAACAGTAACATAATAAAAGTAACAAATTATAAAGTGGGGGAAAAACAGTGATATGGGTGTTCAATGCCACATTTATCCAAAGCAAAGCTTGTTGCAATTGCATTTACAGAACAATGTCTAAGATTTGTTCAAAAGTTTCATCTCTACAACCAACTTTTTAACAATTGTTCTATTTAATAAAGTCCACTCAGAACATATACACAGACCATAAGAAGTTCTAAACATTTACTGTATTTTCTTTCACTTCTTTAATTGTCACCTAAGGAGCAACTATCATCAGACTTGTAACTGTTCCCAGAGCATGTCAACATGATGCCTCATGAGCCCTCTGTGTCCCTTTGTCCTTTGCCCAGCCTGTGATATCACAGCAGTGTCCAGGGAACATAAGAAAATAAGAAAATAAGGTTCCAGTGATTAACACTTTCAGGAACCCCCCCCAAACAGCATCATACTTGTGTCAAACCCCAGTAAAGAAGGCAAGTGCCTTACTGGCAAGCTGACCATTATAGATAAAACACACAAAAGACCTGCAAAACATCCCAGCTCAAATTATATATAATGGATTTTTAAAATAAATAAATAAATAAATAGCATCCCAGCAAAGAACTTCCATGTTAATACCATAATTATGCCCCAAAAACACAGCTGCAAGCAGTTTTTTGATGACAGGAGAATAATGCTTCAGTAGCCAATATATGGTATTAGCTACCTTACCAGCAGTTTCGTGTGCAAACATGTAGACAGGTAGGCATCCTTTTACTGTACAACAGATTTTTATGGTATTAAGAATGTCAGTTATGGAAACTACAGAATAAATTATTTGCTTGCTTTTCAGGCCAGTCTAGACCTCACATTCAGTGTGAACAACTCTGGACATGTAATAGAGATTTTTGCTTTAACATTGAAAATGCACACTGAAACTGCACTGAACTATTGTAGATCCCAGCCTCTTTCATTACTGATACAGAGACAGTTCCTACTGATGTCTTAATTGAAATGAAATTTCACTTTTCCCCTATTCGACACCCTTACAGTTGCACAGAACAGAAATTTATGTTGAAATTGCATTTCCACAAATATAACCCCAGCAGAAAACTAAAAACTGACAATACAGTATAACACTTAATACTGGACAGGTCTTACCAACATCACTAAAAACACTGCAAGCATATAAATGTATAAAATCCAACATTTGATGAATCCATTATTTTACAGTCTAGTAGAAAACAGATCTGGATACATGAATCCCCTTGAGTCAAAGCACACTTCCCCTGTAGTCACACAATATATGTCCTCAAGGATGGTGCAATTTTATGGCCGTGCCATTGTTGGACTGCTCCCACTTTAGGGATTGCGCTCAAAAATACTTTATTAAAACTCATGTTTGTGACAGAAACTGCATGACCTACCAATAATATTTTACCTCTGTGGACATATGAAATACAAAACTGGATTCTTTCTTGCAGCAAATGGATCAACACCAGACCGAACTCCTCACTGTGACAACTCCACTTAAACTATCATCACACCTGTAACTGATAATCCAGTAGGTAAGTGTTCTTCAGAGATATTTTGGGTTCTTTTTGAAACTCTAATGCTATAATGTGTGTTAAAATTACTATAAGTTAACAACTGTTTAACTAAAACTATCATAGAACGAGGAAAGGAGGTGTTTAATTCAACGTCTTCAGTAGTAGACCCATGTGTGGTTACTGGTCGAGGTTCATTCCCTGACCCTTATCATGCATTGCTTAGAATCACGCATTTCCATGTACAAGCACCTTAACACAGAAGACCAGTTTAAATAAATAAATAAATAAATAAATAAATAAAGCATGTAAAGAACACCAAATACTAACTCTGGACAATATAGACCAAAATAATTTTTAAAAAATGTATCATTATACATACTCTCCCAAAATGACAAAGGACATTAATCCAAACCATGACTCCAGCAAGGATTTCTGTGGAGGACCTTGATGGTTGAACTAAAACAACTTACATTTAGGGAAATACGAAGTGGAAATGTAAACGAACAATCATAGTGGTACTTGTTATTTATGAAAAAGTCTCAGAATTGTGAGGAACTATTATGAAATGGTCCTAGTTTGTCTAGAAGAAGAAACTGTTGGAATAGGCTGCCTTCCATTGCAATTGAATGTCTATGGTAAAGTTAAGAATGAAGCACTGAAGAGTCTATTCTGACTAACTGGCATACAACAGCAGCACTTAAACCCAAAACAGTTTGATATACCCACGTGACATCTGATATGCAGATACTACAAAACTCACATAAGACAAATGTAGTAAAAAAAAAAAAAAAAAAAATACAATTTTCATAGTAATGACAGAATAATATTATATGGACAAATATTTCTATTCCTTCACAAGGACCATTTTTCACATTAGGGAAATTGTTTATATTTTAAAAGATGCACTGATTATTGAAAGACAGACCACTTCTAATATAACAATATTGTTTTAGGAAGGTAACATTTCTCAATCTATCCATGATGCAACTGAAGCATCACAAACTCTTCCAAGTCAGATTAAGACCATGAAGGCATCATGTTAGCTTGGACATGCAGAATTTCTAAAGCAAATACCTTACCAACAAATAAAATGGAACCTTTTAAGAATGGCATCATTCTGATGCCTTTTTAAAAGATAAACAACTTCCATTTAATATGTTGATCAATAATACAATTGTCCCCTTGAAGAGATAAATCACAAACTTTTTGATCCCAAGTTTAGATTGTAAACAACTCCACTACCTGCAGTTTCAGTTAAGAAAAATGTCAAGAAACGAAACTGCGCAAAAAAAAAAAAAAAAAAAAAAAAAAAAAAAAAAAAAAAAAAGGAACAATGCAGAATGTCCCTTCCCCACACTTCTCTGATCCACTTGTGACAATAAGACCGTGCTAACACCTGCTCCGGCATCACACCCACAGTGAGCAGCCCCAGGATACAACCAGTGGGTGCAGAGTGTGTGACGCTTGAGGCCTGGCCATTGAGAGGTACAGTTTGCTTTCGCTCTGACTTGCTCACTCGCTCTCGCGCTCTCTCTCTCCCTCTCTCTCCACCCACACATCGACACTTCTAGACTCAGACACCAATCCACAGACTATTTAAAAGAAAAGGAACTCGGTATTCTGAGTGGAACTTTTCCCACCATGGTCTTGCTATGCCATTTACCATAAAATCAGATGTAATTATCACTTTTCTACAGCTGTGAAAACTGATGTTTTGTAAGCATGCACTGTTTATTACATATGGGAAGCATGCACACACAATTTAAAAACACAAATTTCACATGCTACTCTAAGTGAATCCTTAATAAAACAGAATACAGCCCTTCAATATATGTAACATATGACATGTTTAAGTGCCAAAAAATTACAAAAAGTTGGACAGAGCCTAAAAATACTAAATACCAAATTTATACTAAATACCAAGCTTGTATACAGTGCACGCAAAAGACAGCCATAGCATAACAAGAATTACCATAGTAAACATCTGTGTTCTCATTTTACATGTTACATCACTGTAAGTGCATATCCCTAACACTTTAAATAGCCCTTTAAAGTCAGTCAAACTGTGTATCTTAACTCTTCCCAGAGAAGCAGACTGTGACAGAGTTCCCAACAAAAATTTCTAAAGTAGGCACTGTATCTAACTTCCACATCTGCAGCATTACCCTTTTAGCTGTTAGCATCAAAGCGTTTGTGCCTGGTATTCATCACAGCAAATTTCAGTTGCCCCCAAAATGCCTACAGGAGAATTTGGGACCTATTTTAAAGAATACACCCTTGAAAGTAAAAAATGTTTCACTAAATGTTTTAGAAGCAGGGAATAGCGTACCATCCGTTTTGCCATGTACTGTACAACAGCAATATGTAAAATAAATCCTGTGCAATTTGAAATTCTCTATTAAACGAAAGTACAAACCAAAAATTTCCAGCAAAATCAGAACACAACCACAATGTAATGGGCTAAGTGATATAACCACTTGAGTGTTGTGTGTAACACAAATACACAGAACTGACTAAATGACAGCAGGAAAACAGTGTCTGGCATTTTTAAATGCCACTGCACTTACACCTTATGTTTGGTTTTGTTCAACCATAGTTACTCTAACTGGCTCTATTTCAGCAGGTGATCTTAGCTTGTTATATCATGAATGACCTTTTCAAAGCATCATACAGGTCAGAAGATCAGGAAACAACTCAAAACATGTTTCGCTCAATAAAACAAGCAGTGCAATCTTCATCACAAAAAGCATAAACCCTTCACTCCCCCCCCCCCCAAGTAAACCATCCATTAGCCTTAAAAAAAAAAAATCTGTACAAATTATTTCAAGGATTTTTTTTTTACTTTATATTAATACAATCATGTTAACAGGTGTTTCCAACTGTCAAAAATCTATGTATCCATATATGGACACAAGAGAACAATTTAGCAGATGCTATCACCAAAGCGAATGACAAAGTCAGGTTTGTGCATAAAAGTACTCAATGATTTACCTGTTGATACAGATGGTTAATTTTTATTTGGGCAGGCTCAAGGGCACTGGGGCAGCTGTCTGAACCAGTCGTTCTGCTTTCAAGACTACAGCTCCAACCCTTGCTCTATGTTCTCCCCTACTTCGGTATGAAATGCTGTACATTTATACACAAACACACAGAGAATGAAGGCTTGCCTATACCTCATGCCACCATCCATTCTTCATACTGGCTGTGAGTGAGAAAGGCTGTTTCTGCAGGTTGGACCCGACACCAGACACACTTTGTTAAATAAAAAAGATCTTTCTTGCATGTCTTTTACGTGTGTGGACACACAACTCATAAGCAATAGCACTGAAAACGGCAGCAGGTGCCCAGGTGGAGCACACCTCCTGGCAACATTCAGCATGAACATGGCCAGCTGTGCACTTGTGTGTGACTAACACCTACACATCCTGCAAAAACTCCTATACATACAAATAAATATACAGTAAAAAAATTGTATCCCTTTAATAAGAATGCCATACCGATCAGACGTTGAACCTATTCCATCACTAATTTATGAAAGGCAACATTGGCAAAGACGGGTTAAGAGCTGACAAGTGAGAGGTTGGTGTACGTTTTAAATATTTACGTCACGAGGAAAAAAATTATAATCATAAAGGTTAATCTTTATCGCATGGCGAACTCGGTGGTATGCAAGTACCGAAAACAAGAGGCGGCTCCGAAGTCTCCTCTTCTCTTCAGTCCGTCTGAAAGGTTTGGTCACTGTCAGCTAATTCAAAAACGGCAGGAGTCGTTTTCTTCCAGCACATAGACAGCAGAGCTCCGCGAATTTCACCCTTTCAACACCGCACATCGTATGAAATTTACTCAGGGAGGGGAAAGAGGGGAGAAAAGCGGGGCTGTTAACCGACGAGACTCCCTCAGCCGTCGCTCCGTCCACAGCGCTCGCTCGGCAGTCGTCCGCACTCCTGACAGCCCGTCCGCGTAAGCTCTTCCCGCCTCAAACGAGCCAGCCGTCAACCGCCCTCAGACAGGCAGCCACAGCGACGCCACGTTGGCCCACAAGCGAAGGCGCTTCCCGTTCGGCCGGCAGGCGCTGACCGACGTCGCTCGAACGGAGCGGCTCGAAGCAGCGTCGTTCTAGAAACTCGCCGCGGCGTTAGCAAGCCAGCTAACAGCGAACATCAACAATAACATGTCCACAGCGGACCGCATCACCCAGCGTCGCACTCTCCCCGTCACGGACAGGCAGAAAATCGGCGAATAAAGTTCCCCCGGGCTTTTATAAACCGCGGCGTGGCGCTGGGTGTGAATAATACCGACTGCTGAGCGATGAAATAAATAGTGGTTTGGAGCTGCGACTTACCTTCAGTTCCGCACTCTCCGCCATCTTGTTCCTCTTGGCGCAGGCGTGATCAACCCCCCCGGCACGTGGGCCGGACGTGTGTGACGCACTGACGTGCGCGTTCACGCCGCGAATCGTAGAGCAAGTCGCGCGTTTAACGAAAACGCTGTTTTGCTGCTGCGCTTGGACGCAGCGAAGTGAAGTCCTCGCCGTGTGCGCGCTTCTGTAGCAGCATTTGCGCTTCACGGTGCTCTGAAGAGTCAACGTCTTTAACCTTCTTTATTTTTTATTCCCGGTTAAACATAATCGATGTAATGGAAAAAAAAGAGAATGTGATATGAGCTTGAAGAAAATTAAATAACCAGGGAACTGAGTAATTACACCTGAATTCTCTAATCTTGCTCCCTTCCATGGAACGTATAAAAATGTTCAGATTAATAAATAATAAGATTTTTACTAACTAGGATGCCCTGTTAGTTTATTCGGCCATTTGACCCTGCTGTTCATCTGTAAACACCCTTTCATTGACTGGTCTACCCTGTCTCTTTTTCACTTTGTAAAGCACTTTGAGCTACAGCATTCTGTATGAAAATGTGCTATACAAATAAATGTTGCTGTTATTCAGTAACAGTTATAAAATGCTTGCTTCCACGTTTAAAAAGCTCCTTTTGCAAGAAATAAAATTTAAGCATAAAAAAGTCTTTGATAATGTTGCACTTGAAACTTAAAATGGCCTTATGAAAAAGCAGCACATTTTTAATAATGTTTTATTAGTACTGGATCTATTAGATGATGTATATTTGTAGATAGTGATAGCTGCATAGGATGCTTACATTTTTTCACTCATAATTTTGTTTTGATCAATTTAAGTTTGGTGCTTATTTCTGCAATGCGCTCAATAGCCTATATGAAAATGGAAATGGCTGTGTTAAGTACATCTCCAAAATTCAGTCCATGTTGCATGATCAGGCAGCCCTGCCGATCTGCCATTTTCTCTTTCTTGCTAGCTCCTAGCTTCTTGCATCCTGTATTAAAATAAGTGAATTACAGGGTGTATTGATTGTTGATTGACAAATCTTCATTAGTTAATTGGCAGATGACACTACAGTCTTTCTTCCAAACTCCTGTAGTTTTTTAACTGAAGATTTCTCTAAGGCATCAAGACTTTTTCTAAACATTACCAAATGTGAACTAACAGCTATCAAAAGTGATGTAGCATTAAATATATGTAAGTAAAAAAACAAGTAACATACCTGAGTAGAACAATAACTAAAGATAATAATATAAGGTGTTTCCTAAATCTAAATCCAGTTATTAAAAAAACCCAGAGGAAGCTAAATTCCTGGTTACAGAGAGTCTTTATTCTAAGAGGAAGAACCCTACTAACAGTCAAAAGGTTTATCTAGATTAACATACATTGTTCTTTTATTAAATATCAACAATATGTTTTGCAAAACAACTGATAAAATGTTGTTCAGTATTATATACTGTAGAATAGAACACATTATGTTCAAAATTCTGTATTACAAACACAAATTCATGTGGTGGCTTGAACTTCCTTGACTTTACAACTGCACCACACCTTCAAAATTAATTGACAGTTTTATAATGCTCCTTCATCTGTTTGCAATCTCATCCCACAACATGTTTTTCCTAAGGTAGATAGATTTATTGCATAATTATACGAACAAAATTGCCAAGTATTCATTTTCCATAAACAGATGCTTTTAGCTTGATCTCCAGGTACAAGTACAAATTCTCTCTAAATAAATAAATAATTTGGACCAACAGGGATATGTTGTACAAAAACAAGTAAATAGTATTTGAGAATTGGGTAAAAAAATTAACATTTTATCAGAATCTCATGTTACAAATTTATATGGACAACTTATGGATGAACGAAAAAGTAGCAGGCCTACTCAGTTCATGAGCAAAAGCTTTACCAGATGCACTAACAGATGTTGCAAATTGTCAGTGCTGCCTTCAGCTTTTCAGTAATGTGGGAAAGGTGTAAAAGAAGCAAAGTAAAGGTGAAGAAGCATTAGATAATCCTAAACCTTCTGCATCCTCCAGTTTTGACCCTGTCAGTGGAGTGTCATCTCTCCATCTTCCTGAACCTCTGTGTAGTTCTTCCTTCTCACAGCTGCTGTAAAATGCCTTTTGTAAAAGTAGTGGAAATAAAAAGTAAATCAAAAATTCACTGGTGTTGAAATTTCAGATTTTGTTGTTGATTTTGTAAAGACTGAAGTCAACACAAATCATGTTCTCCTATGTTTAATAAGCTCTTGAAACAAACATTTATGTGAAAAATGAAAAATGACTTTCAGGAAAAATTATAAAAAATTAAAAAATGCCTTAGTTGCGTGCACATCTTTTGTATAATACTTTGCCAGAGTACCCTTTACATTCACTCACTGTGTGTACACTGTTAATTCAACTTAAACTAAATAAAAATAATCCAATGGGCCAAATGCAAAATAAAGCTCAGTTCATAAAAATTAATAGAATACTTTTGATTAATTATGTTTAAAAAATAATAATGAAGAAAATTTTACTAGCCTTCCATTTTTACATTACTTTTATAAATGTTTGCATTGGTCCACGGTGATTTTTTAAAAATTTTCTACGACATATAATAACACCAGGACCTTAGTGTGACTCTTTATTGTGCTTTTGTGGTGCATCATAAATAACCTGGCTCAGGGCCTCAATGCCCCCAGGCATGTGCAGGACGCACCTTAGTTTGCCAGAGAGAGACTGGGAGAAGGGGATGGTGCTGCTGAGCTCACATCCAGGGGTCTGCCCTGTCTCCATGTAGAATCTACCTGCTTTGTGCAACAGTTCTCTTACAAACTTTTTGAATAGCAAACAATTTTTCCCTCCCAGTTTATAAGTGGGAGAACAACCATAGTGGAAAATGCATTTAAAGTGGACCCATGTCATTATGGAGCATCTGAAAAGTATGCAGTCCTATTAAACTTTCCTTCTGCTGTGACTGTTTTAGAATCAGTTCAGCCATCTTCAGTGTTTCTTGTGGTGAGTAAACAGGAAACTTCTGCAAAAAACACAATGAAAATGTGAAATAGCAAAAAGTGAATTGAAGCTGGAGGAGATTAAAGTGTAATTCATAAAGTGCAAGAAACGCTTTATCATTCACACCCTTTATCATTCAGATTTTCTATCGGTTTTTACTTTATTATCAAATCATTACCACATTTGATTGTTTTCCTGTCCTTTTCTACATTTATTTTACTGATATAATAGAACTTATGAGTTACTATTTTGAAACTAAAACCAAAGCAAAGTGTGGCAGAGAGTACAAATCTAACAATACGGTAAATATAGCAAGCTTGTAGTATAACAGTGTGAAATTTTAGACAAAAAATTGTACACACTAGCATAGTGTGTATTGTAACACTGTCACTACACACTGGTTCACATCAGAATATCTAAAGTGTCTGCTGGTAGATTGTTAACTCGGTCTGGGATTATCAGTTATCTACACTGTATGGCCAAAAGTATGTGGAACCCCTTCTAATGATTGAGTTGAGCTGTTTCAGCTGCCCCCATACAGGCATACAAACACATTGTAGACATCTGTTTGCTTTGTGGCCACAGTCTGGGGAAGCTCCTTTTCTGTTCCAGCATGACTGTGTCCCCATGCACAAAGCACGCTCCATAAACACATGATTTGCCAAGGGTTGGTGTGGAAGAACCTGCGTGGCTGCACAGAGACCTGACCTCAACCCCACCGAACACCTTTGGAATGAACCGGAACGATAACTGTGAGCCAGGCCTTCTTGCCCAACCTCACTGATGCTTTTGTGACTGAATGTGCACAACTTCCCAAAATCTGGTGAAAAGCCTTCCCCAAAGAACAGAGGCTGTTATGGGGGGAACAACTCCATGTTAATGCCCAAGGGTTTGGAATGGGATGTTCAGCAAACATATGGGTGTGATGCTCAGATGTCCACATACTTTTGGCCATACAGTGTAAGTCACTGTATAGCCTGAACAAATCAACTCGAAATCGATGGCAGCCACAGAGGTGTGAGCCGCTTTTTAACAGCAAAAGCAAATGATCACATCCTCTCTTCTTGCCCGGATGCAAATTAAAATACTGGTAAATAACAGCTAGTTTTTATCACCTGCTATAAAACATTTAAACTGAAAGAAACAGGTTTGATGGTAGAAACCTGACTATGGTATCTGGCAATAATATGAAGTAAAATACTGCAATAAATTACAGTAAATGTAAAGCAGTAAACCCTGCAGTTATAGATGAACAGAATTTCAATGTTTTTAATGCAACATTTTTTCCCAAAATATTTATGTTATTTATATCACTGGGTTTGACAAATTCTGCAATTATCAGTGTGAAGATTAATAATATAAATACTGAAACCGATCGCACCCGATGTCTGAGCTTTCTGTTAAAATATTGTTACCATTAATGTCACAATCTAGGTTCTTTCTTTAATTGTAGCTGCTGAATCCCCCCCCCCCCCGGGTGCCAAACACTGTTGCTTTGTTTTGTCTCATTTTAATTCTCTGCACTTACCTTGTATGCAAATTAAAACTCTGATAGACAAAAGCTATTTTTAAACAGTGTAAGGGTCTAGGAGGCCTAAACAAAGAAAAAGCTAAGTTCACGGGTTTTGACGTTTGTAATGGTTTGTACTGTTAAATTCAGGTCTCACAAACTACTGAGTACACCATTATTGTCTCACAGATTTGCATACATGCAAACCAGGCTGGACTTTTCCAGCAGCTCTTCTACTAAGCAGTACAAGGATGAATAAAAAGGGATTTTTTTTTACCAGACTTGATTGTTCAGACTAAAAAGTGTTGGAAAGGATCAAAATTGGGACTGATCCTTTTGCCTAGGACCCCGAAAATATTAAACCGTTGTGTCAAACAAGGTACAGCAGAATGTTATTGTTAAATTATTTATGTTGCTGTCCATCAGTATCGCCAATAGATGGCGCTCTTGTATTTTAAAAACAGCGGGCGATGCAGCCCAGTAGTTCACGTAAAAGGGAGCAGGGCAACAGAACAAAAGGAGATGAAGATTGAATGTAAAAGACGACTGAAATATGAAATTCAATCTGCATAATTAGCATAATAAACCGAATCTGAACTTTTAGCTAAGAGCTACGCCACAATGCAGAAGAACAGCTAGTAAGAATGATTTAGGGTGAGGTCCTTGTCAAAATCAATGATCCATTCATCCACCTTGTGAAGATGTGAAAAATTCAAAAGTTTAATTATAATAATTTAATTTGGAAAATTATCTATTAACACTATATTTTAAGATTAATTTCAGTCAACATAAGGCACGTTCTGTATTTTAAGGTAGAGAAATCTTTTGTTGTGACCAGTCTTATAACTACATTTTTCACTTCTGCATATAAAATGTGAGCTTATATATTGCATCTGCTGGAAAAGTTAAATATCCTGATCCCTCTAATTAAAAAAGGGAAGTCAAACACACCTCTTTATTATGATGTGGTGCTGGTTTTTAACTTTTGTTATTCCCTACTCTAATGTCGACAACAAGTATTGGTTCTGCTTTTGCATATTGGTGGTTACATTTTCCCTTTTGTTAGCTAAATGAAACCTTCAGGACTTCTCATTCAGGAACTTAATGCATTGTTTTATTAGATCTTAATAGATTTGCTTGTGTGTATTAGTATTGATTATGTATGACATGTTATAGTTTGATATATATTATTTTCATTATGAATTAAGAAACTATTTTAGGGGTCAAATGACTGGTCATAGTGGGTCTGTGGGTGGATAAAATTTACTGTGAAGAAGGGCAATAAATTATAAGCTACATAATCAGGATGTAAAAGCGTTTCTTCCCTGTGAATTGCAGCAAAGGACACTGAACCATTCACTTACAAAAGGGAAGTTTTTTCCCAAGCTTTTAAACTTTAATTCATTTCAATGCCGTTTTCTTTCCTGCTTCTTTCTAAATATGAGAGCTCTGTGGTTTTACAGCATTTTGGAAGCATGCCTGTGTGACAGATTAATTAAGGTGGCAACATTTTTACACCCTGTGCAACAAGTAAGGCTATAAAAAGCACTCCCCCTGTTTGGTCGCTGAAGTTCATGTCCAAGAGCTGGCAACTGCAAAGCAGGGAAATGATCAATACTCTTAAAGTTTGACACAGCATCCTGCATTTATGTTAATTAAAACTTTTACTGGCTGGGTGACATCAGCACCTTGAGTGTCTTCATTTAACTTCGCTGTGGTCACTGTTTGGCCCAAAGCAGAGCAGAAAACACCATGGAACATGGATGGGTGGGTGGAGAGGTTGGGTCTGACTAATGGAAAAACATTTTATTAAATGTGGAAAGCCATCCAGAACCATTATAAGACAGTGTTTGTGTGTGTAGCTACTAGAATTTGTGTTCTTTTGCTATATAGACTGATATATAACAGATAATACAAGGGTTCTTCTGGGTTAAACTGCTGTTTAAGATGCAAGATATCCGTGTATAATCTTGATCTTAGCTGACAAGATTTTACATTGGACAGGTGTGTAATGCTGGTATAATGGCATCCATCAGTGGTTTATTTAAATGAGAATAATATATTGTAAAGGGCACTTTGCAGCTATTGTCTTTGTATGTTTTACTTGGGAACAGTCAGTCATGTGTTCTTCCGTAATGTGAATTAAAATAAATGTGAGGAGTCCAGTTTCCTTTTGTACCCCTCCATTTCTCAGCAAGTCATTCTTCCTGTCAGATTCAGATCGGCCCCTATTCTGTGCTTTGGCTTTTCATGTTCGGGCAGCAGTTGGTGAAGTGGTTTTTGGGAAGGTTACAGACTGAAAACCCAGATGGGAAACAGAATTTCTGCCCTTGAGCAAGGTGCTCAACTTGAATTGCTTAAATAAAAATGTCCATGCGCGTTGCACTTTGGGTAAAGTGTCTGTCGAGAACACAAATATTAATAGTAATGTATTGGATTAGTTAATTGAATCCATTCTTGGATTTAAAGTGGGTAAAAAGTAATATTTTCATGCTAATCAACACATGATAATTTTAAGAAGCATTAAATGTCACAGCAACCTATCTGTTACTTTGTCTCATCTTGATGGTGGTAAAATTCATGAGGAATACAATGCAAAAGGCAACGCGATACACATGTAAATCCTGTTCAGCCTCTACTCTGCGTACCTTTAGCACGATAATTTCACTCAGTACAAGCACTGGCATTTATAAATGGTTGAAAATATAAAATGGGAATCCTTTAGAAAAAAGAAAAAAAAAAAAAAAAAACCTAAACGCATTGCACATAAAATTGCATATCAAATATGTAACTGTCAACCAGCCAATAGAATACTTACAACTCATCATTTCTGTACTGTCCAATGTTTATATAAGCACCATACTTTTTTTTGCTAATAAAATGGGGGGGGGGGGGATTATTATGCATTACAGTAATTACAGCAACAAGGATTTATAATGATAAACTTGATTGATACATTTAATTCTCAAACAAGATTTTTATTACAGATCTAAGTTAATAGGATATCCAGTTTAAAGTGCTTTACATCAATAATATACAAACTGTTTTAGATGAGAGCAAACAGATATTGACAACAAAAATAATGTAAAAACCCATACATAAAGTATTAAATCCAAATAAACAAAAATGAGGAGTACCATCATACTAACAAAAAAGAATCACAGTATACATATTAATATTAATTGCACATAGCCACATAATATATGCCAGTGATATCTAAAGATGGTCATTTTTTTTCCAGAGGACGATATAAAATCCTCCAGAAGAGCTCTTTAAAACTTTATATTAACAATCTACAGTACGTACAGCAGGCCGGGAGATTCGGTCTAGACGTGTGGAACGGATTATCCACCGGCGAGAGTCTTTAACTCGGGTGCGAGATGCCGTTTGCTCGTTTCCGGTCCGCTATTTAACTTGCGTCCGAGTCACGTGGGAGTCCACGGCGCCCATCCTCGGTGTCCCCAAGTGGGGGAAGGAGGTCCCGCTCCCGTCCCGTCCCCCCCACGCCCGCCCCCGTCCGGAGCAGCTGTCACTGTCGCCGCGACCCCGCGCTACGGCGGCAGCAGCGGCGGCTTGAAGGAGCACGTGCCCGTGCAGTGGCGCGGCGTGAGCATCTTGCACGAGAAATGGTGTAGCGCGTCGTGAGCTTCTGGGGACAAAGCGGGCGGATCAGGGCACGGAGTCACACGAGTAACAGGAGGCGACACCCCCATCCCCAGCACGGTGCTTACACGGTGAATGGGGTAAAAGCGAGGTGACGGATCGAAGTCCACGCCACGAAAAGATAAATTACCTTTAAGTTTCTGCTGTATTGCGTAGCGAGCCTTCCTCTCTTGGTCCAACTCGCTGCACAAAGTGTCTTTGAAAAGAAACAAACAAATGTCATTTTGTATGAAACGGTCCACCCATCCCACCATCTAAACACGTTCTTTCCGTTACTTTTTCATTTCTTTATACGTGAGCGCATCTCATATTTGGAGGTATTGCAGGGGTCCAGTGTGCTTCAGCAACAAGTGATTTCACGGGTATGTGTAAAAATTTGCTCGCAGATACGTGAACTCAAAAAGGACGGCGAAAAATCGATATTTTGGCTTCTGCGCCCCACCGAACGCTTCACAAACTGGCAACATTGAATCCAGAAAAGGGAACAAACATTCCAAACGAAAGCAACCAAATTGCAGCGGCCAGAGAATCATTTCAAATTTCCCTAAATTGGAAAATTCTGGCTTTTGATGTTTTTACTGTTTCATTTATTATGGAAAGCCCTTGCTCGTAAAAATGGACTGTAATACATTTCTGTAACTAAATGCGGTCAATAAGATGGCATACAGTAGCGAGTGAGTGAGCGAGCGAGCGAGCGAGTGAGTAAAAAGTCACTTGGAAGCTGCTGTGTGTGTGTATGCGTGTGTGTGTGTGTGTGTGTGTGTGTGTGTGTGTGTGTGTGTGTGTGTGTGTGTGTGTGCGAGCGCTCACCTCGCACTATCTGGAGCTGCTGCACCATCTCCTCCCTGTAGGACAGCTCTCTCTTCATTTGGTCCTGGAAATTGTCTGCAGGGGAACGAGAGCAGCGCTGAGTCCGCCACTATAATCGCTATTATAATACTGCACAAACATCCCCCCCCCAACGAGAAATACACACTATTGAGTAAATGACACATCAACTGTCCCGTCGCTGTGTTACACATCGTTTACACGACACGGGGATTTAAACTGACACACTGAGATTTACTCATAAAAACAGATCGTCAATAAACCGCACGCTATGAACATATGAATATGTAATTAAAAATACATTAAAAACATAGCGCAAAGCCTCCGAGAACACAAGTACTGCACCAGGTACTGTATAGTGTGCATATTTTCTTACTGTCAGCATACCCTTCAGGCTCTGGAATTCTCGTTCCAGCTTTTTCCTGAGCTCCACCTGTTCCACGAGCTGCCTCTGCAATTCATCTGTAAAAAAATTGCAAAAAAAGAATAAAATCACTTTAGATCGCATAGAAGCAGTAATGACCATTTCCAATTCTGCAGTTATTCAAATTAAACATAAGTCCGATTGGTTTAAATGGATAATTTGGACAATAGCAACGACAATTTGTAGGAAAGAGGATCCGTTTATAGCAGCAGTTACTGCTTTATTTCTGCGGACGGCGTGCGTGACGCACGTGCTGTGCGTGTAACATGGACCGTAAGACGACTGCACCGTAATTATTGCATTGTGGTAATTGGTAAAAAAATGCTAAAATGAAAATAACGTTCATTCAAAAAACAGAAATTAAACCTGGAAAGTTGCGCAGGTTGTTGTTGCAGCGCTACAGTACGTTTCTATAAAAATGCACACATACAAGTGAATATAATAATACATAATATATAACTAATAAGGCGCAATAAGATTTTGAAATAACTGTAGAAAAAAAGATAAAAATGCGTTCCTGAACATTATTTTTTATTCCTTTTTTTAGTTATCACTTTATTATTACTTTTTTGGTATTAAAAAAACCAACTCGTATTTACAATGTGAACAAGTGAACCTTTCCATGTAGAGTAAAAAAAAAATCCAAAGATGAACATTTTAACGATTAATTTCAAAATACAATTAGTATTATTTTAATTTGTAGGCTATTCGTAGTTTTATTTTCAATATAAACCAGTTTAAAACTACGCTCATTTTAAACGTGCCCAGTAAATTGTTATGTTGGTGATGCGTCGGGGTCGAGAGTCACCCCCCCAGGCGTAAACAACACCAGGTCCACAGCGCCACCCATCGGTCTCAGCAGTTTACGTCTGCGCGAACATCTTTATTGTTCAAGAAACTTCATCTAATTTCCCAAGTTCGTCCGCTACTATGAAGCCAAGATAAAATGAACCAACAAAAGACAATTTTTTTCACACATCATCGCAAATATTATTCGAGTAAATCAGGCAAATTAAATTCTGTTATATGTTCAAACATTGTCAGTTCTAACTACACCAAACGAGCCCACCACCAACACCACCACCAAACTATAGTTTTGTAATGATAATTTTGTAACTCTTTGAACTCTCAGAAAATCTTATATTCTAATATATTGAGGTCAAAAAGTTTTCTTAATTATACAGAATAAAGCAGTCGTCGCGCAAACTTGCCTGTTTTTCTATTGTGGTATTAGCGTAGATTAGTAGGTGCACCGGCACTTGAGAAGTATACGGGCAGATGTTAAACCTTAAACCCGTGTACATAACCTTGGAAAAGTAAGCACTTGTAATAAGATAACCTGCGTATAAGCCAATAACCCCCCGCGAGAAGTGTGCGGCCCGGTTTCCGAGTAAAGCCGATAATCAGCTGTACAGTCATAGTTACAGCATCGTTAGCAGCTGCGAGCCCTCATCCTCATCCTCATCCAGTATCCACGGGGGGGGGGGGGGGCTTTTAGCTGAGCGCATTAACGCCAGGATTTCCCTGCGGGGACCGACAGGCGACCAACAGGAAGCGGGCACGCTCGGTGACGTCACGGCCCCAAATGCCCTCTTACCTAAACGACCTTAACTCGGGGGTCCTGGCGCGAGATCCAGCGAGGACCGCAAGCGCAGCCACGTCCTCCCAAACGTTGCACCGGCGACCGAATATTCCGGGTGTTCTATCAGCAGTAAATGTTCTAATAAACGTTGTATTTAATGTTCTGCCGGTAAATGTTCCGTTAAATGCGGTACCAGTAAATGCTGCACCCGTAACTGTTCTGTTTAGTGCTGTATTAGTCAATGTTCTATTAAATGTTCTATTAACAGAGACACAAGTTTACGTAAGTCAGGAGATTTTTTTTTAAGGAAAAACTTATACACTTCAGCATAAGCAGACCATTTTAAAATATTCACATGAAGCGGCAATTCATTAAATGACGATGACGTGAGCCCATTTTGTTGACACTGATTTGCTAAAAACATTTAAAGACCGACGTGCATTCTTTTTACTTCCATGTGTCCCCCCCCCAATGAAGGGTTTCTGCTCAAAGCCATTCAGTGTGTGCGACAGCAGGCTCACATTTCCGCTAATGCGCGTCACTATGCATCACTGTGTATCAGTCTCCGTGTTCCACTGTGCGTCACAAGGTATCACTGTATTTCTCTGTTTCACTGTGTATTTCTGTATTTTACTGTGATTCACTGTGCACCACTGTGCATTTCAGTATTTCACCGTGTTTTACTGTGCACCACTGTGCATTTCTGTATTTTATTGTGATTCACTGTGCACCACTATTTCTATTTCTCACCGTGTTTCTCCGTGCATCACTGTGCGCCCCTGTGTATCACTGCTACATGAAACCCCTAAGGACACCAGTGTCCCCACATTTAGGATTAACTTGCAGACCCGCGTGAAAAATCTGCTGGAACACAACAGTAATAGTCATTACGGTTTGTTATACTACAGAATTAAAGCTTTTCAGACGAAACAGGTTCATTTACTGAAGACACTTTTAAAAAGGAGAGGGGGTGTACCCTGAACTGTAGATTGGGGAGAGCAACTGCTAAATGAATACATTTAAAGTTTCTATATGCAGACTTCTTATTGCTACAGAGAGTAGTTTTTCTACTGATGAAAAAGGTTGCCGGTGCGATCTTCTTACCTTTTGCCATGTTTTCTATGTCCTTCTCCATGAGTGCTGCTCTGGCGACATCAGCGCGCACCACCTCCTCACCTGCGCGCACACGAAACACGGTGAGGACGGAGGACACACGCAACCGCAGGCGAACACACCTGTGCCTGCATGCATTTTATATAAGTGTCTAAACATACGAAACGGAAACAAGCGCGACTCAGTGACGACGAACCCACCCCCTGCTTCTCTCGAACTTTCCTTGGAGGCGCTTCCCGGATCTTCATAAGTTTTCTTGAGCTCCGCTTCTTTTGGTGCAGAGGCAATGTCTTCTTTTAAAGAATCTTAAAATACATAAAATAAAAGAAAGCCCAATATTTTCATCTGGCACTGTTTCGATAATAATTAATACAATAATTGTCACACTCCTACATTATTATTATTATTATTATTATTATTATTATTATTATTATTATTATTATTATTATTATGC
Organism: Heterotis niloticus; assembly: GCA_018136845.1. NCBI lineage: Eukaryota > Metazoa > Chordata > Actinopteri > Osteoglossiformes > Osteoglossidae > Heterotis > Heterotis niloticus. The sequence continues at coordinate 9,059,467 of CM030904.1, forward strand.
GGTAAGCGATCAATATCTTATAGCAGATGTTAATGAGAGTACAAAAGGAGTTTATTAATAACTCGGACACATAAAGGAGTAGAGCTCAGTTATATACCGCTTGAGTCCAGAGGCCCGCACTGGTAATTGGTGGTCGCTCCAAAATTAGCCGGGCCATTCAGGGCCATGTGATCGTCCCTTTCACGGGCGTACACCTGTAAAATTAACCGGGTAATTAAATGTAATTACCCACAATTCTCTAATCTCACGCAGCCCCACACCTTTATTTCTCTTACACATCTGATACACCCGTGTGTGCGTATGAGTGTGTGTGCGCGCACGGTTAATAAGTAACAATTAATGTTTTATATGCCCCAGTGTGGCCCTTTGCCGCCGACCCAAATGAGCACGATATTTGGAGGCTATTATTTATAAATAAACGTAATTATGGACCCTCCACACAAATGGCTGCGATTGAAATTCAGGGCCAGGTGATGGAAGCTCTTCAAAGCGTCAAGGCAAATACATGCTCATTGAAAATTCATCTCGAGTCTATTAGATGCGCTGCTTTCTCTCGGTTGTGCGCGTAAAACATGAATTGGAGTCTTCATTTTTGTGCTTTAGTCCGATCGTATTAACTCTGTATTACTGCAAATACGGATACGCGCATAACAGCACAGACTGCACGTCTGCGATACGAGTATTATTTATTATTAATAATCACGGGGACAAATGTTCTTGAGTGTTGACTCCATTTTACTCTGGTGATGCACCCGGTATCCGGATCGCTTCCTCGCGTCCTTCCATAATTAATGACGGAGGAACACGGTACGGTACTGCGTTTCTTACCCTGGTGACAGTTTTTGTGAGGGGTCCACACACTCACCCCGTAGAGTGCCGCCGGGTGGTCTCCGCTCTCCGACGCCGCTTCCTTTTGGTGCTCCTCGTCCGTGGAGACCCCGTCCGCGAAGGCTCCTCTCTGGTGCTCCTCCAGGGCAGCCAGAGGCTCGCTCTCGGCCTCCTGGTTCTTGTCCGGCCCAGCCTGAGCGAGGAGCAGATCCGGGGGGCTCTGGCGGTCCTCCACTGACAGCTGCACCGATTCTTCGTCCTCTTGTACCCTGTTGGACTCCACGTCCACGTCGGGATCTTCCACGCTGTCCACGTCTGGGGACACGGATCTGTAGCTGGAGCTCTCGCTCATGAAGTCTGGAGACATGTAGCCGGCGGGGCCTCCGCCATACGCCTCCCTGTTGCCGTACAGCTTGGCGATGCTCTCGGCGTCCTTGACGACGGGCCGGAACGCAGAGATGTAGCTCGTCTTCCTGTGGGCGATGGGCAGCCCTTCCGTGGACCTGGTCTCGTCCCCGGACTTGTCCTCCTCGTTCCTGGCCGACTGGGTGCTGGAGCAGCGCTCGCTGTCCAGCAGGCTGTCCTTTGGCGTGTTGGTGCTGCCGTCGCTCTGCTCGGACACGTCTGGCTCCGTTTGTCTGACGCCCAGCAGCTCCGCGGGGGGTTTGGGCTGCGAGCCCGGGTACGGAGGAAGGGGCAGCCCGCCAGCAGCGGGCCAGAACATGGGGAAGGACGGGTACACGCTGTCCTTCGCGCCGGGCCAGAACACGCCGGGCAGATTGTTCTTGTTCTGCTCCCCGAGCCCCACAGAGTCGTCCTTCTTCTGACACAGTCCGAAGGCGGGGAATCCGTACGGGTGCGGGAAAAGCGGCGGCGGGATCTTCTGCAGCATCCCGAAGCTCTTGCTCGGCACCGGGATCACCGGGTAGCTGCGCACGCCGCTCGCCAGGCCCACGGCGGCGCGCTCCTCGTCGCAGCGCAGGGCCTTGTGCGGCACCTCCGGCGAGCTCGTGGGCGGGAGGCCGCCGGAGCTCTGCTGCTTCAGCGGGGAGGAGCGCTCGGAAGCGCCCACCGGCAGCGTCCTTTTCCGGCTCCCCCCGTTGAACATGGCCTTGACGTCCTCCCACGCGTGGGCCACGTCCTCGGCCGGCGTCTTCTCCGTCAGCTTGAGGTGGCGCCGCCACGAGTTGAAGTTGGCCGCGTCCGGCTGCGTGTACTTGGACTCGGGGGTGCGGTGCGAGTGGAAGATGAACTTGTTGGGCGAGAAGTACATGTTGCAGTACGAGCACTTGATGCACTTGGCGCGGGAGCTGTTGTAGCGCGCCGGGATGAAGCTGCCGCGGCTGCCCCACGCACACTCGTGCGACACGTCGAACGCAAAGTTCTCGGGCAGCTTGGGGGGGTTGTGCGCCCCCAGGAACGACTTGCACAGCCGCTCGGCCTCGCGCTTCGTGATCATGCCGCAGCGCCGCGAGGAGATGGGCATGGCGCCCGCGCGCCGCAGGATCTCGAGCTGCACCGGCGTGCACTGCACGCACGTGATGCCGAGCGCCACGCGCCGGTTGTGGATCTCGTTGTAGCTGTAGTTCTTGAGCAGCGTGTTGGAGATCTGCGCCAGACACAGGCGCTCTTGACCGTCGATGACCAGCGACACGATGGGCACGCCGTACAGAGCCGTCTCGCTGACCTGGTTGGGCTTCAGCGAGCCGGAGCCGGAGAAGGGCTGCAGGTCCTGCTTGGAGTTCGGGGAAGAGCTCGAATCTCGTCCCGCTGCAAGCTGGCTGGGAATGGACTCCATCCCTGGAGGTCTGCGAACAGCCGCCAACGGTGGCTCACGTTAACGCTTGCGGTTGGCATGGGACATGTGCGCCTAACTTTCAACAACAAGATGATGATGATGATGATAATAATAATAATAATAATAATAATAATAATAATAGCACCGTAGCCGCCGCGTTCGTGAAAACGATCGCGCCGATAAAACGATAGCCGTGCTCGTAAAAAAAATAACGGGAACCTCCGCTAATACTCAGGTGAATTCTCTTGTGTTTAACGTTGAATTTTGCTGTTTTCAGTTGGCGCTTTAGTCATTTTTGTTCCGCTCCACGAAGAAATGTGTTGTCAGCTGCTGTATCGAAATCGGCTCGTTCGTAGGAATCGTATGTAGTACTTACTGGAAAAAGGATCTTTATCGATTTCTTAACAGGCAGTATTGCTTTTTTTCCTCGTCTAACTGCACGCATTAACGCCGTTTATTTTAAAATTACGCCAAACATTTAATTATGAACGGGAGTGAAATTCCGCCCGACAAAACAAATCCGCAATATTTAAATTGGCTAATAATAATCATACCAGACAATCCCGAGAATAAACACAGTTTCTGGTGAAAAGAAGATTGTGAACTTCGGGCTACGAATAAAAGTCGACGATATCTGAAAGCAGGAATAATTAAACTTTATAAACCGCTATAGTTAATTATAAGGACACTGCCGCTGTTGTTGGCGATTCTTTATTCACCACTGACCGCTGCCATTTTAAATAAACTTTTTTTTTATTTATAAGATTACCTACAGTCCCACTTCTGGTTTTGCGCCAGGGTTCTTTAATCCAAATAAAATCCTTCTAATCTGGATTAAGGTTTTTAGCAGCACAGAGCGATCTGCCTAACTGGCATTATAAGATTTTTTGAACGCAACTGAAATAAAACTATTAATCCGGCGTGTATGTTATGTTATTGTTTAGCACTCCGTCGTTGTCAGCTTTTCCGGCGGTCGCTTTGAGTTAGATGAGCGCACTGTGCTCAGCCCGGCCGGGGCCGGATTACGGGGCTGCAACGCGTAACGAGCAGAAGGAGAGCAGTTCGAGCCGCCAAAGCGCTTTACCTGCAGGAGCCGCGCTGCTCATCCGCTTTGCGTGTAATTACACAGACTGAGTCGCGGCCGCAGCCCCGTGTAATTACAGCATGACAGCGCCACCTTCTCTGCCACCACAACCCCGAATCGACGAGCAAACCCCGCGATCGGACCCCTTAAAACACCGCAACATATTTATCCCCGACCCCCAGGCCTGCGATTTCTCCACAAGCAACAAAAATAACCCTAACAGGGGCAACAGACACGAGTTCGAATAAATAGTGCACAGTCCTAAAAATGATAAAGGAGACCAAGCCGCGCGGGAATTTGATCAGTTGGATTTTTTTTTTTTTAAAGTGCGCCTCATGGTTTATAATAAATAAATGAGAGTCTGAGGTCTGGACGGCGAGGCGCCGAGATGTGCGAGGGGGCGACCGAGGCGAGAGAGCGCGCTCCTACCTTATTTCGTGGGAAGAAATCAGCTCCTCGGAGACGCCGCTCACCGATTAGACCAAAGTGCGGGGAAAATGACGGCGATACCTGTCGGGGAGCGTCCTGCGTGGGAGGCGACCCGCGTGCACGACTGACGTGTTTAAATTTGGTCACAGATACTGGACTGTATCGGCCTGTTTATCTCTCTCTCTCTCTCTCTCTCTCCCTCCCTCGCTCGCTCTCCCTCTCTCTCTTTCTCGTGCGGTCTGCGTGGGGGGTGTGCGGGGTGCGCGAGGACAGCGGCCACGTGGCGATCCAGATCCACTGACAGCTCCACTGATGTCCAAACAGTCCCACTCAGCGGCGACACATTGGCGACGCGTTCACACGCCTTCGGGAGCACCTGGCTGTCGCGCGCGCGCGCGCGCACACACACACACACACACACACACACACACGCAGTCCAAAATCGGCCTGCCGTCTTTCACCCAGCGCGGGAAAAGAGGACAACACACCGACACACCCGACGCGCTCACACACACACCGACAAACTGTGTGCATTTGCGTTGATCGGTCGGTTCCGCACACTGGAGGGAGAGTGCGTGTGCTGTGTTGACTGAACAAAATAATCTCTGCCTCCTCGTAGAATTATAAATAAACGCAGAACTAAACGGCCGCTGCCATCATTGTGCAGTTTGCTTTAAATATCACGCTTGCCCGTGTGGATTTAAAAAAAGGGACGGAGAAAGTTTGTTTATATGGTATGAAATAAATAATTTGCTGGATTCGTGTTGAAAACGAGTCACCGGCACACAACATAAACCGTACAATATAGGAAGAAATAATTATTTTAAAAAATGATGACAACTTAATACTGTCGTGTATTATTGAACAGGACACACGGCCACGTGGAAGCAGAAATCAATGGTCGTCCTCTGGTAAAGACACAGAAACCTGACCAAGATGCTGACTGACGGCTCGCCAAATTCATTTTACAGTCGCAGAAACACGACGTCGCTCATTTATTATGATAGAATGGACGTTAAAGGTCGTTTATGGTAACTGTCCTCCGAATAAAATATTAAACTGAATAAGATCCTCCTTTATTTTTAGCCCCTCACATACACACCTCCTCGCCTTTTCATGGGGACAATTTCTTGAGCGCACAAACACGCGGGCATCCCAATAGTCTCCAGCGAGCGTTTTAACCAGCTATTGAAAATAAATACCGAATATCAATAGGTGTCGGAAAACCTGGCGGAGGCCCTCGGCAAACGATCTGCTTTTCGGTCGTACTGAAAACATAAAAAGAAAAAGATTGTCCGGCGTGCGGCGTTAAAAGCGTAAAATGTACACGTGGTAATTTGGGTACAGTTAGAACAATATTAATTATTAACCATCTGCCTTAAAGTTGGTGTCACTGGGACGCAAGAAATACATTCCGCGCTGAGAAATGCAACACGCGGAAAAACAGGTTACGCTCAGCAAAAATGTCAGAACACGAAAAAAATTACAGAAAAGAAAAAAAAAATACTGGATTTGTTTCAGTAATTTTATTGCTATTGTTGTCAACAACAACAACAACAACAACAACAACAACAACAATAATAATAATGATAATAATAATAATAATAGCAATAAGCGACCTTGTGATCGTGCTATAATTTATTTATTTATTCATTAATTTATTTATTTATTAATTCTTCTATTTTTATTTCTTCACCCAGGCCGTCTACACAGCATCTGTAGGTTCACGAGCGGTTTCGTACTCCATAGGACACAATTTAAATAGAAATTGCAGCGCATTAACAGTGCACATTTCCCGAGGTTCTTTATGCGATGCTGTATTATTAACTGTCCTTAATGGACGCCTTGATTAAACTGTAATTAATCATGGTGTCTGGGCCAAAATGTGAACAATTACCCCGATCAAACGTCCACAAACGGCCTCCAGCTACGCTTCTGCTAAGCAGATCCGCGTGAACTGGAGCAGCTTGAGCAGAGCCCGGGTTACATAATCATATACAGTAGAGCAGGGTAGAGCACAGTACAGCACAGTAGCCGCAGTGCCTGCTGTACTGTAAGTACACCTCTGAAGTGTGTGTAGCCGCGCGCACTCCTCCATCCCATGCATCCACCTCACAGCACACAACATTTGCCTTTCAACTGATAAACTGGCCAGGTTGTTTCTCATGAAGCGCCGACACGAGCCAAAATTACACTTATTGTAAGGTGCAGGTACGTTGCAGGTATATTAACTGGTATTATGTACTGTAAATGTGTACTGTGTATTGATGGATATGAGGTACGGCTTGAGGAATATTCGGTGCACTTGGCACTTGGCATGTGCGCACTGCAGAAGAATAATGTGCACTCGCGATCGGTGTGTGTGTTGTGTAAATTACAGCTAATACGCATATCTGGTATATTGTTGTTGCGGAAATCCATCCATCCGTCCATCCATCCATCCATCCATCCTTTTCCAGTAACCGCTTGTCCCGGTCAAGAAGGCCGCGGTGCGGAGCCTATGGCGGAGTCACAGGGCTCCAGGCTAGGAAACTGCACTCCGGATGGTACCCCTTCCACCGCAGGGGGCTGCAGAAATACCGTACATGATCTATATTCACTGTGGAAAATGGTCTACGCTCATATTTTGGTATGCGCACGTTCTGGAAATACAGTCATAATTTATTGTATATCTGTCACACTTCCGGTGTGGATTCCCCCCTCATACTGTGCTTGGCCATATGTACTGTACACCTGTACTGTACATCCTGTCACAGGCACCGCGTCCGCAGGAAGGACCGCAGATTCTGCTATTCACTGTGCATGTGGTGTGTACAGTACAGTAGCTGCACGTGTGATGGTCTGTACAGTTGTGGGCCGCCCGGACCCTGTGCTCCCCTTCGCGGGGGTCGGCAGCCTGACTCCATGCAATATTAATGTGGAGAGGAACTGAAACCCGCTGTGGTCCGGCCGTGTCGCCTTTCGCAGGCAAGAGCCTTTCCTCCTCCCCAGCAATAATTACAATTTTATGCTGTAATTATTTCTCTCTTCTCAATAATTCAGAGCGCACGCTAAACTGCGCATTGTTGCGGGATTATTCTCAGCTACCCAGCGAGGGTCGTGAGGGTTCGGGTTCAGCACGGGTTGAGCTCAGGTCCAGAGCCTTTAGTCAGACGCGTCGGCGCTCATTTCAGCACAACCATTTCCATTACAGGCAGAAAGACCTCAACAAGATTTTTTCTCGCTAAATAATCCGAGCTCTCAATCGTTTAAACAAATTAGCATTTAAATATTAATAAGCGCGAAGACTGAGGTCGATCAGCCTCGTTCACTGTAATACCTGCAAACGTTGGCACTTGGGCGGGGCGTAACAACAATAACGCCGAAAATGCATTGCTGCACGGCTCATGTTTCTGCACATAGAATATATTTTCTAAAAGGCTTTCAAAATAAGATTTAACGAGCAACAATTCTTCAATCGCCGTTTCCGCGTTTCCTCATGATGACACAACCTGATGTTGCAACAAAGGGCGACTGCAAAAATGACAGATTTAAAAACTTATATCAATAGTCAAACAATTTATTATTGTACTTTGTCAAGTAGGAGACACTTAGAATTTCACTTACATTTTAATATCTTTAATAATCAGAGCATTGAAGGAAACCGGGGAGGAGGGAAGGATTAAGCGGCAGGTAAAAGCCCAGTTAAAAGGCGCCTCACTGGGGGCGGGGGGTGGTGGTGGCTTCATTCGGCCGTTTATAAAGACTTCTTTTTAATTTAGCCCGAAGAGGAGTCGGACTTTGGAGCGGACCGGCGCTGTAAAAGTGGCGAATTCGGGCGCCGAACAGAGGACTCATCTGTCAGAGAGACCCTGGTTTCTCCTTGAATGAAGTCCCTCCTTTTGTGGCGCCCTTTTCACACAAAAAGTGCCGCAGCTCCGGTCAATTGTACTTCGCCACTGGGTAAACTGGATTTTTGTTCCCACTTTTAAATGGGACCTTAGACAACAGCCAGATAATTTCCTTTTCTGCCAACTACGCTCAAAAGCCAGCGACGCAGCACATTTCTTTTAGCACCCCGCCCGCTTAAATAGGCTAAAAAGATAGAGTATGACGGACTGACATATTAAATTATTTTAAATAACCCATATTAAGTGTCGTCCAGTTATTTTGTTTGTTTTGTTTATTTATTTATTTTTTAAGTTCTTTTGTAGGAAATTCATCAGCAGCTTCTTCGTCTGCTCGTATTCTGACCTTGGCGCTGCACCTGTTCAGCTGCGACACGGTTTGCGTCCACGGCTGAGAAACGGAATTATGTTCATTTTCGGCAGCCGGTAGTTGTAAAAATTCCACAGGGAGTTGAAACGCTAAATAATTTTACAGATTCTGACCACACAAAGGACCCCCGCGAAGCTGGCGGTATTGAAGCGCCGCCTGTGTTTAAACGTCAGGTGCGGTGCTTCGACTCATTTTTAAGCACCGCATTTTGTTAACCGTGAGACGGGCAGAGTCTCCCGCTCCGGGTTTAGTGCTGGAATAACCGAGGGCGGCGGTTTTGCCATGTTTGAAAGTGAGTGCTGCTGAATCCCAGCAGACGGTCAAACCCACTTACCTCCTGTAGGGTTTGCGGGGGGTCGAACATCTCAGGTGAAAAAAAGTAGCAGTCATCTCAATAACTACTCCGTTCTACCTTAAAGGTGCGATGCGTTTGTCCCCTTTAAACGCAACACAGCAGCTTATTTCAGAAAGATGGAAGAATAATAATATTTTCCTCTCTGAAGGTGCAGAATTTCTCTGAGCCTGTGTGTATTTTGAACGTATAATTAATTGTAGGGTAGAGAATCGCGTGTTGGCAACAGTGAGCCCAACACCTGACACTTCTGGCAGAACCAAACACCCAGATAAGTGCTTTTGTTCAAATAGCTCCTTGGAGAAAGACTTTTGGGGAAAACAAAGTGCTGATTCTGGAAGTATCCTCCGCACTGTCGTGTCTGCAGAGCATCGACTTTCTCACAGGCACGACGAACACTAAATTGCTGGAAATGTCAACAGGCGTATTTCACGGGGAAATGTTTAAAGTTCAAATGAAAAAAACACATGGATGCGGTGGTAAAAGGTCGCCCTGTAAAAAGTAAGCGCTCAGGTGAGGGACCCTGCGTTTTGGTGCAGATCGGAGCGGTTACGGCCTCACTTTTCCGGCGCGGTGTCACCGTATTTCCCTTCACTCCCCGATGCGCGAACTAAATGGATTTGTGTCCAATTTTCTGAACTTCAAAGCGAAACAACATCGCCCTGTCTTTAGAAATGAGCCGGTAAAGAGATGGCAGCACCACAAGTGTTTTATCATCATTATTCCAATGGAGGCGTTAATTAAAGAAAGCGCAGGATTACAGCTCCGCTCCAATTTGCCTCTCAGCTTCCGATGTTAACAGTGAGTGTTTGCCCCCCCCCCCAAAAAAAAACACACACTCGTGTGCAAAAGTGCAGTGTTCACTCACAAGCTGGAAGACCCCGCACCACCAACATCCTCCACCTCCTCCTCATCTCTTAATTCCACTCCTAAAAACAAGACATTGGCTAAGGTGTGAATGGACCCCCAACAGGAAGTGACATCAGCTATTAAAGCGGGAATAAACTGTTGAAAGGTTGCATTTTTTACCTGTCTTATTCTGCAGCATTACGTGAATCCAATTGGCTGCATTTTGTTGAAAAGTGGACCGCATTACATTCATGGAATTAATTAATTAATGATAATAACAATAATAATAATAATAATAATAATAATATAACCAGTCTGTTTTTTTAATTGCGAGAAGGATTTAAAGAGGACCTGCAACAAATAAATGGCGAAAGAGTGCGACCCCAGACACACACACACAATTGTGAGGTCCCAGTGTCATTTTTCCAGGCAGTACGATGGTGGGGGTCCGTACATTATGACGCCCCCTAATGCGACCAGAAGCAGGTACCTTGGACAGCGCCAGTGTCCCAAGAACCACCTCAGTGCTCGCTCTCTCTCTCTCTCTCACACACACACACACACACACACACACACACACACACACACACACACACACACACCTCAGAGCCTTCTCACATGTACGCTGTCCCCATTACATGGCTGCTGAGCTTTAAACAAGCCCGAGTTCTCCGTTGTACAAGGGACCAACGAGGGCACGAAATAAACCAGAAACAAAAAGTTAGTTTCACCAAAAAATTCTTAGTTTTAAATAAGTTAGCAATGGTCACTGTCAGTGAAAACGAATGTATTGATTTTGTTCATGGACACTGAGGGGCGATTAAACAATAAAGAAAAAACACTAATGTTGTATAACTATTAACTGCAGTTAAACCCGAATCTTTAAATACATTTCAGTTGCTTTCTGAAGGACCCTGTCGACCCAAGTAGAAAGGAGTGCATGTGAACTAAAAGACCTCCCCCCTCCCTCCCTCCCTCCCCCGCAGTCTATCCGCCCGTTTAGCCCTGGCACGGAGTCGTTTTTATCCCGCAATCCTCACAAACGAAGAGCCGGGACGGCTCTTGCACAGTCGCTCTCTATCGGACTCCATAGGCGCATAACGGGCTGCCGAACGCGAGCGCAGGCAGATGGCGGAGAGGGGGCAGTGGAGCCGAGGCTGCTTCCAGAGTGCCGGGGAGGGGCTCCTGACCCCCACACCCGTCCTAAGTGTTTATTTATGACAGCGAAAAAGGCTCATATCCCCCCCCCCCATCCCCAATTCACGCTCACGCCACAGCGATGAACGCATGAATAACGGCGCCATCACAGCAGCGTGAAAAAGTTGACAGTCTGACAAGAAAGACCCCGCAGAAGCGGACGAAACGAACGGGGCTGCCACGGGGGGCTGCCTGGCGACGAACAACAAGACGGAGCCGAAGAAGAACGAGAAGGAAAGGCGCGCCAGCCCCGCTTCGAAGCAGCCCGGCAAATGTTTAGCTTAAAACTTAGAGGAGCGTATCATATAAAAATGAGGCTTTGCGACGGTTTATCCTGGAGGCCCGCGGAAAGATTGCCACATAAATCACAGCAGTCTAATTCCGGGGAAGTTTAATAAAGGCGCCTATTGAAAAAGAGTGTTCTCCATTTAACAGTTGTATCAGCGCCCTATAAAACCGTGACCCCAATAAATTTAATTTTAGAGGCAGATCAATCCGCTCATTTCATATTGATCCCCGGCCTGATACAGGCCTTTGTTTCCAGCGGAGCCGCGGTTCGATTGCACCCTTTATTAGGGGCCGATTGCTCCGTGCGCCGCCCTGGCCTCGCTATTAAACGGTGACATTTTAATTACTGGACATTGACGAAGGGATCCTGGCGGCGGCTGTTTGTGCGGCGCCGAACCGGGTGAAACAGGAGCGATCCGAACCGAACCGGGTTCCACCTGGGACCAAATCACGGGGCACGCGCAGCTTGTTTCTTTTTTTTTTCTTTAATATTTTAAACTTTCAGCCGCGATTTTTTGTACAAATTCCATTACCCGGGAAGAGCGCTGCACGCCCGAAGCCCAACCAGTAACACATCAGCAAGAGTAAAAATATCTCCACCAGAACTGTCTGAATATTCCAAAAGAAGAAAATTTTGATTAATAATTAATACTGGAAATTCAGATTAAACACTGAACCTGCACAGCACTAAATGCTAGGTTAAAATATACTTTTAACTTTAAATCACTGAACACAAACGTGAAAGCGAGGTAAGACGCAGTGTAACATTTCCATGTTTTAGTTTGCCTGCTTCAAATATTAAAGTTGTAATTCATTACTGTAGGTAAAATCATCATGACGTGTAGGTCATTATTCCCCAGCAAAATACATCCAGTGGCCTAGAGTAACAGAAGGAATAGCAGCGGCAGAAAAAAGAAAAATATTCAATAAATGTACAAAGAGGGCTGTTGATCTGATGGACCTGCTGCTGCTTTCAGTAACCCGATGCCATAATGGAAGCTCCTCCTTGGGAGAACTTTTTTAAATTGTAATCAGAAAATCCTGGAAAATGATCATTATACTGCTGTTCCGATCTCTGCCGCGGGCAAATCTAACAGCACGTTAGCTTTATGTTTTTTGTCCCTCTGTATTTTTCTTCACTACCTGCTCGAGTGGTGTTCGTGGACAGGGTTCCCTGTGACGTCCTGCCTAATTCACCCTGATGGACCAGTGAAATGAACACCGGCCCATCAATACACACAAGGCCATCGATTGGGATGAGCTCCGCAGACACTAAACGGCTCCAACAGAGACAGAAACAAGATGAGACAAATTAAAACATCACCAGGCATCCCTAACAGTCCTCTAGTAGTCGGGAGATAAATGACTGCATAGGAATGTAAAGCAGCTCAAATGCAAATAAAAATTCAAAAATCAGTGAGACACAATGTGTCATATAAGGACAAGACTACATTTCCCAAAAATGTAGTTTGTTTTTGAAAGGCATCAATCAACTGTAAATCCAAAAATCCAAAGAATTTATCAGACTATGAATCGCTCACAGTGAAATGCTTCCATGCGGAGCAGTCAAAGTACAACTTCCAGAAATATTCCTAAAAAAACAAGAGAACAGCTGTTATACTTTAAAAAAGCTTGCACTGTATTTATTGGTTATTACGTTCAAACTTAACACCACGGAGAATTACATTTGGAAAATTTATCCTATTAAATCAATTCTTAATGTACAGTAATTAATGCATTGCATTTTTGCAAAAAAGACAAAAAAAAATTAAGGCTTTTCTGTTCTATAATGGTTTGTATTATTGCACACAGCCCCCCCAATGAAACTGTTAACTTGAATGTAGGGTACAGCCCTACTGTAAACCATCTCCATTGACACATTTTACTGTCACTGAGATCAAAGGGAGGCGGTTTCCGAGTGACGCACTGAAGCATTGGTGGATCGGAAAAAAAAAAAGGCATAAAATACACTTGTTACAGGTGTAGGTCGGAGGATGGCACACGTACCAGTCAGAAGTAACTTAAAGCTTTTAAAGAGGCCACAGCATCCACTGGAGTGAAAACATTAGAACTGCGCCAGAGCAGTCCTCCGCCAAAGGTAAATACCGAATGATCAATTACAGATTGACAAGGTGAATATAAGTTTTCATGCATACAGATACAATTTCCTCCATTATGTTGCCAACAGGTGTTAGCTGGTTAGGAATTACTGCTTCATAATTACAACATACGACACTTTTCTGGCACCGGAAATGTTATATTTTCACACTAATTTTCCATATTGTCCTACTTTAAAATTTTAGAGATGACCATGTCTTGAAGGCTGTAAATTTGAATAAATTGTTTTATACACATGAGCTTGAAAGGTTATACTTACACAGTAAATGCGTTTTTCTTCGGTTACTGATAAATGCTAAGACTTTTTCTTATACACTGCAGTGATTTTATTTTCCAAAAAGCAGTGTCCTCTGCCAATACTATAGTATACGACAGTGAAGTAAGTACAGCAAGACTGATTTCATAATGAAGTAGACAATGAGAAGAGGAGAAAGTTAGGCAGCAAAGTACATGTCCATCCATCCACCTTTATCAAATGACACTGAACAAACATATTCTTGTTAACATTAACAGCGCTCATTGACTTTTCAGTTTATACGTTTGATTTTGGGAGAAGAGCACAAGCTTTTATGTGGACAAATATGCCAAAAAGCTGAATATCAATGAAAACAAGTGTGAGTGGAATTTTGGTTTGCTGGCTATTTACAGTTAACAAAGTTCTCAATATATATAGACATCTAAATTCTAAGGACTCCTGCCTACAGTTTTTCCCAGACACTATCTGCTGTCATATGTAACAATTGAACTATTTAACACTTTCGTTTTAAAACATAACAACCGTGACCACAACATATAAATATTTAGTACAGTTCAGAAATGAATGTGACTGACCTCAATAAAGCACTTTCAATTGAAAGGGAAAAAAAAAAATAAAACAGAATAAGACTCAAGGTGAAAAACAGTGGTGAAAGATGTGGTTCCCAATATCAGCAAATGGACAAAAGGCCAAGGATGTCAATACCTTCCCGTTTTGAACTCTCTGTAGCAAAATCACTTTTGATTGGCTCAAATCAGTGAATGGTGCCACACATTAAATGGTTCACAAGAGCCCATTCCCTCAAGAAAACAATTTGATTTGCTTATAGCGATAAAGCCTTTTGTGTATTACTCAAGGTGGAAATTCAGCCAGTCCTTCTTTTAATGGAATAACATTCATCGGCATTTCAGTCATCGACACCACTTTTCTTAGAAGATGTCACAACTAGATCACGTTTTACAGTACATCACCCAGCAGCCAAAATATTACATTTTACAACAGCAGTGAGCTATGTTTTAAATGCAATAAAGGTAGAATATTGTGAGGGTGTATTTTCCGAATGCCAATTTAGTACTTGAGTTATACTCCAGGACAAGTGGCTGCACTTGCAGGACTGAGAATGAACTACGAACGAGATGGACTCTATGAATGGACATTGCTGAGCAGCGACAAACGGAGCGGACTCGGGTTGACCAGCAGCTATGGGTCTCTCCGACGCTGCTCGTCAATGGCAAAGCGGTGATTCAAAGTCACAACCCGCAGTCACGGAGAGGGAGGTAGACCTTGGAGCTCGCAAGACCGCAATGGGCTCATTGACAATCATCGCTAAAAGCGAGAGAGAAGACCAGACATGCACACAAAACAGAGTCACAGAGGCTACTGCAGAACATGTAGGCTTGAAACCTGAAACACTTGTTACAAAGCCACCAATGATATAGCATAGCCAGCACGGGAAGGTGCTTTGAAAACAGCGCTTCTTCTCAGACCGGACTCCTGCAGCGACGGTTCTGGAGGCCTTCCCAATTGAATGAGTGAAAACAAAGAAGACCATGACAAAGAAAGAGGGCTCTCCAATCTGTAGACCCTCACATCCATGCAAAAAAAAAAAAAAAAAAAAAAAAAAAAAAAAAAATCCCATCCCACAGGGCCACATCTGTGTCCCCTTCTGTGTTCATAACTGTCTCGAATTGCCATTAAAGTAACCAGAAATTCACAAAAAGTTGAAGTGGTTTTCAAAAACAAGCAGCAGAGCATGGGGAAGCACTTTCATCCAGGGATGTTCCAAGGTTTCTCCCAGAACACCTTTTTTTTTTTTTGTTTTTTTTTGCTGTTAAGGCTTTGCTGGAGCCCTGTGTTATGCAGACTGAGGTTACGGTGCTGTGCATCCTGCTTTGAGGACTACAGATGAGCTTCAGATATTCTGCTGAGGTCCACTGATGGGGGAGAGGGAGGGGTTTGACAGAGGGCAGACATCGTGCTTCTCTGGACACAAGACCTCCCTCGCTGCCCTCCTGAGGTCACACGACATCTTGGGACTGCAGTTGCTGGGCCCGTCGCTCCTCCAAGCACCGACACACCCACATGGACACCACCTCAGCGTTGCCATCGTTGTACGTCATAATGAAGGGATGGTCCTACAAAGGCAGGGAGACAGGTTCATATCACAAATGTTAAGGCAGAATCAGTTCCTGTGAAGGGCTCTTGTATTGTTCACTTGTGAAAAGTGCTCGACCTTCTCCAGTAAAATAAATATGAAAAATTAAAATTAAAAAATAAAAAAAAAAAATTAACTAAAGACAATAATTGTCTATTGTAGCCAAGAATACATTTGTCACAATAGAGCTTTCTAAATGTCATTAGTGCAAGTTAGTTCTCATCGGAGTAAAGCAGAACATCGAAGATGTGACTCTTTCATTCCTGGATAAAATAAGGCAAGAGGACACAAGCAAAGGACAGATATCAAGGGCAGTAAGAACTTGAGCAGTGGGAGCGCAGTCCTGCTGTGCTGACCTCCTCTGACATCATGAAGCCCTTGTCAACAATTTTGAAGCACTATGCTACCAGGTGGTTGAGTTCAGCAAATTTCGCACTGCGATCCAGCGAAGGAACGGGTAAAAGGTGCAGTAACTACACATGTAGCTCTGACCTGGGGTCAGGCTGGCGGACAGTGCCCACAGTGTACGGCAGCTGCTTCACATACTCAATGTGACAACCTGTTGGGCAGGAGCACAGCTTTGCTGATATGCTCTGCTTGCCAGGTTAATGGTGAAGGAAATGGAAAGTGAATAGGTCCCCCCCCCCCCGTACAGGCTGGCCAGCGCTGTCTCTGTGTTCCTTCCGCAGTTCATCTGTACTGTCAGCTGCCCTTTCCCCTGCTCCTGAAAGCCAAGGCGATGTTTCCATTAGCCACGCTCAGCTGCATCCGTGCCCAACTGTTGGAGCTCAGCACACTCCGAGGTGGGCTGTGCTTCAATGCGTTTCCTCGGTTTGGTTCAACGTGGAAGTATTTTGGCAAAACTAGAAAACCAATTGCCCCCTCGCACCACGCGAATTTACGCTGTAAGACGGCAAGCCCTTAAAGAACCATAGCAGCTGCCAGAGCTCATTTAGGATATGGACAATAAAAGGTGTAGACAGCAGTGCTTTGCTAAAAAAAAAAGAAAAAAGAAAAAAAGGAGCATAATGCTGGAAAAAACTGAACTGCAAGCTGAGCTAATAGCAAACATGACATTTCATATGCCTGGCAACTGATCAGTGGCACTTTCATTTCAAAAGAAAATTACAATCACTAAAGTTAATGAATGTCTAACCAAGAGACTTTGTCTTTTTTTATTCCATTCTCAAATTTTCAGTTAAATGCTCTTCAAAACAAGTTGGGCATTTCTAGCGTTCTTTAAGCCGCAGCCCTGAGCGCGCACGAGGTTGTGCTTTAGAGAAGATGTCGGATGACTTTCATTAGCCGCTGTGTTACCGCTGCCTGACGTCCCTTTTAAGAACCATCTCCATGCCCTTGAGGTCACAGTGAGGTCAGGGGTGGGGAAGAGGGGCGTGTGCGTAGCAGGTAGGGTGACACTGACTGGCAGCTCAACTAATTTTTCGTGTCAAGTTCGAAAATGAGATAAACAAAGACAAACCAGGCTTTCAAAATGAACATGTCACTCCTGGTTTCCCTGATAAAGGGTCTCTTCTGAGAGCCTCTAACAAACCTGCACACTGCTAATAGGTGTTCCATCTGGAGAGAATGAACAGCTCTGCAAGCAAAAGTCAATTTAGGTCCTTATTCCACCAAATAATAAAGCAAGTTCTTGGCTAAGATTATCATAAATAAAATTTAAAAATGAAAGGAAAAAAAAAAAACAGGCTGAACTGTACAGCAGGTTTCAACTTTCATTAAAATGAAGAGTTAAAGAAAATGTAGTACAGCATAGTATGGGACAAATTCCAGCGGTTAACATTTTAACTGTACCTCAAAGACCTCAAATAGACCACAAATATGAAATAACTTTCCACCCTATTCTACAAAATCCCTCAAAAATGCATTTTAACCAGTTTTAACATTTATGCATTCATTTAGCTAATATTTTTCCCAAAGTGCCTTGAAATGTTAGGTCTGTATATAAAGCAAACCATTTACCCATGTATACAGCATGGTAATTTTTTTTTTTTTCTTCAATTCAGGGTGGTTGCCTTACTCAAGGATGCTACAGCGGTACATAACACTCAAACCTGGGTCTTTCAAAGGATTTGACTGCAAAAATGATGGCTAACCACTATTCTACCTGCAGCTCCAGTTAGAGGTACGTTTAAACAAAACCTTGGTACTCATATCTATAATATACGTGGCCACAGCAGGGAATAAAACTGCAGAAGGACACAGTAAATCTTGCATGTAACAGTTATGAAGAACTCTATTCTGCACTGACACTTGAGACAATCGTTCAGTGCTCAGTGTTTACTCACCAGAAAAGCCAGCTTATGAGTTAATGCGCTTCCGTAAAGAGAAGAAAAGAGCCCAAAGACAAGAGCTACTTAGAAGAAGAGTCATATTGTCTTTCCAATTAAGTCATCAAGCACCACGTCTTCTTTGCTCATACAACGGAAATCAATACCAGCAGATTGCTGCAACCTCTCTGGGACTGTGACTGCCCAGGTGTGTAACACAAAAATTCAATGAGGCCACGGTGAAGTTAATACAAGGTGGGTGAATATAAGACGTGAATGCTCGGAAAGCGGGCTGGGTTTTGCAGTACGTCGAAATGCTGTGCTTTTACTGAGAAGCTGATCTTTCTTTACAGGAGTTGCAGAGGGGGGGAAAGCTTGGAGGGTTGTGAGAGGGGCAATTAAAGAGGCCATGGAGTGTTCCCAGTGTACACCTCAAATAGCCACTCTGCTACTGAAACACGGCTTAATGGAGTCTGAGACGGAGGGTCCCGCAAATACAGTGGAATCACAGTTTGACATCTCCACAGAACAAAGAAAGAGAGAGAGGGAGAATGAGCAAGCATGTCCCTGGTCCTGCACGGTCCAGTCTGGTCTGTCACCGGCACCTGAGGACCACGCGGGACCCCATCAATCCTGCCGTCCCTCTAATGGGCCGAATGGGCTCTGATAGACTGAGGTTAATTACTCTCATATCTGCGCAGAAGGAGTGGACGCCCTGGTGCCGGTTGTGCCGGGCTGGCCGTCACATCAATCACCCCCCAGCCTCGGAGGAGAGACGGGCTCACAAGGCCAGATGAATGACTTTAATATCCAGCAGCACGTCACCCCTGCTCTCCACCCTAACCCTAACAGGTTATCTACAGCAACCAACTTTAATAAAAACCGAGCTTATCTCAGAGATGGCTTTGGTCACCTACCTCCATGCACATACACACAAATAAAGTGCAGCTGACACAAATTATTTGGTTAACCTGGCTACTTGTCTTGGAAAGCTATGGTCTATTAATCAAGTTTTACTACAAAGTAGTCTTCTGGGCTTTACTTGGAATGCTCTCGACTAAATTGCCCTCTTAATCGTTGTATTACAGTGTTAGGTGGGTAGTGTCTCCGCAGTCCCTGTTCAGGGGTTCATTTGAGAATTTAACAAGGTGGGCTTATTGGTTTGTTGCTCGGTCTATCCATTACTTCGGCGTGGCCATTAGTGCGCGCTGAAGCTGCCGTTTTAAAAGATGCTCCAAAATTTGGTTTCTGTTAACTTCCACTACCAAGCAGAGTAGAGGGAACTTGCGGGACGAGCTAAATAATCCTGCAATACTTGTACATGCATAATTAAACAGACACAGTGCACTACTGCATTTTATAGCCAAGTTTCACAAACAATAAGTACCACAAGCATTACTAGTAGATGCCTAAAGGGTAATATTACTACAGTGAGGACTGGTAACGCACTATAGTGTGTGCTGTACTTCTAGTAAGGAGGACTGCTGCTAGTATCAAAGGTAACTGTGGACAAAACAGACACTGGAGTGAATCCTAAAGGGGGTGTCCTTGGCTCCCACATACACCTGCTCACTCGCTGGCTGAGCGAATGGACCACGACTTGAGTAAAATGACATGCAAAGAAGCCCTGTTGCCGGAGGGCAGCCTGAACAAGGGAGCGATTTGGGACGCAGCCCGAGACTCATTCAGGCTGAACAACTGCCAGAAAAACAAAGGAAACAGGAAGGCATCCGCCTGCTGTGGGTTACCACACGGTTACTTAAACCAATCAGAGACGAGGCTTTATAGACGCATAAAATGGGGAAGGAAAAAAAAAAAAAACCACCATGTTGTTCCTGTTTTAGTTTGTTTGGTTTTTTGACCTTCAGTCAAAAGACCCGAACTCTACGTAACAACTCATAATACAGCATAAAATGCTGTCCCAAGGGTGTGTGTGTGTGTGTGTGTGTGTGTGTGTGTGTATATATTTATACACACAGGTGCACTCATGAGAACTGGAGAGACTGAAGCACCAACTCTGAGCAAGGCCTTTAAGACAAGTGTGTGGAAGTGTGTGTTTTAGGGTACAATTCAAACAGAAGCCCTGCAAGCTGCGGTTCGCTCTGACCGAGGCGCTTGAATACACACGGCAGCCACTGCGTGTCACTGCATCCGGGAGCGTGAGCGCAGAGTCATTAATTAAAACACCTGCTCCAAATGTAGGCTTGGGTGGAGGGACTTATTAGGAGGGGAAATAAAATAAATACTTCTTAGTTAGATTATTATCTGGCTCACGCTTACCTTTCTGCGCAAGAGCAGGAGGGAGAACTCATTTAAAAGTGTGGCTGCATTAATCACAGAGTGGAATCAAAGTATGATAATCACCTGAATACTCTATTAAAATAAAACTGCCAACCCAGGGGAAATTTTACCTTACTCTTTAATTGTTTTGAGGCTTTGATAGGCTTTTTAATCTAAGATTAATTTATGCAATTTTAAATAACTCAACATATGATTAATAAGCTTGAAAATTAAAAGGAGTCTAAAGCAATTATAACAAGTGGCTGGCCATCACCTCATTAGATGGTGTTGGGGAAAAAAAAATGCAGCTGAGATGTGTGTGTTCGTGTGCGGAAAGAGGGACATGCAAGTGGTCCTAGGGCTGTGTGTCTGTACCAGCACTCAGAGGTGCAAGGGAGGCTGGAAACTTGAGGCTCACATGTGGGAAAAGCAAGAAAGCAGAAAGAAGGAGAAAAAGTACCAGGGTCAGAGAAATAACTGGGGCTTTGCAGATTTGCATACTAATGATCGACTCCCACTGGAAGCAGGCAAAGGTGATGGTGGCGGAAGGGGTGGTTTACAAGTGCTGATCGTTCACTAAAACAACACCTACAATTCAACCAACATCAGCCGAGGACAGCTTGCCCAAGAACAGGGGAACGTGCGACTCAAACGTCATATACCTTTAGTGGTGGAGGTGCTGCCCATTGGCACACTGGTTAGAGCTGGGAGGCACTCTGTGATGTTAACACCCGTTAGTGAGAAGGACTGAAACAAAAATGAACTGAAAGAAACAAACAAATGTTTAAAGAAACCACCATTTCATCTCAGCAAAATGTGCAAACGCAACACAGGGTGATAAAAAAAAAAAAAAAAAAAAAATCCTGCACTGCTGTCCTCCACAGTGCCAGGACAGATCAGCTTTAATTGGAGATGTTTGTCTCTTTGAGGGTCTGCCCCCAGGGCCTGACCCCCCCACCCCCATTTCTAAACTGAACACTAATTTCACATGAGGGGGGGGGGGGTAACAGGAATCCTCTCCAGGTTTGGAGACTCACCATGACTCGAAAGGCGGGACACGTGGTGTCCCTTTGTCACAGCACGGGGCTCATCTGCCACATCTGGGCCTGGGTGGTCTCTGGGGATAGCTGGGACAAAGGTGCTAAAAGGCTGTGTGACAATGAGGGTGCACCGTGGGGACGGGGGAGAGGGACGCTCTGCCATCGAGGACAAGGCATGTCAATCACGGCACAATCGCATACAGCAACAGCGTGCACGTGAGCATCTCCACTGTCCGCCTTTGTTTCCCTTGTCCATCAACGGAGTCCCATCAGCCTCGCTGTACCAAAGCCCACTCATTGAAATTGACACCAAAACTAGAACTTTAAAGGATACAGTCAGATTGAAGCCTGTGGTGGTGACATGTTTAGAAAGTATAATAATTATCATGATTATGATTATTATTAGTACTTTGATTATTTCGCTACGGCAATAAAGACCCCACCGTCTTTAAATAAAATCCTCATTCTGTGTGCAGTCATGTATCAATCAGTGCTCCCTCCTATAGTGGCATTTCATGGTAACACTACTATTTTAACAATTTGAGTAATTTGTCATAACTTATTACATTAACATCTTTTAAAAAACATTCAGTAGATGTATTTGACATCCACAAAACTGTTTTCTGTGTTTAATTAATCTGTTTTATGTTGTACACAAACAGTTTTCAAGCTGTGTGTATGCAATATACAGGATCTGAACGCTCTGTATCTAGAATTCACTATAACGGCTCTTGAAAATTAATGCCTGAATATCAGCATCTGAATAGAAACTTGCTGTAAGAAGTTTTTATCCAAAGTTTAGCCATAAAAAAAAATACAAAACATGAATATAAATCAAAATAAAACAAAATATGAACAGCTCAACACTGTACAGTATGATACAGTGTGTTTTAATAAAAAATATTATATATATTCTAACAAACTATGGTGCTACAAATTTTTTTGGAAGTGCCAGGCCAGGCTTGCACTTCCACAAAATCAGCAATTTCCCCCAGTTTTACTTTATCTGAACACATTTGTGCTGCATCACCACATTTACAGTGGATTTAATTTTTTCAATAAACCTATTTATCGAAATGGCAGTTGCTGTGTCAAACAAAGACGTGGGTGCGGTGGGTTACTTTGACGCACATTTTATTTTTATTCAATACGTAATTACTTTGAACACCAGCCCCAAACCCCACGCACATGCCCTCTCATTTCTCGCGCATGCTGCAGAGGGCTTCGGTGGCGGGACCAACATACGAAATGTCCAGTATTGTCCATTCTGTACCATGCATTAAAACATGCAAATTGATGACATCATTAAGTGTTTTTTAATTAGGTAATGGTGTCTACAATGTTTTATCATACTGAAATCTTGGGTTGATAGTTATATAGGTCTTTTCCGATGGGCTATTTAAAATAATGGGAAATACACATTTGGTATCCAATGTGTTTTCAAGAACGAATTAGATTTGGATACCGAGGGATTCCTGCATTGCGTTAATGACCTCTTATAGTGCTGTTTCATTAAGCTCCATTTCTCAAGAACACACCTAGAACACTGAGGTATTATTGTATATCTGAGATGGTGAACGTTTCCTGATATGTACCATCACCCTACTCACTCCAAACACCACAAGTTAGAAAAAGCCAAAAGGTCACTTTTGAACAGGAGGACTGTATTTTTACATGAAAGGCTGGTAGCTCATTTTGATTCATGTACCAAAGACATTTCTTGATCTCCAAACCAGACAGCACCAACAACACAGACACCATCAGGATGGAATAGCCACACACAGTACAGACACACTAAAGTAATTTAAGTGAAGTCAGGTCAAAACACACCAACATGCTCTAGTGACAAATGTGGATTAGTGGAAAACTAGCAGACTGTCACTACCCTGACAGACAGAGCTGCCATGATGCATATGTTGTCATTTTCCAACAAACTGGGGGGACATACAACATCATTATCCACACACATCCCGAGAAACATTAACACGGCCAAGCTCAATTAGGCTTGAGCTGATACTTTACTGGAGACTAACTTGTCATTAATGATTATTCATCATGGGGCCGCTGTTCTCCAAGAAGGCCACTGCTGTACACACAAATGCATTGCTTCCCAAGCTGGACGGCACCTATGGTAGTGGGGCAAGTGCATGAGCGTGTGTTTCTCCTAGCAAGGCAATTCATGCAGGCCGTGTATATTCTGCAGTATGTAGTAACACTAATAACTGGATTGATACCAATAATAATAATAACAATAATAATAATAATGGAATAACAGTAATAATAACAAATGCCTTAGCGAGTCTGCTGAGAGGCAGAGGACATTATCATAAAGACACAATTTGCTTGTTTTGCAGGCTCTGCTGGGGGAACAAGCCCAAGAGATAATAACTATTAGTAAATCACAGCGCTTTGCCAGAATCCAGCTGTGGCGGCCCCATTTACATACAGATAGAATGGGTATAGATAGTTAATATGTATGCACGATGGAGGGGACCCATCCCTCCCAGCTCTCGGAAGAGACAATCAGCCGCTCGCTTGCAGACGCGCTGATCGTCGGTCGCGTGGCCATGACCTCATCTCTTTCTCATCACAGTGGCAAAGCAACGGGAGCTGTGGGGGGAATTTGCCCAAACACAGGCAACAAGAAGGGTGCAAACCCCTCCCTACAACCCCTCAGCCCAGGAGGCATGGATAAGATCCTACTTTGACTGCGCTGGAATGGAGATTAGGTCTGCCCCCCTGCTGTATTCTGTGTGTACATATACTGATATAAATCAGAAAGCACATATGGAAATACCAAGGTCTGAGTATCTTATTTTATTTTGAGAACTTTAGCGGCCATATTTAACCCGCTACCGTATTAACATGTTATGCTTCATTATCCTGACCTGTAGACAGGAAGCAGAAAGGGACCTGATGGCCTAACGAAAGTATTTCTCATGTTACTGAGCTGACCTTGTCCTTTCATATCACCCTTTTATAAGGCAGGGGTTATCTGTAGTGCTTTTGACCGGATGCACTGAGGAAGGAGACGAAACTCTCACTGCACCACAGTTCAATCAAACTCAAGTTTTATATAGCCAGAAGAGAGGCCACGTAAACTATCATACAAGTTAGTGGCATATTCATCTGGGTATAGCTGGATGCATGCAATATGCTGTGGGATCACATCGTTTCAGCACCCAGACACATGTCAGTCTCATAGCTAATCTTTTTTGAAGGGATGGTCCTGTAAGTGGAGTATGACAGTGATGACAGGAAGGTCCTGTGGGTGTTCTGTTGTAGACAGCTTGAAATCCCACAGATAA
Source organism: Heterotis niloticus (assembly GCA_018136845.1). NCBI lineage: Eukaryota > Metazoa > Chordata > Actinopteri > Osteoglossiformes > Osteoglossidae > Heterotis > Heterotis niloticus. Next base: position 9,083,994 of record CM030904.1, read on the forward strand.
GGGGGAACCCCCCAACACTCTCACTGCGTGTTGTGGGTGCAAACAGGCACTCTGCGTCATGTACGCATTTACACCTTCGTTCTCCATGGACTGTGCCCTGTTAGGTCCCAAAATGGCATAGTGGCTTTTAAAGGCAGGAGGTGCTAATTGCTGAGGCCGTGTGTGCCGGCACCACATCACAGACTTCCATCAGGTGTGTGAGCAGAGCCGGACGTGGCAAAGGCACTCTTTAAAGGACTGCTGCCCCCCCCCCCCCCCCCCCCCCCATCTTAACTCCCCCCTTCCCGAATTGCAACAGTTCACACGACATGCGCGAAGTCTTACAAAGTCAGACAACACTGCTCAAAAAAGGTTTATCTGCACCACTGAGACGGTGTGTAACTTGAAGGCGAAGTTTTACCTGGGCTCCATACAGAAAACAAATTGCACCAATATCAAGTACTCATTGTCACAATTAAATACCACACATTTCGCACACAGACAGACAACATTTTTCCAACTTGTACAGTCCTCCCGAGCCTGGCCCACCGACAGAAGAAAACTTCCACGTGTGTGGCATTAAAGGTGAGGTAACCTTAAAAGTAGGGCCGTACGGAAAAGAACCTGTGCCCCGGAAGGCCGTCGGACTCCGCCTCCACCCTGTGGCAACCCTGCTGTATTTATTCTGCACGCCTGCTGTACGTGCCCTGTATCCTGCCCCATCAGCCCCCCCCTAATTGCATTTTGCCCTTAATTTATTGACGGCTTTCCACCGCTAATCACAGTCAGATGCCGCGGGAGCCAGCGCCGGCAGCAGCACGCCTTATAATTATTATTTACAAATTCTACTGGAGGCCCCGTGTTATTTATTTCCAACAGCTTGTTCATTGTCAAATCAACAAATCTCCACCAAATAAAATAACCTGTTGGGAATTGCTCTCTCTCCTCGGCAGGCTGGCTGAAAACGCCCTCTCTCCGGCAGCCTCGGCTCCGGGGGAGAGGACTGCTCCGCGCCCCTCAGATACATGCGGCAGGAGGAGGAGCAGTCCTAACCTACTCACACTTGTACTGGGTGTACATTCTGGATGCCGATCGTTGTAGCTTGTGGGCGGTTAAAGATTGGACCACTGGCAACAGATGTAGCAGGTCAGAGACACTCACCATGAGGTTGTTTGGCGCCGGCCGCTCTTTGGGTTGTTTCTTCATGCTGCCAAGGCAACAAAAAAGACGAGATTAGTGGTAAGACTGGAGGTTAATTTCTTTCTGTAATGGAGTCACCGCTATGTAGTTCTGGGTATGTACAGTGTCTCCTGAAAGGATTGCCCCATTGATTATTTCCCATTTTACTCTGATGCAAGGTCAAATATTAATAAACTGGATTATTCGTCTATACACAGAACTAGTATTTTCAGAATGAAATTAAGAATTTAAAAGTTCACAAATATATTCAAAATAAAAGTCTGACAATTACTTAAGCAGTCACCCCTTTGCAGTAAATAAAATTGTGGTAGGGCGTATTTAGTTTTCAGAAGAAATCACAGTACACTGTAAACAATGTCCAACAGGGAAGATATGGAATCCACCTGTGTTCAACTAAACCAGACGCTACCAGGATCAAAAAAAAAAAAAAAAATTAGATGGGAAGGCCAGTGGTCAGCAAATACACCAAGAGATTAGTGCTGTACACAAACAGTTGCGTAACAAAGTGGTAAAAACGGCAAAGGCCAACCTTAAGTCATGGCTGGACTTCGCCAGAAGTTACAACATACTTTGAAACCTTCACAAAGATTCTGTAGTCTCATTAAACTATAGTTCAGTTCTTTGGCTCAAAAGCAAAATGGATGTCACCAATCACAGCACATCAGTCAGGTAACACTATCCTGGTTGTTCCTCAAAGCTATGCAACTGATTTTTGGCAGTAGGAGAAGTTTGTTGCCATTAAGAACAAGACTGTCAAAACCAAAAACAAATGCTGCAGAGGACACAGCTTCAGCTGGCAAGAGATCTACATTTATAGTGAACAGTGATTGAAATCACGACAAAAAATATGCTTAAAAACGGGTCAAACTACTATAGAATATATGTATGCATTGTAACTTGGCAATTGCGCGTAATGCACACAAAGCTAAATTTCCAAAACATACAATGCTTATAAAATATACTCAATAAGACAGAGCTGTAATTGCTGCTGAAGGTCTAAGAAATATCGACTCTGAATGTAATTATTTTCATAAATCAGTCTTTCATTTTTATTTATCTGTACATGCTTCATAGTTCCTACTGCTGTCCAAGGCAGAAATGCTTGAGCTTTAAGTGAAAACACATATGTAGGCCTCAGCAACAACACCTTTGATTTACTGGCTCTGAGAATTCACCCCAAGCTATCTTTAAAAAGATTTGTTCTCAATACTTCCCTTTATTAGCCAAACAATTAGGATAATGTTTAAATGATACCCCTTAAACCACATGCAATTACATCATTTTTATTGCACGGTGCCATAAAGGGAGTGAGTGAATTTCAAGCTCCACGCAGCCGCCTATGGTGCCACATTACACGGGGAAAAAAAAAAGCTAAGAGGCACTGGCAGTAGAGCCATTGTGTAGTGTCATTATACCTGTACCCTTAAAAAAGTCCGTATTATCACAGCATCATCATTTTTTTAATCAAAATGGCATTTAGGAGTTGACTAATTGGTTGTAATTGGGCCTGCTTGGCCCAGTTCACCTGAGCACGTGTATATTTGTCATTTCGACCTAGATAGGGGATATGAGGGATTAGAGGAAGAAAAGAAACATTTGGAGGTAACCGGTTTGCAGTGTGATGAATTATGCATGCTTGCCATTGGGCTAATAATAGACGGGTTGTGCAGCACCAGGGCTCTCCTTGCCGGCATCAGTTGCATTTGGGCGCCAGGTGACCCGTTTGTGTAAATAAGGCTAGCGGAGAGTAAACAGCAGCTGGCCCACTCCGCAACCCTACCCCCACATCCAAACCTACACATCTGGATGCTCCTGGAAAACCACAAAGGTGCTGGGAAAGACCCAGATCAGCAGCTGGTGGGTGTCAATGGTACAGCATACTGGCAGGGGTCAACAGACCAGGGACAAAAGCAGTGTAAATATTTTCTATTTTTTTTTTTTCTTTCCCCAAGTACTGTTTAAAAAAAAAACAAAAACAAAAACAAAAAAAAAAAAAACACAAATCAGAGTCAAATTATTCTCATGGAGTCAAGGGAAGGTAATGTCCTGTCCTCGATTGTGAGATGGTGCTGGTTACACCTCCTTGTGTCCAGTATGGTGAAAATAATTACTCTAATTTTTAATTTTGAAACCAAACAGTTGGGCCAACAGTCAGTCTACGGATTTTCACAAGTGTTTTATTTTTGTTAAATAGGGGACAGAAACACAGTTGCCTGCCACCAAGATTAATTTGCAACAAACATGAAATTCAGCAATGGTCTTGTAGCTCCAAATGTTTAAAAAAAAAAAAAAAAAAAAACATTCCACAGAAACGTATTGCTCTGCCAAATGAGCGTCTTCATACTGCTAACATGTTTGCTGCTGCTGTATATATACACTTGTATGAGGAGGCACGGTATTACAGCGAAGAGGAAAAAGTACCATTTTAGTGAAGACATGTAAATTTTCTTACCACTGTGTGATGAAGTGAATAAACGTCTCACTAAACTGTCCCACGGGAAGGACTGGAGGGTCCTACGGGAGGAGAAACCACAGAAAGACATGTATTTCAGCGAACAATATAACCACGTTGAAAATTAAACTGACAAATCAATATCTGAACATAACTAAATGGTAAAATATGTAATTAAATATCCTCTTATATCTTTAAAATTACACAGACAGGCTGGCAAATTGGACACAGTAATCTTAAAACACTAACAGAGCATTTGGCCTTGGAAAGGGATTTTCAAGAAATGAGGGACCATTGTGTAGTATCTCCTGTCAATAATGCACCCTGGTTTTTTCATTTTTCACAGCACCTGAACCCCCTATTGATGGCCCACGACAGTTAAGAAGGCATTTATGTAAATGACTCTAAAAATCTAAAGGAGGCACTGAACAGCAAGAACGACTTCACCGAAATAAAACGCGTACGAGGAAAGGACCGCAAAGCCAGGAAAGTCCGAAATCCGTAGCTGCGCCATCGCTGCGTGTATACAACCCAGGGAGAGGAAACTGGAGATGAAGGTAAGGGAATTGAGGCCGGAGGAGACGACAGGGCACCCAGGGACAGTCGAAAGGAGAGGTGAAGGTGGAGGGAGCGAGAGAGAGAGCGAGAGAGAGAGAACTAGTGGACTGTGAAGGAGGATCCTCACTAGGAGACAGAAAGAGCACTCTGGACAAGAGTGTCAACTTCAAAGTGCATGGACAAACACTATGACCCAGGCTAACACTCATTTGGTGGCAGTGCCACTACCCGCAAAAGCGAACACCAACAGCGAGCATCTCTACCACCGATGCGGGATAAAATTCAGTTTGCTTACAGTATTAGGATATACACTAAAAGTATAAAGAAAATGCACCCACAGACATAATATAATACCTCCATTTCCACGTCAGCAGCTCAGGGCCACCAAGTACATTCGGGCTACCTCCTTACAGTACTTGGCAGATGGTAAAAATCTAATTGCCTATGCGATTACAGAACATCACAAACATGGATGACCCTCCCTCGGATCTTGAGAGCGCTCATTTTCAGAAGCTCGGCGCTCTCGGTCACCGTGCCGCCCTGCCCGCCGTCCGGCCTGTGTCTTGCATTTGGAGGCCGCGAGCCGTGTCGTGTACGACAGCCGTGCCCGAGAGAGCGCTTTGACGCCCTCGCTCCCTAGACGACATCGGGAGGAGGAAACTAATCAGCAGCGAATCGGTTAGGCGACGCCTCACAAAGACGCTGCTCCCCTGTTAAAGAGCGCGTTGAGCGAGCCTTTCGCGGCCTCTCTTCTCTCACGCGAAAACCGCAGAGAGCAAAGGAAGGCGAGTTTCCTCCCTCAAAAGCAGCGCGAGGGCAAAATTCCAAATTCAAGAGGGAGCCGACATCAGACCACCGTGCCAGGACCGTGCGGGAATAGGCTGCAAAAAAAAAAAAAAAAAAGAACTCAGTGCTGCGACTGTCTGTCTACGTAATGAAATTAACGCATAATAGTGCTTTAACGGCCATCTCATTAAAGTTACAGCACACACAGCAGCAGAGCTGACGGAAAGGGAGGGGGAGGAAAAAGCAAACAGAATTCAAGCCTCCATCTGATCTCATTTGCTATTAAAAAAGCACCTTTCGGCAGCTTTCCCTTTCGCTGACAGTCCGCTCAAAGTACCTCTCAAAGTATGATACATGCACCTATTTAAATTAACAAAGGAATGACTTATTTTAATCTCGCTGTGCTCTGGAGTGCTGCAGTCGCTTGGATGAGCAATATATCATTACGTACAGCCCCTCGAGCGCTGCGGGCTACGCAGCTCAGCGTGCATGACGTTTAGAGGGAGCCAAACAATTACCCCGGCGCGTAGCTCTGTCACAGACGTGCATGTATTCATTATGGCAGGAGTGGGGGCAGCTTTGATATGTCACAAGTGAGGGGATGATGAAAGCGCGCCTGCATTATGCGGCGGCCGTCATTACGCGCCACTACAGACCGACACAAACCTCAGAATCCCAGCCTCTCCTCCACACAGTGCCAGGGGTAAATATACATGTAATTGTCTGGGACCAATTATCAGGGAAGAAAAAAAAGATCAGTAATTACACAAAGAAAAAATTAAGCCCAACTCTTATTAGTACATCGTTTGCTATTCACTAATAGGGATGAGAGAGAGAGAAGGGGGGGGGGGGGGGGCGACTACGAAACAGATGCACAGCTGTGTGAAAGTGAAGAATTGAGAACTGTTCCTTCTCCAGGTTTATTTTCCGCAAAACGGAGGCCAATTTTCTCCCCTCCCGCCTTTGGTGCGAGGCCCCCGAGACGAGTCGCTCTAAACAGTTTCTGAAAGGGAGAAGGAGCTCAGGCGAGGAGGACCGGAGCGACGGTGGCAGCCGGCTGAATCGCGCACACGCACTCTGGCGTCCCGCTCAGCGCTGTGCCTACCCATACACTCCCCCTGTTTATTCACTTCCTCGCCCAGACCCCACAGGCCCGGCTGCTTATTTATATCAGCATTCCCACCGCAGCAGCGAGTCGGGGCAGTATATCTCTCTCCGCTGCACACCTCCAGCTACACCACTATTAATGAGCCTCTTAAACAGACCCAATTTCATTTTATGCACAAAATAAATTCCCTCCCATAAAAACAGTCAACAGAGAATATAATTAAGCGCTCCGGATTTAATTTGGTTTAATTTCATATTCAGAGTCCGTAATCACAATAAGCACAACAGTCATAAGGCGTGAACAGTTATTTTGAAATTGCTTCGGCTACACCTCTTTGCATAAAACTGCAAAGTTATACATGTTTTAATATATCAGTAAAACTACTGATAGCAATAATTGTAATTGTAATCACTCTCCCATCAAAGCCAATAAAATAAGGTGGAATAATAGTCACTTTGCACTGCTGCCAAGTCCTCTGTGTTACAGGGGGAAGAGTTAGTCTGAGTGCGGGTGAGGGGAGTTGTTACACTTCTCCGGTGTTGTTTTCCACCCAGACCCCTTCCAGCCCTGCCCCTCACTCTCGCACTCTCTCCCTTTCTCTGGGCCGCAGTGTAGCAGCTGAACTGGATTACTCCTAGAAGTGGGTCCATGGGAGTTAATGGCTTTCATTCTCTCTGTGCAGCCTGAAAGTTTTAATTTAGTGCGAGCTCTTATTAAGCCCTTGGTCAGCTGGAATGTAGGTGGCAATCACGGGCCTCTCTTGCCATAGGGGGAACAGCGAAGGGCGATAGAAAAAATAGTTTGAGTGATGCCACTGCCTTGTGAGTAATGAACAGTTCAGCAGGGTCAACCCATTACAACTGCAACCGTTTAATTATTAATTACGCACAATCTATAAGCGAAAGGACACGTTCAGTATGTTTAATGTGTGGCTGTGCCGCCCCCTCCCTCTCCTGGCATTTTGTTATTAGCGCGTGTCAGCAAGGAGCTCAGGCAGAAAGGAAAGGCGAAGGTCCCACCCAACTCAGAGGTGTAGAAACCCCCTCCTCCCAAACACTCTCTCTCTCTCACACACACACACACACACACACACACACACACACACCGTCAGACTGCAGTTAGGCTGGGAAAAGGAAAAACAACATACTTGTATATGGATTTCAAAATAAAGTAAAGAAAGTCCTTAAAGCCTGAGATTATTACAAGTTTTTGAACTTTCGGACATAATGGGCCAGGGCTAATATAGCGCGATAATACCAATTTTGATTATATTACTTTTATTAACACAACTAAATGATGTATATTCCCATCATATAGGATTCAAGGTTTTATAAAGAATGTAACTGTAAACAGAAATATATATTGTACCAGGTAAGAAAATTTGACTTAGTAATTACATATAGTTGAAGAAGAGGTACAGTTACAGTAGATTGCACAGTTACATATGCAATTATATTATTATTCATTACCTCTTAAATAAAAAACTGTTCCTAAAATTCTATTAAATTGCAGATAATTGACTGCGTTTAATTATAAGCTGTGACAGGAAGTTTGGGGAAAAAGTGCTAACGTGAGGTGACCTAGATTGTGGTGGAGACATTTTGTTTTAACCGTGACCTTGTTCTGAAAGCGCGGCCCAGAATAACTTGGAATAACTCAGTCATCTCCTTTCTGTAGAGCAGGGAGCCTGGGTGGAGACAGAAGACCTGCTGAGGACACTATGGACACATTTAGCAGGGCTGCTGAAACATTTACAGCAGGTTTCTTGTTGCACGGTTACTTCTGAATGAGACCAGAGGCATTAAAAAAAAGTTATTCAGAAGCAAATGTCTGATTCCAAATGTTTCATTGTTTCGTTTCTAATTAATAAGTATTAATAAGAAACTGCTACAAAATGTAAGCAATAACCAAAGCGCAGCACTAAATGCTGTAAGCACGATCAGTGGAAGCATACAAAAAAAATGGAGAGCTAGAGATATAAGATAAAGCAGGCCTTGATGGGGTCACTGGAGGGGGCATGGCATAGTCCCTGACCCTAACGTGTGTTGAGAGGGGTGCAGGGTCACAAAACTATGTAAAGGGGATCAAATTGCCGTGAATCACACAAAGATCAAGGTTAATTCAACACATTCTGAGACCCCCCCCCAACATACACAACTCTCAGCCGCTTGGTCACACCACATTACCCCTGACCCGACTGAGGGGTAGAAGGGGGGCACATGACTCAATGCTTGACTTTGAAGGGGGGGGGGGTGTTGCATGGGTGACAACAACAGCTTACAATGTGTCACTTAATCATCACATTTAGACAGGTCTTGCCAAAAATTTAGCAAGGCTTCTTTGTCCTGAGACTGCCCCACCCCAAAAGTGTGTGGTATGTCTTCTCTATGCCACAACTGGGAGACTGTGCAGGTGCAAGCTGTCTTCTGTCCAAATGCAGTAGATGCCAAGGTGTCCCTGGATGAGTCTCCCTAGCATTATACCTCACCTGGCCTCTGACCTCTGGACACCAACACCTCCGTCGACAGCCTCCAAGAAGGACCAGCACCCAGAGCCCCAACCCAAAAATGTGCACACACTCTGTCTCCCTCTCTTCTTCTCTCTCTCTCACACACACACACACACACACACGCGCACACACACACACACACACACGCTCCATTCAAGCAAAGCTCTGCTGCTCTGCAAGCAGCATGGCCCAGGGCGGTTGTGGCGAGCGGCGGATTGTAAGCCTGAGGAGAGCTGCCTGCAAGTACCGTGCTTCATTAGGAAACAAAATATAAGCTTTCCACTCCATTAACAATGACTTTAGGAGCGAAAGCACATAAGACGCCGACTCACCTCATCAACGATGCATTGCAATAACTGCAGAGGCTTGAATGGGAGACAGAAAGGGAAGAAGAGAGAAAACCATATTAGCCTACATGCAATATCTTTACAGTAGATTTGCAAGGAGAATCATTAATGTAGTAAAATGTAGTCAGATTAATCAAAAGCAGCAAACTTAGGGAAACAATTCCAGCCACAATGTTCTATTATTTTTAATGGTACCAGATTTGAAAATGGCAGTTAAAATCTTGTGTATTTTTTTTCCCTGGCACAAAATGCAATTTCCAAAGTTTAAAAGGAAGCATGGAAGCGTGGGCGAGGCAGCCTTCAGGAACATGTGGGGTTATCCCACCAAAATCATAAAAGCTTACCATTAAAGATCCCTGGTTCTTCTGAATCTGAAAAGCGGAAGGAAACAGACAAGAACAGCAAAATGTAATTAGCACGTCATAATCAAAATGGCTCACATGGACACATTATGATCACTGAGAGAAAATTATTGCATCGCTGGTGGCAGTTTGTGGGCATGTGTTAACACCATTTACATAATGAAAATACACAAATGTTAATAGCCTGATTCTCATTTGTAGAAGGGTAAAGCAAGCAGAATACTAATTTTACAGAACCGTTTTACTAGTTTGAATAAATCTATGTTAAAACAGCATGTAAAAAGCCTTTGGAAACAGGTTTAACATACAAACCATTTTTCCAATGACTAAAAAAAGACCTCTATAATGGGTAGGTCTCACCTTAACAAAACAACAGGAAACATGCATTAAATTATAAGATACAACAAATTATATATAAATAAATCACATATAATAAATTATAATTAATCTAAAACATGTACTTGAAAACTACTTAGCACTTGTAACATGAGAGCTAGGACTTTTAAAGTCTATTTACTGTTTCTGAATATAGAGCAATTACACAAGAATAGCAATCAATATCATTCATTCAGAAACAAAGTTCAAATCTACAAAAATGTTACACAGATTCTATTCATTGCAGACACGTTTGTGTCAGATTACCTGTACACACAAAGCAGAGGAGCGTTTTGTGTACACAGTCTTTTGCCCCATTCATAGGGACCTAAAACTGGTCTAACATTCAGACCTGGAATGGCTGTCGACCAGAGGAGAACCCGCTGGACAAGACAAGCGGCACTTGGAGTAGCACTAGACACCAGGTGTACAGATTCAGTGGCGAGATTCTAATTTCCTCCATAGAAACAGATCAGTCTGCGCGAGCGTGAGCTCGGCATGTGCCGAAAGAGCCCTGGGCAGGGTGACATACAACTACAGGCAGACTGTACAGTATTTTCACAATTGTCGCCCCTTCATTCTACTCCAAATGTCCTGAGTCCACAAATGATTACCCCCCCTAAGCTGGAGTGTGCGAAAGAGAGTTACATCTGTGGATCCAAATCCCAAACAGAGGCAGTCCTGTGCCTTTGTGTAAGAGCTGCAGAGCCGAGGCAAAGTGTGCCTCCCTGCGAGCCATTTAGCCCTGTGATGAAGGGCCGCCACAAGCTGTGCTGGGCGTCCGCACGACCAAATAAAAGTACACCTTTCCAGCTATGAGAGGCCCCGTGAATCTTAATTCAATCAGCCCTCCTTCAAGCCCTGATTGTGTGTAGTAAATGAATTGCTCATTTTGCTGGGACTTTTGACAATGCACCGGTGGAGTTATTGATTTATTCCCTCAATTAAATAAAGCTCTGTCCCCCCCCACAGTAAATATCTAGAGACCCACCCGACACAATACCCGCACTGCCCAAGTCAGACGTTATCAGCTGGAGGGGAGAATTAAGTCATTCAGCAATGATAAAATAACTGTAACTGCAAAGCGTACACAGAATGAAAATGAAGTGTGATTTTAATTTATAACAATTTTTGTCAAGGCTTCTGCATTGTTACGATCATTATACATTTGTGCAAGCTAGTGTCTTCAACTCGCACTGAAAATTATGCTTTCAATAGACCTTTACCCACTGAGAAGTCTGTGCAACCTGCTTAGCAGTGTTTTATGCGCTTATTTCTCGACAGGTATCCAACTCCGCTTTAACAGCCTCCTTATATAAGCAATGCTGCAAAACATCCCCTGCTGAACAGGCCAGCAGTACTGTTTGTTATGTATTCAAACCAGTGTGGCAAAAACCTTGAGGGCTGATAAGTTAAGGGTCAATTTATCTTAAAAATCTTTAACATGTTAGACCTAGAGTAGGTAAAGAAAGATAGCATTATATGCATGCGGTATAATGTACAAGACAGATTCTTATTTGATGCCACATTGCTTGACAAAAACAAGCTCCCCCCCCCGCTTAACAGGAAAAAAAGTGCAGCATTTGTACTTCAGGATGCATGAAGAAGTAAAGCCTGCTGTTCCTCCTCACTGGTAAATGCTGTATAATGGTAAGAAAAGGGGCTAATTTTCCCACATTCCGCACAAATAAATACTCATTTTGTGTTTCGGTATTCAGAACAAGGATGCAAACACTGAGAGCATAATACAGAGTCAGTGACAACAATAATACAGAGAGTTGCCAGAGTTTCAGGTTCATGTTCAATGCCCCTGTTGATCTAAAGCGCAATTCCATCAAACCTCACAGAGGACAATGCTAAAGAAATAAATGCCACATTACAACAACAACATATTAAGTCCATAACTGGAAAAGAATCAGAGTTTTGAATGAGGAGAGGGTAAAGTTCGGGGCAGATGATGTGGACAAAAGCTTCTCAGGAGTACCTCACTCTTCCACCACGAGCAAAGCCTGTGGATCAGGTGCTGGAACCTCTGGGGCGAGGCTGGGTAGATATTCATGGCCAACCACTAAATCACAGAGTGCGCCTTTTGATCAATGCAACAAATTAAAAGATGGGGGAAAAAGGTTTACTAGTGGTGCAAGGGCATTCTTCTCTGGTCTCCATGGAGATATGAGTAAAGTATGTGAAAGTGAGGGCCAGCTCCTTTTGCCATCCCCTCTTCCTCATTCTTACGGAGATGACAATCCTTACAGTAAAAATGGAATTTGTATGTGTTGGCCTCTCCTGTGCTGAGTTTGGCTCTCTGCTCCTCTGTGCTGGAATTATGGTCTCTTATGATGCCTGGGGCACACTGATTTAGCAGTGACCCAGGGCATGGCCTCCTCCGGTTGACAAATTTTATCGCCACATTTTCTCAGCTCCCTCAGAGCCCCCCTCCTCCCATCTCATCTCCTTCTTAACTAGAAAATGGGATGTCTGTAGTGGGGTATCTTTTAAGATTCATAGAAAATAAGAGAGGAAGAAGGTTCATGGATACATGTCACTCCCAACTTCCCCATGCAGATAAATTTGACAAAGTTGAAAGTGAAGGATTATGGGGAAACAAATTACATCTATACTATGCCACTAAAGTTGAACAAGAATATAGTATGATGACAGAGTCAAAAGAAAGCATGTCAGATTACGGATTTAACAAAAAGTGTAGATAACTACAAAAAAAGCCAAAGTTGTAAAGGAGATTTGATGTCAAATCATACTCGTGTTGACACCATCCTGAATCCTTAGGAATAAAGTGCTCACTGAAGTATTTTACCCTTGAAAACCTTTACTAACATTTTTGCCATCTATAATGTGACAATGAAACTTTGACTCAACTGTGAAAACATAAATAATATTTCTCTTGAACACAGCTTAGCAGTAACAATTCAAATTTTTTTCAAATTCATTTTGAACTGTTAACAGATCACTCTTGCGATTACATGGATAAAAGAACACATTTTGATGCTAGGTGATAATTTCAGTAGAAATGGGCACATAAATAATGTGAATATTGAGGAACAAGAACTAGAGAAAGATGAGGTCACATAAGCATAGCCCCAAGATTCCTAATGTAGTTATCACCATAAACCCTTGAACAGCCAATAACTAAATAAAATGTATTCATCTTCAACCATGTATTGTTATATGACTTTAATATGCTGTACCTTTACATAAAAAGGCTAATCTTTTTATTTCTTGAGCACCTAAATGCATCTATTGACTTTAATGACTGTACCAGCATGGCTTAATGTGATCAAGTTGCAGAAAAAGGCTTGAATGAAAAGTACACATCATGCTTTCAGCAAGAACATGGGTTATACTTAACTGTGGATATTTAAATTTGTAAAAGATTTTTTTTTATAGTGATGTATAGTTTATAGTCACTGTAAGTGACCAAATTATTTATGTGTGACTAAATGGATAAAAAGGTTAAAGGGTGCATCATCTAAAAGTAAACTGCTACTCGAAATCTGATTTTGTTCTAATGTGGATATGTTCAATTTTATGCACAAATTCAGTGTAAAAAATTTAGTTGGATTTTGTTAGGGCCCAACTAACAGCCTGAAACACCTACTTGCTCATTTTCTTTACAAACAGCATATGTAAAAAAAAAAAAAAAAAAAAATCTGATCACACAAAAAGATTATTTGATAAACCCTCACAAACTTAGAGAGGAAATAGGCAGATCTGTATGCATTCATCATACACACAAGCATTCAGAAACATGTAGATAGAAAAGAGGGGGGAGAGGGGGGAAAAAAAAAAAAAAAACAAAACTTTGTGCATGTATTTCTGTTTTTTTCTGATTGCATTACTCAAGGAAGAGAATAATCTCAAAAAATGTCTTTGAAATGTTGATGGGTAATGATATAACATCATTTTAGTCAAATATATTTGAGAAGCCTCTGGAAATCTTAATGGGAAAAAACAGAAAGAAATCTAATCAAGAGAAATAAAAACAGCCAGAGAACACAAAGGCAACATTCAATCAGTAGGCATTGCGCTGGCGGCTGTACACACATCAGATCAAGTCTGGTGTCTTCAAAGATTTTCAGAGCGAACCATAAAAAACTCCATTAACTCCTGACAAAGAATGCAAATTAATCACAACATGGGGTGAAATGGAATTAAAGACCCTTTTCTAATCAATGACAAGGCAGGATGAAAACCCTCTTCCCCCACCCCTCTTGTGCCCCCCCTTACCACCTTCACTACCCAGTCTCTACACTGGCAACACCCAGCTGGACCCCCCAAATGGAAGGGTACTATGGTGCCCAACAGTGACCGAATGCCCTGTCCTAAAACACAACACCCCTGCTTTCTATGGCAACCCTCTCAAAATGGCACAGGGAGGGGGACTGGGGGGGGGGGATTTTTAAAAACAAAAAAAAAAAAAAAAGGGGGGGGGGGGGGGGGCAGCTCTCATGCAAATCTCAGGTGCATCCAATTTGTTGGGGGCGCTCCGTGGCTGGGCGCACGGCTCTGCGGCTCTGCGCAGACAGATGCACAGGCCCGCGTAAATGACAGCTCCGGCCTGAGGACGTGTGCTCGCCGCGGCGCGGCCTGGTACAGCCCGCAGGTGAACTGTCTGCAGCACCATATGGAGCGGGGAAAATTAACAATGAGATGAGAATCGCTTCGGCGGCAGGGAGCCTCTCTGCTCGCTCCCGCCGCCTGTCTGCTCCAAATGAAATTCAAAAACGTAGAAAAGAGTGAGGAGGGGGCAGGAAGAAGTAATAAATTAATGGGGTGTGAAAACATTCAACATTTTAACACAACACCGGCGGCACTGTTTGCACACACACACAAAAAAAAAGTTTTTCCTTTACACTTCAGGTCATTTTGAGGTAATTTATTAATCATGGCCTGTCTTAAGTACACTACAAGACAAAGGATTTTCTCCAAGCTTGTTTCATAAACATACTTTGTCAGCCTAGACCACATTTTGCCCCCCTACAGAAAAGACCACCACCAGAGAAACAGCTGATGTATTCCAACTGTGGCCTTAGGCAGTCTACAGTGCCAAGGAGGAGGGAGGGGCCTTCAATGCCACCACCCTCTGTTCATGTTATTTACCAAAAAGGGTCCCCCAATACTGTATGTACAGGAACAGGTGTGACAAGCATCATGAGCACAGTATACTCAACACCACTTTAGGTTTTGGTTCAGACTCTGTTTTTTTCTGTCATTTAGGGACTAACCTCATTTCCTGATGTCTTATCACAGATTTGAACATACACCAAGCTCAGCAGTTGAAAAGATGTCGATTTTTCATACTGAGAGGAAATGCAAATGTCAGAAGTGATAGAAATACCCTGAGCCAAATCTCATTTCCTTGCAGCCCAACAGTAAGCAGACACACACACACGTTTCAGGGAACTGCTTCAGTTATCATCATACACCTGTCTCCATGTGGTCAGATACTACGACTTAATTCAACCAGTTTCTCGATTTTTTTTTTTTTGGACTGGATTAATACAAAAGGCAAGGTCTGTTTGTTTCCTTTGCATCTGTCCTGAAACAGGATGAAGTGCTTTGGGAACATGCTTACTCTAAACACAACCTTTGACTCCGCCATTCTTGTTGTGTCCCCCTCCATGAATGTCAGGAGGAAAAGGAGAACGTGTTTGTCTGTGAGAAGTTGTTCCTTCCATAGGCCTTCCTCCATGAGGAGTGGCCATCGTCACCATCCAGAAAAGGGCAGGCAAACCCACCAAGACCACGTCCCCCCTCTCTTCTTATTCAATAACCATGTTTGTGTCAGCACCGCCACATAATCCAAGTGTGCATACATTAGTTTATGTAATAACACAATGAGGATTAGCATGATAATGGCTGGTGTTAATAGATGCTGCAGGAGCGGAAAGCGACAGCACTTTGAAATGAGAAATGCCCCGGGCTGTCGGCTCGCAGACACACAAAGCGTCGGGGAATATCCACAGAGGCTTGCAGTGCTGCTCCTGCACGCTTAAATAACAGGGGGGAAAAGGCAGCTTCTCCCCAGCCACCTATAGACTGAGATGGCATTATACTGTCTAAAGGCTGCAGGCCTCCAGGACAGCATTATTAATTGTGTGCAAATGGCCCACCACCATGATGCATGCATCCAGTGCCTGGGAGAGACATCCCTTCTGACATCTATCCACAGTTCAGTATCAAAATAATATCCCTCATTACAAAAACACTGAGTGCAGAAAAACGGATTCTTATTGCTCTGTCACAGTCTTAAAACCGCCCATCTCCTTGCATGGTCTCCAATAAATTTTAGCTATTTATAAGTTTGCATACTTAATCTATAAATTTAAACAAGGAAAAGTAAATGTTAAACCTTATTTAAATCCCGGCAACAGCAAGAAATATATATATATATATATATATATATATAAAAAAATTTTAAAACCCCACAACGCATTAGGCAACTGGTTGTAGTGACAAACAACTTATCAGATAGCTGAGAATTTTTTCAGTTTCGATTCAGCGGTTTCCCGGCTGCTGCAGCAAAATTGAAATTAATAAAGGGCTTATTTAAATTCCTAAAGAGATTTTGAACAAACATTATAAATTTCACATTTGTTTCTATAAAAATGCACTCCAGAACCAGCTGACAACTTATGACTGATTTATGCAGAATTTCACTAGTGCCACCATTAAAGTAGAGATGAAAAGAAAAACTAGGGGAAAACAACAGCATCATAACACAATATATCTGATATGTGGCAGCCAATTGCAGTCCTCCATTCTCTATGGTTTACCACATCTGACATTTTATAAACGAAGCAAAAAAAAAAACAAAAAAAAAAAAAACGCTTACCTGTGGGTACGGGAATGTTCCAAGAGCCAGCTGTGAAGAAAGACAATGATAACAGTTAAACATGGATCGGGATGCTGCAATTACAACGGATACATAACTGCAATGGAACAGCTTTGAGAAATCACTTCCAAAGGAAACTCCAAGAAACTACACCCCCATAGATAATGGAAAAATAAACAAACACAGCCATCTTATAATGCATAATGTTTGGGGTTTTTGAATAAGCTCGCTAATGTGCACACTCATTCTTCTCCTTTATAAATAATGCATATATATCAGAGGCGGTGTGCATCCTAACTGCCATTCCACACAGCCCCTTTGATAACCCTCCATATGGTCATTTCATGGGTTTTCATCTTTAGACACCAATGAAAACTGACGGCCATTGTCAGCCTGTCTACCAGAGGTCTGTGTGGCTCCGTGAGAGGTGTGCTGTTGGATCATTGAACAGGGCATTCCGGTTCAGTCAAATACACGATACACACACAGGCTGTCAACACAGTCCATTTGATGCTAAGTGCATTTTCTTATGGGGACAACTTATGGAACTTTATTTCAAAAAGTAATGATGGATCCAGTTATCTGACTGAGAAAAAGACCATGGTATGAAATACCAATAAATTATTCATCTTCAGGTACAAAAAAAAAAAAAAAAAAAAAAAAAAAAAGAGTACAGATTTGTTATTGCACATTCCTCTGCTTCTGATACCTGGGTTTAAAATGTAACAGAATCAAATTGGTGTTTGGTTCAGAGTTTTTTTTTTCCTCCAAATGAACTGCAATTCCAGCAAAACTACATGGACCAAAGTTTTTCACAGAATTCTTCAAACCAAAAGGTTGTGGTAAAGATATTCATGTTAAAAATCACACATTAACACGTTTAAAAAAACTGGAACAATCTGACACCTTGAAGAAACTGACCAGAGTGAAGCAGGAAAGCCAGCTCCACCAAAAGAAGCTTAAGATCTTCTACAAAGTAATCTTTTGAGGGGCTGGACATGCAGACAGAAACAGGTGGATAACAGCTTTTATCCTCCCTGTTCCTATGATTTTCTTGCCAATATCAGATATTACTCCGTTCTGCAAGTAAGAAATTGCCCTTCTTTCTACTGTTATGTGAGAAGCAGAGCAATGAAGTTCTGGAATTTTGTACTAATTGTAGCGAAGCCTGAAAATAATATTCAGACGGGAACCATACTCCTTGCTTTAAATCAGTTTTCACACAGAGTGGTCACTCTACACAAGCGAACCCTGCATTAGAACGCTGTTCATGCATTCATCATGCAACTGTATGTGAATTAAGCTCAGCAGTGATTTCCAGGGCTATTCCTCTGAGCTCATCTATAGAAGAGGCTGAAGGAAAAGACCCATGGGAAAAATCCTGATGAAGGTTCCGGCAGCCTGCAGATATAACCCAAAGTTAACCACGTATCCCATTTAATGAAGGTCCTTACGGGCCTTTTAATTTGTGCTGTTCCTGAGGACGATCACCATGCACGGGGTGGAGGACAGCACTGAGGCTGCAGGGAACCAGACCCACTGGGGGACAGTTGACTTCTTCAGGGGTTATAGTTGAGAGCTGTGTATTATCAGATGGGGTCAGGGACTTCCAGTTTGTATAAAATGGGTCAGAACCGTTTTCAAATTTGTTGGCATTAGACTGCAGTGTGCTCCAGTTTGCCAAATGTGATAACGGTTACAAGAAACTGTTGATTTGATGTACGTGGGGGGGGGGAGCACAGGAAGAGGTCTTTGTGTATTTAAGTAGCTCCAGCCCAAACGCAATTGGGGTGGGGAAGGTGTGGAGGTAGCAGAAGGACTTGGAGAGTCCATGTTAAAGAAAGGGCAGACTGAGCCAGGCAAGGTCACAATCCTGAGCCTAATCAAGAGAAGCTCATAGCAGAGACGGGTGGGGAGCTGCAGGAGGCCCCGATATCCCACTGAGTGCAATCTGCCAAGTTGTGAGAAGGGATACAGTATTGGGGATCAGGTCCGAGAGAAAAAAAGATAGCTCAATCTCCAGATGAGAGCACACAAGATGCCTGTTGGATTACAACCGTGGCCTTTAAATGGGCCTATGTGGGCCCCTTTGGACACTGCAGTCCTCAAAGGGTGCCAGCCATTAGTTAATCACCTAGCAGAGCCACCTGTGGAGAGCAGGATGGCAGAGATTTTGGGATAATGCTGAACCTCTCTGGCCTTGCTAGATATCAGAAATATCAATTCATCTAAATTCTACACAGAACCTTTAATCTTCCTGAAGTTTCACTTAGCAGTAACACCGCATCAAAAACTGTGAGAAAAGCTGACAGACTGGACATGCAACTTGCAGATTAATCCAAATCAAGCGGAGGTAAAACTGGACCCCATCATATTAACCCCAATCAGACTTATGGTCAGACTTAGGACTCACTCTTATTAAAGTGCTTTGAACCCCAGTTGTGAGAAGTCAATCTGTATTAAGTGAAGATCTGCCAGAATAATCAAGCCTGCAAATGTTGAATGGAATTTTTTCTTATGGAGCTCCATCAATTAGCATTGTAATTGTGATTATATTCATCACTGTCGATAACTCCCAGAGAGCAAGACGCAGAACAATTTGTCACGGCTGTGGAAAGTCCTTAACAGTAACAGATTGAGAATCAATAATGTTAATCAGGAGAACAAGCTTGGCATATTGGAATCTCAAATTAAGGTGTTACTGTAAAATGTTCCCCCTCCAAAGTGTTTTGTCAGGCGGTGATATTGCAGAGCCCGAGAGGGGAGGGGAGAGCCCGAGAGCTCTGGTGGCTAGGTGATGGGGTGCTTTGCTGAGCTATCCCCCCCACACACACATTTGAGCTCTCGTTCTGTCCAACCATGAGATGGGATGAATAGTGTTCACCCCATGCTAACACATATGACAAACTGGCAAAGTTTTCCCTCATCACGCAAATATGAGGGTTGACTGCAAAGTTTTGAGATTGACTGAGCTTCGCTTCTCCTGTGTGTGCTGTGGCTGTGCAGTGAGAGTCAATGCCAAGACCTTGTGACTGTACACTAATCGAAGGACCAGCTTCTGTTTAATCCTTCAGTCCCAATAGATTAACCTTTATTTTGCAATGGTGACTGCAACTGATATTTTTTCAAAACTTTGACAAAAATGTAGAACTGAATTGTGTTTAAAGCTTGGGAAAAGTGGTCAAGAGACTTTTAAAATGTTTAATCAAGCTTATAGAGACAATGAACAGGGTGGAAAAAAAAGTTATGAAAAGGTGTTCAAAAAAAGAAAACACAGCTCTACCTCAAAGACTATGTCAAAATTCATTACTGCACATTTCTCAGGAGTTTGTTAGTGCTGCTAGAAGTGTAGAGCTTGAAGGAATGCACGTTGAAAAAAAGGACCCCAACCGTGAGGAATGTTCAAATGCAGAATGACATCTACAATCTTACAATCAACCCAAACACACACACACACACACACACACACACACACACACACACACACACGTCTGGCTGTCTTTACAAACACATGCTGTAAACAAAGGACTGTTCGTATAAACACTCTGCAGCAACCCTGGAGCACTTCAACAATTTAGTCCAGATTTACCTCCATTAATGAGATGCCCACACTCCATACGTCAGAATGGATTCCATACTGCTCACCCGATATCCGCTCAGGCTGCAGAAAAACACAAAGAAAGCAGGAAGTGTAGTGACACTCATTTCCAACTGGCTCAAAGCTTTAATGTTTCCAAGAGGAGTTTATTTACAAGCTGGGCAGGTCAGCTTGAACTGTAGGTGGAGGGGGTAGAACATGGCTTGGGGGGGCAGAAAGGCCGTTTCCCTTCATGGTGTATCTGTCTGATGGACGGTGGCTGAGGGCCACACCAGGAGGGGTGCAGACCTGTTCAGACTCAGCGAACGGTGAAAGTGTATTTATGGGCTGCTCCACCCCCCACCCCACCCGTGTGATCTGTATCAAATGCCCCGCTAAACAGGCAGCGTGCACTCCATTATTTTAACACCGGGTTTGATCTCCAGGCGAGTGGTGTTTGTTTATGGGCAGCTAGCTGGCATCAAGGAGAAGGGTAATCTATCTAATACACACAGGAGGCGGATGCTGACCGTGGGGAAGCTGCAATCCTGGGTAGTGCAGAGGGAACAAGCATAAGCATCACTTAGAATTAAGAGATACAAAAAAGCTGCTCTAATGCTAAAGTTTTGTGTCGCCTCTTCCCTGTGCCATCAGCCTTGTCTAGTTTGCACTGATAAACTTTAAGGTGAGGCAGTATATTCCTCTGTAGCAAAACAGCCACACTTACCGCCATGTATGCATTTGTCCCCACATATGTTTTTGCAATGGAGTTGACCAACTGTAGAACAATATGAAAAATACAATGTGTTTAAGGACATCTCTTTTCACTGAGAGTTGTCTTAAGACACAAGTGACAAATGATTCCAACTTGTCTAGCTGTCTAAATTAAGACACACATAACACATGAGGAGTTTCTAAACTGATTCTGAACTTTTTCTCTGAGCATTTTCCCACAGGCAATCTGCAAATTAACATATGTAGGAAAAGTGGATCTAAAACCTGGCTGGTAACTGCATGAGCATTTTTCCACAGTAGAGAATTTATTTATTTATTTGAATAGCAGCTCTACTACATGGCAGGAACAATTCAAGCAAAACTTCCACAACAGTCATCTACTAAGGAAAGTTTTAAAAATGCTACACATATAACCATACTTGTTCAAAATCTAACAATATACATATATTTACACACATTTATTATATTTAAACCGAGCAGAAACATCTGTTGACATGCATGTAATTTATGCTAGTGTGATCCACACCCGCTAGAGTCAACCAGCAGCACCCAGAAATACGTTTATTAAACACTAAATAAAGAACAACTCATCAAGTTGTACAGTGAGATACGGAAGCACTGAAGATGTTTCTCTGTGCGACGCCCCCCATTTAGGCACAGGTATTATTTCTCTTGCTATTAAGAGTGTCCGCTCGCGACATGGGGACAATAAAAGGAGAGCACACAAAGGCGCGTGCCATCAATGACGGGGGCCGGATAATGAGCGTGTTCCCCAGCCGCCCTCCACACTCAGAGGGGCGGTTCCGATGTGGGCAGCCGGAGATGGTGACCTTCCTAAAGGCAGTGAGGAGAGCTAAACAGCATTCAAATCTGGAGCTGGGGTCACTGTCGTTTGGGCTCTCCGAGGAAGGAGGGATGAAAATTAATTAAAATTGGTTGGAGTAGTGAAAGGCATAGCTTTTGTTGGCCCCCTCCAACCCCCCTGAATGCATTGAGGTGGCACTGCTTTCCCTGGTGTTCACAACCCCCCCACCCTCAGTGGCCTTGGCTATTGTCTGCCAGCCAAACGCTTGCCTTGTCATCAGCCACATGTCAATGAAGCAGCCGTCTTGTTTGTGCGAGTAGTAATTACAACACCAGCAATTTCTGTGTGCCTTGAAACAATGTGGTGTGAGATATGGGGGGTGTGAACTCCAAACCAGAGCTCCCTTGGGCTCAGGGTTTGTTTCAGAGCCAGGAGGCCAGAACAGAGTGCTGCAGCTTGACAGGTACAGCCTTCTGATGTCAAATACCGTGACCGTCGTATGTGTGTATTCACAAGTATAACAGGTGAATGTTTATTTACTTAATTATTGTGGGGACTTCACACTGACTCTCACTTAAAATAAATCACTGTTGAACACAATTTCTTAAATCACCCATAAAGTTTTGTTTAGCAAGAAAATCTAGAAAAAGTCTACTTTTCACCATTTACTAAACCTTATAATTATCAAATGGACACATACAGCCATGCACATGCAGACATAAAAATACCTGAGTGCTGACTCCAAAGTCACAGAGCTTCACCTGTCCCCGTGTGTTCACCAGCATGTTGGAAGGCTTCACATCTGGAGGGAGCCAGAGACATTTGTGTAAGTGTTTTTGGAGGAAAGAACATACACTGGAGAACATGTGATGTACTGTCTCGTGCAGCAAACTGACAGGCCTGTAATTGATGTAAGAGCCCAGGAAGCAGATCCATTTGCACTCCGCTACTTTCTGTGCTTTACACACTCCCTTCAATATAAAGAAATGCTGCACAATGACATACCTACACGTCACCCTTCATAAACCCTGTTGGTAATTCTGGCAACCTGCTGTACTAATACTGTGCCTATGCATCATTTCCCTGCACAAACACAGGCGTTGAAAACCATGCCGAAACACTTGTGGATTAAGGATGCACTGAACCGCTTTGGTCTGACAGAACCGTCAGCTGAAAATGCATACATTGTAAGCTTTAACACACAGTTCATTTCTTTGAACTTATCTTTACTCACCTCTGTGTAAAATCTTTAAGCTCCAAAGATAGGTGAGACCTTTTACTACCTGAAAGTGAAAGACACTTTTTAAAAAAACAGCATTGAAGTAAAAGCTGTCAATGACTGTCACCGTAAACAGTGAGAGTGTGAAGAGAGATGTTCAATAAACACAAACTATAGAACCTGTTTAAAGGTGTGTTGCATGAAAAAGTCCAAGATAGCTCCCTTAGACATGCATGCATCCAATGACCCATTATCAATAACTATTCGTCCAGTCCAGGATCCTTGTGGTTTGGCTATACCCTGGACAGTATGCTAGTCCATCACAGGTCAATGTCGAACCCACACACAAAGGGCAACAGTGTAATTACAAATTTAAGAATTTTAGAGTCATTATTTCACCTGAAATGGATGTTTTTGAACTGTTGGGCTTGATGGAAAATCCACCTAAGTACAGAGGAGAACATCCAAACTCCACCCAGCCTAACTGAGGTTTGAACCCACATCCAAACCCAAAGCCCAAGGAGCTGTGAGGCACCAGCACTACCTTCTGTGTCTCTTCCACATTTCAGCAGTTCATGGGAATGAGTACTGCTCTCGTAGCGGAGCTTCATGCTCTACTAAGATTCAAAGCAACAAGCTGCTCTGAAAAGTGAACACTCAGAATGTGGATTGTTATGAGGAGTAACAACGATACAACATCAATGTGACCCAGGGTCGCTCTCTTCCCTACGCACAGTTTCAATCAGTCAGAAGCGTTTTACTGCTTCATTTGGAAGCTCCAGTCTGCTGAATAGACAACTCATTTCCTGTTGTGTTTGTTTGCCAGGGCTATTATTGAGAGGCAGAAATGGGGTGAAAGAATTTTAATAAAAATGCTCATTTCTACAGGATTAATTTGTGAGCAATAAACTCATTCACATTAACAGTAGGCTGGATGAGCTGTCAAACCCGCAAGGAATCAAAGTTGCGACATCTGATCGTAATTTAATGTTTGGAACAAAAGGGGGCATTGGACATATTTTTCATGATGTGTTGCTCCCTCATCTGGTGCTTGCTATCCCTCGCTCTAGTAAAAGCACTATATTCAAAAATGAGTCTGTAAAAACAATAAGAAAATGCTACGCTTAATGTGCAGATTATCTGACTTTAGAGGAAGATGAATTTGAAAATGTGGCCCGATGGGTGATGGTCTTGGTCGCCAGGAGAAGAGAAAAAAGCAACAGGTAGTTCTCATGCCACAGGTACCAAATCACCAATCTCAAGATTGTGAGTATGTGCCTGTATACTCATAAACACAAAAGCAAATAAAAATAAACTACTACAACCTCTACAAATTAAAAGTTAAAAGGCAATTTTCTTGGGTCCTTTTCATATAGACAACTGTAAGAATGAATGGTGATGAAATTAGATTTTTCATTACTGAGAAACTGAAGGGATGAGTAAAAAATACTGTCAAACAGTTTTAAAAAGAACTTTTACAACACTATCTGAATATACTGTAGCATCCTGATATATCCTCAGAGCCCCCAGTACTGCCAAATAACAAGGAACCAGACACATGCACTGATGCAAATAATGGATTGTATATGATGGATTCTCAGCCAAGAATTTAAAATCTGACTGCAGATCAACCCACTTACCTAATTACAGACATAACGAAATATATGCTAGCTGCCAAAAAAAGTACTCACCGCCACAGCAATTCTGCCCAACACGTGCTCAGGAATGCTGCGGTACACGTCCAGTGAGCCTCCTGCACACAGGATATGAGTCAAGGGACGCAAGACAAACAGAGGATCCACTGTTAGCAGAGACACACTACCTGCTTGACCGCAGTGTTCAAGATGCTCCTTTTATAGAAGAAGAGCATTTTAGGCAACCCCAGATACATAGAAAGTCTAACAAATTTCTAAAGAGTTGCATGGGCTTCTTTTTTAAATTTAGTCTTCAGTTGTTTTTATACATTTAAAACATTTCTCCATATATTATTAGTTTTGTTCAATGCTGAGCATACAAAATACTGGTACATTCAAGTTATTCTTAGTTCAGCCAAATGATAGCTAAATGTGAGGCAAATGATCACTAAATGTGAGGCAGAGTTTTTACAGCAAGTACTGTAACAGTCAGAGCTCCTGCCCTGCACTTGAAGGACTCAGGTTCAAACCCTACCTCCTGTTGTGGTTCCTTTGAACAAAGTACTTATACTGAATTATTCTACTGTAGTAAAATTACCCAGCTGTATAAATCAATGTAAGCAGCTTAACATTTTAAGTCACACTGAAGAAAATGGTAGCCAAATAATAATAAATTATAAAAAAAAAACACAAAAAAAAAACATACATTTTCCAGAAAACATTTACAGTAATGGATCAGGACCGACACCAGCAGAACATTGAAGACAAAAGTGCACACTTTTAACGAATGCATCCCATTCTTGCAATGAATGGCATCACTTGCTAAAAAATACTGTTACCTAGAGCAAAGAAAAAAAACAACGTGCAGTGCAATTATCATACATTTTATTTATTTAATCATTTAACTGATGCTTTTCTCCAAAGCGATTTACAATATTCAGTTTCTACAGTAAACCACTTACAATTATTTAGGCATTTATACTGCTGGGTAATTTCTACTGCATCAGTTTATAATAAGTACTTTGTACATAGGCTACTACAGCAGCAGCAGGGATTTGAATGTATGTCCTTCAAGCTCAGCTCTAAACACTATGCTCCATGTTGCCCCAAATGATACCGGTAAGAAAATATCTTTTGATGATATTATAGTTTCTGTACCCAGAACAATCTTGTGTCGAGTGTAGTAATGTACATCGACTTAGATGGTCTTCCGGGGGCTGCTGCCCTTTACTCTTCAATGTATACACATCCCCCATATTTGGTATCCCAATATCTGGGCTTTCACATATTTGGTTGGCTATTCTTAACACCAATTATTATTAATCAGTCCAGATTTTCATTGATCCCATCTTTGATATTCAACCCAGACCTGCATCATTCAGTCTGGTGCTGTAAAATGAACTGCATTTCAAAGTTGCGTCAAGCAGCTGTGCGGGAGAGGCAGAGACACTGCATTGTGAGAATGGGAGACCTATTTCAGCCCAATATTCTACAGGCAGGCTTGCATTTCCTCCAGTTTGTGCCTGCAACCTGTTTTGCACCACTGTGGTTTCATTGTCTAATTAATCATTTATTGACTGAAGGCAAAGCTGCATGAGCAGGCCTCATAGATTGAGGAAAAATTTGGAAGCTTTAAAGCATATAGAGTGTAGTTAGAGAAAGAATATTTCTCTTTTGATATTGCTTGTCTAAATCAAAACCGCCTACTTAAACAGCACAGACTATTTATTCTCAGAGACCAAAGATAAGCAACTGCTGATAAAGTCCCTCTCTCCATCACATTCTCCTGCACAAACAGCTTCCGACTGCTCCATCTAAGGCCACCATTGCCATTGTCTTCCTCAAACCACTCCAAACTATTACAGTAAGGTTACTTTATGAAAACCTGATTTTTAAAAAATGTTATTCATTATTTTTTACACTTTCCATTTTTCCCGTTACTTTAATCATCATTCCACTTTAATGTTAACGCAAAGAAAAATGTAATATAATAATTATAATGGCATAAGTAATTTCATTATCTGGTTTATCAACATCTGGTAGGTTTTCAGGGACAAACTGGAGCCAGTTAATGGGGAATAAGTGCACTAATATTTTGTACCAGTCCAAATACTGTTACTCACCAAAGGTGTCAGCCAAACATAAGGATAAATAAGGTTTTAAAGGATGTTTTTTTTTTGTCCCCCACGCCGCTTTTTTTAAAAAAATTTTTTTTAAACAGCTTCCACAGATTTTTGACTATGTAACAAACAGTAAGGCTTCACCTGAAAATGGCAACCCTGAGGTTACAACACCGAACCCTTAATTATTATGCTGTCTTCAACATTTAATGATTCAACGTATACAATTTAAAAAGCACTACAAAAGTATCGTAAAGGCACTTAGAACACATCCTCCATTTTCATAAATCTGCTGAAATACAGCACAAATAACTCTGACAAAATCAATAAGGCACCTTGGCACCTCTGGTGTTTGGCCACACTAATAAACACCAGGGAGACGCAATCACCTGTGTAGCTTGAACTGTCCATTGTCCGCTGTCCACCGCAACCTTTCACAGAGCTATAAACCAACCCACAGCCTCTGGCAAGTGCACAGGACGTGCACTACATTACATAAGTGAGGGAAATAAACCCATAAAAAGGGTTTAGTCAAAGAAAATAAACCAACAATGATCAATTACACAGAGCAGTTACAGAAGAACTGTCCTGAAGTTTGCAGATTTATTTCTTAATCCTGTAGATTTATAAACAAATAAATAACTAACTAAACTCCTATACAGCAAAAAGAGAGAGAGAAAAGGTGCCAAGTTGTTGTTTGGGATGCTTTTAGGTTCCTGCAGAGATGCTGTGGTCCAATGGTCCAGAGCAACAGGGCAGAGTGGTGACAGGCCGTCTCTGGAGAGCACTGTGAGAATGTGCGCCGGGGACAGCGCGCTCCTTGGTGTTAACCATGCACACTCATTGGGACTGCGCTGCCACCACTCATTAAAAGCAGGATGCATCTAACCACTTAGCTTTTCACACACAGCCAAGCAAGTGGACAATCCCTCACAGCCCCTTGCGAGTGTGAATGGATGTGTGGAGCAGAGCCCCACAACCTGTGCTCACAGTCTGACTCTCTGTCTCTACACCGTGATTCCACCATGACCCCACAGTTATACATGTCTCAGTACTGACTCTTCATCTTTCTACCAATAAAGATAAATCTGTTTGTTCTTCATCCAACGCTTTGTTTTTCTCAAGTCACAGATTTGAAATAAGAGAGGTTTTAAAGTTAATTAAACCCTAAATATTTTAAACATTTAAAACTGTCTCTGACAAAGCTGGGAAAAGCAGGAATAGTGACATTGCATGCAGCATGTAGTAATGTCACAAACTAAGCATATATAAATGACACAGGCAGATTGTCTTGCCCCCCAGTTACCAACCCACACACAAAATTTGGTGATATACATTTACAACTGGCATGCATCACTCTCCTGTCATTCTCCAGTATGACAACATTAATAATACTCATGTACTACATGCAACCACTTTAATGATAAAACTGTTAATGGTAAAACTGTAAAAATGTGTTACTACTTTTTACCTAGGTAGCACCAGGTAACTCAATTAGTATAGGGGGAACATGAGGTAATTAACAATGCAAATACAGACAAAATAGTCATAGCCATCCAAATCTGTCAACCATAAATAACCACAATAACCACTTATCGAGTGGAGGATCATGACACCCAGAGCATATTCAGGGAAGCAAAGGGCATAAAGCACTCTTTTTAATGGCACCAATATACAAAATTAATCCCAAATATTACAGACAATTAATCTGAATCAGTACTCTAAAACATTTCTATTCAGTCTGCACTGTTTGTTTTATAGTGTGAGATCCAGCAACCCACAACACTAGCATGCCTTTCAGATGCCTTGAGAGAAAGCTGTGCTTTGTATGAACTGCTTTTCCTCAATATGCTAAAAGTCACGAGGGCTGAGCAGAGTCTGAGGACTGTAAAAGCAGAACTTCCTGACTGCAGGTGAACCAAGACAGAGCCTTGCTAAATTAATAATCTGAATAAGGCAAATACTGAGTTTAAAGCAAGTTGAACACTCAGGTAAAATTCAATGTCATTCTATCTATAACCAATAAAGCCACTTACATTGTGATGTACGTGAGTTGAATACAGGTATCCTCCTACTTATGAATGTAATGAGTTCATGGAAATCGGCTTGTAAGTACGAGACTTAGTTACTGTTATGGTACAAATGGCTTGTAAGTGCAACAAATCAGCCTCATACTTGGTTGTGTACATGCAGAAACCCGTAAGTCAAAGACCTGCATCTCGAGGGTTACCTATATATCCAATTACGCATGGGACCACGTAACCAAAGTGCTCAAAAACATGCAGAAAATACAACGGTTCTTTTATTAGTAGAACATTGGGAACAATGTGCTAATGGATGGAATAGTGAATAAACAAAAGGCAAGGTGTAGTATAAACACAGGACTGCACAAAGCAAGGATGATAGGTGCTTCAAATACTTTATCACAAGTGCAAGAGACAGAATGGCACCAGAGCACCTAACATACAGCGCTCAACATTTTAGTTCAGTAGATGACCTTTCACAGATTCCTGCACATTAACATTTAAAAAACCTGTCCCTGGAAAAAGATTAATATAAAATGTGTTATAAAAGCTCAGCAATTTCACTGAGTGCGGAGAGAAGTAAAATATATACACAGGACTGCAGTGTTGAAATACATCTGTGAAATTAACTATGATCAATATGGTCTCCATAAAAGACAATCAATAATGCTGCACTCACCATCCATGAATTCTGTACATATTGATATCCGGTTTTCGACAAAGAAAGCACTGTAAAACGTAATTATGTAAGGAGAGTCGCACTGCAAAAGAAGATGAGAAAAGACAAGAGCATAATCAAGGGTTAAAAATACTGTGTCACTACATTCTTATAAGGAAACGTTTATAAAGTGAGAAAAGCAGCATTTTGTAATTTTACACACACCAAGAGAGGTCATAAAAAACAGGGCAGATCCTAATCTGATGGAAACTGTATTTACATGCTATATTCTAAGAGTGATGACAAACATATAAACTGAATGTCAGGAAGGCAGTACTGTCATTAGAGCTGCCCTTTGTTTTTGTTTTCTTATTTATTGTGCTTGAATGCCTGAACCCTGCCTGCTCACTTGCTGGCTGGGCTCCCAGACAGGCAGGTTAGGTAAGGGAGGAGGTCACCGTCAATTATTAAACGGGACACTAAAGAGGGTGATCGGGCAGTCACATGTCCCTGCCTTGTGTTCCACCAGTCCAGGGAGAGTGCGTGTGTATGTGCGCGAGCGCGTGTGTCGCTGATCTGCAGCTGGTCTCAGGGGCAGAGAGGTGATACGCACACTAGATAATGTTGCACTGCTTGCACAACAGAGGCAGCTAAATGCTGCAGATCAGTGGTGAGATACAGTACAGTGGGCCAGGCTGTGTCTGACATAGAGGGAGTGCGTACTTTAGGTACTAACCTTATAGAGGATCTCCAGCTCTGACATGATCTGTTTCTGCAGTTCCACTGTAATATCCAGGGGAATGACCTGCAGGGCACGAGAGAGGAAGAGCAGATCACACACAGACAACAGAAAAGTACCTGAAGATTCAGTTACTTCTTGCCATGAATGTACTTAACAACAGGAAAGACAACCAGAGATCTGTGAATGATCATATAAAGAGTCAGAATAAATACAGCTCAGCTGCAGTCTCTGTAACAGTCAAATCTTAACTATCTTGCTAGCCCTGGCCACAGCATCATGCAAGTGGTTAAAAACTGGATCAGTGCCACAGAAGCAGAGGTTTAGGCAAATAAAACTGCTTTCTGTAAATATTTCAGCACCTCTTTTCCCGGAGAACCCTGCCTCGCACCCTATGTGTATGAGATACACTCCAATCCACTACAACCCTGCACCGGACAAGCGGTTATTGAGAATGAATGAGAGAAAGAAAAACTTCCCAGTTTATTGCAAAGAGGTCAATCTCTCAGGGTCTCCCTCCTCTATCTGTAGCTTGCAATATACACATCATAGTCTTGGGTTATTAGATAATAGAGCTGCTATAGAAACAAGCAATAAAGAAAAACCTTGCATACCTGCAAAAAATTCTGATACAACTGCTGCCTATTCCCAATCTCTATAAATAATTACTTTCTGAAAAGAAGGTATTTTGGGTTTCCAGGCAAGCCTGTTTCTAAATATTCTATCTCCAAGCATAATTTAACCTTTATATGGAACACACAGCAGGATAAATACATTAATTTTAAAGCTTACAAGTTATCTGCTGCATGAACTATGCAATGAAAACAGTGTATAATCGCCACTAAAAGTCTTACAAAAGGAAAACCTCTGCTTTAACAGGTTTGTCCGCAGTGCAGCGCCTTGTAAATTGTACAGTACGTTCAAAGCTAGAAGGGCCAATATCAATAACCAAAACCATTTAGGAGAGTGAGGAAAACAATTGGAGACAGAGAGATGTTTGACTTTAGGGGGGGGGGGGAGGAAAAAAAAAAAAAAAAAAAAAAAAAAAAAAAAAAAAAAGGTATCCAGTAGACCCTCAGGACAAAATCGAGTCAAGACCATACAGTCAAGTGCCAGAATTATAAATTTGCTCTTTGTGGCCCCAATTAGTACAGGGCTACTAAAATCCACCCAACAAATACAACCATTCATCACTACTTGGCACCGACAGCTCCATCTGTTTACAGGAACCCACAGCAGTGGCAGAGAGAGGCAGAACACAATCACAGGTCAAATTAAAGCCAAACTCCTTAAATTCACCTTCCGATCTCACAAACAAACCCTGCAGTCCCTCACACAGAAGGTGTGTTGGCATCTGGAGACAACGTTCTGATGAGGTGGACAGAATGTCCATACCAAGCTGGTCAAAAAGCGATCCAAGATGACCGTTTCTCCCGTGACCAAGCTGCATTAATATTGTACATGCTTATACTTCAGCCATCTTTTTTACTGCTGCATTCCAAGAAAATATATGCATTTAATTAAGATGGTGGTCCAATCGTTGCAAAGGGTCACATACTGGAACACCGGTTTCCCATCCACATTTAAATAAAAATCACAGCATCGTGCTCTATTTTTAACACCCTGAACTACACATGAGGTTGGGGTTATATTTGGACGCATTTCACGTGAGGCACAAAAACCGCTTTTCAAACAAAGGCAAACCTCATGTGGTGTCAACCTTAGCACAGTATAATCACCTTCTAAACATTTTGGTGGGCTCTCAAAAGTCAACCAGTCCATTTCACGCTTGCCTTTGGGTACAAGCAGGAAGGGTGTACAGATGACAAAAAAATTTGAGGTCTCCAAATTACCTAGTTTTTTTTTTTTTTTTTTGGAGGAATACACTTCAAGCTCCAAAGTAACAAAAACAAATGTGACTAAAAACCAAGGTTTAGACCAAAAAGCTTTTTGAAAGCACGAGATAAAGGTTACTTACAATACTGGAGAAGCAGTTAAATCATCAAAAGGGAAGTATGCAACTGGGAAGAACCACTGAAGTGCATTTTTTTGTGACAAAAACATCTTTGGTTGTCAGGGGTGAGGGGTCCCCAGAAGTACAACAGAATAGTGAAAAGGATCATAAAATCTTACCTTAACTGCTAACACTCGTTTGCCAAGGAGATGGTATGCTCTGTTTTGGAGAGAAAACACAAAATGTACACGAGGTACAGGACATGTCACTTTCACCACCAAAGGACATTATTGCAGCCCACCCAGACAACAAAATCAGGTTCATGATCACAGCAGTAGCAAAAGAACAAACGCAGTAGGGTGTTGGGGTACTGAGTGATGATGAAAACTTGGCATGGGCCTTCTAATATTCATTATTCATTCTATTTGTGTCTAATATAGGTAAAAGAAAAGGCTGTAGCATAAGGGCAACATAAATGGACACCAGGAACTGCAGTCACCAGAATTCAGATCGTAGACTAAGGCATCGGTGAAATGTGTTTACCAGGGAACGAAGTGACCCGACTCAAGATGAGAGATAATGGGGTGTTAGGCAGGCAAGACAGGCTACAGCGGCTCTCGGCACACTGGACCATTCAGTGCCTGCTCCAGCTTTCCAGTGTGGGGTAGGGTTGCGGGTGGATTAAAAGCGAAGCTGCCATGATTAAATTATGATGCTTGATAATTCATGCTGGCGGGATCGAGTTTCCGGCAAAGGGCAATGAGACGTGCTCCGGTTCACAGAACCCCCCCCCGACAATGGCCATCTAGCGTTCAGTGCTCACACGGGACAGATGCACAGCGGGGACCCTAGGGATGGGCCATTCAGTCGTACCAAAACCGCTCAGCAGCGCCGCAGAGGGGTTTGCTTTATTAGTGGATGGTGAATACAGTCCTCTGTGACGTGGTCTCAGTAGGAAGTAGAGTTACCTTTCCACGTACGTTTGAACCGGCTGGGTGCTTTAATTAATGTCTAACACATTTAAGCGCTTGCTCTTGTAATGGTCTCCACTTAAGACCAATATAGTTTGTTCCTTGACAGCAACAACACTATTTATGGATTTTTTTAAAGCCATATTTATACATATACAAATTTTAAAAAAAATGGAACTCAATCTTTAGCTAAGGGACTATTTATCCAAAGTGACTTGTGTTTTTATACAGTCATATGCAGCTGAAAATTCTACAGGTGTAATTCTGAGTACTGTTAGGGAACCTCCTGGGGCTTCCTTGAGAATCTTCAGGCAGTAAGTCACTCTTTTTACTGAGTACGGCAGCAGTTGTTGTGGAAATGCACTCAGGACACAGAGCGATGGCTCCACAACATGTTTGTTTTCCTCTGTCAGACTTTCTTCTCGCTAGCTGTACTCAAGAGGCCTCTTTCTACTTTTTAGTTTTGATGGCTTACTCTTCCTTTAACCTCAATCAATACCAGTTAAGCAAGACTGGTATCTCTTAATTAAGACAGGAATGAGATGTTAATTGAAAAGGGAGGCCTTACAGTGTCTGACGTTAAGTACTGATCACACAGTTCCGCATATATTGTCTGGGTAGCAGTTACGCTTGTTTGCGCCATCTCTGCATGTTTTCTATTTAAAAGATCTGCAGCATAACTGAAAACAACGTTGGCTGCCATGGTAACGTCAGCATAACTGCTATCCATGTAACTAGTTTAGGAGACAACCTTGTGATAATGGGAGCAACTTCTGCTTGAGCAAGTAACAGCCATGTTCATGAATCAGTTTTCACAGCTTCCCAGAATCTTCAGCCTTAAGTAGCTTTTTTATAAAGATGAATAAGAAAACACCATTTCCATTTGTCTCAATCACCAAGGCAACTGCTTATTAGAGTCATAAGACAACATACACTGTCTTCCAAGCTGCTGACAGCAAGTGACTGTCAGTGCAGGGTTCACCAATGCCTCTCCCTGACCTCCTGTGACACACAGCTCCCCCTGGCCAGGAAGAATGAATTACAGTGACAGGCCTGCGACTGGGGCAAGGTTAGCCAGCCGGCTCTTTCCATCCACAGCCATTCTGACCCCTGTAAATGTGTCCCAGTCCCCTGTATCTTATTTACACTCAAGCCTGTGGTGTAATGAAAGCTCCACCATGCACTATTCATGGCTCACTCCGAAGCAGCCATCAGCTGACAATCATGGCTGCGTTTAGGGCAGGGCGCTTGGGTTACAGGCTGCTGCGAGCCCCCTGCTGCCAGCCGTTTGCCCGAAAGGGCCAACCAGATAGGGGGATGGCACAGGCTCTTTCTTGCAACCAATAACACCGCCAGGTGGCTGATAACCAAGGCAAGGCTGTGCTCCAGCAGTCACAGTTATCAGCTCTATACCATACAGGTCACAACAAGAGCTATTAAAGGAAAACAGAAGCCTAAAATGTGAACTGAGCCAAAATAAGCAGCTCAAAGTATTGCACCATATTTAGTGGTTTTCAGCTAACTAAAGCTGCAATCCACTATCCCACTGAAAAGTTAACTATAACTAAAAATACTGGCAGGTTTTGAGGTATTAAAAAAAAAAAAAATCATTAAACTGAAGACAGCACTGGACAAAAATGTACTGGATGGATGGATCAGTCCTCAGTACTTTTTTACAATATCTATCATGTTGAGGGTTTAAACAACAAAGGCAACTGTGAGTGTATCGTTTGGTCTGGGTTAGTGCAGCATTTAGTTTGATTTAGTCTCAATTATCTGAGTATTTAGCTTGATTTGGTTTGGGTTACATCTGTGTTTTTTTTTTTTTTTTGGCTAGGTGGGATCAGCTCAGAATTAGGTTTGAGTTACCAAAGTCATATGGGTAGTAAGTATGCTGAGAGAGGAAGAAGGGTCCTGCCTGATCAGATACAAGTCTCAAGTCCTGCACCTTTTAAGTAAGGGTGGACAAGGTGGGAGGGAGAAGAAAAAACTATGTAAAGTGAGCAGCTTTAAATAACTGTGCTTTTAATCGGCAGCTAAATGCACTCTTCAATATTGCTTTATACAGTCGTTTGCAAAATTACTGTAACTAACAAGTGGAAATTTATCAGCTTCCAGCCAAAGATCAATGGGAAAATCAATGGGAACACAGGTTGCAGAGCTCGGAAAAAAAGCCCTTGTGGCAATTTAGTGGAAATTACGGCATGTAAATGCATGCAGTTTAATTGACTAGTTTCATCTGGCAGCCCAAGACACGCTGTCTCTGTGCTGGTTATTTACAGTCTTTCCTCAGCTCCAATGTGCTCTCTGCAGTGTAAGCAATCTCACAGGCCAGGCTGAAGCAGCCTACAGGAATAGACAGCAGCTTCAATGTATCGCAAAGATGACACAGCACTCAGAATGCCAAGAGTGTCACTTGGATCCTTTTGAGTTTGGAAAGTCCTCACTTACAAATGGAAAGTGGGGATGAAACGTGGAACCAACAAGAAGCAAACATGCATTATGATCACAAAGATGCAGCCGTAATGATAACCTGGCAGAAGTGATTCTAATTGACCCATTAACCATTTAAATTTACAATCAATTGTGTTTTTCAGTTGAAAGGGTGATGTTTGGTAAATGTGAATCACCACATCACCATCTTAAATTTTTTGCAGGTAGTCTGTATAAGCACATGTTAATGTGTTCTACTGTGATTAATTTACATCCATATACAGAGTATGCTGTATCAGTATATATGCTGGCTAGACACCCAAGCGCGTTCTTTTTTGAGAATGTGTGCACACGTGTCTCAAAGGGTTATACACACTCCGCAAAATAATACAGTGAAGAGGGACATGGCAAAAAGCCCTGTAGACCAGCTGGCTG
The DNA here is from genome assembly GCA_018136845.1 of Heterotis niloticus. Taxonomy (NCBI): domain Eukaryota; kingdom Metazoa; phylum Chordata; class Actinopteri; order Osteoglossiformes; family Osteoglossidae; genus Heterotis; species Heterotis niloticus. Next base: position 9,119,827 of record CM030904.1, read on the forward strand.
AATTATTTTTCAGGAAAGCAATTTAAGGTAATACCCCAGGTACCTTGCTCTATACAAATAACTGCACGCGAGCTTTCCGGTCAAAGCAGTTTGTGTTTTACATTACAGGAAGTGTTTGGGATGAAAGTGGCAGAGGACAAAACAAATTACCTCCGAGGCAAGCGGCGCAACCCTCGCTCTCCTGCCCCCCTCCAAGCCCCATGACTGCCTGCACAGCTATACGTGTACACTTCACCCAGCTGTTATCCCCTGCCCACCACGTGTGCCTCCATCTCCAGGCTGCATACTTCACTACAGAATGCTGCAGGGAGCACACATATGGTATCAGAATACACAGACATCTGTGCAAGAACATACTCATGAAAAAAAAAATGTAACAGAAGAGGGTCTAAAATTAAGGGGTTTATGATAGCCAAGGCAATAACTGATCTATCTGAAATAATATAAATATAAATATATATATTTTAATATGCATAGCCAAAGTCCAAACTATGGACTAATAATTTTTGGTAATAATTGGAGTAATTCATGCAGTAATCAGGTGGTCATACGCAAGACAATATTCTGTTGTGCATTATGACAAAGGTTCTCTTTCCAGCAGAGAAAATCAGAACTTGTTCTGTAAGTACTCACAAAAAAGCTAAAACAAGCGATACATTAAAAAAAAAAAAAAAAAAAAAAACCCAGCATGTTTTTACTCACTACAAAAAAAAAAAAAAAAAAAAAAAAAAAAAAAAAAAAGGCAGAACATATAGATTTTCTGCTGGGCTCAATTGACTGAAAAGTTGTGTGTGTTGCAATATTGGCTTTGTCGGTGTGGCGGAAATGTTTCCCCCAGCCTGCAGAATGGGCAGGTGCCCTTCCTTAGGTCTCACTATTTTGTCATAAAAGCACCGTCAGTAATGAAGCCCACAGTCTACAGCAAAACTGTGCTTGCTTCTTCAAAACTAACTGGACTCCTTTCTGATGAAATTTTATACTGCAGCAAAGATGACGGCCTGTCTATTATGGCAAGGTTAGTCTGAAAAGTGATCAATACTTCAGTCTCAATAAAGTATTTCAATGAGAGCAGATTGAGGTGGAAGCAGAGTTGGGGGGAAAGATGAGAGCGCGGCGACCTGCGACACCCTGTCATGTTAGCTGAGCAGTGATAATACATCATCCCGCTAATAGAAACGGGCTGTGTGTGCTGGTCAGGAGACAAGAGCCACGATTTGCTCTCATTCCTCAACTTGAAAATCAATATCATATTCCTTTTCCAACCTTCAGATCATAAACCAATAGAGCACATACACAAACACACAGGAACACAAACTGAGAACCTTTACACCGACTGCTGCTATGAATTTTAAAGACATGCATTTGGATTGTGTGTGCAGATGCAGGAATGATTGTAGTCCTGTGAAGCATTTTCAGCATAACCTTATAAAACTGAATTGCTTTCATACAAACTGACAAAACTTTCAGCCTATAAAAACTACAAGCAGATGAAAGCAAATGAATTGTTAGTACACTTGGGACACAACAAATCGACCCCCAGGACGGTGAGATCCAAGTGGGCCACACTTACTTGTATACCGTCCCTCCATTCCCGTGACCAAGGAGCTCCTGGTATCGTATGTCTTGTTCATTTATCTGAACAAATTATAAAAGACAGGAAAAATAAATAAATAAAAGGAAAAGGAGGAGACACATGAGGAAGACAGAAATGTCAAGGGAAAGAAGCAAGATCCAAGGCCATAAACAACAAGGCAGCTGTCCAGGTCATTTCAAGTTCAGCTGCAGATCAATACAACATTTGCTGTCCAATTTATAAAAAGACAATAGTAGGGGACAAAGTGATGGAAAGTTAAATGGCATTTTTTGCCAGGGTCATTTAATTTAAGTTTGATAAAAGGTGTCAAAATAGAATGATATAATGTAGCCCTTTCTTGTGTTGGGAGGCAAACAAAAGTTTGAAAAACAGCAAATAAGAACTGCCTGAATGATACACATAGACTCACAACTAGAGTATCTAAACTATGACAATCTCTTTTAAAGCTGAAATTTAAGCATAAACAGTTACAGTACACAGATAAAGCAACATTTCTGGATTTATATTTTGGCTTGTCCGGGAGGCGGGTGGCACAGCGGGTAGTGCCAGTGGGAGGACCGTGTGTTTGGACACAAGTGCGAATCTGGCTCGGTGTGCATGGGGTCAGTTCTCCCTGTGTTTGCATAAGCTACCTCTGCATGCTATTAATTCATCCCACAGCTCAAAGACATGTGTTTTAGGTAAATTAGTGAATAAATTGCCCTTAGTGTGTGTCTGTGCGAGTAAACCAAGGTTTGGTTGCTTTGTGATCGACTGGCATTCAGTCCAGGTTGTAAGTCTCATGCCCTTTGTTTCCAGGAAAGGTGTTGGACCATTTTGCCCCTGTATTAGATACATGGTTGTTGAAAATGAATCTTGGGCCAAAGTTTTTTTTTTTTTGGCGTGAACAACAGGGGTTTGGTATCCAAAACCATTTTTTCCCCTCATACTGGCTCATTTTATGCATTTTTAATCACAAACAGCGGAGAGAGCCATTTCCAGTAGTTTGCTTTATCCCAGTCTGCAAGGAATCAAATTTTGACTATGCTCACATTGGTCTAATGTGGGGAAACATCTCGCTCAACCTCTACAAGCCTCCCCCTAATATCAAACAGCGAATGGGAGCAACGGAAACTCCATATAACAAGGAACACCATTACCAAACCAGACCTAATAAAGATGGCCTCATCATGTGGAGAGGCGTAATGAAGTCAAGTGGACAAAGAAGGAGAACATCCACACTTCAAGGTACCGCTATGCAAAAGACATCCAGCCGATATGATCAGAGGTTCTTGCAAGGTTATACCAGTTAATATTGATATAGGTCCTCTTTCTCATTTTAATAACGCTTTACATAACAGACTTCTTTAATTTAAAATGATGTTCATTGCTAAAATGACAAGTTCAACGTTTTTCATTTCATTCCTTAGAATGGATTAAAATCCAGGACATCTGTAGCTTTTCAGGAAAAAAAAAAAAAAAATTATATTTTTACCACAAGGGCACTGAACAGAAGCCTTTCTCTGAGAGGAAAAAAAAAAAAGAGCAAACAGACAAAAAGTAATTATATGGTCTTGTATAAAGATTCAATAATGAATCAAGTCTTAGACACAATCTGAACACTGCTGTAATCAAAACCATTTCAAACTCAAATAAAGTAATGAAGAAGCAGAAAAAAAATAGAACAGTCACAGATCAATGGCAGAGCAGAGCTACAGTTTACTGAAAATCTCTCTTTATAGAGCAGACCCTAATCTAGACACACAGTCCAAGCTGAATGTTCATTTGACACTTTGTCAATCCCCCTGCCCCCATCCAGAGGCTGCCATTTAAGCTGAGTGACAGATATTAGATAAATATTTATGTCACATAACCTGTATCAATAAAACTGCTGGATGGAGGGGATAGAGAAACTATTCTGCTATTTGTCAATAGCTGATTTTACCAGCGGATAATAATTTTTCCTCCATGCAAGTCGATGCGTACCTGTCAAAGCTGGTTTTGGTGGCGGCAGCGACAATGGTTGAGAGTGGGCCCCCACCACTAAACCCCATTGATTGGTTATAGCACCACCATGGGTGGAGCTTCACTTCATTAGTCCACTGTGTTACAGGTAACATAGGGGATACAGTGCTCTTAATTGTCTCCAAGTATCACGGTGGACACAAAAGGGGACGAAAGGTGGGAAGGGGCAGGATCGCCAAGCCGGCAACAGAACAGCAAGACAATGAATGAATATATATATATAAAAAAAATCAGTCAAGATAAAGATCTCCTTCTCCCCTGCGTGAAAAGGGGAAGTAAACAGCATTTGAGAAAAATCAATAGGGAGCCTCTCATTGGGGGGGGGGGGGGGGGGGGACGACACGCGTGTCACAGTCAATAGGAGTTAATAGGCTGGGCTGAATGCTGCAGACAAGCCTGGTGAGGATGGCAGCCCCCGTCACTCACAGCTGCGGTAACCCCTTACGTAGCCTCAGAACAGCAATGCTCTGGCAGAGGAAAGTGGGCTTTAAATTGAATTTACCATGGAAATGCATTAAAGGTGACCAAGAAACATTGGCAGTTCTTAGAAAAAGTTAACTATTTATTCTGTAAAATGTTAAAAAGATACCAAGGTCAGAAAAGGCAAAATGAGAAATTTTTCAGACACAATCAAGGTCTTTCTTAGACTGGAGGCTCAGAAAAAAATACAAACTTGTTTACAAGGTTAAACATTAGAATCCTGCTGTTTAATTGTATATCCTGTTTTCAGACACACCAAGATACATACAACCCAAGATGAGGAATGTATACAATACCTGGCCATTGGAAAGTATCTTCTTCAGTTCTGCTGACGACTTCTTTAAGCTGTGATATTGTAAAGACAAAAGTGTCAAAAATGATGACCTTCTATTGAGTTTACAACATTGACAGGCACTGTCCAAGGCTGCTGAAATACTGGACAGTCACAAGAACTTTGCCTGAAGGGTAGAGCAAGGTTTTTGCAGACACTTTTTTTTTTTTTTTTTTTAAATACATTTTTTCCACGTATCTTTTTTCTTTCTTCAAGCGCATTTATCTTGCCGTGTGTTGTGTTTGCATGCTCTCTGTAAACTTTACCCCAGAAGAACCAGTACAGCATGAACTATTTTACAGCCTGAAGCTGGAATCCCCTACGTTCTTATGAGAAGCCAGAGTGAGTAAGCTAAATTGAACAGCTTAGCAAAAAAGGAAACGCATTCAACTGCACCCACTTTAAACTAATTAATTACATAACTCTAACAATTCAATTGTAAAAAAAGGAACAGAAAACTGCACTTTAACTCCTCTTTTAATTAACCCGAAATTACGAACAATTTCTTCAACCAGCTCTGTAATGAATTGCAAACAGAAGCTAAATAAAACTCTTACTAAACTGAAGTTTTCACCACTAAGAATCCCAAAAGGACCATTATCAGTGCCTCACCACTGTACATCAAAGTACAGCTTTACTTTCAATTTAGGTTCATCCTTTTAAAACACTTACCTGAAAACAGACATTCACTGATAGTCGCCACCATGCATCAACAATCAAAAACTGCATCATTTATCTGAGGTGCGTGATTCATGCCATTTTATGTAAATCTGCGCTTCCAGAAGAAAGGAAATCTTCCCTGATCCTCGCTCCTTTAGACCCACAGGCCTGACCCCGCTCGACCCCAGCTTCTCACCTACTGTTGGGCAGCTTCTCGGCGGCAGCAGGGGCGCAGTCGATGGCAGAGCCAGGACGCGTGTTCACCTGCGGGCACAGGAAAACGGTCGCTCGCAAGGCTGCCGACACACTAATTAACCTGTGATTTGCCACAAAACTCCTCAGTTCAGCTTGAAGGTTAATTGGCTTTTGTCAGCGCGCGGGGGGGGGGGGGGGGTTGCTTAATTTTACAAAAGAAATTGAACAACCTTAAAAAGATCAATATTTCAAAATAAACAAAAGTTTTCAACAGTGCTTTTAAAAAAAATCTTTCCATACATCCATTCATACAAGTGTTTAATTTTACATCTAATATTCACAACAGACAGAAGAAAAAACAAAAAGAACGTCAACTAAAAATAACTTGTTTAATTGAGGTCTGCGGGTCGTATTGTTCGGTCCAGTAAAGCAGGGTTTCCCCTTCTTAATTAGTGCCCATAAAGACCTAATTTAAATGTATATTATTTTCTTTTCCTTGTTTCCAAGCCAATTAATTTTTTTAATCAAAGAAAAGTGGGGGGTGATTACCCTGGGTTTCTCTGAAAATGAAATTAGAAGAAAATATTTTGACACAGCGAAAACAATAATCAAAATAAAAGCCGAATACAGTAGAGGCAGCAGTGCCATATTCAATTAAACAATTAATCAGTCATGTCTATTTCCTATAACGCAAGTAAATGGTTAAAGTCTTTCCTAGGCCATTTTCAAAATACAAAAATCCCCACATAATAACTTTCTATGATACATCAGTAAATGAAGGCATGTGCTAATAATCAGTTACTAATCAAGCTTGCAAGGGGAGCCCCAAGTGAGAGAATTTCTGAACTGGTTGATGGCAGTGAAGAAGCCCCCGTTGAGATCCGTCTGCTGCCCTGCTTTGTGCGCTTTCCAACAATGGAATGTGTGAAAGCGTGGGCACTCCATGCTTTGGGGCAGATCAGCGAATAAAACCCCAACTCAGCGCAGAGCAACAGAGCAAGGGGACGCCTGGGAGTAGGGGGAACGATGGACACAGCGACAGACATTATTTATTTATATCGTACAGATGGAGCAAAAGAAAGAGAGGCACGGGAAAGGGAGTCCTGGCTTCAAATAATATTTCAATAAGTGGAACACAGTGTTACCAATCATTTCCCAACTTTCCTGAAACAATTATTCAAATGGGTACCTTCAGGCCATGTATGTTCCGGATCCCTGGAGTCTTGCCGGCTGAAACAGTAATTGACTAAATTGTAGAACACATCAGGGCCATTTACAAATTTGCTCAAAATGAATCGTTTAAAAAGAAATGAGGGTGACTCTGAAATTAGCAGGGAAAATGATTGAGATGTGGCCCCAGAGACCAGGGCTGAGAATTAGAAGCCACAATTCTGAAACTCGTGGAAGCGCGTCTCCAAATGGACGGTGTCCTACCCAGTGCGCAGCACTGTGACTAGTGTTTATGTGCAGTGTTAAACATTGCAGAGACAGACAGACACAGACAAGGATTTGCGCACAAATCTGGATTACGACAGGAGTAATTTCATGACTTGTGTGCTGCATGGAGCTATAATATTAACGTCACTATAATTTTGGTACACAGTGAAAATTAAAACATCTGATTCGCATAATTCGGTTGCATGTACAGCATCTGCAGACATTTTAAAACCTGCAGCAAACAATGAATAAAATAATAAACCTATTTATTACATGACATACATGTTACAATGACAATATGTCATGTAATACATAGTCGATTATACATTTATGTTTGAGGAAATGCATTATTGTTCAGTATACAGCTCAATACTCATTCTGCTCCCAAATACTGCAAGTTGTTTAACAGAGAGTCGAGAGAAGCAGCCTTTCCTCCAGAAGGAATAATGAGAGTCAGTGAACTGGTTCAAACCGAAGGGCTCTTTCTGTTATTCAGCAGATTAGAAAAAGCTGAAGTGCAGGCAACAACAACATAACAGATCTGGGAACACAGGCCTAAATTGGTTTTAATGTTTAGTTTTGAAAAGTGTTTGAGGACTACAAAGAGATCCTAGCTATGTTACACATTGTACTCATTTTCCAAATACAATACCTACAAATTATAAGTTAAAGGGACTGTCAATTTTGATTGATTGTGCTGTGCAGGCTGGATTCAGGCTGGATTTTCTGCAGTCGTGTACACTCCCCCACCGCATCAGCCTAACCCCCACTCCTACTCTTCCACAAAGCAGCCTCGAAACACTCCCACCCTGTATCCGTTAACCAATGAGCTATAATTACTAAACATTCGCTACCTTGCACGTGGATTTTATACTGTGGGGCATGTGGGTATTCTGTTTCGCCACTGTCCGTGCACCCGTGGCACTGTTTGAGTGACTGGACCACGTGACCTCTGGGGTCTTGTGGAACACCAGCAACGTAGCTAGAGTGATACGCAGGGACAGGGAGTGCCATGTCACAGCAGAGTTACAGAACAGTCTGTTCTATTGTCCCACTTCATTAACAGGACAATCATCTAGGTGCGTGCCAAGAACTTAGAGAGTTGTATACCTGAGGAACTGAATTCAATGTGAATGAGTACCTCACACGTGTCCTTTCATGAGTCCTCCCTGGGAGCTGATTAAATGAGCATGTTTGAAAGTGAACGCTAATTACAAGCGAGCGACAAGCTCCCTGTAGAATCGTAGGCCCTTCCATTGATGGAGAGCTGCAGCAATTGAAGAATGTAAACCTGACATTGAGTCCACAGAGCCGTCAGGGTTTTCGCAGCACCGGTCAGTGATGTAAGCCAGGTGGACAGTTGTAATAACGCAGTCATTGTTGCAGAGGATGAGCGACTGCCTCTCATTCGTGGACATGCTTTTGCGCGCGCACACACACGCACGTACCTCTGGGGAAGATCTGTAGAGGTTCTGGCAGCATTCCGTTGATACGCTGCTCCATGACTGTGGTGTAGTACTGAGGACAGACAGAGAAGCACCATGAGGAGACTGGGTCAGCTGGGGCATGCAGCAGTATCAGATACATCATAAAGTGCTTCCAGCTGGGCACGTCTGGTGTGGATAAGAGCAGGGCTGAAAAGACAGGAGCCAGTGGCGATTTTGGAGCATTGTCCTGGTAATCTTTCTTTAATGGAAAATTTGCCACTTATCGATCCACATGTTGTAATGCCTGCCAGCCACAATCCAATCACCGAGCTGTCAGAACCGTTAGGAAGTAACACACCAGCGGCCCCCTCCAATGGCACCCCACTCCTCCAGCTAATTACACTTTACATCACAACAAAGTATGCAGCAGTTCATCTGTGCGCCACCGGTCACTTCTGTCCCCAGTTCGACCCAACTGTGTGCCAAGTGAAATCATTACAGACAGTATCTTGATGACAGGAGTGTGGTGGAAAAAATACAGTCTGTACTCAGGTCAACTGTTAATATTTTAAAGGACACATTAGCTTCTTATGCTCTTCATTTTTAGCAATGTTTATTTTGAGCCATGTAATTGCATGATGCAAATTACTAGCTTCAAGGTAAGAACACAATGGAGATTAGATTGAAGACAACAGTATTTACTAATTTAATTAAAAGTCAGCTCGTGAAGAAAGTTTAAAGGCTTGAATGCTACAGTTCTTCGGTGTGGAGGTGGTGCCTGTTCATAGTGGGATATTCCATATCCAAGGGCCAAAGCATTTCTGGGGATTAACCCTCTTCATCCAAGGTGACCATGCACACCAGCATGTGTCCCCCCTACAGTCCCTCAGACTCCAAGTAAAGGACAATTTGAGCGTGAGAAACCATCTGTTGAAAGAATAGATTGGCCACTCTTTTCCACAAAAGAATAGGGGGAGGGGGCAGAGAACTCACTCCACAACAGTGCAAGCCTGTTCCACCTCTACCCTGCTTTTGCTCCATAGCACCGCAAGTCAGTTGCTGTAGCAGCACCTTCCTAGCAGCTATCAATGCACAACCAAAAAGAAGACTTAGGAGAGGGAAGTGAGGCTTCCGAGGCCTGGCTGGCCAAGTGGTGCAGCTGTTATTAAAAGGGCTATTTATCACTGTCATCGCTCTTTAGGTTTTATCCCTCTCTGCCCGCGAGCGTTGTCACCGGGCCACTCGGGAACAATGAGGCTCATCTCCCTCTGCTGCACAAGCGTACACGTGCGCGCACACACATGCATGAACACCCCTTCGAAAAACACCTTTAATTTTCCACTCTGCTACTTTATTGATTATGGCTGCAATTACCCACTAATCTGCTCCAGTGTATTAAAAGAAATCTCCCTTTGTTGGACAATAACTAAACACGGCCGGATCACAAACACCATTCCTTGGCCTGGGGCGACATGTCACTCACCCCCACTGCCACCGCAGCTCTCTGGAACCTCATCATCATTAGCAGCCCCAGAATAGGAACGCTCCTCAATTAGTCTGCTGCTGCGAGGGGATTGGAGTGGGATGGCGTCACATGCCGTGTGTCACGTGTCGAGGGAAAGTCCTTCATGCTCACTAGTGCTCTCAGCTTACAGGTTTGCATCAACTGCTACTGGCGCACATCTGCTGTAATTCATAGACCCACCTGTGATTACTCCAAAATTTTTGCAAAATGAAACAAGCACAGCTAAAAATAAAATGTAGGATCCACAAGTGCCTGTCTCGTGCAATGACTCTTACTAACGCTAACGTCCACCTTCTCAACAATCCTAGTGCTTTGGAATGTGCCTCAGCCTTTAAAACATTTTAAATTGACTTCAGAGATAAAGATATAACTATCAGTAGTATTGTAATAAACATGTCATTAATGTATTAACATTTTATTAATGATGTTGCAGAACCATAGCAAATCTGGAAGATTTACATTTACTAATATAGATGCTGTTTAGGGAAGTAACCGAGGCACATACACAGACTTGGGTCTTAAAATAGCAACCACCCAGTTAGAGCTCCAGGATTCAGCATCATACTACCTGCTAATATCTAAAATCATCATTAGAAAGTTCCCCTTAGTTAAGCAAACTGGTGCAAACTGTACAGCTGTTGCAATGATCAAACTTGTCATTTTATAGAGACTAACATTTTATTGATTATTTAAAATTCATTTACAATAATCTGCAGTCAGTTATACTTAGTGTGTCTGTTCAATTACAACAAATTGTTTACATTAAACAAAAAAAAAAAAAAAAAAAAAAAAAAAAAAATGAACCACAGACCTTTAAGGGTAAAATTGTCATTCATGTACTTATTGTATATTGTCTTTTTAACTGTCTATCTTGCTGTATTATTCAGTTACATCCGTACATCATAATTCAACACCAAACGGTATCATCTTTTCCTGCCAGCCCTGAGACCAGAAAGCACAAAAGAATGTCAATCACTTCTGTAAAATTGCATTCATATTTTCTATACTATAGGGAAGCTGAAGTAGATTATGAACTGCACAATGATTTCCAACGTTTATGGATGAAAAGGGATGTAAACGTCTCCCTGAACATGAAAGCACTCTGATCAGGTCATGTCAAGTTCTCGTAACCTCCGCTTCCCTGTGCAGCCTTCTAGCACACTGACTCCAAGGACAGGTGTAGCTCAACAGTCTAATGAATTGCTTACTTAACCACTTCCACCATGGTCCCTCTTAATTCCTATTAATTTAACACAATAGCTGTCCACTGAACTGGAATTAACGACATCCAAGCAAAAAAAAATCCAGGTCTCAAAGGATGGTAAGCAGCAACCATGGGAAAAATCCATTTGCTCTCAATATGAACATAATAATTGGCAAAATGCATAACCCCTGCACAAGACCCACACAAGGTGTGCACTACACCCAGGCTGCAATTTCCTCTCCATTCAGCAGCTTTCTGCACACACATCCCATGAGGTGTAGAAAATTACACTACAAAGTCAATTCCCTGGCATGTAGAAATATGTGCATAAAGTGACACATCAACAGAACAAGGTTTCATTTCTTCAAAAATGAATCTTCTAAGTTTACATTCCACACCTCTGCAAAAATCAGAATCTTTAACATGTTATCATTATTTAAGCGCAGCAATGTGGGAAAAAAAAGGGCCAAAAGTGTCCCGCCTGTCCAGGGCAGCACCATATCCAGGAAGGGACAACAGCATATAAAATCCATATGTGTGCCAAGGATGAGGCCAATGACCTCTGCCTTGACTCATGACTTCTGTTGTAGGCTGTTGACCCCAGAAAGATGGAGTGGGGCCCACCGATATTAGCTGTCTGACCTTGGCTGATCCCAGCCAGCTCCAAATTTACACTAGCTGGTGAACTGCTCAAGGTAAAACCATTTGGCTTGGACCCAGACGAGCTGAGGTACAGAGTTTTAAAATCTTCCCAGCAACGTTGCCCCACTGGGTTAGGGAACCACAGTGGCCACAGTGCCTCTGTCCTGGGGTCTCGATCAGCCAGTGCTACACAACAAAGTCATACGCGGTTTTTTTTTGTCAGCCCATTTGATGCAACGCTAGGGACCTGTGGTCAGGAATCACATTGCAGAGAGGTGACATGTGGCATAAATCACAGCAAGGCTTGTGTCCTACAGCAGGGCTTCCAGTCTAAAGCCTGGACAGCTTTCTTCCTTCCAGTGTCCCCTTATATGCAGTAAAAAGTGCACTATCTGGCTTTGGAAAAGCAAAGTCACTACAAAAGCAGCACTGCAAGATTGAAAAAGGTTACAAATAAATAAAAAAGTGAATATTTTTTGCATGTGTAAAAAGAAAGAATATTGAGCCTCTGGCTACAGGAACATCATCATGAGCTGATGGGGGGTAAAAGACATCCCCAGATGAAAGTAGATTTTGAAAAATTTCCCAGCCCAGGGGGTCTGTTTTTTAATGAGCCGAAACTTTAAGTACTGCATAATAAATAATAAAAATTGATAGTTCATTTAGTTTTCACTGTACCTCGTGGAGAAACCATTACAATCCATTACTCTTAATGTCCGCAGTGTGAGCAGTAAGTACGGAGGAAGTATTTATAATATTAGCACAGAGGGGGAAGAACAAAACAATAATCAACACTAGCAACAACAAAAACACACCAAGCTGAAATGTGCACTGGGAGATATATTTCTGGAGTTAAATGTGGCCTACAAACAAACCAAAAAAAAAAAAAAATGTATAGCATTGTACTCTGTTATCCTACATTGCGTTAGCAAGTACAGAAAACAAAATTACTGCCAATGCAAATGTCACCAGTGAAAAGCTTTTAGTTTGGAATAGCTGGATCAAGCCAAAATGTTTTATACTGCTGCTAATATTTATTTAAAATTAAGGACTTTTTTTTTTTTTACACTAAACAGATAAGTACAGAAACAATGGCCTATATCTGGATTATTGTAGCATTAACATAAACTCTTTACAGCACAATGTACTATTATGCATTATTTTATTATTGTACATTTTGTTAGATTCAAAAATAGGAGGAGTCTATACTTGTAAAGGGGTAGGGCTACAAAATTATTGACAAACACTTCAATCAGCCACTGCTCGTTGTCATGGTAACGTTGATTGGTGCAGCAGGCCTGCAGTCTCTCAGCGTTTTCCCAAAAAAAAAAAAAAATTAAAAAAGGAAAGAGGAAAAAGAAAAAAAAAATGTAGCCACTTGTCATTCCCTGCAATCTGCTTAGTAATGAGAACATTTTCCTCCTGGGTGAAAAGATCTGCTATAATAGATTTTTAATAGCTTTCTCCCCCAACAAAAAAAAAAAAAAACACTTCCAGCACTCAATAGCATAACTGAAAAAAGGTTGTAATTCCAGTTTCACTGGTATGGGGTCAGCAATTATAATTCATTGAAATCGCAAAAAACTTCAAGCCTTTTGCCATTACAGTAAATCCATTTCCCAATTCCGTATTCCTTTTTTAGTCCCGTTAAAGCTCACACAACACAAAGCTTGAAGTCCCAGTTAAAATACTGTTACAGTTTTCAGGAACTGCAGATGCTCAGCCCAGGGTACAATGATATCCAGCCACGCAGAGGGTATCAGCAAGATGACCCTACACATGATCCACTGTGAGCAGATAAAGGAAGGACATACTTGTACTCACATAGGACAGCATAGCTTTCAGCTCCTCATCACTCCTGACTGTGATGCGATCCCCTACCTCATCCTCATCTGCAACAGAGTACCATCACTTACAAATGATAGAAACATTTAAGTTTACTCACAACTACATATTTTTAATAAGTAGTTGTGAATAAAAGAGAATTAGCAATACGCAACACTGAGTAATGACTCCTTATATTTAAATGTATTAATTTCATATTCACATTACTCCAAGGTAACATAAAATTTTTCAGCCTTTATTAATAAATACTGTATATCTTAGTTACTGTAAGACTTTTCTCAAACTTCACATTTCAATACCTTGTATAATGAAATCATTACACCCAATTTTCCCCCTGTGGAATATACTAGTTTTATAGAATAACTTTTTGACATATAAATAAGCTGTCTTAAGCCATTAACAATGACAATTCAGTGCCTTCATGGAATTAACAAAGACAGGTGCATGACTTTTTTTAAAGACATGGTTTCATAATTATTTAAAACATTATTATTATTATTATTATTTTAACATTTAATGGAATTGCTTCCTCCAATAAAGTGAAAAAATTAAATGTTTAAGTATATGTGAAAAAATATATTTAAATATTTCCCTTATGTTAAAAACAATTTTTCAATATTGATGATTTTTCTGTTTTTTCTGCAATATTTCTGTCTCAGTCTGTAAAATCTGAAATCCATAAAATCGAGTTCTGGAATATCAAGACAGACTGTATATCAAAAACCTTAAGAACATGAATATTTGACATTACATTCTTAAATCCACAGAAACTATATCAGTTAAATACAACTGTTCTGGGAAAAAGTTCAACAAACTGCACAAAAGCAACATCTCACACAGAATAAATATGGTATCTATGGTATTGGTCTTCCTTTTATGTTCTAATGAAATTTGAAAAGGTGAAAGGCAAAGGAAATATTGTCATTTTGACAAATTCCTTTAAATCTGCAGCCAGGTGTTTCCATGCAGAATTAATATTATATTCCCCAAAACATTAAATCCTTTTTTTTTCTCTGAAAGAATCTAATTAAGGATTACAAGGCCAACACTCTAGCCAGGCAATATTTAATGCAGACAATCCATGTTTTTGCCAGATTAATGCTTCAGGTCCAGTCATTTGTGTCAAATGCTGCATCTGTTCTTCTGCAGCTGTTTTGCTATTATGGTACTTTTAATTACCCGTTTAAAAGACCACTTTAACAGGCATTGCTCTCAACTAATCATAAATACTCTTTGCTTATGTAAATATCCACATCCAGAAATGCTCAAAATTCCTCTCAAAGGTAAAACTGCAGTTTTCAGCTGGGAACTTATGCCCTCCAAATTGTTGCCATGAGTGCAGCTCTTTAACCACTGCACTAGCTGCTGGCAATAGGATAAGAATTTTACAAAATTTCCATCTGACATCATTAATTAATTTATTTATTAACCATTATTCTGAACTTTTTTTAAACAGACTTGTCAACCTCCTGTGTGGTGATGATGATGATGATGATGATGATTCTGTACTCACACTCAAAGGCTGTGATAGTGGCTTCTGGCATGACATCCCTTATTGCCACCTACAGAATAGAAAGACAACAAATTAGCAGAAATTTAAATAATAAAATAAAGAGTCTTCATCGAGGATCACTGTATTCTGACAGCGACCTTTATTAAATCGACATTTGTCCACAGAACAAATGCAAATCAGCAAGCTGGACACAGAGAAGCTTTCCCACAGACACCGACTGAGGCACCCAGCCGTGATGGGAGACGTTCAGACACGAACTTTAGTTACCAGAAAAGCTGAGAAATAGACAGAGAAACCAGAATGCCAGGCGGGTTTTTACCAACAAGTCGTTAAAGCTCAGAAGGTACGGGCAGTCCACAGCTGAATCCATGTCCCCACCGGGCGTCTTTATCCGAATGACAATTCCCTCCGTGTCCATGGCGCTCGTGTCACTCAAAACAAGTAGAAGCATAACAGGCACGCTGAACTAGTCATAGTCAAAGGGAACTAGTCATAGTCATCCCCAACTTTGTCACACCGACCGCAAGACATTCTCCACTGCTGCCCAAATTCAAGATACATCTAGAGGGAATAATTCGCCAGAAAGCGGACACTCCCAGCTTCTGCACGACGACTTTTACCAAAACCTACAGTTGACAAACACGAACCATGAACGGCAGATGGTTTCACTTTTTCACATTAACTATGTACGCGGTGAAATCTCTAAAAATTCAAAATACAGGAAGTGAACCGGAAAGTAAAAAAAAAAAAACCATGACCCGGAATTAATCATTCCACGAAATTTCGTCACACATAGGCGGAGTTTATGGCAGCTACGTCATGAGATACAGACATACAGAAGTTAAGTACAGTGCGATATTATGAAATATTGGACGAGTGCAGATTAAATGAAAGCGATTTTTCTGACTACATGTTTTGTTGGTGTGCTGTATAACAGAGAACATATATTAACAGGTTAAACATTCAATTACGTAATTAATTTGTATGCCTTAAGATAGTAACACTTTAGAAAGTAGTAAAGTAGTTAATTAAAATAATAATTAACGTATAACTGGGGGGGGTCAACATCTGTAGCCTACAAATTTCAGATTTACGCTTCAATTAGTTCTCTTGTTTCATTATTATTATTATTATTATTATTATGCTAATTACGTGTAAAGTTTTTGAACTTTTGAATTTCTGTCACTCCACAATAAACATTATTTTATATAGCAATATTATTCTATTCTATAACCATTAATTCCATAGTATCTAATACCTCTGTAATCTCTATATCTATAAATCTTAGTCTCTGTTTGTTCTTTATGCACAACTGTTTTTCAAGCCATAGACTTGAAATTTGGCAAACAGGTACTTATCACCTTAGGTGTAGGTGAGGTTTTTGTGAAGTCAAAAACTCTCTCTCACTCACACACACACACACACACACACACACACACAGAAACAATAGTTATTTAAAAAATACTGTACAACCACATTAAGAATAATACAATTCAGTGATTATATAATATGTTTTTATATTACATTTTATACCATTTACCTTTTCCACTTTTTCGACCCAGCCAGCACTAGGTAACTCAGCTTGTATAAAATATTACAAACTAACAATCTGCCCAGTGAAGGTACCCCATTTGCTAAAAATTACTATTTATATATCCATTATCATTAACTGCTTAATCCTGATCAGGGTTGCAGCAGTGTGAAACCTATTCCAATTATTTGAAACTTTTTTCTTTTAAAACATAATAGAAATTTAAGATTGCAAAGGTTACACAATACAATATTATAGCATTGCTAGTTAGTTGCTTTTCCAATGCCTTAATCAAGAATGTTTTCATTCATTTATACAGTTGTATACAGAATTAACACCTGTACAGTGCAGCTTCCTTAAAGAAAACTTAAAGAAGTTGTCCATGACGCACCAAGGAAATTTGTGAAACTTCTAGAACATTATAATGAATCAGCTGACATTTACAAATAGATTCTAGGTGTGATACCAGGTTTTACTACCTTGTTTTTCTTCTGGTAAATTCTTCTTTTTTGTCGATTTATGAAATAACCCTGACATTCTGGTTAACTCATCTACCACTTGTTTACACTGCTCACTGTAGCTGCGTTTAAAAAAAAAAAGCTGTGCAGTACAGGACAATGGTTTAATTACTTAAAAGCAGGCAGTACATTTTTGTTTCATGCTTTTGTTGCACTGTCTATGATACTAAACTAAATAATGTACCGCTTGATGATTGATTTTTTTAAAACTCCTGTGAAATAACAGAATCACCAACAATGTTATTTTTTGTCCTTCTGTCTTTGTATTATGTTTCCATTTCTAAGTTAAATTTAAACAGCATTAGTATTAAAAAATCTTAAACTGACATAGATCATTAACATGAAATTGAACTTGCAAGGCAGATCACGTTACACCTATGTATGTCATTATCATATTTTTGAGGGGCAATTCAATCACTCCATCAGCAGACATGAGGTTTGATTGCATGTCCCTAAAGGACAGTGGCCTTTTAGCAAAATACATTTTCCCTGAATTTACAATACCATGATTGTTGACCCAGGGTTACGTGCAATGCTAAGCAGCTGTTCCACCCAGTGCCAGTTTTTTGTAGTGAAAAAACAGGCACGAGGCTTATGTTTCTTGGGCATGAATCAGCTTTTAAATTCTGTTAAACAAAGCTGAAGCCCACAGCAATTACCCGCTACCTAGTGACACTATCAATGCAAAATGGAAAGCGTTTTAATCTTCAGTGGGTAATTAAGGAGTGCCAACATGAGCACTCTCCATGCCCACACTTTACATTCACAAAAGATGAAAGCAGAGCGATGCCGAGTGTCACGCATCGACCCCCGCAAAGAGAAACACAGCCTGAAACAAAAGATCATATTTCTCCCTTTGTAAAAGCCTCATCGCTGAGGGATATGTTATCGGTGATGATCAGTGCTATGATTCGTCTGTAATTATAGTCCAGAGTTAGTTGCTCTGATGTCAGAATATATTTAAGAATAAGCAGTTGTCATCACTGCTCTGCTCCTGAGACTCAATGTTTGCATCCTCTTCGAGTATAAATACACACATCCCAGCTGAAACACTGCCTGGGCCAAGAACCTGATCTCTAAACCCTGTCCATTGACTCCACCTGATCCTTGCTCATCCTTCAGGGTTTTCAACCGCAAAGGAGCAGGAGGTCCATCGATTTCCATGTAATACAAGAAATTATTACTTTGCCTAATTGTTACTGAGAAGGAGGGGACAAGGCAGGAAAGTCAAGGCCTGTGATTAATGCTTCGAACAGCATGGCAGGCTGGGGAAGGGAATCCATACGCAGTTTGTCAAACGGAATCTCTAAAGGAAAAGTGGAAGAGGCTTCTTCTGCGAAGTAACAGGTACGCCAAGTCAGCAATCCACATTATTAGAAATCAAAGCCCTGAGCTGGCGGGGTGGAGGAGATGGAATGAGAGGGATCTAAACAAAGGCCACATTTACTGTCTAGTAATTAAAAACCATTTCATCTGGTCCACACCCTCCCCAGCCCCGGCTGCTCACTTATTGACATGGTGTTTAGCTGTGAGTGAGCACAATTTGACTTTAAACATATGAGCTGTAGTTATTTAACTTTGTGCACTAAGAGGAGTAAAGCAAATGAGAATGCGAAAAATGGAGGAGGCTGGGCTCAAGCTCTCTTCTGCTTCTTGAAATGTTCTCTTTTGATTATAGAAGTATATTTAAACAAATGCAGATGTCCTAAAAATGAACCACTACAAAGCAAGCACGCAAATGTAGAAAAAAGGTTAAACAAAAAAAACATAAAAATAGAAAATCATCTGCCAAATGATGTTAAGACAAATACATTTAATAAAACTTTAGTATGAAATAATTTTTGATATGTGTTAGGATGGGACAGAACTTTATTGATCCCCGCAGAGAAATTTTACACTCAGCAAGCTGAACACAAAGGACACTCAAAAGACACATAGATAAATAAAAACCAAAAACAGAACAAAATATTTAACTAAAAATAACAATAATAAACAGGAGAAAATATTCCAGTTATTGACAGATCCTTGTGTGCCATTACCAAGGTGGATGGCTATTAGTTTGAAGGACCCTCAGAAGCATTTGTTAATGCACCTAAGTTGAATAATGCACAGGCTAAAATAACTCATGGCCATCACTTCATTTAGGGGATATGAGCTATTTTCCATGACAGACTGTAGCATCCTCCTCATCCTGGCCTCTGACCCATGACAGAACCCACTTTCTGGACAATTTTACTGAGCCTGCAACTCTCACCAGAAGTGTTTCCCCCAGCACACCACAGCATGAAAGATCACTACCGTTTGGTAAAACATATGGAGGATGTTGCTGCAAACATTAAAAAACTTCAGCCCTCTGAGACAGTACAGCCTGCTCTATCCTTTCTTAGCTATACAGTGCATCTGTGTTGTGGGAGTAGTTCAGCCTGTTGTGTATATGTTGTATTTATGTTCCATGTCTGCATCCTCAACAGTAAGTGGGTGCAAAGGCTCCTTAACATGGTCAAGATCAAACACCAGCCCCTCCTTTTTCTAGATACTGAGCTGGAGGTAGTTTGACTGACACCATGCTCTCCATCAGATGCATACACTCGACCCCATTGCATTTGTTCCTTCACCTCACTTAGGTATAATTAATATGCTTGAATAGGTATTTCATTTTTACATTTGTATAACATTAATTTTATTACACATGGCTTTTTGATTCTAGGTATAGTTCTGTACTCAAACTTTGTTGGTATATAGTACCACTTTCTTTCATAATAGTACAGCAGACTTTGTGCATATGTTTTCAAATAACACATTTTCCCTGCAAAATTATGACTTTTACATGTTGCCATCTTTATTATCATATTTTTGAACTCTTTAAGATAGAATTTAGTCTACATAATGTAATTATAATTATATAATAAATAATTAAATCATTAATCAATACATAATTGAAAACTCAAAATGTTGAATTCATATTTATCGAAAAATTAACAGACGATATCATGAATTTTAAGCACATCGTATGAACATAGGCAAATGATAATAAAGTTTCCATTCTGATGCCATTAGATGCACTTAAACCTGTTTAGAAAATTTCTTAATTAAAAAAAATCTCTATTAAATTCTACTAAATTGCATGCACAAAAACTGTGCTGCTATATAGTTTACTTACTGTATTGTGGTTCAAACCCATACGGTGGCTGAAATGAATATTTGTGGTAAAACACTGAAATGCCTCAGTAACAACTTCGGCACAAAACAAGTATTGCTTTCATATAAATATAATGCATACATAATTAAATACTTTATAAAATACTACAGTGAACGTATGACATTATGATACAACCATAAGAAAGTACATATCCGGCTCTAACATGTGAGCTAAGTACCGTAAAAGTCTCACATAGCAAATATTGCTTGAACAAGGTATTATACTTTGTGGACTTTCTTCTGGAAAGTCCTAAATCTGATGCCTTCTAACCACGATGAAATGACTAAATGTATCAGTGTCTTACACAGCCATTACCTGTCATTAATACTGGGCCCCTTCCCTCTCTTTATATAGGAAGTACACAGTGACAGAGCCACAGCTCGTCTGCACTTTTTCTGATGCTCCAACCATGAGCCAAGAGCCGAGCCCATAGGCCAGCGATGGAATACCTGCGAGAAACAAACAATATAAATTATGCCCAAAATAAAAATAAGAGTGGAAATCAGAGCACAAATGAGATGAACATATACAGGCTGAAGAGCAGATTCTATCTGTCTTGATGTTTAACACAAACCAAGATTGATGAACTTTAGAATGGTAAAGAACTTGTTTTCTAGGTCCAGGTTCTGGTGAGGGGCTTTGGTGCAGTGGTACTTGATGAAGGGGAAACAGCCTGTCCTCAGGATATGGTAGTTGGCCCCTGGTACCTCCCAGTTGAAGTTCGACAGCCCGAACTGGTCGTTGGAGATGTCACGGTAGCGCACGCAAAATGAAGTCCAGGGTGGAAGTTTGCGTTGCAGCAAATGGCATGTTAGCACCTCCGAGGCTGTGGGACGTCGCCCAACTTTCCGAAACGTACTAGGGAACAGCACTACTTTTAGGAAGATCCCATGAATATGCCGCAGAGCTTCTGTCATCGCTGGAAGGGAATACATGCAACCTCATATTAATAAATGACTTTCAGTTTGATCATCCTTAACAAACAGGAACAGCAAAGCTGGATGAACATCCTGCAAAATGCAACTTATCACTATCAACGTTTTGTTTCTAAAGTGTACAAGTAATTCAAGAAGGATCTCTTTCAGATCCACTTCTTTCTTGGTCTCCTTTCTGCCCCATAAACTTGAGGACACTGATTTAAAAATGGGACTTCGTCAATCCCTCCCGCAGCTGCTCGAGTACCGGACGAAGGCAGAGACGATGGTATTGGAACTAAAATCACGTCACACTCACTTTACAAATGCTGGTGCCTCCTTAGCAAATAAGTGATGTTAGGAGAAAACACGTATTTTGGAAGGTAATCTTACGTGATGTGAATACTTGGGAGAGTCTGATAATTATCTGTTATCTGTGTGACAAACAGGAAAAACTGTCCAGAAAGACGTGCGATTTAGACCCGTCCGTAGCCATTCCAGCTCTGCTGCAGCTGGATTGGCGAAGTTCTCCCGCTCCTCTATTTGCCTAAATACGAAACATGTTAGCACACAACTGTGGCAAATGCTGGTTTCAGCAGATTCTTAGCGGATTACCTTGCATGTCAAATTACGAACATTAAATAACGCCAAATAACTAGCAGCGTCGTTAAACGAATAGGTTTCTTTCGTCTAACGTGCGCATCTATTTCCGTCCGAGTGGAAACACACATCAAATCACTCGGTTCCAACAACTTGGTTCCTTGTACAACTTACTCATTTTCGCACTGCTACAGCTGGAAAATACCTGTAAATATTGTAGATTTTTAAAGTTATTATTAACATTTTATGTCGGCCTGTATAGACTTTAAAGAACGCGCCCGTGCAAGGTTCAGTGGAACTAATGCGGGCCGACTGCGTGCAGGACAGCGATTCACCCGCGGCGCTCCGTGTGTCCATCTCGCAGCGGGGAAATATTAATATTGATTTCCAAGTTAAGCAAACAAATTGTCCAGGGTTTTTCTACTAACATCTCGTTACTTTTTTTCCCCCCAGATAACTGTAATGAGAATTGGTTTTTAATCGAGCAAACACAAAGCAAGAAAGCTACAAACCATTACAATCCAAATATAACGTGTTTTGGGTCAAATTATTTTTACATTTCTTTATTCACATGTTCATAAAAGGGTTTAAAAGTGTTGGCAAATGAGTACAAGCAAAGAAAAATACATGTCAATCCATAACAGTTAGCAAAGCTGTTAAAATCGCCACATTTCTATTTTGAAAGGAATTCATTAATTCAGCAAGGTAACAAGCCCACACTTGGATGAGGACGGGGATGTCGAAGCAAGCAAAGACCATGGCCTGTAAAGGGTCAGATAATTCTCTCATTTATTCCATCCATTTTCTTTTTATTGCAGGTTTTTATGTTATCATGTTGTCTTCAGAATAATAGTTCATAATAAAGAAGAAAAGCTGTTCCATACTTGACCCTTTCAATCCAGGAAAACTCATAATTTACACAGCCTGGCTTTGGAGAGAAGGGTTACAGATGGACCTTGACAGCGGTTTAGTTAATGCTGGGCCGCCCAATAAATAACAGCGCAATGGATTTTTTTCCACGCCTCTGGTCGACACGTTAGCATCTATGCAACATTATACAAACAATAACATGCGCTTGCCCAAAGTATATTGTTAATGACATCCATAATCTCATTTCATATTTTGTTCTTTTTTAAATACTGGGTGGACAACTAAAAAAAGTTTACCAACTGGACAGAAAGTAAGAAATGGCTGAGTGGAAGGCTGTGAGAAAGTAACATTATCGAATATGGAATTGACATTAAGAATTGTAATTGTAATTATTTTTACACTACTTGGATAATAGGATGGCAGGTAGTGCAGCAGCTAAAGATGTGGCCTTGTTGCCTGAAGGTTGCTAGTTTCAGCCCCTCTCCCTGCTACTGCTGTAACAGGGTTGATCAAGGTCCTTTTCCTGAGTTGCCCCTGTAAAAATCATTGCATGATAAGTTAATATTGTAACCTGCTTGGAATAAAAGTGTCAAACAGGATTAATAATGATCCTTTCTCTACTGTACGGCAGAGCAAAATATCATTGGAAATGCAGCAAATAAACTGGATCGGAGCTACATTTCATGAATATTACATTGTGAAAACCCAATATATAATTGGACGAGACTGCACTTAAGTCCGAGATCTGCAGTTGAGACCCGAACCACATTTCCTTACAGCAGATATTTAAAGAACAAACAGTCGTTACTCCATTAACACCTTGCCTTAAAATTGGTATCCGCAAGCATATTAGGAGCTGATATTTTCTGAAGAATGACTGAAGGATTTCGAGCAAAGGTCAGTGGGGCTCCTGGGACGTCCTGAGCGATTGTTCAGTTAATGATACCCCAAACAAACGAGTTTACTAATGATTCCCTGCTCCTGCTTCAGAAAACACAATCACCTCTTCATCTGGATGGCCACACTGGAGGCGGTCTAATGAATTTTTTCAACCTGAGAGAGCAGAGATCTTTGGGGAGAAATGAAGAGTGAAGAAGTATTTTAACTTGTCAACCAAAGGATTTGTGTAATAAATTTCTTTTATTAATCAACTCCATAAAACATGCCAGTGCTTTCAGGTTCATCAGCAAGTGGTTTAAAGAACAATTGACATTTTATCCTGATGCTGCTGTATTGCTTTCGGAGTTAATTTTCCAATTGCGTGTCTCATTCTGTTAGGGGGGAGAAAGCTGTTCTATAATCTTTGTATTCCTCTTTCCTTTGTAAGTCTGATTATTTCCTGTGTTCTGTCACTGTGATCTAAACATCGGAGACGGGTGTTACTGACCTCAACCCTGGAACTTAGACTGTACTATATATATACATAAGCTTTACTTAAAAGTTAAAAACTATGAATATTAAAAATGAATGCTTAGAAGGGGGATCATGAAAAAAAGTTAATCAGTTTTCCATTTACAAAGAAGGTTAATGGCCAAACAGTGCATAGGTCATTGCCCTTGTGGGTTACATTGAAGGAATTTCATGACCCTCAGGAAAGGGGTACTTACCTTCTTGAAAGTGTATCAGATAGGTTAAATTTGGGGAGTCCATTTGACAACGACGGAATTAATTTAGCTTCACTATTTACGTTTTTAGTGCTGCTGCCTCACGGTGCCTGGGCTGTTTGGGTGTGAGGTCGAACCTAGCTCGGTCTGCGTGGAGTTTTCGTGTTCTCCTTGTGTCTGTGTGAGATTTCTCCAGGTGTGCTGGTTTCCTCCCACAGTCAAAAGTCAAGCATTTCATGTTAATCGGTCACTCTGAATAGTCCATAGTGCGTGCGTGTGCGTGAGACTGTACGTGTGTGCGGCCACACTGCTATGGACCGGTGTCCTATCCAGGGCGTAGTTTCACATCCTATATTCAAACCATATTAATAAAATCCCTCTCCTCATACATTGATGTCAGTTAAGGATAATTAACAGACAGGTGGATGGATTTATTCTACATTTCTATATAATTTTATTCTGTGGCTAGCTAGCTGATTATGAGAAGACAGAAGCGCATTTACGTGTGCTTTATAAGGGGTGTAGCATGGAGTAATGTGAACAACGACTGGAGTAACTGATCATATGTAGATCATATGCCTGTCTTCCTACCGAAGGAAACTTGCAGTTTTGTGATATTGAAGCTGCACTGGAAATGCCGTCAGGCTTCCACAAAAGTTCCAGCCACATTGCACTGAGTAAACTGATATGCAGGAGTCACAATATCTTGGAAGAACTGCATGACAGAGTTAGTCAATGGAACATGTAACATATTGATTGTTTATGGCAAATAGTTAGAGAGGGAGAGCGAAAGGGAATTACAAATCAAATATTTGCATGCACGGCCAGCTGTACCACGCTGCAACACAAATACAGCGTCGTCTTCCTCTGTGGTTTAGAAATAGCAGGTTCATGTACCCATCATCCGCCGTGGTAAAATAGGCCAAGCGGGGTGAAACTATCACCGGGACACAGAGCATTACATTAATAAAGTAAGAAGGCAGCTATAATGAGGAATTGTGGGCTGTACACAAAAATGCAACAAAAAACCTCACAGTCTGCAACGGATGAAATAAAATACAGGGCTCCCATGACCACTGTAAATGATTGAGTAGGAATAACTGTCATACATAAAACTCAAATGGGCAGCACTACTAACAACCTGTGCCAAACTTGGATGGCAGTTTGGAGCTCAATTTTTTTTACTCAAGACACTTGTGTGTTTCCAGGCACAATAAAAACTGTCCAGTTGAGACACAGCTGTGTTTGTAATACGCAGCGTCATAATAATGGCCCCTGTTGATGTCTTTCACTTTAAAGACAGAGCAGTAGCAGGAATCCAGGGCTGCTGCACAGAGCCACGGTCTAAATGAACGTTTGACAAAATAACACAAGTCGCAGCATAACAAGCGTAAACTCCAGTTTGCCACTAATAATGGGAGCCTATTGTCTAAGGGTTGGCATCAGGCTGATGGGGTGCTTATTGTGGCTACAAAGTATGCATTCACATGCATAATAAATTGCCGTATGAATTATTAATGTGTTGATTATTTAGGCTCATCTATCAGAATGATAATGTATTCAGCACCCAGCCACCAACCGTGTTTTATGCATAATTACAGTAGTTGGTTGTATTTAACAAATATTAAAAAGACAAACTTTGTACTGATCAATTTTTATAGGTATTGCAACCTAATGAGATCATCTTTCACCCGCAGGTTTTTATAACTGTACCGCAGCACTCCGACGGGCTCAGCCACAAACCGTCCTGAAGCGATGCGCTCTCTCTCGGCATCCCAGCACATCCTGAACTTAATTATTATTGAAAAGCATGTGAATGAAGAATTCTTTACCAGTTTAAATAGTTTCGTATGATTCGAGCTCCCGCGTTGGCATACCAGCTCCATATTTGGATTTCGGTGCGGCGCTAGCAAAGAGTTCACAAGCGCACGGATGTATTTGTGCTTTGGGTTGCTAATGGAAAAGTAATATAGCAAAAGGACAAATCATTGCACAAACAGATAAGCAGTTCTGGGTCTATTTAGCTTGTTTTTCATTTCATTAATCAGTTCAATACTGCAAAGCAAAAATTTCTAACTTGTCTGACTGCTACTGTCGGGCACGCAGTAACTGCAGGCCCTGGTTATGACTGTGGAATATCATAACTTACAGTGAGGTGGCCACTGGGGCCCCATGGTTGCAGACAGATTGTTCCAGAGTACTTTCTTAGTTTCTGCTTTAGGGTGAGGTGGTGGTTGCCGTTCTGGCGAAGCGGTGTAGTTGCTACCTACCGTCATTTGAAATACTATGTATAAGGTAAGACAGTGTGGTACATCTGTTGTATGTCCATACCCGATGTATATACCTGATCTATACGTCTATAAGGTAAGTACATAAAGAACTTGTTTGACTGCTAAATGCATCCATACATTTATGGGGAAAAAAAACTTTTATGTTTTATTCCTCGACATTGAAACAGCTGCACCAAGAAAATCTGAGGCGAATCAGCGTTCAACTAAATAAAATATGGGGCGTTTGCCTGATCTTATAGGAATCTGCTTTACAGAGTTTCAGTCAAACAATAGTTTTGTCTGTTTCCCAAGTATAAGTTAAATAAACACGACCGATTAAGCACCGGTAAAAGTTCACGAAATAGAAATGACGTAGAGCGCGGGAAAACCGATATCTGCACGCTGTCACAATTGTGCTGTGGCTGAAGAAATGGGAAAGCAAGGGGAGCTGAGGTGGGTGCATCTCTTGGTCACCTGGGCAGATCTACGCAAAATGCTGCCATGCGAGCGGCTCCACACGGAGCCCACTTCCATCGCTGATATTCAGTAGACAGGATCACTTCAGATCTATATGGTAAATGGCATCATTATAAGTATATTAAGAGGTCAGCCTAGTCAAGGCCTTATGCCTAAACAGGGCTAATTTTTAGAATTATATTCTAATAGCAATGCCCCCCTCAAATAAATCACCCCTGAAAGAGTTGTTAATAACTAAATGCCAGGTGGTTGCAGTCTCCCCGCAGATCCTATTTGTCAACTTAAACGCTCCTGCCAGCAAATGCAAATGGCCGCCTGGCTCCTGACCCCGTCTCTCCGGCTGATGACGGTTTAACTGTGTGCCGTGCTGGATTGCATTCCTCCCTCTCAGCAGTCCTCGCACACAGGAGGTTCAAGTGCAAAGCACAGATACTTTAGAAACAGAATTTCAAAAAAATATGATGTAACCGGATGGGTTTTTCAGGAAATATGCTGATAAAAGAAAATCCGTTTCGCATTTGTATAAAAATAGCGCGCGCATTTTAGCTCACGCTTTTCTCCAAGGGGGTTTGCAGCGTCACGCTAACAACAATCATTTACCCATTTACACAGTGGGGTAAATTTTATTGTTTTACCGGCGAAAATTCCGGTTAGTACCTTGCTCAAGGGTAGAACAGCAGGAACCGGCAACTTTAAAGTCCAAAAGCAGCAGCTCAGACCACTGCAGCACCTGCACCGAACGTCAAGCTTTTGGATTTGCAGTCTAGTCAGTAGACAGCAAAGTGTTAGGTAAACACTTAAGGGATAGATGTGTTGTTCTGTAATAATATGCTCTTTTACAGCTTGTGCTGCTTTAGTGATAAACAGCCATTTCTCCACAGCAGACATGAGCCGACTGTTGTTGCCAGCACTTATAAAACAATGTTGATATTAGTAAAATCCCTCTCCTGATCCGTTCGTGTCAGTTGTTCAGATTGATAGTTGTTGCTTTTGTCCAGAGGGATGTAAATCATATGTGGAAGTACAGCCGTTCCCTTTTAAGACTGAACATTCACACACATACAGTAAAACCCTTGCCGTCCCAAACACACTTATACGGCACACACGTGCAACAATGCGCACTTGAAAGCGAGAGATCGGTCAAGCTTTGAAGTTTCGAGCCTCTAAAGTTACACCTCGGCCTCGAAATCGGGGCGCAAATGATGTAAATAAATGAATAAATAAAAGGGCAGGGAGCAGATTTAGCACCGTATTGATCACACGGTGGCCCCTGTCTAGTTAATACCCAGGGCCGGCTGATGGCCAGACTCCAGAGAGCCATTTACCAAGTCGGCAAGAATCAAGCAGCCCTTCCTCCATTGTCAGACGTAACAAAGCCATGTGAAATACGAGTGCGGATTGTACCTGTTTTCTATAGCCTACGTTTTCATTAAAAGCCGTAATCCAGCAGCTGAGGCTCCATTACTGCACAATGTGCTACAGGGATACAAGGGCAAACATATGTGACCCACTTCTCCCCTTCACATTAAAAAAAAAAAAGACAAAAAAAGATGGCTTTTTTTTTTTTTTTTTTTTTTTTTTTTTTTTTTGCAACAGGTCTGAACGTAAATGGATGTTCAAATCCAGACACGTCTGTACACATGTCTCGCTGCGGTCAGCACCGTGCGCGGCGTAGTTGGTTCAGGACCGGATGGGGGGACTCCACTTCCCACAATGACTCAGACCACTTAGTGTCCCGGCCTTTGTGGTCTTTAATGCACACCCTGTTTAATGTGAAAGACCGTCTGGGTATCAGACTAAGTGATGCCCCTTGTCAATGGCTATAATTACAATATCGGGTTACGGCTCCATGTCAGACAAGCGAGACTTGGCATTTATTTCAGAATATTCCCTTGCTGTTTAAACACCATGGTTGTGGGCCGAATGGGACACGCGCACCTCCGTCGCACCTCTCTGAAACGGAATGCCATTTACCGCAGAGTGACATTAATTCCCTCCCCTCTTGTATTGGTGCAAGCTGTTCCTTAATGTCCGTGCAACACGGTGAACAGCCGTGTAATTACAAGGCAATAGCTGAGGCTTCGACATCGCGGAGCTCTACAGAAAGCCTCATTATCGCACACCGCTTGACTCTGATCGTCTTTAGCTTTGCTCACACTCTTCTCATTTGAGCTCTTCTGTCGCTAAGGATGTAGTCATTATGCAGTCATTACAATTTGGTGCCAGCGCGACACTTGGGTAGAGCAGAAGCAACATCTCCGCGGTGCGATGCGCCTTCCTTGCTCTCAGGTCCCATTTGACTGCAGAAATCGGTCATGGGGCACCAAGTCGGAGCTTTGGGTACAAACACGGGGCGGCGACTGCGGTCTGTGCAAAAAAAAAAAAAAAAAAAAAGCTGGAAAAGTGACAACAAACTTAGCTTCAGACTTTTAAAACAATGCCTAAAGGCCTTAATAGCTTCATAAACCCATGTTTGTGAACTATTTCTTCTTGTCCGCTGTATCACTTTCCCCTGCTTGAAGTAAAGCAGACTGAAAGATGCAGAAATGCTGCCCTAAGGCAATTTTTTAATTTGCTACATAAATAATACTGGGAGTGGTAAATTTATTACACTTTCTTGTGATGTATAATTACCAGTACTTATGAAATATAAAAACAATATTTACTCTACAGTACACATGCTGTTTATTCCAGGACTCCGGCGTATTCAGTACATATAATGCTGCCCCCTTGTGGTCTAAAATATAGGCACAGTGCAAAAGAGTCGCCAAGGAGCCTAAACCTTCCCTCTTAAATGGGCCAAAAAGGAGTAAATGGAGCACATAGACCTGAAATGACCAGCACAGCTGCCACAATGGATCATAAGTCTGTTGACTTTGCACAGATTTCCTCCATTTGCAATAGTTAGCGCCCTAAGAACCCAAATCCCTGGGCAGCCTCTGCGAAGTGGTGGTGCTGAAAAACTTGCCGAAATTTTATTCGCCTGGTTTCTCTCCTCAGCGTCCCCGATGTCTTGCTATCATTCTGATTGCCGTTTTGTTAATTGGCAAGAGAAACATTTTCCTCTCCTTACCTCCCACACAAACTGGACCTTCTGTGAGTTTTCTAAATGCACCATAGACTGTCACAGCAATGAAACATAAACCACAGTCCCCTCGGAGGACTATGCATGTTTTATGTTTCCAGGAGGCTCTGGCTGCTCTCCGGACACATTCTGGCCTACCTGTATGTCGGCTGTCTTCCCCACTTTCCGCGTCTTCCTACGGTAACAACGCCAGCCCCCCATTCGTGATTAGAATCACCTGGAGGGGATCAGCATTAGGACCCTAAGCTTTGACACTGACTTGATCTCCAGCGCTGACAGCCACATCCAGGCTAATTCTCCTGGTGGACATTAATTTATTCAATGGGTTTTAATGCTCTGTGGCTGGGGAGCCATTCTGGAACTGTGTGTTTTTTCTGCACTTAAGGAAAACAGCATGTGGTTCTTGGCTGCAAGGGGGAGGAGGGCTGAGCTGGCGCTGTCCTTTCACTTTGTGCCGTTTGATTTTCTTCCAGAGAAAACAAAGAAGCGGAAACTCATCCGGTGTGGAGCTTGCTTCCCAGCTATGGAATTCTAGCGTCACGGCAACTGACAGATTAGCCAAGTTGACAGAAAATGGAGAGCGCAATGGTCATCGCAGAGAATGAGATGGAACAGGGACCAGATGAAAGGCAGGGACACATCCTAGTGGCCCCACACTTAGGAGCTGGTATTGCTGGTGTGTTATGAGGTCAAAGGACAACACTTAAAAGGGGTATTAGTTTATTGACACAATAAGACCTGGCAGTTTATTTGATGGCCTTCCACACTGTTTCCCCCTCTCTATTTCATAGCTCCCTGGGGAGGCCTCCAAAAGGGAACATCTATCTGTTTGCTCACTCGGAGATGGCGCCACCGTGGTGAAATTAGGAACAGTACAACAATGCGTTCAGCTTGCTTGTCACACTTTGGGCCTGCTGGCTCACACGGCGGCTGAGGGTTTTGCGGTAGGCTCCCAGCTTCCTACTGCCCCCAGGTTTGGTGGATCTGTGGGCTGAGATGGCACTGGTGCGTGGAGGCGGCCAGTCTCACTGAGATGTAAGATCAAGGCGTGGATGGAAAAAGAAATGTGGGCACACAGACTGCTGCTACAGAGATACTTGTTAACAACCTGACATCTCCGGCGGTCACATGCGCTTCAGACCCTGCTTACCTGTTGACCCCTTGCGCAGCTCTTCTTCAAATCTACACATTTTAACATAATGATGTCAGCAGCAACTGGCTATTTACCGAAGGGGACCATCACAAAATGGATTGTGCTTTCCAAAGGCTCATATACTACTACAGAGCTGCTGGACTGAGGCTGTACCGACATATTTGTACATATTTAAAGAAATCCTTCACATATTCGGTGTGCGTGGCCCGAGAAGCATGTGTTGTAGCTGAGATATTAAGAGGGGTTAACAGGTGAGTGGGTCAGGAGACCTGTGAGATTCTACCATTTACTTTGTCAGAAGCGTCCCTGTAACAGCACGGACACCCTGTCGTGAATAAATGTCCTCTCAGGCATAGGCAGGCGGACAGACAGGAGGGACAGAAAGGAATGCCCTTGGTTTAGTCATGCTCACTGGTGATATGGAATGGCTTCCGTTACAAGAGTGGCTTTACACAATATAATACAAGAACTGCATTTTATCTAAATTAGTCCTGAGGCCGTGAAAAGCCCCGCTCAGCTCTGGAGTGTGTTAACAGAATGGATTTGAAAGATGGATGATACCCACTCATCGAAGCTATAAACAGCAATCGCACGACACGAGGAGCCACAGCGAGGATGGATAAAGTCAACCCAGTGCGGTTAAGCAGCTCAGAATGCCCGACTCGGGGCCAAATAGCTCGGAAACCCAGGTCACCCTCCGAGTTTTGTCTTCTGACTCGACTGCCGCGGACGGTTAGGAGGTGGCTGCAGCTGCTGGAGGCTGCCGGGACCGAGTGCAGAGTGACAGCCCATTATCCGCGCGTCAAACAGCAGCCTAACAGGTTTAGCGCCTCGCCACCGAGGCCGCGCCTGACGCCCAAGCGGTCACAGCTACGGCGTGCACCTTGCTTAGGCCGCCGATGTCAGGCCTGTCAATCGACCGATCAATCGGCGTCGGGGCGGGTTCGAGGGGGGCGCCCTCCCAAACACCTGATCGATGCAGCGCTTGTCTCCGCGGCTAGAAAACACCGTAATGGCTTTGGCACTTAATTATGTTGTTAATTGCTGAGTTACACTTTCTGCCGCCGTGCCGGGGAACAGGTTGGTAATCGACAGTGGCTGGGCTCTCGCCTCCCCGCTGCAGCTCAATTATTCACAGCTCAAAAATCCGAGCGTTACGCCGAGAGACGGTCGATGCGCTGCGCCGACGCGGCTCCGGCCCCGAAAACGCCGGGACAAATGCCTTCGCGAACAGGTGAAAGCGAGAAGGTTTTTAAAGCATCGGATGCGACAGAGTAAAAATCCGTGCAAAAATAAAAGATGGCTTAATTACTTCAATGACTTAACACGCGCGACTGCATTTTTTTTTTTTTTTTAATTTAAAAAAAAAAATTTTTTAAAAAGTATTGTTAACAAATTAAAGGTGAACGACCTTCGTGTTGTGACATAAAAAAGCAATTACAGCAACACCCATCTGATCTATAGCCTCCAGCTGTCAATGGAGAAATAGCTATTTAATCTATATGAGCTCTGGAAGGTGAGGAAATTACTAACATTTATTCCGGAAACACGGAAAGCATAGCGCGATGCCATTAACACGCACGCGAATATGTTTTCCCATTTAGGCACCGTTGTTGGAAGCGCGTAATTAAGTGAGACTCGGAGCCGTGCGAATGTGCCGCTGTCGAAGCTGAAAGCGTTTGTTTCGGCCCCGCTTCGCAGTGTGGCTTTGGCAGGAGTGTGCCGTTGAAATTCCGGTCATGAAACGGCCATCATCATATTAAACTACTGTAAGAGCTGAGGTCAAACGCTGCATGGTGATTTTGCTTCCTCTTCGAGCCATAAAGCACACAATGGCGCGGGAAAAAGTGTAAGAAAACTGTCGTCTTCCGCCACGGAAGAGCGACCTCGCTTTGAGAACTTGTCATAGCACTCCAGCGCGATGATAACACGCGAGCGAGAAAGACAAATTCCCAATTATTTATTTAGGCTTCGACTGCATACTTTACTCTGTAAGAGGATTCCTCGCTCGGCCTTCGACAAAAGCGCCGCGCTATGTAGCAATAAAGGGAATGGATATTTTCCTCTGCCCATCAGCACATGGTGAGAAGACGCCAGCTGATCGCGTCGCTGGATGGCACGGCGTTCCCAAGCTCATTTTATTCCATGACGCCCGGCGAATTGTTACACACATCACGCTCCTTGCCATAAGTGGACGGAACGGGGGTCCGGGCCCGGCAGGTCCCGAGCCATCGACCACGGGGCGACGTTACTCAACGAAGTCAAAGAGAGGAAACCACCGAAACACGGGAAGGAGAAAAGCCACGGCGGCGTCGGAGACGAAACGCGAAACGCGGCGGAGCAGCACCGCCGGTGGAAAAAGTACGAAGACACGAGACGCTCCGACTAAATTCTGATCATAGTTAAAATTTTAAGGCTGGTCTGGGAAATGGTGGAGATGAAAGGTTATATTAAATAAGCAGACATTTCATCTCGTTTTAATTTTGCTGGTGCAGACACAGTGTGCAAAACACAACGGACGGAAAAAAGAAAAGCTTTGCTCCATCTGTTGATGCTATTAAGTGTAATTTTCTCTTGTGCCTAATGATCCATTGTGCTGGCTGCGGGTGCACGCGTGAGGCTCCGTATCCAGGCAATGAATGGACAGCGTTCTGCGTCCACGGTCGAGATCCGCACCTCTTTAACCCCTCGCGCCTCCCCGAGGCAGGAACCTGGGGGGGTGGTGGGGGTCGCTGCAGGCTAACACACTGCTGCAGGTCCAGGGAGGGGGGCAGGCAATCAACAAAACAGCCCCTCAAGCTACAGGCGCACTTCATCGCCCCCAAACGCCCACCCGCCCTCGTCCCCCAACCCCTGCTCCCCGCGACTGCAGAGCAACTGCGTTTATTTTTATTTTCCCGAGACCACATGGGGTCCCGCATTCTTCTCGGCAAGTTCGCCAGGCCTCCTCTCACGCTGAGCCCCCCAGCAGTCAATAATTAAACAATATGCACACAGGCTGCCGAATAGCGGGAGAGCCGCGTGTTCCTCCACGAGCGGGGCGGACGAGCACCGTTAGCGGGAGGCGCTCGGAGGCCTTACGGCTTTCCAGGGAGGACTAGCGGAGGCTGCAGCTGGGAACGGGGCCCTAATGGCCCTCGCTGCCACATTAACACGAGCCAGAACATCGCGCGGCACAATTTATGATCATTGGCTCACATGATTTGGTAGTAAATGTCTAAACATCGAGGAGGATTTTATGTGAATCCAAATTGATTAGACGGGAAGCGGAGTCCAGAAGTGACTAGAAAATAGCGTCGACATCGCGGAGAACAAATCCCGAGTTAAAATAAGATTCGTGACATCGGCTCCAGTCACTTCGGGGTCCCATTTCAGGGTCACGGTGGTGCGGAGCCAAACGGCACCCAAGCCGTCGGGACGCCAGTCCGCGCTTTGTTTAACGCCTGCATGCGGCTCGCTCGTATAAACTTACTTGTCCTTCGCGTTACTTTTTCCGTTCGGTATACGATACACGCGAGCGCGCGTACACGCTTGGGACCTAAATATTTACGGAAATAACGAAAAGGCCGAAGCGGATAGCCGCTCCTTTACAAGCGCCGAACATCTGGAAGCGGGGAAAGCGTCCCGTATTTACAAAGGCACAATGCAAATATGAAACAATAAACTTAGCAGTTTGCATTTATGAACCCATTAAGCAGCGAGCGTGAGGTGGCGCAGAGCACGGCACCGCAGGAAAATCACTGGCGTGGAAAAAGGAAAAAGAGAGGAAAAAAAAACAGGGAAAGCGGGGCGAGGCGACGGCGACACTGAGAAATAACCTCGGTGCTCTCCATTCTGTGAACAGGCTTGCCATTGATTAAAACAGCAAGGTGTACAATAAAGCCAGGGCAGAGCGCTGGATCCATATGGCCCTGGAGCCCCGAGGCTGGGAGCCGCCGATTGGCCCTTGCCGCTGTTTACCCGCGCTCTCCCCTCTCCCCGGGTCCCCAGATGGTGAGAACACAATTTAAACCCCTCCACCGCACCGCCACAATGGGCCTTGGCTGCGCTTCAACCGTTTACTCCAGTAATTAACAGCACCGATACCGCAACAATTACGGGCCCCCCGATCTTAACAGAGCCGCGCCGCGACTTGGGGAGAGCTAATAGCTGCGAGGTACTGCCGAGAGCGCGGATCGCAAGACGGGCGCACCTCGGAATAAAATAAAAGGTGAAAGCGTGTTCGCGGTAGTCAATGATTACTTTGCAATTAGTTTACACAAAGCTCTCTATTTAATGGCAAAACACAGCAGTTAAAGCATGACAGAAAATCAAAGGCTACTCTGTAAGCGTATGAAAAACTCGCCGTGCAGGCCTGGAGCTGCGCGTACCGATTATAGCCATATTAAATCAATGCATCACTAACCGCTGCACCTATTTCGGTTGTTTTTGAAGGGCGGATAATTGTGGGGCTGAAGGGTATTTTTAATCTCTATAAATTACGCTCCAGTTGCCGGATAAATGAAACACGGGCCGGCGTTAAACATCTCGCGCGGCGGCGACGGCGGCGTCCTTCGGCGGTTTGCTCGTTCGCCGATTGATGGAGAAGTCGGGGGACGCGCGGCGGCGGCGGAAGGTGCGGGCAGGCCCGTGCTTTTAGGGGAGCGTCCTCGCCGCCACCCTCCTCCGGAGGACGATCTGGTCAGTGGTATGCAGAGACGATGGGTTCAAAATTCCGTACGTTCGGAGTAGAGACCTGCGCTCGCATAGGCACTGACGTCGAGCGGTCGCTCGCCTCGATCGGGGATGCGGGTTGTGTTTTTGTCGCGCTGGTTTGCCTACTTTGTAACCTTTTCAGCAGTAATAAGCAGTAGACTGAGCGTACGTTCACAAGGATGCCCGGAGTATCTTCCATCGAGGCCTCTGGCCCGCTAGAGAGCTCGCACCTGCTGTTAAACAAGGTTCTCGAGACCCTTATTGGGACCCGTGGTACAAAATAGAGGTACAGGTTGGGTGGCTGTGGAGAGGAAAACAGCACCCAAGGGGGCAGAAGTTACCAGGTATTTACATATACATATGTTTGAGTGAGAGCTGGCTGTGGCCAGGGTTTTGGTCTAACAGTTCTCAGGAGAATTTTTTTTTTTTTTTTTTTTTTAAACAAACACCTGTTTAAATCTCTTTTCATGAGCAAAAAGTGCATAACTAAGACAGCCAAGGTGATGATGAGAGCATAAGAAAGTATTTTGCTGCTGGAAAACAAAATCAAAAATGTGATTCTTCAGCAAAATTTATATGTGCAACGCATCTGATGTGGGGTTGGGGGATTCACGAGGGGACGCTTCAACCATACCTGCCCCTGAATGTCAAGATGACATCGCCATAGGTAAGTTGCAGGTTATTGCTGGTTAGAAAATTTGTCCATCACCTACACACTTGCCATGGCGGCGAAGGCATGTGCACGACTGCCCATGCTGAGCATTGATTACTTTCCGCTCCAGGAGCTGAATGGGGGGTTAATCCAGGTTCAGAGGGTGTCGCCATGATGGACTGCCCTCCTGCCAGAGCTGTGAAACAGCCACAGAGATCAGGTCCTGTCGATGCCGTGAAGCAGCAAGCCCCAGCGTGGCTGCCGTGTGATGGAGTGCTGTGTCCGAAACACCGAAACCATCTTCAGAGCCTGGTCTAGTCTCCACGTGTTTCTTTGTTAACCATAGTAAAGACTGTTACTGTTTTGTAGCGGTACATGTAGAGCAGACAAAATGCTTTCCATTGACTCCCCAAAGGGTACATCAGCATTGTGGTCATTTGGCTTGAACTGTTGCTCACCTCAAAGCTGGACCAGATCAGTCACCTGTTGAGGGTTATAGATTCGGCTCTTCAATAACAGGGGGCCGGCCTGGGATACTTGTGCTGAAGAAGAGATTCTCCATCCAAATTGCAAACCGCTGAGCCGAATAGCTGCTGACACCAACTTCAACACCCACACCCCATGTCTAAACAACACGAGCCGTTTATCTGTGCAGGTTACAGTCCCAGGCTCACAATACATTTATTTATCCGTTTTAACCTGAATCATCTTCTTAATACCTCTGGTTGAACCCAGCCTCTTGCTCGGTGCTGAGGAAAGGCTCGTGCTGTCAGTCTGCAAGTGCTGGAACGTGGATGCTGCCCTGTTAGGAGAATTATCCTCGTCCTCTTTGGGAACCGTCCTGGGGTGTAATTTATTTTGCTGTACACACAACAGATACATTAGTAATAGCCAGCTGGGTGGTGACCTATCCTGTACTGGAGTGGTTTAAATTGATAAAGGCTGCTTGTGGGAGGCATCCCAATCCTTCACATCTTTAGCGTGTTGACAATGGGCTC
Source organism: Heterotis niloticus (assembly GCA_018136845.1). NCBI lineage: Eukaryota > Metazoa > Chordata > Actinopteri > Osteoglossiformes > Osteoglossidae > Heterotis > Heterotis niloticus. Next base: position 9,157,250 of record CM030904.1, read on the forward strand.
CTTGGGAATACAACTAATTACTTCACATCTGTATTTATTTGATCCGCACGGAATTATCCTTCTGTCACTTGCGAAAGACGCTGCCAGCCTCGGCTAACAGTAATTCATCTCAGTGACACTTCTGGCATAGTTTAACATCAAAGCAGCTAGAAAATCAATAGAAAAAATAAAGAAGAAGAACTTGCGCTTGCATTTTCGGCTCTGCTGAGACGCAGTGCATAAAACACAGGGCCATAAATAAAATCGACTCCCTCCTGCTCGCTAAAGCAGTCAGGGTGGCCGACCCGGTATCGACAACGGGTAGATTCGAGGCGTTCTCTGATGTCTTGGTTTTTTGGACACTTCATTTACTAAAGGAAAGATTTCAAATGCCTTGCTTTACATAACTCGTGCTTATTTATACAATTTGTATTTATACCATAAGCTCATATTACTGGAACAAAAAAAATGATATTGGCAAAACTACACAAGCATCAGCAGTAAAGAGAAGGCGTAGCTGTGGTAGGAATTTACTCTGGCGCCACCTGCAGTGCACCGTCAGACTCGCGCACCTTCCGAGTCGCACACCTGAGGCCCACGCGACGCACGGCGGAGACACGCTGAGACGCGCAAGGTGCCGACCTGCGTGGAACTGCTTATTCCAGCATAAATGAGGAAAGTTCCGGCACGGTGTCTGCATCTGCGCAGCACACGCTGGTAGCTAAAGCGGGACGTCGCTGTGCAGAAATCCCCTGCTAAGGCAAACTCATTCATACTGTCTACGCCTATATTCAAAATTATACTTAGTCGAACCTTTTTACGTGTGGCTTCACCTATTTCACCATTTCATCTAGAGAGTCTTCCCGTTAGACATTGAACAGCTGCCTGGACTGGACTGCTAAACATAAATCTGTTTTTCAAAGTAATCCTCGTCATAATCATCATCAGGCAGTATGTAACTTTTAGAACCACAGACAATTTACAGTTTAAATTCTGTTTTGTAAATATATATATATATATTTTGTCATTTTCAACATGCAAACGCAAGGTGGAAAAGAGCTGACAGCACACAGTGAAAAATGGGCGCAGCCTGCAACCTGACAGGCAGCGAGGCGGAGAGCAAGCGGTTCCCGCTCTCCCGTGTCCGACAGCGAACAGACGGGCGGCTGCTGCTATGCCTTCCTCACACCGACCTGCCGCCGGCCCATCTGCGCATTGTGCTGAGTATCCAGGGCCTTCAGGCCAAACTGTGATTGCTGGCAGCAACCTGCCTGGGAGCGAAGCTGGACCGCGGGCCTGCACTCAGACATGGGGCGACGCGGCCTCGCACGCTGCTGGGTTTCCGCATGCAAGCCTGCAGCAGTGTCCACATGTGCACACACACAAATAAGCATACAAGGGAACAGATACATTATAATTGCATCGTACTTGTTACATTACGTCTCCGTTCCTGTTCTTTAAAAAGGTAATTTTGAGGGACAAAAAAGAGATTGTTTCCCAAATGAACCTTCGATACAGCAATGAATAACATACATTTTAAAATATAGGCCAAAGGAACACTTGCGGACACCACTAGGCACGTCCACATCAGCAATTCAGACTCTGTCTCTGACGGGACGCAAACTACTGGTGCGGGCGATGAAAGCCAAAAAAAAAAAAAAAAAAAATCATACAGCAAACTTAATTTTCTGGCGTCACACATTCGAGGGCGACTCAATCGCTGCACTTTTTTTCTGCATTCATTTTAATTTACCGGACGAAGGAAGGGGGGGGGGGAACACGTTTGGCTGTAAAATGCTCCAGTTTAGCTGGAAATGACTACATGGGTTTACTGTTCAGAACTCGTTGCATTCTGACACATGGATATTAGCTTAAGTGAACACCGAGCCCATTAATTGCCTTGACAGGAGGCCTCCCTCTCTTCCATAAATCCCAGCTGGTTTGCCGTACGCCGTAGCACGCTGCTCCGTCCCCGGTGATGGGGCGCGCGACCCGCACGCACCGTGAGCAGCCTCGTTTCCGTCAAACCCCCTGGCGCGCCAGAACCGAGTCCGGTCAGCAGGTCAGCGCAAAACCCAGACCGCGGTCCGGCACCACCGCCTCGCCAGGAACCCGTAAGCCCGCATCTCAACCACAGCACCGGACTGTCTGGAAAGATGTACAGAAGGCGAGGGAACCCTCCGGAGAGGCTGCTTCCGCCAGCGGCTTCCGGTAGGCCTGGCGGCTGCAAGAACCTCACAACGGGCAGCCCCGGTACGCAACATCGGCGCGAGGACGAGTAAATAAAGTCGGTGCCGAACGAATGGTGCATCCGACTGGTTTCCGGGACCTCGGTGCTCAGGGAGGATCGGCTGCTTCAAACGCAAAAATGTAATTAAATAATTAAATTAGCTCTAATTAACATGAAAGTGTTGATTATTTAAGCGCAAAAAGGAGGGGAAAAAAAAAAAAACTATTCAACTTCTTAATCATTCTTGTTCACACAGCATTTCCTTTCGCTCAGACGCCCTAAGTGCAAATAAAGCATCCCATCTGCTCGTAATTAGGTCTAAATAATTTCAGACTATGTTGCTTATCATTTTGACTGCACATTCGATTAAAGCCCGAGCCGGAGACTCCGGAGCCCGGATTTCTCCAGCGTAGGCGCCTATTCTGCCTGCCCACCCCTGGACGCTGACATTAGACAGGGTACAACAGACAGAAGTGGCCTGGAAATACCAAACCCACATAAAGTCAAAATAAATAAATAAATAAATAAATAAAAGGGGTGGATGCGTGGTGGGGGGTGGGGTGGGCAAGAGGAAACATAAAAACACAAGGATGTAAAATCTCAATCCTTTCTAGTTCATTTCCTATAAATGCAAGGAAATTACAACAAATCACCACTGCTTGCATCTAAAGCGGCCTGGCGTAATGACTTTTTATTTGCTTAATCTCCAAATTAAATGGCGTTTGAAGCGAAAGGCTCTTTCCCCCGATATTATTACTCTCATCATCTCGAGCACATTTTCCTGCCGAGACCAATTTGAATAAGACAAGAGGGCCCTCCCTGAACTCAATAAAGAAGCTATAATGCGTCGGGTAATAGTGGCGTCTGATGGATCTGCAGGCGGTGGAGTGAGCTACCTAATGATGAGATGTGGATAATAGTCCTTCTGGAAGACCTGATGTGTTTCCAGTTGGTTGCCAGATGCTGGAAATCAAGACGAACATTGATCAGTGACAGGACACTGCGCGTATTCATCAAATCACTCCAAAAGGGGGGGGGGGTGAGTGAGTGAGTGAGAGAGAGAGAGGGAGAGGTGTGGGGGGACAGGAAGCAGGCTTGTCTCCTTCTTGCTTTAACAGGAACGAACCGAGCATAAATTATATTAATTAAATCAATTACATACTTAAAAACATCTTCACCCAATTAATTCAATTAACCGGTTACACGATGCTACTGGCAGGGGAAGATTACGGGGTTTAATTAACGGAATATGAATGTATAAAACCACGAAAACATACACGGAGTGAAGGCAAACATAAATGAAGTTGTGATCACTAATTAAAAGGCTGTCTGCATTCATAAAGATGTTCCCGGAAAAAAGTGACAGCCTTGTCAAGACACTGCCGTTTGTGTTCCATTACTTTCAAACAAGTGAGATCTGACAGTGGAAATTATCCTCTCTGGCGATATATTAATGATGTTTATGCTCCCGCTTGGCACGGCCGGGGTGCATCCGGATGCTGCAGGTATGTTTGCGGCGCCGATGTTCGCGGGGAAGTGTAGGATTTAGAGTGGTGGCGGTGGGGGGGGGCGAAAGGGAAAGTGTGGGATGTGTTGGAAAGTGCGGCCGCGCGAGCGTTGAAGGGCTGAAAGCTGTGTGCGCGGTGAAGCAGTGCCGTCGCAGTGCTAGCGCTGTGTGAGTGTGACAGCTGGCGGGCTGCGCTCACCTCCGCCCCGCTGTGCACGCTCTCCAGGTGTCGCACGCGTTGTGCCTGCAGGGCCTGCGAGTGCTGGGCCATCTGAGCGGGTGCGAGCCAGGCGGGGGGAGATACGGTGGACCGCCCCGTGCAGGTAGGTCGCACGAGAATCAGGCCGATGCCAGTGGGCCCGTGGCCGTGTTGCCCTGTACAACTCCTCGCCAGCACATGCTGGGTCCAGCGCCCACCACTGGTCCTCTGACAGGTCAACTGCCCTGTTCAGTGCAGAGGCCACTGTGCACTCCCGTAAGATGCTGGGCTGGCAGTGTCACGCTGCAGTGTCCTCATGGGCATACAAATACATGGGTACAAAGGGGAACAGTGGGTATTCGTGCCATCAGGAGCAGAGTAATCTAAATTACCACAGTTACTGAGTAAGGAGACCACTTTAGAGACTACGTCACTGCGACCAGAGACCAGAGACCAGAACAGGACCACCGTCACTGAATAAGGAGACCGTTGTTCTTACCTGTGGCACATATGCGCACAGAAAACAGCTAAAGTCTGAGGATGTCATCAAATTGGTTGACTCACAAAACAGATCACACACATAATAATAATCACAAAAAAGCTCATCTCTCAGGAAAAAAACCTGGAATTACATGTATGAATGAAAAACAAAAACTGTGTCAAATATTCTTCAGCAAGGAGCTGTCCTCAGTAGCCCGCTTCTGAATACATTAATATATCTGAAAGTATGTGGACCCCCCCCCCCCCCTTTCTAAGACTGAACTGAGCCATTTCCGCCACACCCACATGGCATACACACACTTTCTACACAATTGTGTGCTGCTAGCTTTGTGCCCACAGTTTGGGGAAGCTCCTTTTCCTCCCCCCCCAGGTTGGCGTGGAAGAACTTGAATGGCTGCAGAGCCCTGAACTCAACCCCACTGAACACCTTTGGGACGAACTGGAACGCTGACCGCGAGCCAGACCTTCTCGCCTGACCTCGCTGATGCTCTTGTGGCCAAATGGGCACAACTTCCCAAAATCTGATGGGAAGCCTTCCCAGAAGAGTGAGGGCTGTTATAGCAGCAAAAGGGGGAGCAACTCCATATCAATCCCCATGGGTTTGGAATGGGACGTTCCAACAAGCACATTTGGGTGCAATGCTTAGGTGTGCACATACTTTTGCCCATAGAACATATTTGGAGTCCAGATATACAGGGTGATTCCAAAAGTAATGAACATTTTCATAAATGTATTAACCAAGTAATTAAGCATTATAAGAACATGCAATATACTGACCATTTGCAAAATTAAGAAAAACACTGAGTCACCTCCCAAAGTGATTTAGACTACATGCTCATACGAGAGTACAGTTTCACACTATTTACCAAAGTGTTCAGTTGTTTCAGAACCAGCCTGTGTTACATGCAGTTACGGTCATAACATAATGGTCACAGCAGGACAATTATTACGACTGTCCACTGGCCACCAAACACCAGGTGGACTGTGGCTATTTTGCTTTTTATAGCCGTTTTTATAATCTATTCACAAAAATACGAAACAGCTGGCAGGACCAGGCAGAAAACTACACAACATAAAGAGAGCAAGTTCCTTTCAGGTCCATTATGTTTCAGCTGTTGTATTTTAGCTCGTCATAGTGAAGCCTGCATGATAAAAATATTAATGGATAAATGTTGGATGAGCTGCTTCAAAGCCAACTGTTTGTTTGTTTGTTTGTCTTGCTAATGCAAGCATTGTTGGCAAACAGAGCCTTGTGGAAAGTGGGGAAAAGCTCAGTCCTCCTCTAATTTGAGATGGAACTTTTATTCGGTGAAACTCTGCTCGCACAGAAGCTGTTTCAGAGCTCATCTAACATAGCAGTCATTTAAGCAATATCTCAACATGAGATGCCTGGAGGGTACGTTCAAAGGCAGCGGGGATTTCAGACCACCTGGGAGTCCATACAGCCTGTGGTCACCCAGTGGATGTCTGTGTTTCAGTCTGAGAGCTCAGTCTCTGTAGACCATCCCTTCCCCATGTGGGTATGAGGTGCACTGTCCAGAAAGTTCAGTTTTTCTGTTAAACCTCGCCTATCTCCTAAGAGATGAGATTATATAAACACCTCATTTCTAAAAACCCAATTTAGAGTTCATTATGACAAATTATCTTCACACAGGGGCAGTACAGTGGCACCGCACCCGCAAGTTTAATTCGGGCTCAATGTGCACGCTCCAGTCTCCCCTCCGCAGTCCACATCTATGTTTCTGGTCAAGTGGTCACTCCAAATTGTCCACCACGTGTGTGTAAGTGACCAGCGGTCCCATTCCACCAGGGCAAACCCCGCTTTACATTCGGTACTTTAAGGAGAGGCTGTAAATCAAAAGTGTTGCATCAATTGACACTTTTTCTTAACTGTGTATCAGCTGAATTAATATTTCCCACTCTGCTAAACAAAAGGTTCCGGAACGTCATTACTGAGTTCGGGCTTGTAAATAAAAACCGAGCGAACGTAACAGCTGATGCATCTAAAAATGTTGCAAAACTGCGGTTATCACAAGGATAAGGCAGCACCGAAGGATTTAATATTTAGTTTTCAGCCAGTAAACAATGCTGAGCGCAGCGGCGGCTTAGTGAGGCCGCGTTACTGCTGGTGTGTACGAGCGTCACCGTGCACATGCGAGTGTGTAGAGCAACCAACAGATTTCTTGCATCCATTAAAGACACAGAAGCTAATGACATTGTAAACCAGCCAATAAGCGCCTTCCCTGCAGCTATCAATCACAAGTTGGCACCGCTCTGGTCAATTATGGTCGGGGGACAATTTTAGCATTTGTTTATTTATTCCTCTGGACTGCTTTGGGGTCTGAATTTTGACAGCCTTTTCTCGGGGAATACGCTTGCTCTCGCCGTTCTCGTAATTAATCCCCACCCACTTACTCGGCAAACACACCTGAGTTTTCCTACACAAGAAAGTTATTTGTGAACCTGTGCGATGCCTCTCAAACGCAAACTAATCCAAAATGTACAACTTACTCTAGGCAAACAAATAAGTGAAAAAAAAAACAAAAAAAAAAACATGCACATATGCAGTCGTTGAAATGATCTGTACAACTAATTTACCTCCTCCGGCACTTTAATAACTTTGTGTTATAGTTGAACGCTAGAATTTGATTTAGCCTTTATATCCAACTTCAGCAAAGCACCCAAATTCACACCCTGTTTGCTCTATCCTCAAAGAGTAGAAAAAAAGGCAAATATTCTCTTCAGCTGTATTCCCTTGTGTGCTACATAAGAGTGCCTTTGCACTACCCAAACACACAAATCATATTTATTCTGAAACCCATCTATATTGTCCAAAACAACAATAAAAACTGCCGCTACATAAAGTCCTGTGTTGGTCCCGGTCTGTGCACCAAGGCAGACCGCTGACATCCCTTTTTGAACGCCCTGTTAAAACTGCGTAACAGTTTTTACGATGCGAAACGCTGTTTTTCGTTATGTGGGTATAACGGTACCCATTTTGCACTGAGCACCTGCTGTAAAACAAACTGTGAAGTTGAACGGGCTCTTTCTCCAATTCTGCTTGCTTGCTGCTTTTCCTGCCGTGAATCTCTCGTGGAGCGAAGGCACCTGCCAGGTGCTGACAATTTTCTTTTGAAAGGCACACATCTGTTTTAGGGCAGAGAGGGGGGAAAAAAAGAGAAGGAAAAAAAAGAACAAGATGACAAAAATGAAGTGCGTGGGTGTCTCTGCCGGCACAGAAGGCGGTGTTGGAGAAGTGCTGGCTGGCGCCATGGAGCCGATGAGGCGGTGGGCAGAGGGCCAGTGGGCGCCAGTTGGGGAAAGCGGGCGCCCATCTTATTGGCATGCAGGCCCAGGTACCGGCTCCTGTCTTGAGACAGCTGTAAAGCACCAGCCCATAGCATAGCAATCAGGTGCTGGCTCCCCTCAAAGAATGCTGATCCGCCGCAATCTGCAGCCCTGTTGGTCTAGCGGCCGTCTTGCGTGTCGGCCTGCATAAGGCGGAATGACAGCCTCTGCGCCGCTCCTCGTGACAAGCCCAGGATGCAGGGGAGGACAGGCAGAGCAGAGGAATGAGGTGAAAGCAGCTCTGAAACAAATGGCGACCTTTGGAAAGATTAATTTGTTTACCAACAAATGTTCTTGCTGTCATAGCCAGCCTGGGTGACCTTCACTTCCCCATCTCCAGGTTGAGAGGATTCTGACTGTAGTCATCTGTTACCGCAAACTTCTCTATCACTCTCGTGTCCTGCCCATGACAGCAGCCCGTGGATTAATTTGCTGGGTTTCAGGCAACGAATGGGGCTGGAAATTCAGTCCATCATCATATAATAACGTCCAATTCATCTCAATTAGCTGTAATGATTCCTGTAATAATTCCTAATCAAATTTTCCCTGAAGGATGAACAAGCCTGTATTGATGTGCTGTATTCAGCTAAATGGAAGTAGCACAAAGTCAATATCCTTGATAGAAAAATTCATAAAAGCAGTAAGCTTGCACAATGGGAATAACATTCCAATAACAAGACCACAAGCTTCCAAACCCAATAATCCCTCATGTGTGGTACAAACTTTATACTTAATTCAACTGAGGCAGCACTAAGATAATTTCATTTCATACTGTACTCCTTCAATCATAGCCAATTTTGCTGCCGAAACAACTGAACTGTACAAAATTCCCATTTCATTTTCTTCCAGGTCCATAGAAAAACCAATTTTCCTAAAGCACTGGGAAAAGTACTGGTTTATTAACACGTTTTTGCTAGTGTTTCACAGAAATGTCCCATCAAACACTCGCTGTCAGATTAACAATACAGTTTCGGAGCTGAGAGAAGCCTCCGAACATGAAGTTTTTAGATGCTGTAACCATGACTATGTTTACCATGTCTGTATGGTGATGGTGATTACACCACTTATACAGGCTCATGTGAGACACATGTACTCATGGAGTGCCAAACTAAGTGTGGAAGATAAAACACTGCATGTTACATCCTATTATACATCCTAAATAATATCTATTTAGCATAGTTTTATAACTACCTGGTAGATAACTAAGCACCATTATACACTTTAGGACCTAAAGTGAACAGGAAAGAGTGGGGATCCTCTGAAGTCTCCAATTCCTACCTCCTTATCCAGCACTTTTACCTCCAAAACTGCCAGTTCCCTTTAGAACAAAAATCTATGATATTTTATTAAATAGATTATATTTTGCAGAAACAATGACAAACAGCTTCTATTAGTCCTTCATTCATTTACAAAATACATGATGTACTATTTTTTCCATAAAATGTAAATCATATTTTTCCAATGGAAAATTTAATTTGCCGATATTAACCTATTTTTACATTAGTATTTGATCGCTGACACTACAGTCCACCTCGCTGTGTTCTTTCCGCTTTCATTCCATATCCAGTCATCTTACCAAATTTGTCACTGCTGGAAACATAGGACCTGTTGGACTGTTGTCATCTGCGAATTCATATTTTCATCAAACACCACTAGGCTACAGAATCTAATTTATCAGCAGTAAAACATGCACGGGAGGTGGGGCTGAATACGTTACTACAGATAGCAATAATGTTTGTGAAATGTGACAACTATTAAAGCAATTGTCTATCTGACAAAGAGGAATATCAGCAAGAACACAATGGCAGGACAAAAGACAGCAACTCAAAATCATAAAACCTCATCTTGCAAATGCATAAAATATACATCGATATCGAAGTTTGCACATAATTTGATAAATGTTATGTTTTTACTTAAGTAGTAAGATTAATAAGAAATAATAAGAACAATAAGAAAATTAATCAGTTCATTCTCTGAATTTATATCTTTTGTTCACATCTTTTGTACTTATTACCAAGGCAGTAAAAAACTAGATGATATATAATCGCAGTCCTACTGTTGATTATGAGTTTGAAAATATTCCAAGACTACAATTCAGGCTCAGACATTCAGGTGGCTGAAACATGAAACGCGAAGAAGCAAAATGAAGAAACACTGTTGGCTGTAACAGGACATTTAAAACTGACATCAACTCAACACTTATACAGTGCAGCTGATTTTAAATAAGGTTTTTAACATTTTTATCTTCGTGCTCTGCCATAATTTATGAGGCAATGGATCCTTTATTCTCACTGGTTATCATTATTATTACAATAATTGGGACATATAGCCATAGTTTGAAAATATTTACGATTTATTTACATTTCATCGCAGCAGGTGGCGGTATAGAGTTTAATAGGAATTTAATTACATTCCATTAGATTCCGAAGTTGTTATTTAACCTTACACTTCGTCTCAGTTCACTGTTTTTTGTTTTTTTTTTAGGAATAATAAGCTTCTTTATTTTTTTTTTAGATATAATGCAAAAATGCTGCAGTTGCTGCTAGATCTCTGCTAACGTAACTGTTCCTTTATTAACGCTGCAAAACTAACAAATAAAGTGTAGAAAGAAAGTGTGAAATTACACCGTCATGCATTGTACGAATTAAAGAACACACTGCATTCTTTACGTAAAAATATTTCCCCGTTGACGAGAAATAGATCGGGCCCATCTGAGCTTCAGGCAGCCTGTACGTAAATATTTAATTTAATTTAATTTAATTTAATTTAATAAAACTAAACAATTTGTCGTTTTTGCAAAGGTTTCAATGTTGTAGTTCTCACTTTCCCTCTTTATTGCGAATATTCTGTATTTATTTTGCAGTTTGACAACAGAATGACGTCGGGGTAATCGAGTACGCACACGCAGTTCATGTGACTCCATTCGCCGCCGACCGGTGTTGCCCGCGGAAGTAGTCCCTCCTGGTGCACTAGCGACAAGGTGAAAGGTTCCGCCTCTCTGTACACACAGCGCTATAGCGCTCGTTGTTCCGCGGAAGTGGTTCCCCCTGCTGTGGTGGCCGGGAGGCGACCGGTTACGCTTCGCCGTACCGCTGCGATCCGCGGTCTGCCCCCCCGCTTTCAGCCTTTAAACATGTCCGCCGCGCAGGAGCTCGACACAGCAGCGTTGCCTTGTGTCCTCATCACCAGCTGCGATCCGCAGTTTAAAGAAGAGGAGCTTATTCAACGTGAGTAACCGCCGCCATGTTCCGTCACCTAAAACAGGTTAGTTAAGTCACAACATCAGCTGGTGCCGCTCCCTGACCTGATTTTTTTTTTTGGCTTCGTCATGTTGTCATTTCAGATCTATTTCTGACTTAACAGCTCAGTGCCTGCCTAGTTACGTCGGAGAACTCAAATCTTTTGCCTGCTCCCGGTTTCGTGCCAAATATACTTTGATAGTCGCAGTTTTAAACTGCAAGCCGCCCAAGTTTGTCTCTGGACAGCTGTCGGTCCGTGTGTCGCCGGGAGCGCAGCGGTGAAGCGGCCACTGTCCCCCAGGTCGCAGGTGCTGTAAACCGGTTAGCGCTCTGGTTAACGCGCTGGTTAACGCTTCAGTTCCGGTGACCTCGCTTTGCTTTACGAGCGCTTCCCTTCGTAAACCGAGTGGAACTGGCTGTTCTGGCGGTCACGTGACGCCGCGCGAGCGCGTTTGCACTCTTAGCTATGAGCTTATTTATTCTGTTAGTTAATTTCCCGTCATCCCCTCATACTTCTTGGCTCGGTAGCCATTTTCGTGCCAGAACCGTACTGCTGGCGACATGTGTGCACGATGTTCACGACGGGCGGAGGAGCTCCAGTGGGTCACATGTTCGCACCTCCCGCTTCCCTCCATCTTCGCAGGATCCCGCTTAATGGCGTCATCTGGGCGGCGTAGTGCGCAGCCTTCCCAGCTGATGGCGGTGTTGAGCCGGAGTTACACCGGCCCATTCGCTCCAAAGGCGCCTCTTTTCCTCTTAAATTTAAGATTTTTATTGCATCCCTTTGGCTGCTTTTTAGCTTTTCACCTTACAGTTGTTGTTAGTTGCACATCGTTAATTAGTGCCTTATCCATCTGTGGTTTGTTTACAATGCCAGTGGTTATTACTAATGGTACTTGTTGCTGTTTTCAATTTTCTCTGCATCGCACTATGAACAGCATTAAAATAGATTTTAAAAGTAGCTGAAGATGTCCAGTGAACTACAAGTCCATTTAATATTTTTTGCAGGTTTTATATATACAGTAATAGCTGCATTATCTTAATTTATATAGTGTTATAAATAGCATAACTAGATTTAAGAGTTAGTGCAGCCAAGTTCTCTGAGTGTGGTCACTCTCAGAGTGAGCAGAACATGTGTTTCATTATTCTCTAAACATTAAAATTAATAGACATACACTGTAGTAGTCTTGGCTAAATAGTCCATTTGAGGGAATTGCTCACATTCAGACTTGCAGAACGCTTTAATAGACTTTTTGGCTGAATGAAAGGCACTCGGGTGAATGAAGCCATACCCATTAGATGTGGCGTAAACAGTGTTTAACCACAGTCGACCACAGCATTGTTGTTGCCCGGGTGGGTGAGGGCTCCGATTACTCATCCTTTCCCCTCATCTGGAGGAAAACCAGATGTTGGCCGTATGCACGCAAAACTTGGCTGGAATTGGTCAGACTTCCGTTCCCTTCTGCACCTCATATTCTTAAGACAACAAGCCAAAGTCCACACAGACGCCGTGGTGGGCCTAACGGAGCTCCCAACAAAAGCAGATGTCTGACTCAGTCTTCTATTTCCGTCTGGTGTGAGTCTAATATTTGACACAAACATGACGTCATGGCAAGCGCTGAGCATTTCCTGTAGGGGTTGGGAGGCCTCAGGCTTCATGCCCAACACACACCCACTGCAGCCATATACTGGCTGTAAGACACAAAGTGATTTTGTGATGCAGCCCCACTTTTTTCCACAACCTCTCTGTAACCAAAGGAAATAATACAACATAACACATTTTAAAACATCAGGTACAAAAATGGGGAAATGTATGTTTCATGGGCTTAAGAATTATTAACTGGAAGGATTATTATACATGACATGATTTACAGAGCTGTAGATGGTATAAACTAGACTAAGGCCCTACTGCTCTGAAAATTGCTTGTACTGCCTTAATTACCAGATGTCACCATAAACTCAACCTCATTTCAGAGATCCTTGGCGTAGCAGCGTTGCCCAAGCCTTCTGAGCAGCAGGGGGCGGTGCGCTGGTATCCATGGACCATCAACAACAAGTACTACACAGCAGATGTGAGCCTGTGCGTTGTGCCGAGCCCCTTTGACATGACGATGGAGGTCGCCCAGGGAACACAGGCCTTCATCGTCTACTTTGACAGCAGAGAGGCGAGTGGCAGGCTGTTGGTATTTGGGCTTCCTGTCCTGTTGCCTCTTGGTAGAAGCTAACTGTTAAGCTTGGTTTCCTTGACTTCAGAGCAGGGGTCTGGACAGCGTAAACCCCTGGCTGCCTGTGGTGGAGGAACTGGCCCCAGAGGTGCTTATTCTGGTGTGCGACTGCATGCACGATGATGGTGGGTGACTCATACCCGATCCCTTTTTCCAGTGCACACTCTTGCAGTGCTACTGTCTGAGGATATCTGTGTGTGCGAATCACCGGCATTGCTGTTACAGGAGTGAGCCGACAGCAAGCTCAACAGTGGTGTTTGGCCCATGCTTTCGAACTGGTGGAACTCAACCCTCAAGAGCTGCCAGATGAGGATGGTGAGCAATTGGAGGCATAGACAGTTCAACACAACACATTCAAACCTTCTGCTATTCCACCCATCTGCAGTTAAAGGTTCTCATAGTTCTGTTCGAAATGGAACGTACCTGTGAGCATGTTGATGCCTCGGGCAGAACAGTCACTTCCAGTACAGTGACAAATGCTCAGTTCCAAGATGAATTAAATTGCACAAAAATGTTGTGCCATGCAGTTAACAGTCTTGGCTTTAAAGTAAAATATTTTATAAATATTACAACTGACTTGTCACTCATGTCATACTTCAGGGAGGTGGGATGGAGCAACATATTTTACAAAGAAGTAAACAAAGAGATGGCTGGTGTGCTGCTTTGCTGTAGCTAAATTATAGTATGAGAAGTAAAATAGAATATCAGAAACACAGCACTTCTCAAAATGAGGATCATTGTACAGTTGATGTTGCCAACAAGACTGAAAGTTTCTCCACCATTGTTTTGTCCATGACAATGCAATGCACAGCACGTTAACATATTTTACATAGTGCTTCTTCCTTTATTTAAAAAATAAAAACTAGAAATATTACCAAAGATTGAACTGTTGAATTAATGTGAGAAACTAGTGCTACTAGAAGTGAACTGCGTATTTCAGCTGTGGGTAGCAGCATGGCTTCCTTATAACTGGGTATTTAAGTTGGCTTTTGAGGGAAAGCTGGCAAGAGCTTAAGCTTAAAATGTATTTTTAGTACAACAGATAAAAAAGGTCTACATATTGACACTGGCAGTTATTACATATTGGCCAGATATGAAGAGAGGGGATGATTTAAATTTGTACCAGTGTCCCCGCTTCATTCATACTAGCTGTAATTTCTTCCTAGATGATTTTCCAGAATCGACCGGAGTGAAGAGGATCGTCCAGGCTCTCAATGCCAATGTGTGGTCCAGTGTGGAGATGAAGGATGGTATGTACATGTTGCTGCAGATATTATCATGGCATTTTTTTTTTTTTATTGACTCATTATTGAGTCATCTTGAGCATTTTACATGTCAGTGTGTTGCACCAACATACTACTTTAGTGCATTAAAGCCTTTGTTGTGTTCACACTTAAATTTGCCATTTTTCATATTTTATTTTGGCATGTAAGACCTTTTTAATCAGTTTGGGTTTTCGTCACCACTGCTTGACATGTAGGGCTGCTGAGTATCCCCACTTTACACCAATGTCCTATTCTTTTGCGACCTGCGGTTACAGTTGTGGCCTCAAATGGGAAGAGCTGTTCAGGCTTCAATACACAGAACCCTGTGCTTGTTACTGTATATATAGTATTCATGTTTTTAATTCTGACCATTTTGCTCTCGTAGAGCACAACCAGGGCTTTGGCCTGATGAGTAGCCTGGTGGCCTCCTGTCACAACAACTCCCATCCAAAGCAAGATTCAAATGTGAGTCCCACTCCCCCAGATGTCTGCCTTCTCTCACCATTTAAACACCACGGTGGTCTCAGCGTATGCTGCAGTCTGACACCAAATGGCTCAAAAAAGAAATTAATTAAAAAATAAACTCACTAGATATGGGGCTTGCTGTATTTGTTTTTTAAAACTGATAGATTCAATGTGTTACCTTTTCTCTAATTCTGTTCAGTAACAAGGAGAGTAAGTCTGTAGAACCAAAGAGAAAGTGACCTCAGTATTTCAAGGTAGATTTTTGTACAGTTTGAAATGTGCAGTTCTTAAGTTTTACTTTTAACAATATTTGAACAATGCATACAGGTAGCATATTTGTTCAGCTGTCATGAATTATGAATGGACTTTGTTTACCTTGTTTTTTGACAGTTCCCTCACCTGCCAGTAGAGGGCAAAGGCAATGGCGAAAAGGAAGAAGAAACCGAAATGGCTGCCAATGGTGACACGGGGGTCAACGTCCTGGGTGAGTGAACATATGCACCCCCACTATCAGCCTATCAACAGCATCTTTATTGATGGCCTTTCCTGTTTCAGACCCCTCAACAGACATAGACATCCAGGAACTCGCCAGCCTCACCACTGGGGACGCAGATGTCGAAAACTTTGAGCGACTTTTCACCAAGCTGAGGGAGATGAAAGGTAGACATCTCGTTCGTGTAGGTCATCTGTTATGCTGACATTCACTAGTTGCTTTTGAACATTTGCTTTGCACACTGGGGTAGAACTGCTAAACTGCTTTGAAGAACTTAATTCAGACCAAGTTATAACTGATCCATATATGCATATAGTGCTGGACTCAAAGGGTAAAAAGATGTAATTTTAAATATTTTCTTTTCCACAGACAAGGTATCATCATTACCTCCTGAAGAGAGGAAAGTCCATGCAGAAAAGGTGAGAACGTGTCTGACGGCAGTCTAACTGCTCAGTAGAGTTAGAGTTGAACGTGTACTCCTGAAACTATGTCTTGTTAAAATTAAAAAATGCAGTGTCCGGGCCCCCCTTTGGTCAAAGGTTCCGCTGAAACAAGTCCACTATAATTTTCATAAAACTTCCTTCACTTTATTAGCAAAATAACATTTTGTAGCATTACATTAAGCATAATAGCAAAGTCCTTGATGGGTTTTTACTGATTAAAATTGTTTTTAAATACTAATTTACCTGCAAGTTCCCTCTTGATAATGGTCTTCATGCTGAGAAGCAACATGCTGAAACTTAAGTTTTAACAGCTTAATTGCAGAGGTGTCTGGGAAGGTACAATTACAGGTGCTGCCTGTCAGTCTGCTTCCTGGAACTGCTGAAATATTTAGCTGTTCCAGAATCCTTTAACTATGTGTATTTGTTTTTTTTTTTTTCCTTACATGTTAAAAGCAACATGATAATGAGAAGATGTACAAATAGCATCTGAAAGATGATACTGTACTTGAAACAGTCAAGATTGCTAGCAGAATCAATGAGGAAATGGGGTTTTAGTCCTTTCTCATGAGGAGTTCAGACATGTTTTAAGCCGTTTTTAACTGGTGGGGGGTGTCATTTACCTGTAGGTTGCTAAAGCTTTCTGGATGGCAATTGGGGGTGACCAGGATGAGATTGAAGGACTGTCCTCAGGGGAAGAAAGCTAACATTGCTGCCTCCCGTTCCTTCTACTCATCCCTCTCCTTGGACCCCTGGTGGATCTGTGGTGACTAGACCAGGGTTGCTATGGGGGGGTGGGGGGGAGAAAGACTATTAGGAGGGTAAAGGAGCCCTTTGGGTTTGTTATACTTTCCTGTCTCTCCACTGCCTTCTTGGCTCATCAGGTCCAAAGTAAAAGGAGGCTAATGGCTGAACCAGGGAGAGAAGCTCCCTCACATCTGCAAGGTGTGACATTGATATACTAAAGAGCTACCAAATGCTTAGTTGGTCCTTCTCCAGAATGGCCTCAACACCAAGGTATTGAGCAAATCTGTCCCTTCCCCCGTGTGTCACTGCGTACATACCTGTGTGACATCTGGTTTACAGTTTGTACATGTTCAGGAATTCTTTCAAATGCCTGTAACATTTTTTGTGATGTAAATAACTTGAGTGGTTTTTCCAGAGTTGTTTGTACTGCAGTCTGCCTCAATTGACAAACACTTTGGTCAACAGTCCTCCATAATTTAGCCATTTTCCTTAGTTATAATAATTATAAAAAAAAAAATAAAAAAAACTCAGGTTTGTGGGTTCAGTGAAATTTACTGCAGTTGGAAATCAACATGCCATCCTGCCTGCGGTTGCCCTTCAGCAGCAGACCCCTCCTCCAGAGCAGACAGCTTTACATCAGCGGTAGCATAGCAACACAGAACCAAGCTTGTTGCCGAGTTGTTACTAAGGGATCGTGTCTGCTAGAGAGGACTTGCTAGAATCTCCTTCATGGATTTGCAACAACTGCACAGAGAAGCAGCCCGATTTGGGGTTAAAGGGGAATTTCACTTCAGTTACAAGCCTGTGGGTGTGAAGGTGGGGCACCTTACCATGTTGCAGCTCAGCAGTCCACATGCTTTGCTTCCTGGACCCTTCAGTCACCATCCTTGCTGTACCAAGAAGGGAAGTGCCTGGAGGAAGTCACCTGGACCTGATGCCTCAGCCACATCTAAAAGGAGTTTTATGGTCAGTTTCTAATACCTTCAACTGTCAACTGCAGAATATGTGGATCATTAAAAGCTTTGAAATTAGGGAGTTCTAAATTAGTACAAGTAACAGATATTCATCTTGGTGGGTACCCTGGAAAACCATTTTGTCAGTATGCATTTGTGATCTTTGGAGGGAACTGTTTGCCACTGAATATTAAAGATTGTAGAAATAATGTAAACCAGCTTGTCAATTTATCATACACAAATATTTGCAAAGTATTGCACATTTGTGATGAGCCATTTGCTTGCTTTTATGGAAACAAACTGGTATTTCCTTTTTGTGAGAACAAAGATTTAGACGAGACTAAATTCCATTTTTTATTAAAATACGAACAAAATACAATGCAACATCTTAGATGGAAAGGATAATATCTTTATACAAAAGGACACCTAAAAGACCAAGAAAAGCACAAAACACAAAACTAAGCACCATTTAAAGAATACAGCTGAAAGTACAGAAATAAGTGTACATTTTAAAAATACATTTTTAATAGTCCTACATGACATTTTGTAGGAGTTAAGCTGGCTCTCGACACAAGAAAAGCTGAGGAAGGAGCATTCTTTTGCAGGCTCTGTACAGCTGTACTGCTTAAGAAATGGTTCACTGAGATGCTACAGTGGGGGGGCGCTTACAATCACATCACAACACTGTAGGACATGACTCCGTACCGGTGTGCTGTGCATAACAACAGACAGGAGACTGACTGGAAATGACTACTGCAAGATACTTTTAGACAGTTTATAAACACAGCACTGCCTAAATGCACAGGAGGGAAAAACCTAGCAGAACTTTATGCAAACTGAGGTGTTCTTTCCACTGCCGTCTTGCATTCCGCAAAGAGCGGCCATATCCTATGCTCCGCCCCAAGCCAAAGCGGGCACACTGCAGCGCAGGAGATCCCCTGC
Source organism: Heterotis niloticus (assembly GCA_018136845.1). NCBI lineage: Eukaryota > Metazoa > Chordata > Actinopteri > Osteoglossiformes > Osteoglossidae > Heterotis > Heterotis niloticus. Next base: position 9,175,783 of record CM030904.1, read on the forward strand.
CTGGGCACATGCGTTACACTGGGAGAGGAGGCCTCCCATGGGGTTGTGCATGCCTTCATGATTATCTGGCACAGTGATAATCTGGCAAATTGGCCTTTTGAAACAACAACCTTCTGTCGCTGCTAAATACTTAAGTTGCATGTAAAAATTTAGTTGGATCACCTTGACTGGCAATGGCAGATAAAGAGGAAGGGTAGAGGCCTGTCTGAAGTGTGCAAAGAGCTGATCACTAACTGTCCTTCCCTTTTAAAACCCAGGCTGCTATTTCAGTTAGAAAAATACAAGGACATCAAGATCTGCCAGCAGTATTTGCCCCCTTTTCATGTCATTATAAAGAATCATTTGTACTGAACCACATTTCAATAAAACTCCCTTACTAAAAAAATCTACTTGGTACAAAAATTCTACAGTACAGAGTGGAAACCTCAGAAAATAATGCATCTTTTGTATATACATTTTAGCTAGAATATAAACAAGCTGGTCTTCATTACACAGTGCGCGCGCGCGCGCACGCACACACACACACGCACACACACACACACACACTTAAAATCTGCACTGCCAGAGAGGCCTTGTTCATCAGCCGAAACACACAGTCACTTGAACCAGAATGACTTCCTGCCATGACAGCAGTGTCATTTGCAAGGGTTTCAAACAGCCAATGGTTTTCATGAGACCAAGTGGCTGCCCTTGTACATCTCCAATTCTAAGGTGTGCTAGAGGTCAGGACAGCGGTGAGGGAAAGCACCACACCTCTAATAAAGGGACAGACCAGCAAAGCCTCCCTTGTCCATTAGTGTTAATGACACAGACCCTTTTAAACAACACTTTCTCTCTATGTACACTATTTTTATATGGCAAAAATAGCAACATGCACCTGTATTTTATACACAGGGTATTTTCATGCAAAATTCTATATATAATTATATAAAATGAACTGGTACAGTTTTTTCATAAAGTAGTTTTGTTCACCACTTCAATTTTCTTTTCTAAAAGTCATAAACACCAATACTTTGGCATAAATGGAGCAAGAATAACAGCTTTTAAAATTAAGAAACACTGCAAAAATGCAGAAATAACCTGGAGAGTTTGTAAGTGGTATTTAAAACAACTAAATCTATTATTATTTTACACTTATGAAACAGAACCAGTTAGTTCAGTATCATCCTGTTGAGAATAAATTACTTATTGCCTTGTCTTGGGACTCCAGAGGTCTCTTTTCTGAAAGTTATCACAAAAGCAAGAGCTGCAGTAAAGGTTGAGGGAGTGAAAGACTGCAGACTGTCCCCTTGAGCAGTGTGTGGAGACACACCCAGGAGACAGCTGGCCAGCAGATTATATACTGCACATCACATCTGACACTGCGGAGGATGCTCATCTGGCCTGATTTCAGCAAAGAGTGATTAAACAGCACTGTGAAAAGCGTGACACTACACTGTTCCGGGGAAAAAGAGAAGCAGGAAGATGAGTGCAGTACTAAATCACACAGCAGAAGCAGAAAAATGCTTTTGCATCAAGATGTAGGAGCGTACATAGCTGTACTCATGTATTGCAAGGCACTGTGTCACAAGAGCAAAACCAAAACAAAGGACACACAAAGATCAGAAGCAGATATCTAGATGCTTGCAGAAACAGGAGTCAAGTTACAGCCCAAAACAATCAGCTGAAACACAGTTTCTTCACCCCCTAAATGCAGCCTAGCTGAAAATACTTCCGGGTTGAGAATGGTTGAGGACAGGGGGTATCATTAGTGTGGGGGATTAAAAGATGTTGGTTTCTAAAATCATCTTACCAGGTATCCCTTCAAGCACTGCTCAGAGGCAGAAGTGGCCAGACACCTTTAATTTAAACTACTGTACATTTACTTTATGTATCATTACCACCAATAGGCAATTTATTCCTTTGCTCCAAGTATAAAACCAAGAACATTTTCTTCAAATCTGTAAAACTTTGTTCTATATATATATATTTAAAAAAAAAAAAAAAAAAAAAAAAAAAAATCGTGCTTTGCTCATGCTCCATTAACTGAACTAGGTATATTTACAGTTAAATCATGTGTAAATAGTTAAAAAAACTTTAACCACAGCTTACACTCTACAGCTGTTCAGCACTACATGCCAAACTTTTATATGATTTTTTTTAAATCATCAAATTAATACGGACCACATAAAAGACAATACAAACTTTACTGTCTGTAATGCACTCATCCCCTTTGCCAACGGATGAAAACAAAAGTGCTAATGTTGTATAAATCGAAGCTGCTGAAACCTGTGTACAGGTGGGGTTTTACCTTCCCAGCACACCCCATTATCTCCCTCAGGGGTTTCTGGGATGAGACTGGGTGCTTTGAGAACAGTTTGTCAATTTTGGTCTGTGTCTTCCTTATGACACACTGGAACAGCGGATGCTGGGGGAGCCCATCTGAGTGAGAACTTTGTCTAGCCACTGCAGGGGTCCGTTCAGATGGAGCTCGATCCAACAGGGGGTGCTGGTCACGGTCTGGCGCCTGACAAGAAGGCAAGAGATCAAGAATGAGGAAGATCCAAGTGCCTTTTGCTTGATGAGTAAAGAACGAAAATGGCTCGATATGTACTGAAACATTCATAAAAGATTTATGCCATCTACTTTTGAGATGTCTAAGTATGAAAGGTGGTGGTGGTGAGGGGGTATACATCAAAAATCTCCAACCCCACCCATCAACACAAAACGTAAGGTGCCCGATAACATCTTGTCTGCACCACTACTGTTGTCACATAACTATACAGGTAGCTTAACACCATACTAAAAAACATTTCTAAGGGAAAAATGCAGTTGCCCAACAAGCTGAAACTTATTCAGTTCCTTCCAAGGGGGACTATCAAATATTCAGAATTATTAATATTAATAAAATGTGTTGTGTTCCGGGATTTTTCACATGCCAGTAAACGCATTTTGTTCTCCCCCCCCCCCCCGACTGGAGGAGTACAGAGTGCCTTATTGTCAGAAAAATTATGCACAGTGCAGCAGCAGGAGTCCAGAGCTACATGCCCTCAGATTAAAAAGGACTGCACTAAACATTGTTCATTTACCTAGTACCCAACCTGAAAATTTTGTCACAGATTAGATTTAACTCTTCTGAATTTTACCACCATGGTGCAAATACACATCGCATATAGGAACAGACCCCTGTCAGAACATCCTGTATACAGTGTGCTTCTCTCTTCCTGAAACCTTAACCACCCAATTACCATTCTTCCAGATGTTCAAGGCTGCAGCACAAACAGAAAAGAGGAATTTACTTGCACTATTCCTGCCTGCTAAGATGGTTTCACTGTTTGCCATCGTGCTTTAAAAAGCTTACGGCAAAGTGTGCAGGTCCACCAGCTTGGCAGAAACCACTGATCTTCACACCTTCTTTAAAGTTACTCATTCTAATCCAAGCCAAGGTGTCAGTCCAAAGCACACAGTGGTGTCAAGTTTTTAATAGCCCACATGAGTGATAAATCAAAGGGGTGGTTCTACCCATTCACTCTGTCTTCATTAGATGGGAGTAGGGAACACCAGAGAAATTGCTGCATCAACAAAAAAAGCAATGAAGGACTAGAATGTAAACAGGTTCCAGAAAATGAAAAGCCAAACTGTCACCTGGTTTCACTCATTTCCACAGAAAACAGTGTATGACAAGGAAAGCCTTTAAAGAATTGTGCTGCGATTTGTTTGAAATGAGCCAAGTCTTTTCTACAGTTGTGCTTTTCTTTTCACTAAGGTAAAAGAATGTAAGAAAGGACAGCAAGTGAATGTAGAACTGTCAGAATAAATTTTCTTTTCTTACAATGACTAAAAAATGTTTCTTGCCAGCAGTGATTTTTCCAAGTTAAACCTGCATCTCCCATGCAGGAGATTGGAACCCAATTCCATTTCTAAAAGACATCATGTGCTGTACTGCATGCAGACTATTTGCCTTCTCTAGTAGAACTCTAGTAGACCTTCTTGGTAGAACTACAAATAAACTAATACAGTGTAAATCCTCCCCTACAAAAAAATGAAATGTCTCTGCAGAAACTATGGCAATAATGCGTGTGTGTTTCCAAGGGGGATTAACAAATTCAAATGGAATGGAGGGGAATATCTGGGTATCAGATTTGAAGGCTTTGAAAAATGCCGGCTGTATTGTGGGTGGTGTTCCACTGACCAGCACAGTGAGTCACCTCCTGTCCTTCCTTCTCACTGCTTCTTTTTCCCAAGGCATGCAGGAAAAGTGCAGGACTGAGTCAGACGAGCACAGGCCGAGCCTGTGACTGCGCACGCTCTGTAGGGTGAGCGCCAAGCAGAGGTTTGCACCTCCCAACTTTCTAATCTGTGACTCACTTTCAGCACACAACAAGCCTGAGCGACCTCTGAGTCATGGTAATCCAACAGGCCTGGACACTCAGCATCTTATCTGCGCTGTTTCAGCAGCTTTGGCCATCAACAGGATATCAAATAGAAGCAATGTGACTTTACTGAGCAGGTAACTGAAATTGGAAAATTACAACTGCAAACCCTTGCAGTCTTTTGTCAAGGCACAGTACTGTCCTTATGCTTAGTAAGAAATATGGAAAATACTTACACCGTATTTAATGTGTACATTGAAATAAAAGCCATATTCTGTGTCACTGACCAGGTGACCAGCTGTTTTGGAGTCACTGTATGTTCCAAAAGTACTGGATTCTACCAAGGTTAATATTGCAGTAAGTACTTCAACAATCAGATACACAAGCAAATGAGAAGGATGCCACTTCTTGTTACCTGTACTCTGCTCCCCAGCCCTTCACAAAGCTCATGCGGATAGTGCACATGCGGGTCAGCTGATACACAGCCTCAAACCCCTGGTTCACAGACTGGGCCAGCAGAGCTGCAAACTCCTGATTATTGAAAATCTTCAGGTTGCATCCTAAGGAGCAAAGGGTAGCAAAATTAATTAAATAACTCAACAGCTAGCTTATAAATATTTCAGCAATACACAATCCTATATAACCACACATCCTGTGTTCTAGTCTACTGTGAACTACAGTGCTGTAACCGTCCACTGGCTGCCATGATACATAATGATTTTGTGTTTAGAAGCACTGTGTCCCTCCCAAGTGTGTATACAGCTCACCTGGTGGGATCTTGCACACAGTTGCTGGGTGCCAGCCATACCGCTGGTTACAGTTGGGACTCTGGACAAAGATGGCGCTGTCACTAAGACACTCCGCAAACACCTCACCCCCGATGTAGTACAGTCGCACACCTCTTCCTGCAGGGGCCAAACAGGTCAGTACAGAGAGCAGCCATACTCAAAGGAAAAACTCAACTGATGTGTTTAGTCCAACCTGTGAGATGGTAACTCTTGATCTACAACAAAATGTCACTAAACATTCTATATTATAGTAACTGATTACTTTTTTCTAGGTTTCTTATCTGAGAACCTAAATTAGACAAAAATCCTTGTCTAAACATTATTTTTGTAAACTTCATGTAATACTGGATGTCTTGCAGAAATTCCTGTGTCAGTGAACATTTCCACATTGTCAAGCCGAGCGATAACAATACCAATGTGACGGCGAGTGAGCTCCACTGCAGCATTGCGGTTGACATTGGAGAGCAGTCCCAGGCAGAAACGCTCAGAGTTTGATGGGTCAGTAAATCCATCCACGGTGAGAGATGGTTGGGAGGCGTGGAAAATCTCTCCCACACGCTGATTCAGCTCATAGTAGGATATGGAGCACCAGAAAGCAGGCTCGCAGTATGTCACAGGCTGTAGGTCTGAGATATGGGAGCAAGTAAGTGCAGAATAAGGACAGTAAAGATGGACTGTGGGATGCAAGCTAAAACAACTAATGTTGGAGAAAGAAGAGGAAAGGAGAAAAGCTGTAGTAACCAGCGTGGAGATGCTCGTGTCAGTGCTTCCGTCAGTTCCCAGAAACACAAGCTGGGTTTGTGGAAACATGGCTGTCACTAGGACACTTGAGCAGGAATGGCAAATTATAGGCTTCTGAGGAACCCTTCATAAACAATGAAAACTTTTTCTACTGGCTCCCAACCCTATGATTACAACAAGAAGTTACTGTCCTTACTATCTGAAGTCTGACCCTCTCACAGTCCTTAAGAGCTCAGCAGGAGACTCCTATTGGTTGTTGAGTTAGTGCTGGCCCATATCTTGGCACATGGTAACCCCATGTGGAAAGGAACTTCTATTGATGAAGTCCATCCTGCCATTCAGTCTCAATGCATGTCCCCGACAAGCCTGGCCTCAACTGGTAAACTTCCCTGAGAAGTCAATAAGCAGTGTGCAATGCACTGAAAGAACCCTCAAGGGTTCTCTTGTTACATGGTAAAGGCTGAGAATCTGCAAAGTGTGTACTGGATGCACAAGTAAGGAAAAATGTGAAGAATTGTTACTGTGGCTATATGGATTGAACTCATCACCCAAAGCACCCTATAGAACACACACACAAAAAAAAAAGTCTTGATGTTAATCTAAAAAAGTGTTCTACCTTTCTGCAGAGGTACAACACTCAAGTGGTATTTATAGAAATAAGGACGTTAGCATCAGGTCTCAACAACACCATAACGAAGCAGCTTGTTTTAGAGTACAATGTGCACACAGACTTGTGGGTAATGATGGATGCATGGGGACAATTTGCTCTAGGGTTCTCATATTAAATATTCTGGAGAAGTGTCTGTCAGTTGCCAACACCTTTGTTGCTTTCAAGCATGTTGTTAAATGTGCTCTTATTATATTTTACTATAGCCCATAAACAGTTAAAAAAGTACTTTCACAAAGGCAGAGAAATTTGTGCATGGGGGGAAAATTGTTTTAAATTTTAAAAGAATGATTCCTTGAACTCTTTTTTTTTTTTTTTTTTTTTTAAAGGCTTCTTGACAGAAAACTGTCAAACGCAGTTTACAGACACACAGCGCATATCAAGCAGAGAAGGATGATGCCACAGCTGGTAACTTCTCTTACCCAGGTTGCTGTGTGCTGGAGAAACTGGATTTGGAGACAAATTTGGAGAACCTGCAAAAACAAGATGAAAAAAAAATTATAGCTCCATAATGAATCAGTTATGAATTTGTTTGTCAAGGTGAATGCAGTCATGATCACTGACCTGTGTCCATGCTATGGTTCATCTGGTGATCGCTGGTTTCCCCATCTTCACTGAGGTATCCTGGTGGGGGTGTTTCTGAAACAGAAGCAGTCTGGTGAGCACAGACCCTTCCCCCACAGCACCTTCTCACCACCATGCTGGCTACTGGAAGTGCGACATTCATCTGGCCGCTGCCAAACTGAACCTAAACTAACAAAAAATAAATAAATAAAATTAAGGATAGTTTAATGTGTAGACAACAGCTTGTTTTACTAACAAAGAGCATGTGAAAAAAAAAACTGAAAATTTGCAGGTTGTTTAGGACCTCATATGGCCTTACATAGCACCATGTATTGCAGAGGGGTATACAGCTAGGTGGCAGGGCAATGTCAACACAGTACACAGACACCTAGCTGTAAAGTTAGACACACTGAAACAAAAAATCCAGGTCTGAGGGACCACCTGGCTGTTTGACACCTTTCCTGAAATCTTTGCAAGCAGCTTGTAGGGGAGAAGTCAGGCATGCAATTTCCAAAGCTACAGAGACAATTTATCAGATTCCAGACTACTGTCTGTTGGACCAATTCTCTGGCAGCCCAGCTTACCTGGGATATAGTTGCTCTGGGGCTCAATGCCAGCAGGAAAATTGGTGTTCTCTGGTATTGAGTGGCTGTAGTCATCAAGTGGTGGGAATTCACTAGGAATCTCTGTGTGGCGTGGCACTAGTACAGGTGGAAGTACTGAAGAAGCATAGAACCCAATATTTAGTGTATAATATGCAAACATCAAAACCACTATAAATTCACAAAATGAAATAATAAAGCACTAAACACTGAGAAAACCATGTTACAGTCTACTACGCAGGTTAAACATATCAGAATCAGAAAAACTTTATTAATCCCAAAGGAAATTACTTATTGTTGTTCAACATGGACATTACAATTAAAATGAACTATACACTAAGCAAAAATTGTCAGTTCCTTGATGTGATGACACGAACACTCTTCGCAGTCTCTGCAGACTCACCTGGTGTCTCTACTCGCTGGTAGTGATAGGGATTCACGCACACCTCATCCTTTTTCATGTGGAATGCAAACTCACAGAGCTCAATGGCACGTAGCTCATGGTGGCTCTGTAGGTCAGGCCAGCGCCACAGACGACAGTAGATGACATGGGGTAGACCCTTCCTGTGGGATACTTGCAGTCTTCCATCCAGTGACCTGCACAAGACAGAGAAGTGGCCACAAATCAGCACTGAGAGTGCACACTAGTTTACACTGCCATTGTCATGTGTTGACAAAGTTCTCCTGCCATAGTGCACCAAGGCCAGCTGTGCTTCAGGAGATTTCAAAAGCTCTCTGAAATAGAATGAAAGCCATGTGGCAGGAGTACTTTTGTGTATGGCTGGGAGAAATTGGCCTGCTTATTTGAAATTCGAAACAAAAGGCTCTGAAAAGATCTATTCCCCTACAGACTCACTGCAGCAGTCAGTGCACAAATATTTTTTGCAACCACAGATACAAAGTCCATGGGTTTTAATCAAATTGTCAATTCAAGTTATAACTTATTCATGAATGCAAATATTCGGTACGAATCACAAACACTTGAAAGGTCAGTCATATAAAAGGCATTGCACCCCATGCAGCGCATAAAAACAATCCTACTTCTCTATAAATTAATTTACACTTCACAATAGAGCTCTCAATTATACTAACTCAGTCTAACACTGGGTCACACACTTTACCAAGGACACAAGACTGAAAGTGTGACAAATAAACATTGATCTTAAAATATACAAAGCATCGGTACAGGCCAAAACTCTCCACAGCTTATCCATAAATATTCAGGCAGGTGATTGTACCTTAGATACTACAGCACCACAGGTCCATGCAGTGTTGTATGAGCAACAGCCTATGCACTAACCCTTCTTACACTTCCCATCAGTAAGAAGCAGTAAGCTTTTAAAACATTAAATCCTCTATTAAGATCATGATCTTGTTGGGCAGTAGCTGCTAGTCAACTCACCCCATGAGATGTGTAATGTGTAGGAGTTTTTCCCCCGTTTCTTATTGTGGTATTACAAACATTTTCATTCAGCTGTAATATATTACAATCATTCACAAACCAAAAGTTTTTATTTGCAGCAGCCAAGAGAAGAAACTATGCGCAAATTCTGTAAACAACTAGCCATTTCCTGTTTTCACACATCAGCAAACCAGGAGCCATTGTAAAGAATTTAGGTTAATGGTGGCTGAGTCACTTTAACACTCCCCCATGGACCACTAATCATCTGGACAGACGTCAAATCAGCTGGCCGTTGCCTTTACAGCAAGTGATGGAACAGTTTGCAGACTGACTGCTGTATCTCATTCCTGTTCACATACTGTGAAACGTGCCTGAATCGACACAGAGAACAGCAGCAAACATGGCGACATGCTAATGTTCACTGCATTCCAACAGGCTAATCTGATATTGTAATTGTTGTGTAGTTTACTGAGCTGTAGTCACATGGTCACTTTGTTCCCACTTCTGATTGGCTTATCGCAACCTAGATTTGATGTTTTTGAGGGCAACAATGAGGAATTGCAGACAGACCCTCACTAGCAACTTGAGCAAGATACCCGTAGGCTGAGGGCAAGTTTCTGGAAACAGTGGAAACCAGACATAAACACGCTTGTCAAGGTTTGCAACCAACAATCGGGATGTTTACTTTGACAGGCAGAATGCCAAGGTTGACGACCTTTAACCCCATGACTTACAACCCATGTTCTCTTTTATTTGTGCCTCCTGAAGCACAGTACCAGAAGCTGCACACAAGCACACTTCCTGCTGAAAATCTATAGAAACCAGAATTGACCACACAAATGGTTGAACAGCTATTGATCCTACTGGGAATAAATAGTACTGCACTTCACTAACCTAACCCCACCCCACTCCAGGCTGGGACAAGGAAGGGGTGTTGCCTCAGTAATACCTTAATTCCCTTCCTCTTAATGTCAGTTGTCCCCAATGTGGGGAAGGGGATTGACAATTTGTTTGTAAGCTCAGACCAACAGACATTAAGGCTGGTCTAGCTGGTCTAATCTCAAGGGCAACAGAATTACATGAGACACCCTCACTGAGCATGTCTGAGCTGACCCCCGTCTGAGCCTTAGTGACAACTGCCGCACCCAAAACATCACTTTATCATCTATCCAACTCTTCACACAGTAAACAAGCAACTTTTACTCAGATAACCAATGGTTGAGCATCTTATTTTAAAACTAAATACATTAAATGTGATCATGCTAGTGATCCTGTTAATAGATAATGTGCTTTTCTCTTCTAGTTTGGGACAAAAATAACACTTCTGTGACTACTGCCTAAGTTCTCATTCTCCTTTCCTTCACTCTACATTTGTAGTTGGCTGCAGCTGCATTGCTGTAACACAGTAACAGTAACAAAACCAAAGGAAAAAATGTAATTGTCATCCTAGATGAGAGAAACAGCGAGCAAAGCAGAACACATGCTTTCTGTGGAGTAAAATGACTAACCATTCACCACAAAAACGAAAAGGGAAAGCAACCAAGGCAGGAAAAGGGGAACAAAGGCACCATGTGCAACACACCACTTCAGTACTTTGCTACAGCTCTGTGGATTTGCACACAGCCCCCCCCCCTCCCCATCTGCCTACTCCACTACCCCCTTCCACCACTGTGATTTCCCCTCCCCCCTACAGCTTAGGAAGTGGCGGCGCAGATTGCAGTTTTGTAACGTCACAAACATCCACCACAAACATGAGTGAACAGACACATTTGGCTTGGACAGGCTGCTTGGATGTTGCGATGGGTAAGATAACAGGCCTATAATATGGAGACACCACCACATACTGGTGGTTGCCACACCCATGGGTTGCCACCTGGTGGCATTTAAACTATTTAAACTGGGATAAGTTTAAACTATTTAAACTGAGATACTCAACAGAAGGGTACAAATCTATCCTGTGGCTTATATTAAACTACTTCAAACAGATACAAAACACCTTAACGACTGATACCCATGCTTAGCAACATATCAATTGAAAACAATGGTTCAAGTTCACATAAATAGCCATCTCTCAAGTTATAACTAAAGCTAGTCACCCCACACACACTTTGGAGAAATGAACTCCTTACCAACACAAACAAAAAAATGTATATTTTTCTAAAGAGGAAGTCAGAATACCAAATTGAAACAAGGACCTGAAGGTCACCCAATGCGCCAACAGTTATGCCTCAAGTTTTCCAAATGAATGGAGGAGGTGAACAAACTAGATGATTTTATGGCTTCTACCTCTTCCGCTTCTGAGGCCATTAGTTAAGTTGCCACCTCTGTCATACTGCAGTTGAAGGTAATTATGTGAAAGTGCAATTTTCATGTACAACTGTCACATACAATTTACATTGTTTTTTTTTTTAAAGTCATAACTATGCTCATTTGTTGTTATTACACTTGTATTGGGTATTTGTGAAATTTATGTTACGTCTTCAGGTAAAGAAGCCACTAAGGAGCTGTTGGTGAGCAAACACTCTAGTTTTGTTATGTCCCTTTGGTTTTCTGAGTCTTACATACCTCAGAATGCACAGGAGCTGTCCTGGCTCACCAGAGGCAAGGGATGGCTATCTAACCTCCTCTCAGTCTATAATCTTAATGAGAGACACTGACAGTCTGCTCCTCAGCACACTTCTGAAAGCCCTGTTGTTGCTGCCTCCTACCCCACAGAGCTATTCAGGTTGCTGATATTTACATTATATTTATTCATTTTGCTAATGCTTCCCACAGTTACACAGACCACTCAGAGTAAACAAATGCACAACTCACATCAGACAGATAAAATGCACACCTGCAACTGTCAAACACACCTTTTTGCTATACAAATTACATGCTTAGCTGTATAAAGAATTGATGACTAGCCCTGTAAAAACTTCTTGTGCCATTTGATCAACAAATCTGTTATAAAATCAATTATTGGTCCCAGTTAAATATTTGTTTGTATGACAGTTAATCATAAAACTAAAAAAGGCAGGAAACAACTCCTAACTGTTTACAGTACATGCACAATTCACAAGTTACCTCATTTTGAGCATTCTGATTTCATACACTTAGTATCAGAGAAACTACTCTGTCAAACACTTGGTACATTAAGTTCAACACACATCCCTGACACTATAACACTAAACAGTTTGTCACAGATCTATGGGGAGTGACATCACCTAGCTATGTGAAGCATTTGGATGCTCCCATTGTGCTGGACTAGCAGGATTCTTGGTCTGCCTTCCCGTCAAGAACCAAATCCACTCTGCCGGCAATCTGGACACATCTGTTCAGCCAAAGAGGCCAAACTGAGGAATCATCTTCACCAGCACACATGTTACACTGCTTATAATCTGATCTTGGGACCTGTCCCAGGCAAAAAACCACCTAATTGAAGCATTGTAAAAGTAACACTTAAAAGCTGTCCTGTATGACAAGGTGATAGTTGACAAAAACTAGCTTCATTTAACGTAATAGTTATTACACTACATCTTTTATTTTCACAAGACATGAAGTGCATTAATTATTCAAGTCTCACAGCACAGGGCTGAATGGTAAATGAGTAAGGCTTAAGGGTACTAACTGCACATCCTAACAGCACTGCCTTATAGAAATACTAGAAATTTCCAGTGGGTTCCCCTGGTATATCATCATTTCTGTCCACAAATTTCATTGCAATCTTTCAGCCAAACTCAGCAATTGATTATGTTTGAGTAGATGGGTTGGCCTGTGGCACATCTTGCAATCTCTGGAAAAATATGTGTGTGTGATACTGGCATCTAAGAGATTAAACATAAATATAAACATTTATACCTACACATTTTGTGTTTGCTCAACATGCTTTCTATATGTTAAAATGAAAGAAAAACCACCAGGATTACAGATTATGATTTAAAGTCATTACCCCTCAGAATTAGAAATAATACAGAATGGAATGCAAAAAATAAAACACCATGCAAGGGAACCAATACATCAAGCTACATTAATGTTAAGGATTACAAGGATGTAGGAAATTAGTCTGTTTGCCTGTAAACAAATTCCACCATTCCAGGCCTTGATACTGGCTTTTGTCACAGATGTAATGGCTTTTGAATGAGGTGCTGAGTGAATCACATAATCAAATTGACTTTAAATGCATCAGGTTAGAGGTCACACTATGTATCAGCTCTTCATAACTGAAAAAGTAAGTAATGGCATAAATCTAAATGACTAAATAATCATAACAAATACTGTATTAATTTATTCTAATTTTAAGATGTTTTCAGTAAATAATCACTAGTCATTCAATATTTTATTTCTGGAAATTTTATTCAGTAAATATGTAAAAAAAAAAAAAAATTCATATCAAGTAAAAAGCAGTAACAGCAGAAATAAACAGCCTCTGCTCCATAACGCACAAAAAAGTTTTGACAGCAATATTAGAATAACGAAGCAGTAGCAGCATTTGCAGGGGGAAATTTAAATAAATAAATAAATTTAAAAAATTCTGAAAAATACCCAGACGTCTCCAAGAGTTTATCCTCAATATTTTACACCAGACAACTTGAACAAGTCAACCGTATAGATGAAGGTTAAAATTTAAACATTAATAAATTGCTTTACAAATCATTTGCAAAACAACTGCTACCAGTGATTAGAAATTCATATTACCTTTTACTTTTCAAATTTTTTAAATTACTAATTTAATTGAGAATACTGAACAGAATAAAACAATCCACCATTCTGTAGCCCCTTCCCAGAATGAACAGTGCTTGAAGTGGGTTGGTACTCCATAGTACACAATACCAGCACTTCTATGTGTTGGTCTTTGGAGAATCTTATATACCAGTACTTCTCACAAGCTCCTAGTGCAATTTTCTGCCCTCAGTCAACTAGATTCTCTGACTGAGCACCTCTCTCAGCAAAAGACTGTTGTAGTAAATGGTTATTTATTATTAGCTGAGTTCTTACTCCTGTTTAAGAACTGCTAATCTTTTAATTCAAAATTTAGCGCACAATGTTGGATAATACAAAATGGTCATGAGGGGCCACTAAGGGGAGTACTAGCACTAATTGTTCCCCAGTTCATGCACTGAGTGTGAACAAACTGCATTTTGCTACATTTCTCCCATATATTTCAAATTGAGTGTCAATCAGATGACCAAACAATAAAAGGAAATATTTTGCCATTCCACTGGCTGTACTTAGTTTGTTTTGAGTGTTTTCAGTATGCTTTCCCAGTGCAATAAAGTTTGTTTTCACAAGTCTATTTACTGTTCCTATTATTTAGTTTATCCAGGACTGTGCTTCTCTTCTACATATTCTTGGTTTTAGCAGAAAGCAAAAATTCTTTGACAAATGTGGCACTCAAACTGAAATTTCATTTATTTTGGTGCCTTCTTAGTTTAACTGTTTGCCTGGATTTTACATTTTGCTTTATTTATCGAAAGAAAAGGACAAAACTGTACAGTGGTACAAAACTGTTTCTGGGTCATCGAGCAAATGTTTGACCATGTGAGAGGTTTTTCTTACACAAGGAGCTCTACACGTCACAGAAATATTGAGAAAGCCAACTTCAAGTCTACTCAATATGCGCTATGGCCTGTTTCCTGTCTAAATGTGCATTCTGTAAACTGTACACTTACAGGCAGCCTCTGATGGCTGAAATGTTGCTCTTCTAATGCACCGCACACCTGTCCTTCCTGAGACTCTCCCAAGTTAAGAAGTCTGCATCTCACCCCTCAGGCCACACAGGAGTAAGAGCTGCAGCAGAATGGGACGCAGCACAATGCAGGCTTGTTGTCTGTGTACAGAGTGCCCTTTATCCCCCGCAGATAGCATGGCAGCCATTGCTTTTTAAACCTTCCACCCCTGCGAGAACCGCAAACCAAACACCAGCCCACGCCCTCCCTGGGGGCCCGACGGCGCATTCCTGAGAGCTGACTAACAGCACCTCGAACTGCTCAGCTCACTCAAACATAGACATACACACGCAAACTGGCACTCCGCAGATTTCTTGCCACAGCATACTCGATCATTGCGGGTCACACCAATGCTGTCACTACAGTCACATCCTACAACCTCTGGGAGTCCTGGGAGATGCTGCAGTGATGAATCCTTGTAGTGTTTCATCACACTTCACTGACAGAGTGAACAAAACACAAGGAAAGACAACAGCTTTCCCAGTGTCATTTTTGCCAGGGTGACTTGTCTGCTGGACTTGGACTGTAGTGTAGCTGAAAGGAGTAGAAGGTCCTGTCCTCCAGCCCACATTTATTTAAAAAAAAAAAAAAAACAAAAAACAAACAAACAAAAAAAAAAACAACCTTGGTTTAAATTCCATTTCTCATGTTAGAGAGGGTTATCAAAATTACAAAACACACCAAAGACCTGACGTTTTCTTTCAAGTTTCAGTGCCTTTTAAGTCATTGTTTACTAAAAATAAATCTGTTAGAACAGGGTGTTGCCCCAGCAGACACAAACTAGCTTCCTCTCTCCACTGCTTCTCCACACAGGGACAGGATGTGTGGGCAGGTGCAGGGGATGTCAATTTTCTAAGGGAGGACACTTCTGTTTCATGCATGTGGAGAGAGAGAGAGCGAGAAAGAGAGAGAGCGAAAAAAATACTTTCCATTCAACTGCCAGTGATTACACGCAAATACCACATCTTGTGATTTCGATTTTAATTTTCAGATTGCATAAAATGTCAAGTACAACATTGACTTCTATGACCTTAACACACTGGCTGCCTTCTTCCTGTTATCATTAAGTAATTCATTCAGGTGCTTTCGCTACCACAAACCGCAGCACTGCAATGAGACAACAGCAGACAGCACCTCCTTCTGCTTTGACATGAGTTCCATTCTTTTACTCCTTCGCACCTTATGCTCTGGGAATCCCCTGACGACACCCCTTCCCACCCCCAGTTTTACCCATCTCACACTCGCCTAAACAACCCACACCACCTGGTGAATCAGCACGGTCTTACTTGCACACCCAGCCTAAGCAGCATGTGTGGACAGGACAGGACCTGGCACTGGCTCAATGCCAGCTGCTTCTGGAAAGCATTTCCAAACAATTGGCCAGTTGTGAGGAATCTGCTGCCCCAGGCAGCAGTTGACAGGAACAGGAGTTGCAGAAGCTGTCTGGAAGCCCATATTCTCAGCCACTAAAAGGTCTTTCATATATTTAATTGAAAAAGGAAACCTTCAAAATGAGGAAAAGAACGCTGCTGTCCACAAGGATAAAGGCTTCAGCAATACTAAGGAGCAGACACTGCAACATACAGAAAGTAAGTTCAATGAATGATAAAAAACAGCATTAGTCATCACTCCCACTCAAAAGAGAAAAAAAATTGAGTGCTGCAACCACCTTAACAGTCTCTCAGAAAGTCCTCTTTAATTACATGACGCACTTTGCAACTTTAAAATGTTTATTTATGGCAGCAGGGGGTCCACTGTGGCAGCTCTCTTTGTTCTTGAGAGAGAGAGAGAGACTCCCCAAACACAAAGCTTCATCTAACATAGCAGAGGTGCACACATCGTAATGTTACAAGTGTGCTTTAGAATGACTAAGGCGGTTGAGTGGCCTAAAGCCTTACTATCACACAGAAAACCCTTGTCTAAAGACACAGTGAAGTTTCCCAGCCCTGCCAAACTGCCTGTGTAACAGCCAAATATTAATCACTAAGGCCTATCGTCCAAGTAGATGACAGAGGACTGGGTTACTACTCCACCTCCATCCTAGCCACTTTTACATAATGTATACGAAAAGAAAAACAGGATTACCTACCCTCAGCAGGCATCATTTAGGTTACACTCCTTGCCATGCCATAGAATATAATTTCTTCTCCAGGATTGTGACCAGAAGAGCTAAGAGCTCCCACTGCAGTAGCTGATGACTTAGCTAGTATTATCCTTTGGTACACTTTAGTTCAGAATACACAATCTTCATTCTAAGCCACTCACATAGCTCACAATTTTCAAAGTTATACTGTAATTAATTTACACAGCTTGATATTTATTGAAGAAATAAGTAAAATATCTTGCTCCACTTCTAGAATTCAAAATGGAAATTGCCTACTCATAAGCTCATGTCCATAAATATGTTACCCAGGGAAGACAAATTACATTACAATTAAGGAACAACAACACAGCTAATGGTAGCAATAATAATTTAAAAAAACAATTAATAAAAACAAAAAGGACATTTGGTCAAAAGGAAACTGAATGATTAACAAGCATAAGGATAAAAAGCATAAGGATAATTTTAACTTCAGTGACACCAACACTGCACTTTTCTGTTTTTTGTTCTCAATGCAAATTAGCATCAACTTACCACCATTTAAACATAGCAGTCTTTCACTCTGCATACTGTGTTATTTCCATGCAATCACCACACAGCCTATAACCTCTACTGGCATTCTAGTCATCTGCTATCACACATTGTTCCTTAGCCATAAAATCTCACAGAAAACATACTGCCAAACAAATATCATTAAGTTATTTCCCATACAATAAGGCAACTGCCAAGGTTGAAATAAAAATAATTTGGAGGGTATCCCTGAAAATAGCTCACAATATCAATATAGGTGCCCATGAAGAACAGCAGTTAAAATTCAATGAAGGGGGGGGGGGGAGAAAAAAAAAAAAAAAAAAAAAAACAGGATAATAAAGGTCATTGTTTCAAAAAGCATACCGCTCTTCTGAACAGGTGTTTCATTACATTGCACTATTCCACCCACTCACGCTCAAGTTTTTCCACTATAGTTTTAAACCAAGCTAGAAAAACAATTTAGAGTTTAACAGAAACATAATGTCATGCTTGATGTTGTCAAAAATGTTCCTCTTTGTGCACTTCATGTTCATTCCAATAGTGACATTTCTTTCTCATTATGCACTGATGTTCTAATGACAATATTGCTAGAGTTTATGCGCTCTAAACAACAACAGCAAGTTTTAAAATCCTTATTTCTACTTTTTGGTCTTTTGGTTAACCAGATCTCACCTCTTTGATCCCACAAACAAGGAAGTGCAACTTTTTGGAGATTAAACCCTCTACAGCATACTACAGCACAAAACAATTCAAGCCAACAAAACATGTTTGTATTTACTTAAATAAACACTGATTAATTCATTGGGTTTGGCAAATCATTTTGGCACTGCAGTCTGGCAGAATCTTCAGTACAAAAAAGACCTTAAGCTAAGCCATAATTTTTATTCTGTTGATTCTTTCATGTACCTGGCTCCAGTATAACATCACAAAAATATTTTCTTACAGTTTTAGGATTAAAAAATTAAAAAAAAAAAAAAGTTTTTGAAAAATTAAAGTTCAACTGATATCTTAGTTAGTTGCTGAAAAGCTATCCAAACTCCTATTTATGCAGCTCTTTAAGTTATATACCTGTATAACTACTGACAATTCATAAGTATTTGAATCTCACCATAGAGATTTTACATTGCTGATTAAAGAAAATCTCAACTTTCCCCTTTACTGACTAGGGTGTTTAATTTTAGGAGAATCATCATTTAGCCACCCCAAAATTTTCAGGTGTCATGTAGCTTTCCAGAGCTATACGTTGGTATAAAAGGATGGGAATTATATGTTTGTTGTGAATCACTCATGTCTTCAATATAGTGTTCAAGTTAGCACATTCTGTCAAGTCTTTCTAAGGGATAGGTGAAAGAATTGAGAAGGACCGCTGCAAAACACATAAACATAAGGAGGAGACAACAACCCTATACATTTCATTTAATATTAATATTTATAGTACAGGAACTGATCACTACTATTCTACACTACATTTAGTAACTCACAAAGAACCTATATAATTATGTGAAATACTTTTAATTGATCAACAAAACAATTTTGGGTAATTATTTCTATAGATGACATCCTTTCATCAACTTGGTACATCATTTCATACTCTATTCTACAGTAGTGTCATTTCTAAAAGCATTGAAATAGAATACTTTTTAATGTTTTTTCAGGTCAGATTTAAGTAAGAGGGGAGAAATGTCTCTTTTCCATTAATGTCTAAGGGCCAGTTAAGGTTACTACTGCCTTGTACATCATTTAAATGAAAATTCCTAATGTAATCTCTGTCCTGCTATCATTCCATAATCAAGTAAAAACATACATGAACAAATCAAAATATGAAAACATCCTGCTCAGTTTTAATGGGTAATTTACAATAATTTCTAAAGCAATACTTCTACTTCACATACACCACTTACATTATCCACTGCAACCAACAACTAGGGAAGACAATTTACAACTATTTAAAACTTGAAACTTATTCATAAAATGTAGAATTTTGCACACTACCGCTACAACTGCCAAATTCTTTTTCACATTTGTTTGCTTTACTTTGTAACAATTTTTCATTCACTTTAACACAACAAATTATTCTTCAACCAAAGTAAATCCAGAAACATGTTTTGAACTTTTATAAGCTTACTTTAAATTGCATTGTTGTGGAGGCCATTCCCCACAAAATGCTTTTCAGTGTTTGGTATTCATATAAGGGACCACCCCCCCCCCCAAAAAAAAAGAAAAAAAAAAGAAAAAAAAAATCGCCTTGAGCTATAGCAGGAACGAACACACACACACACACACACACACACACACACACACACACACACACTGCTAGACAAGGAAAAAAACTGATACAACTGATAAGAAAAACTCAACAGCGATGTGTCATGGCATAAAACACTAATATTTATGACAGTTTGAAACTGCTTGGTTCCTTTCAGTTGATGTTGTGACAGGATGTTGCTGCCAGGTTGATCAGCTTTGCAGCATTGTGTAATCTAACTGAAAATTCACAGAAGGACTGCAGGTTGGCAGTTCCTTCTTAATATTTCAATAAAAAGGTGAAAAAAACATCACTTTATCCAACAAATACATATGCTATTATACACCCTCTCAAACACCTTTAGACATTTTACTGCATTTAATGACACTGCAGTTAATCATTTTAAATCTTGAAAAAGCATACTTTCACAGTCCATATGTGCACGATCATGTGTCCAGTTTGTATTGAGCATAAAATTCAGCAAAAACTGTAACTTACAACAATGACCCCCCCCACTCATATCCAACAGTAAGA
Organism: Heterotis niloticus; assembly: GCA_018136845.1. Lineage (NCBI taxonomy): Eukaryota > Metazoa > Chordata > Actinopteri > Osteoglossiformes > Osteoglossidae > Heterotis > Heterotis niloticus. The sequence goes on from CM030904.1 coordinate 9,196,018, forward strand.
ATCCCAACCTGGTAGAAAATGATCCAGCCGCTGAGGACAAAGAGATTATTTTAAAACAGTCTATTAAATGTGTCAGCTGCACACTTCGAGCCTGAACTAGAGGTTTCTGTCAGCTTTTCAACACAAGAGAGAGGAGAGGATGTAGCTGGACTGCTTCAGGACTTACTGGCAAAATCAATAGGCACAGACCTGAAAATTTCAGAGAGCATGCACATCTCAGGGTGAAAATAGAACATACTAAAGCTTCAAACTCAAAATTAAAAATACATGTCTGTTTGCAGATGTAGATGATGAAAAAAAAAAAAATCAAATAATGAAACTTCACATTCACTTTAAATCTTTAAGTGTCAAGAATCTATAAACCGAAGGTGAACTTCTACAGCGTGGATATGCATTGAATCTCAGCACTCGACCAAGCAACTTATCCAAAACCATTATTAGAATACACTGTACTTTTAAATACTTACTGTATAAATGGATGTAATTTTTACCCAATATTCATACTTAGGAAAAAAAACAGTTAACCAGCAGAAACAACCATGAATGAGCAGGAGAAAAGATTCCTTTGGGTCCTGCACTGTGCCAGTATGACAAGCCACAAGTGTACAAACACCACTGAAAATCCTTGATATGGTATCCATCTTCATTATAACACTGGAAGCAGCTATTTCAGTTTCAGTTTTTTAATCAATATTATTTTGTTTTTTGGGGGAAGATCCTTTGATTAACCCAAATGTCACTTGTACCTGCTTTTAACGAAACTGTTGATATGTTTTAGACAAATAAAAGTTGGGGGGGGGGGGGTCTGATTTTCTTGGAAACTTCCAAAAAATTCAATCTTTCAGTCATATTGATGTTTCTAGAAAGCTACTAGGTACCTGACCAAGTGGAAAGAGATTAGTGGTGCATTACATAAAGAGCTTTACCGTGGTAAAGCCACTCCCAGCACTAACCGGGTTAGCTGCAAGCACAGACTTAGTAAATAAAACAAATAATAAAGTCTGTCTTCCCAACAAAACGTTTTCCTCCCATAAATTTGAAAGGAGTTCAAACACATTTTAATGAATGATTAATCATTTTAATTGCAAAACACCACGTCTGAAACTGACATGCGTAAAAAATATATTTTTAATTGCGTTATGAGGTTGATATGATGTAAAGTGCTCTAATATTGAGAAAAACGAAACAGTCCATTGCTATGATGAGGAGCCCACGCAGCTTGTCCCACATACGGCTCCCATTATATAACTCACCGCCACCGTTCATGTCGCCTTTTCGCGCTAAAATGTCACTTTTTCACACGATAAAAGCACGCAAAAGCTTCGACAGATGAGATGTTGAAACAATTTCATCCACACTGGCCACCTGAGACAACAAAATACGAAACGAATGCTGATAAGAGGGGAAGTAGCGGTGGGCAGCTAGCGGCTGGCACTGAGGAAGGGCTGGATGTGACTCGGTTAGATAACGGATCAAAGTGTTTCTATGTGGAGACACCGTCGCCGCACTCACAGTGAACAGGGTAAACGAAGTAAAACGCGCTGTTTACTCTGTCAGTGTAACTGGCGGAGGTTTAGGTGTGAAAGGACCGATCGAAAACCATTCGAAGCCGGAGACGAGTGCAGCCTGACTGACGTGGCTGGAGCCCGGGCCCGGCCGAGGGAAAACAGCCAGAAAGATTCGGTAACCACACTAAAACGACACACGCTCGAATAAATAACCATACACATTAAAATAAACAACATACAAGTCAAATAAGCGGTTAAATATGTACAAAGTGCCAGAGGCTGCGTCCCAGTCCTGCTCAACTTTAAAACCCCAGTGCTGCTGCTTTGGATGGGGACCAACACCACAGATGAGGCACTTTTCTACTAGGACACGACCTCGGACTCCACACACGGTTAACTACAAACTGAGCTGTAAGGCAGCGAAACAACAATGCGGTTCTAACGCCTGCACGGTGTGAAGATGCTACAAGTGGCCAAAAGTGTCCAGCCGCGCAACTGTCACAAAGCGATGTTTGTCACCAGACACCCAGTTTAACCAAGTACTCTACCAGCCCGGCCACCACAGATGTCCCCAAACCCGAACAAGCAGTTCTGCTTTATTTATTCACCTGGTCTGACGACTAAAGTAGCACAGTGAACGGTTAAATTGGTTTAGACAGTTATCGTCTTGTTTATCTCAGTATTTTGATTGATGTGGTGCACACAGTCCCGGTTTAGTATACTCGAGCACAGCGTTGAATTTAGTGTAAATACTTTTGGCTTAGTTTACCTCAGTGCGGTGATGAATTCGATGTAAATACTTCTGCTTGACTTTACCTCAGAATGACAATGGATTGGATGAAAGTAGTTCTGGTAGACTTTACCTCAGAATGGTGATAAGTTAGGTGTGGACAGTTATGGCTGAGTTTACCCAAGAACGGTGCCAAATTTGCTGCGGAGCTGTGGTGTTTCTTACCTCAGCACAAGGTAAAGTGCAAATGTGCTGCAGATGGCTGTGGTCCGGTCCTACCGTGATACGCTGAGGCACCCGGGGTGCCGCCTTACCTGGGTATGGTGATGCACTTGGTGCTCACACTCTGCGTGGTGATGGCCTTCTCGAGCTCGTCCAGCTGGCCCGTCTTCTTCAGCTTCTTCACGAGGCTCTTGACCGCCTTCTCGCACCACTTCTCCTCCTGCCCGTTCTGTTCCCCTTTCTTCCACCCCAGGAGCCGCTTCACGATCGGGGGAGTAAAAGGCAAAATCGACATGTTGAGCTCGCTGAAATGCTCCCGAATCCCAGGCTCTTCTACTGACTTCAAACACTAGGCGCACTTTCGCCGTGGAAGCAAAGAAATTAAGACGAACGAGCGCGACTCAGACACATAAAGTGGCAGAAAGGCAGCCGCCCGAACTGAAACTTTGATCGCTCAGCCCCAGCGCGGAACCCAAACCGGTATTCGTCCGCCTCAAAATATAGTCCGCGCTTTCCCCACACTTAAAACGACTAAAAGCTTGCCGCATGCGTCGCTTGCGAGAAATTTCCAGATTTAATTGTGCATTTGAGAAAGAATAAGAGACGTCGTCTGCTTCTGCTTTCACTGCAGGGCGGTAATAATGGCAAAGTTAAAATGCCGAGTTCGGTGTGTGTCGAGAAGAAGGAAGTCCTCCGCGCCGCCAGCTCCTTCGACTGCCCGGGCCGTCACGCCACTAGAGTTCATGGTGGAGTTCGTGGTCGGATCGTGGGTTTGGTTTGACGCTGAAGTTTGGAGGTTTAGTCATGCAAATGTGGGACTGCCTTCAACCCCCCAGGCTTTGTGCAGTGCGCGCCATGAAGCAGCCGCACTTTTTGCATCGAATATCAACTTCACAGTCATCGTGCAACTCGTCCTCGGTGTCTTGAAGGCACATGGAAGTTCTGCTTCACTTGTCACTCTTGCTTCTTCCACCCACCGAATCTGTATAGAACCAACATTTGTTTTTCCACTTTTTAATATCAGAACTGTAATTTTTCTGCTATTTGGTGTGCCTCTTGAACTCTCTTTAATGTAAAGGCTGCTAAAAATAAAAGGTGGGTTTTGGTTTCACTACTCATGCACACTTTGTTAAATACCAGTTGATTTCAAAGCCACATTTATTTGAACAACTTTTGTTTTCTGATCGGCATTATAACATAGTGCCAATCATGTTGACATATGAGTGAAACTTGGTGGTAATTTTGGCAGTACTTTATCTGAGATGGACTTGTAAGCCTTCGCTGTGATGTTACCCGGACTAACTTTAGGGACTTATTTAGAGGAGGAAGGGGGTTGGTAGCGGCATGCATGCAGACAGGCTTGTCCCAGCTTGTTCCATCCATGCAAAGCAGGCTTCTTGCCCAGGGAGTATCTTGAATCAGTGGGCGTTTCTCTGTCAGCAATATGTCCTTCCAGCTCGCCACTGGGGGGAAGAGGAAGGCCAGGGAGGGGGCAACAGGGGGCAATTACCAATATACCTCCCAGATGTTTCTCTTTGAGAATAAAATATCCATGGCGTACTATAATTTACATTGTGGACACTGAGGAAATGCGCCTGGAACTTTTGACGAAAAAAAAAATTATCCCCGGCACATTTTTTAAACTTTAAGTTGTTTTCTAGTCTTTAACTGGATTGCTGGTTCCTAAGTTATCTCATGGGCTCGTCCCTTCCATGTCTGTAATGAAAGGACTGTAGTACTATACTGCCGTTCTACTTCATTTGACATATGTACTGTAAACAGTTTTCAAAATTTAAAAAAAAAAAAAAACAATTTTCAGTTGTATTTTTTAAGTTGAGTTGGGAGTGTTAATGTGCAGTTGAGGGGAATACAGTATGTGTGCATGTGTGCAAATGTTGCTCAAGACAGGCAGTGAACGTAAATTAAAATGATTGATTTTCATCATAATACAACATGTTTATAAATCAGACTTCCTGTAAAAACAAGCAGTAAGAGGCCAACTAAAAATAGAATCACATAACAAAGGATGTGTGTGCTGAGAGCAGTTGTCTCTCTGTGACATTGACTTCAAACATCTGAACATCTCTTTCCTCCTCATATGCAAATTTAACAGTTTAATCTCACTGTACTAATACTGATGACAGTTCTAGTTCTTATCCATGCAAAGAGCACGAATCTTTCACAACAGATCCAGATTTGCAATACGATTCTTTCATCCTTTACCAACACAAATTTACATAAAATAACAAATGATATCCTAAATTGTATTTAAATTGTTTACAAGGAAATCTTAATATGCTCAAGAAGCAACCCATTGCTTCCAGACTATATTTTAGAAATGTATGGAGTAAGACAGAGAAACGTTCCTATACTAATCAGCCATATCTACTGTACATGTGGCACTTTTGAAATATTTTATATTATCAAGTGCAGCTCTTCAATCAGGCAAATAAGAGAAACAGTGAGGGTGCCGCACAGAGTGCTAAGATTTTTTTGTGTGGGATTCTTTATGAATTCCCTCCATTAGCACCCTCCCCCCACCCTTGCTACCGCTCAGGACTCACACTATAAATATCAGAAAATATCTGTTTACATGCCTTCTTTCATCTATTTCAGATGGTCATACCTTTATATTTTTACATTTGCACTTGGCAGGGGTCCACACTTCCTGTCTTAAACAAAAGTCACAGTCAATAGTTCCTTAAAGCCTTTTATAAACAAAATTTAAATGTGACTTCCACAATGTGGCCTTTCCTCTGAAACATGAAAGTTATCGTGTACCTACACAATTCTCAGTGGCATTATGCTCCTTGGCATTTAGCAAGTGAATAACCATAAGCAGATTCAAAGATTTATAGCAATGAATAAAGCGATTGTTTGACCGAAAAGCTGGTATTTCAGAGAAGAGTCGCTATGCTATTTCATTAATGAAATAAAACACAGTTCAGCCTGAATAAAATGCTGCAGCTGTAAATCTAGTTAAATACTTTTTATCCAAACTTTTGGATTAATGACAGTGATTTTTAAACGTCTCATACAGTATTCCCACATTCAAACAACCTGCGATCAGATTTGCATTTGATAGTTTGTAATTAAAATTTATTATGGGTATATTAAGTTTTAACTACCTTTCCAGCTGACAGCTGGTGGAGCGCTAAAATAGTGTAGCACTGTTTCTCCTCTCTTTCCACCTTAAGCACAAAATAGAGCAACAATTCTGAATGCTCTATATGAAATGATGGCGATGAGCAACAATACGTATACATCCTCTCGCAGTGCTGTGCTAGCAGGTTAGGGAGGCAGCATGACCTGCCATGTGCCGTCTGCACCTGTTTACATCTCCAGGGATTGGGTGGCCAGGACAGCTGGTGCCGAGCGTGTGTAAGCGTGTGTGTATGGGGAGGGGGGACCAGAGGGCAGGGGGGCAGATGGACTGCAGCAGACAGGGTGGGGACTGGGGGAGAGGCAAAGGTCTGGGGGCTTGAGTGAGGAATTGCTCCAGACAAAAGGGGAGACGGCAAACTTGAATGGGTGATGGCCAAACACAATCCGATGGATGATAATGCCATTGTAGTGGCCTCAAGGGACTGCGCAGGCGGACTGGGGCAGTGGGAAAGGGCTGGCAAGGAACAGCGATCCTGTGAGAAAAAAAGGGAAAGAATAGAAATCATGTCCCTGCACATGTGATCAAATTAAAACCAACACACTGGCGCAAACCTCATAAAGAGTTCAACTTTAAATAGCATCATGTTCCCGATCTGATTTATCAAGGTATACATGTCAAATTAAAACACAGCGTTTCTGCCACAAACAGTATACGCTAATTCATTTATTTAATAATGTGCAAAACCCTAACTGGTTAAAGTTTATGTGGGTTTTTGAATAGTTTGTTTGGAATATACATATCAGTTACAAAACACTACCCCACCGGTCCCACGGTACTGTTTTCATACAGCCGAAAACCACCGCTTAGCTGCCAAAGTATAATGCTAACCTGCTGACTAGCATGATTATAAAACACTAAGATGCATGCATGAGTGTCCCTAGGAAAAGCCTGCAATTGCTGCCACACTCCGTCAAAGCCTGCCCAAGATAACCGGGGGACCCAGGGCTGTTATTAAGGCACACTTTACTGCTCCTCGCAGCTGGAGTGGAATTGGGAGGGGTGTGGAGCTCTACGTTGTCAAATCTCCTTAGCTACGTCTGGCAAAACGCTGCAGGCTGTTCTCTCCCCCTCACGCCCATCAATCTTTCAGCAGCCTGTGACAGCTCCAAGTCTGTGGCAGCACATGGCGTTCTAACCCCTTGCCTCCCCTACTTCTCCTCCCCCCACAACTTCCCCTTGCCCTTCAACCCTCCCACCCCACCCTGTCCTAACCCTTCTCCAAGGCACTTACTTCCCCAGTTTCTGCCCAGTATCTGCTCGGCGCACACTCAGCACATGGCAGTCCCCCAGGGGGACCATCAGTTCCAACAGCCCCTGGGCCCCACTCCCTTGAGGCCCTGGAGCCCAGGACTGTGGGCAGGTGACAAAGGCCAGGTGTGTACCGCTACACTCATTAGTGCTTTGCTTTCAAGGGCCTGAGAAAAGTGTCTTTCACACCAACATAAACCAGGACAATGTGAAAAAATATCTGGAGAAGAGAAGGGAAAATATGTTCTCAACTGGATCTCCTCTGACAGACATTCAAGTTATTGTCAGAAGGCTTATGGTGGAAAAATATGTCTACCAAACCATAAAACATAGACCATAATGTATTAGGAAAAAGTTAGGATATATGTTGAGAAAGAACCGTTATAAACATTTTCACCTGTACTTTCTTTCTGAGTGTCAGAATTAGGTCAGCCATCAATGTACTCTCCACTTCCAACCTCAGTGGGATGCACCAGATCATCGGTATTATAGGATGGAGGCACCAGAGTGACCATTATCGCCCAGTGAAAACCACTTGGCGCATACTGTTGTAATGGAATGAGTCAAGGGAATTTACCTGTGGCCTAAATATCCCACCGCAGGGGATTTCTTTGTGCTATCTGTTGGTTAGGTATTTACATGCTTGTGTGTCTGCGCACACCAAGGTATTGGTTATCATGGGGGCTCACTAAGTAAACCTGGCCAAGTGCTGCAGGGCATACGCCACTGTTACCCACCCCTGGCCTACAGTGTTGCACTAACAGGGTGAAATAAAGTGCAAACTAGTCATTCCATTCAGCTCTGAGCAAAGTCTGCTGATGTGACTGTTCAGCTGCAGCACTGGGTGACTCAGGTTAGCTTCAGAATAGGCCGGTCAGAATGCAGGTCGCAGGAAAGAAAAATAAAGAGAACGTCACTGAATGGGCAGCTACTGACTCACCGCATTCCCAAAGTACTAAACCTGCACAGCCATGGCAACCATGATCTCCAGCATACCACATCTTCACTGAGATCTCCTGTTTTCAGCTGACTTCTCCATGATTTAGGATAGTGGTACCATTCTCTTAAATAATGTTCAGTAATTGCAATAATTAATCATCCCAGTGCACCCAAAGGTCTTAACTGAATAACCCTTCTGCATTTCTGTGAGGGGATTATTTCATCTGCAACAGGGTGTATCCTGCCAATGCTTCCCGGGTAGGTTCTGGACCACCATGACCCTGCCTTAGGATAAGTGGTTATCAAAAGTGCATAAGCAAGTGAATGATAGTGAATGAGCAAATGTGTAAAGATTATTTTTTCAGACACACTCATATTTCACATGTCCTCTTAGATGTGTGTGTGTGTAGCTTAATGCTTCATTACTGGCAAGAGGCCACACCAACACAGGAAACAGGTTATAATAGGACTTCCTGTGCTAGGGTTCACTTCTACTGATCTTGTCCAAAAAGGAAGTGAACTTATAGGCCAGTTGTATTTAATATGAACCTATTTTATGGACATTGTTATCTTTTATCGGTCAATAAGTCACTGTACTTTTTAAGTTAGCAGACATAAAAGAAAACTTAAGCGAAGATGTAGACAAACGGCATTTTATTTGTATAATTATATTAGATACACATTGCTGCAGACTCCGACTACATGTGTGCTTGATTTGAAATATGTCAAGTGTATTTGACTGGGGCACTAAACATACACAGCAGACTAACAATTTAAGGACAGTATTCATAGTTACTGATACATTATAACATTATAACTCTCTGTTCTCTCTCTCTCTCTCTCTCTCTCTCTCACACACACACACACACACACACACACACACACACACACATACACACACAGCTGAACTGCTCTGAGTGAGACCACCAATGCCAGGCCAAGAAGGGAAAAATGTGAGAGCAGAAACACTCATCACTCAGGATAGTATTACCCTGTCCGGAGGTGGTCCCTTCCAGTCCTTGAGAGGCAAAAAATTTGGGAAGTTGCCTTCAATTTCTGAATGATATAATGTGCTACATTGTGATGTGTTTTTGAAAAATGTGTTTGTACATCTAGAGAGAACGCTTGTGTTTTTTTTTTTGTATTTTGCATTGTAATGAGATGGTTCAACATTTTACTGCAGTGTTCTGTAAGACTGTGTTTACATTTCCAGTAATCTTACAGGTAAAAAGTCTCAAAATGGAACCAGCAAAGCCAAGCAACAGGCCTTCTGGGGGAAACCAGTGTACACATGACCCTGCAGAAACTGTGCGACACCCATAATCTGGACAGTTTGCCCAACAGTCACATCCATTTTATGCACCAGCCATAATATTTTGATGATTAGCTTTCCACACTATTTAAACATTAAAGAAAATGTTGTCTTATCCGGCCACAATCTATTTTGCCACCACCATGGTGTTCCTGCTAAGAAACGTTAAAGGGAAGCAGACTCTCCCTGCCTTCTGTTTGTGCTTTTCCTGTCTCCATTACTTTGTTTTCAGAGGGCTGTTTTTACTCTTTTTAGGTGATTTAAAAGGATTCAAGTCTTCTGTGAAGTGAACTGCTGCACTGCACATACAGCATGCAGGGGTTTGCAGCTGAGCGGTGGTGGTGGTGGTGGTGGTGGTGGGGGGGCTGCAGTCACGCACATGCGCAGTACAGCAGTGACGCACCCACTCACAAGAGGATCCGCGCTTGTCAGGCTGTCCAGCGCCCTCTAGCGGCGTGAAGGAATCGCATGCATTATATAAGGACTGATGCAATATGAATTTGTTATAAAATTAGTTTTTGCTCTTCCACATACCTCTCTCTTCCCATGGTTTAACTGAAAACTAGCAAAAATGCTCTTTTCAGTTTTTATATTTATGCTAAAATGTATCTATTCTTAAAATGTGCCTTGTCTTCTATTGCTCGCCATCACTCCTGGAACCACAAGCTGTGCAGGGTGCACCCATAGACACAATCTCGTATACAGTCATGTAATCCTACACACACACACACACACACACACACACACACACACACACACACACTATGAGTAATTAGATGCTCTGAACAGATTCACCTGAAGCACATATCTTTGGACTATGGCAGTAGACTGGAGCACCTAGAGGAAACCCATACAAACTCCATACAGACTGTGATGGATTCAAACACATAACCAAACCTATAGGTCAGGATCCATGAGGCACCAGTGCTGCTGGATAAGGGACTGAACTGCTTGGATATACTTTATCACTTTTTAATAATTCCACAAATATTAAACTGATGAGGGGCCAGCAAGGTAGTGCAGTAAGGGTTTGAGTCCAGCTCAGTCTGTGCACATTGTTCATGCTCTCCCCATGTCTGTGTGGTTTTCTTTCTAGGTTTTTTCTTCCCACTTACAGTCCAGGTGAGTGTGGTTAATCGGTCGTCTTAAATTGGCTGTAGTGTGCATCTGTATGAACTGCTGTGTGTGGGGCTACTTTATGATGGACCGGCATCCTGCTGAGGGTGTAACTCCTCTTAGCTTTTGTCCAGTGACTCCAAGATGGGCTCCAGACCAATGAGAGTCTAATCACGACAAGTGGTTAAGGATAATGGATGGATGGATGGATGGATGAATGGATGGGTTTAATGAAAAACACTGGAAGAAGGAAGGTTCAGCAAAAAGTTTCAAAGACCCAAAATACATAACAAGAAACCACTTTTTTAAACCTGATGAAAGCGTCTCCAGAAGCTGGACCAAATGCCGGCACCACACTGCACTCTTTCATCAGGACAAACTGTCAGTCACAGCAATCATTTAAATCCAGGATGTTGTGGCTTCATGTGAAAGGCTGGACCTCTGATGCTAAATGCTATCTTATGAGCACAGTTTATATATTTGTAGACTATAATGGCCCTTAATATTCAAAGCATTGTTGAGACAGGGATAGTATTACCTGTTTTTAGATTCGCATGGTACAGCATGGCTCATTAGTCTTCTCTCAGGGTAAAATCATTCTTTATTCCAGCCTGACCCCAACCATTTCTCCCCACTACACACAAGCAATGCCCCACAATCCCCGGAGTGTTCTAGTACATTTAGAAAAGGGAAGGCTTTCATTGACAAAGATAACTGTACTGACAACATGTAACCAACATATGGTGGCAGTTGCCGTAATTGGGGGTCACTTCAAGTGTTGCAGGGTTTGTTTTGAGTAAACGGTTGAAATAGGGGGCACATTAGCAAAGGTAATTGTTGCATGGCTACGTTCCAACAAAAATACACCTTGTTGTGTGCTTTGCTGCTGCTGCCAAAGATTTGCAGATGCACAAACAAGACCTTGCTGAAATGAACTGCGTTACAGTGAGAATATGAATGAAAGCCCCCCCAAGTGTATCCCCATAGTCCAACAGTAATTACGTAATTTGCAATATTATGAAATTAACAGCACAGAAACTCAGCTAATAATTCAATAACAATTAAAAGTAATTTCAAAATGATTAACCCTGTGAACTGTGAACCTAAAATACATTACGTGTGCACTGTTGGGTCTAAAATAAGAATCTCAGACTTATTCCATAGAGGTTCAGTATGTACATAAGTGGGTTTTAATTCCTGCCCACAATAATACATTTGTAAATATTATTTGAGCAAAGTATAGTATGCATTAGGTATGGGAACAAAAAACTGAAGTCATTATTTCATTGTTTCATAAAAAAATCCTAATTGTCCACATAACTGACCAGTTAGATCAGCTGGAAAATTATCTACTTTCAGAAGAGTTCCCAAATGGAAAGAAAAAATAACTTTTAATTTTGTAACCACTATTATGTTAATGGTAGATATTATAAAATACTGTTAATACGTATTTGTCTATTACACATGGACTGTAAGCAATGGGGCGCACTGTCTGGCCCAGCTGACACAGAACAGGTTAAAAATGAGCAAGACCCAGGGACGGCCTTGGAGAAGAGGGTCCCCAGCATGGGTGGCGGGCAGCAAAGTGTTGGAATGTCGGGCTTGTAGTGGCTCTGTGGCGTCGAGTGGGCGTCTCATATTGCCCTGTCAGAGAGAGGAGAGTCCTCTGTGCTCACAACCCAAGCCCCATTTACCCCCACACACCAGGGGCCTTTAAATCCAAAAATACCTCTTACATATTAATTGGCACCCCAATTTGCCCATCCGTCTTTTAAACTGCTCATGTCCAGTTCCTGAATACATGAATGTTTTTTTGCAGTCCAAGAGGACTGCTTATAAAGATGGGATTCATGTAAATGAGTATCTTAGCTATTCATTTCTTTTATGACAGGTGAGTGGGCATGCAAACAGCCCAGAGCTATGAAGGGGAGGGGGTTAGCAGGGGGTTGGGGGTGATGGGATGAACAGTGCTGCACACAAGCTCCTCATGTAAATATACATCTACACACTGATCATATCCAAGCATTATTCCTCCCTGCCCCCTTCAAAACTAATCATCATGAAATTAGTTTGGGTGCAGTCAGGAGTCCTCGTGCTACGATGCTTTATATCCATATGCATGAAATTGCCTGGCTTAATGCAGGAGAGGAATCGAGGGCGTTGCAATGAATAGTTCAGACTGCACACAGTAATGTGGTCCCCCCCTTTTTCAATTGGGGACTATTTCCCTGCTGAAAACGAAGCCCCCTACAGCAATATGCTGCAAATGGCCACGTATGGATAAATTAAACAGTATTCAATATTAAAATGGACCTGTTCCGGGTCGCTGGCGGCACGGAGGTGAGCTTTGCCATGTTGGCAGGGCTTCTCAGGTGCACAGTGTGGATAGTATCCTGTAGAGACCTGCTTCATTTCAGCTGCTAGCTCAAATACTAATCATCAATTCTTTCAATAAAATAACCTTAATATTAATTCATTTAGCTGATGCTTCTTTTTCCCAGCAGCTTACAATGTTTGGTTTGCATACTATTAAACTTACAGCAATTTTACTACTGTGTAACTTTTACTGGAGTAGTTCAGTGTAACTATAGTTTATGCCAAAGTGCTAGAATGGGAACAAACACCCAGGGCCTTGGCTAACCACTATGGCACCTAGTGCTCAAGTTTATAAACAGCAATAATAACGACACTGACATAGTCTCATCCAACAATCCTTGTTCGAGTACCGCTACAATTCCCTGGAGTATAGCATTCTAGTAAAAATGCCACAAAAACAGTAATAGTACAGTTATACATAACAACAATAATAATAATATAATAATCTTCTTCTTCTTCATCTTTCGGCTGCTCCCATTAGGGGTTGCCACAGCTAATAATAATAATAATAATAATAATAATAATAATAATAATAATAATAAATTGTCAAGCTGACTTTGCACCAACCTTTACTCCTAATGCTGACACACACACACTCCTAAACACTAGATGAGATGTGGGTACTTCTTCAATGTTACTTTACTTACCCCTTTGGAATAATCAGAAGGAATTGAGGCTTGAGAAACAGCAAAATCAAGTCAGAAAAACCCCACAGGGCTTCTGCAGAAAATGAACCTATATGGTTTTATAATTATATAGTTTCAGACAAAGTAATAAAGGAAAAATGCAAATTAAAAATCAACCAGGAAAGAACCATCATGCACAGTTGTAATTTCTCCACAAATGAAACTAACGTGTTCCATTTGTTTCAATCCAAATGTAATGCTCTTAGCAATATAATTAAATAGTAAGTACTTATTTTCTCAATAAAACCAAGTAACAATTTTATGCTTTAATAAATGGAATCAATTTACACCATTTTTACTGTTGTAGCCAGCAATATTTAATGTCATTTTGATGTCAAAAGGATCTCTAAATCTGTTTTATTGTCAGTAATACATAATAAAGAAATTAGATTCCGCATTTGAAGTCGAAACTGTATGTGCTGAATCTAAATAGCATGTTTAAATAATTATTTCACAGATACTTTAACAAAATAATCACAAAGAACCCAGTGACGTTATCAGTAGCTTAAATTAAATACAAAATATGTTTATAGTAAAGCTACTTTTGTTGGTATGTATGAAGTGAAGCCTCTTTTGGGGTATAATGAAGCTTTTAGCACCTATGACTTTTACTGTCTGTAGCTTTCCGTTGCTGCAGTTTATAAATCAAATTGCGAATCCGACAACAGTAAATTGAAGCAAGGCTGCAACAAAATCACCCCCGCTGGACAAATGGTGCGGTACTATGGAAACAGCGGTAGACGGTAAACAGGGTACAGTATCGGTGTACGGTGCACACCCGTGTGACATCATCGTGCTGCCCAGTGTGTGCAGGCGACCGTATGCTGAAGCAATTGCTGCGCAGAGCAGGGGACTTTCGTGAGTGAGTTTCGGCCCTTTGCGGCTCTGCGGTCTCAATAAGTAATCTGTGTCATTAAAAGGTGATGCCAGGGGTAGTGAAATGTAAACAAACACATTTTACCTCCATAAATATGCTAATGATGGTTGGGGGGGCTGTTTGGGAATAAAAATCACCTGCTCTGGGCTGTTCTGTTTGGCAAAATCACCCTGTCTCATTTTTCTCCCCCGCCCGCTCCAGGCCAGCTCCACGGGGGGCAAATAGCATAACTTACCCCACTCCGGAGAAGCCCTGAGGGCCTGACCACCATGCCGAGTAGCGGAGTGGTCAAGGTCAGAATCACTCATACGCTCTCTCTCCTTTCTGGGTATGTGTGCATGGGCACAGCATGCAACTGCGTATGTGTGTGTGTGTGCGCACGCATGCGTGTGCTGCCCTAACTATTGTAGCAAATCTTGACGCTTGTGTGTATCCATGTGAACGTGTGTGAGTGAGTGGGGTGGGGGCCACACAACACTACCAGCTGTAGCTTCTCATGTGGGTTTGTGTGTTTCTGCATGTGATGGAGCAACAGCTCAACCAGGTCTTGTGTGTGTTTACAAGACCTCAGAGGACAGACAGCTGCTTCATAAGCACCTGTTTCCTCTTCATTTACGCTTTTTAGGGGTGGTTGTGAAGCGTATCTTTCCATAAACAGATCACCGAACCTGACAGAAGCATTTCATCAGGATATGAATTTATGTTCATAACCTATGGGCACGTTGTATGAATACTTTATTACTCGCACACAAATGGGAATTTACTCAGATAAAGAGGAGATAGCGGCAACTTATGTAAAAATGACTCTTCAGTGGTGTTGAGCCCAGCAACAAAATATTATAAAATGTTCTTGTATGCTAAGTTACATACATTTGAGCAATGCTAGAGCTGCTGCGCTGCATTCACAAGTTTAAATCCCACATCCTGCTATTCTTGACCAAGACACTGGACCAAAGGTTGATTTAAGAAAAATTTCCAAGCTCTGATAATGGGCAAATAATTGTAGACAGCTTAGTATACAAACCTTATAAATTGCTTTGGACAGAAATAATTTAAAAAGTTTAATGGAAACATGTGGCTAGACAGAGTTATGTAATATCTATAGCTGCCTTTCAGACTTCTTTTATGCTTCTTCACTGGAAGTTCTGCTGAAGTTCTACAGAAAAAAGGGTGTATAACTGACTGCCATCAACCTTTACCTTTACAAAAATAACACAGCGTCATATCTGTACAAAAGGATTCTGATGGTGTCCTGGGGAATGTTTAATACACAGGTTATGTAAGCTTTCATAAAGTTATACATTTAAATTACTTTTTCATCTGACTGCCAGATTGTTGCAGTCATGCAGGAGCAGCAGGAAGTGCAATCCCACCTCCTGAATGAGGTATTTACCCTGAACTAATACAGTAAACATTATCCAACAGTAAAACTGTGTAAATGATCGTAAGTAGCTTAGTGTACAAACCTAAATATGAGTACTTAGGTTTAAATTTACTTAAATGCAGTCACTTTTGACTGACACACAAGTTCAATCTTATATACTTAATTTTTAATCTTTCTAATGGTCATTCGGGTTCAGGATATCCTGTAGAATCTGAATCGTGAATACTTTCATCCAAACTTTCATTTTCACTGAAATTCTGCGCACCTGTATTATGTGTGGTTTAGTGTGTCCAGCCACAGGAAGTGAATGGGTGAGATTATAATACATAGGATGGGAGGTCTATAGGTCAAAAATTCCAAATGGAGAGTAGGATAAT
Source organism: Heterotis niloticus (assembly GCA_018136845.1). Taxonomy (NCBI): domain Eukaryota; kingdom Metazoa; phylum Chordata; class Actinopteri; order Osteoglossiformes; family Osteoglossidae; genus Heterotis; species Heterotis niloticus. Next base: position 9,211,959 of record CM030904.1, read on the forward strand.
GATAATGACTATGAATGAAGTTGGACAAAAGGTGTAATACAATTTAGGCAGTAATCCATGTAAATATATGTACTTATAATAGGCCATCCACCAAAAAGAGAAACCTTTCACACAACCTCATGGTTAAAGGAAACTTCCCATAGGCATCTGAGGAGTTCTAATGGTGGACCGTATGCTTTGAGCTATAATGTCTGTTCTCCAGTGGACAGAGGCACCTCCCACCAGCAGACATCTACTTGTGCAGTCATTGTTTTAAAATTTTTATTTTGCAGGTTGCATTTGTCACCAAAGTGACTTTCATCTCTTTGACCCAAATCACACAATAGTGCCGTTCTTCCAGCATCTCTAGAAAGAAGTTTGCAGTTCATGTTTCTTCCCTTTTATACTGAACTTAAACAGAAACACAAGTGACTCGGTGTTCAAGGGTCTGGTGCACACTTAGACGTAGGCATTCGCTGACCAGTGTGTTTTCACACCCACCTCTCCCAACTGCCCCCAACCACAAGATAACGTGTTCATATTACAGCATAACAACTGTGTTTGGTCACCACAGGGGTTGCGTGCATGCGTGCTTGTGTGTGTGTGTGTGTGTGTGTGTGTGTGTGTGTGTGTGTGTGTGTGTGTGTGTGTGTATGTGTGAGAGAATGATAGAGTCAGAGAAACAGAGAGGGTGTGGGGGGTATACTCACATACTACATAACATTCCTGTAATGGCCGGGCTTTGAGAAACCATATGTGAACCATTTCTCCTCCCTCTCCTCCTCTCCCCCCTTTTTAAGTATCCAAGGCTCATTAGTGCCGCTTTTATGACACATTTCTACATAAATGCTATTGGTTTTTTCATCTCCCCCCTGACCTGCCCAGTGACTTCGAGCCATAAATGAGAAAATTATCACGGGGGTATTTAAATAAACAAGCGTGGGGCAGGCCGATTAGGAAGGGATGAGCATCGGTGCAGACAGCAAGGAGTTTTGAGCCCTGGATAGCGGCTGTGTCAGTCAAATTCTCATGGAAAATAAAACCAGACCCTCAGGTCTCTGCAGGACACCTTTTTCTGCAGTGATTCTAATTCATTCATGGGGTGAAGGCACATTTCTGTTCTCTGTGTGAGAATCGAGAATAGCACAGTCACAGAGCTTTGTGGTGCAGGTGCCTCACTGCTCCTTGCTGCTGGTTCAGGTACGGATTCAAATCCAGCTCAGATTGTGCATATTTCCATGTTCGCTGGATCGCCTGGTCCAGTAGTGGATGGCACAATGACACAGGGAGTGTGTAAAACCCAGAGCTGTTAATAGATATCCTTGTTAAATGCTGGGTTTTGCCTGTTGGGAGAGATGGCAAATAGGGGCTACACTGCCCACAAGCCTGGCCTGACACAGGGTACTAACCAGAAACCCCCCACCATGCCCCTGACCCTGAGCATGCTCCTGAGTTGCTTCCCCTGTACCACTCCATGCATAGTTGATACATTTTCCAGTTACATTGCCCTGAGGTGGAGTGATGTGAGGGGGCACTAAAGAGGCCCTTAGCAGGACCGAGGACAAAATCAGGGGTAAAGGCTACCACTGCTGGGGGCTGCCCTCTATTGGCTGCCTCTCACTGTCACCTCCTGTGCCCCCTTTGGGCTGCCGTCCCTGTCACACAGTCACACAGATCACCAGAACACAGTCGCAGAAATTCTCCATAAAAACCTTCCTGCAATTAAAATGGGTTCATATGGAATTTTTTTTTGAGAGGAGGGGGTAGTTGACTGTGTCATTCTTGTTGCTTTTACTGATTATTAGTAAGGACTTCCTTAACCTGGCATGATAGATTTAGCTTCTCTAATTTTTATACACTTGCTGCTAGGTGCAAATATGAAAATATGGATCGAGGTCTTCTGTCGACTGCACACATTTGTGCATAATCCTGACCACCACAAGAGGGCAGTAGGCATCAACTTGTTTCCTTCCGAGGTCTCGAACCAACATCACAACGGATGCAATATCTTCTTTACTAAGCATTAGCTGAAGAAATTAAATGTGTCTTAGTCCACCGTGGCGCTGCAAAAAAGCCATGGCCGTGTCAAATTTCCTTTGAAAAATACCGATAGTTAATGCGACATTTTAGGAGAAATGGAAAATATTTATCCTAATATTGTTTTCCTTGTGATGATGTCATGGTAGCAGGTAAAAAAGGTCTTTTTTCAAGGAGCACAAACTTTCTGTTAGCCGTCCACGTTCAAATCGACTGGAACTCTTTAACACTGCAAACCAGTTTCCAAACACAGACATTATTACAGCACTTCTCTTCATGCCAAGCAAACATAATAGTAGTAGTACAATGGCCTTAGCTGTCCTAATACCTATTGGGTATTAATAGATATTAATGTGGCTGGGCTGGGAAATCAGCCCACGTCACAAAGAATTTTACCATGTTTGGTACTGTGCCTGACACTGAAAAACAATAGGAGAGATGGAAAAGACAAGGGGTGAAAGAGAAAACAAAGCAACAGTTTGAGATGGAAGGTGTGTCATTCAGGCAGAAACTGGATTACAGACGTCTTCCTCTGGGTCTTTGGAGTTGATCCCTGATAATATTGCTGAAGAAAAAAATAAAGCAAGTGGAAATTTAATTTAAAAATTGAAAACAGTTCGAAAAGTGATTATTTCTCTTCCTGTGGAAACAATGAGCATGTTCCCGAGATGGTCTTTGTTGTTCACCATGTTGGCGCGGCATGAGTGCTGCTATTCTGTGGGCGCCAGGCGGGGTGAGCTGTTTCGAGAGAGGATGCCCAGCTCCGCTGCTCAGGACCTCGGTGGCTCCATGGCTCTAACCGCCCCCCCCCACCCTCCCAGCCTGCCACATATGTTTCTGATTGAAGCCTTCGCTTTGTACTACCAAACCTGAAGTGGCTCCCATTCAGAGAGAGAAATGCGGAGGGTGAGTGGGGGGGCAGACAGATGGGTGGAGAGCAAAGGCGGGAGTAGAAAAAAGTTCTACAGAAACAGCGAGCAGTTGCTACTTTCTGTGATTTTTCTCTGGAACATGCTGGGAGGATGGCTAGTGCCTCTCCTTTCTCTACAGCTTTTGGCAGGGCTATTTCGCAAACATGCACACACACGCATATGACAAAATCAATCTGTATTTTTGGACAGTCGTTTTCACAATGTTCATGAGTTCGAGACCTAATGCACAAAACAAAACCACACTTTCAGATTAACGTGACACCCAACATCAGGACCAGTTCACCAGAGTGCAGCAGGAGAAAGTTGCAAGGTCTCCGGCTCCAGCTGTGTTCTGGGCCCGTGATGCGTCATCCGCGGTGGTGGTGGAAGAAAACTGATGTCATTCCACTGATGGCAAATGCTGGCATTAGCGTGACGGGGGTGTCTCAAGGAGACCTGGGTACATTTCCCAAAAACATCATTACGTGGCCACAGTTGTAGCGTAAGAGAAAGTCAGGACTTGCAATCATCATAAAGCTATGGTGTTTTTGGTTAACAAACCGCCGTACAATGAGGCCAGTGCTGGCTGCCACTGAGAGGTGTACTGCTCAGCCTAGCCGGTGTGATTCCTCCTGCAAAGCACCCTGGGCAATGCGAGCATTCGGACACAGGAAAAAGAAGGAAGCAAGTGGCTAAACAAACCCCCACGGCTAAACCGCAAAGATGACACAAATGCGCTTCTAAACTACATGTCCCACGAGATTGATAACGTTTAATGTTACATAATCGACCAGTCACACGTGCACAAGGTGATCCTTCATGCTCGATTCCCTTTCATCCCCCATAAATCACAGCAAGACCTGTGTGGACACCCGGGCAAGTGTAAACACCTGTTGTGGTGCGTCTGGAGGCTCGGGAGCGAGGGGGTACACCGCCGCTTGCCTTGAGAAGCAGGGGGAGGTCCAGAGGGGGAGCCGAGGTGGGCTGTGAAATCAGAACCAGCCCCAGCAGCAGACAGAAGAGCCTCTCATGGAATAACTCATTCACAAATGTTACACTTTTCCCTCGAGTACAAGCCGACTGGAACATCAGTCAAAGAGGACACGCAAAGAGCTGCACCCTGGTGCCGGCAGTGGTCAGAGCTTCTCCTGCAATGCAGTTCTCATATCTCAGCCCTAGATGTTCGCACTGTAAGACCACCCCGTCAGGCAGCTCAGCCTTTCCGCATCCAAAATTACTGCGCTCCAAGGGTTCAACTGCCCCGACCAAGGCTGAACCGCTTGGCCGAATGTGGGAGGAAGCTGTTCTCTCCAAACTGCCATTGTATGTCACAGAGAAGCGCCTTTTGTCCGCATCTTCACCTCGCTGACCGTCGTGCTTTTTTTGGAACGTTGCGAGTAACGACCATCCTTAGAGTCAACAGGAAAATGTAAGGGCTTGTTTTCTGGAACATTCTTAAAGAGTGACTGACTGCAGGAGCAAGGTAAACAAGGCAGGTTTCAGAGATCCCCCTCTTTCTTTAAACACACTTACTAATCGACCATTTTCAATGTGCCTTGCGCCACGATGGAGGCCTGCTCTGGAGCTTCCTTCAGCAAGAAAACGATTGAGATGTGCTTCACCGGATGGAGCTGCAGCTGAAGGCTCAAGATCCTCAGGAATCCATATTTTCATATTCTTACTCGTCAATCCTTTCCTTCTCGCAATAAATTGGTCTATCTGGGAAGTGTCAGCATGGCACCATCTACTTGTTATAGTTAATATTCTTCCATCATGCAAGCAATGCTTGAGGTCAGCCAATACCCATCGGTGCACAGCAGTTCTATGGTTTGCTCTTTGGAGAACCAGGAGTTTTTCTTGTGCCTTGGCTCTTGAGTATGTTTCTGTCCCCAGCCAACCAGATTCTCAGGGTGAGCTGTTCTCTCAGCAAGACACTGCTGTTATTCCCTGGTTATTATTCATAACAGCCCTCTTCTCTACATTTCATTACCTAGGGCGCACTAAGTTACACTGCATGTCGGCTTGTGATCTGCTTTCCTGCCCTGGGTTGTAAACGCATCGCATTTATTAAACAAATATTTCTTGTCAACCTCAGCAATATCTCATAGCATCTTTTATTCAGTGCAGAAACTCAAAATGTAGTACTTCATAGTTTGCTGATACCACACAATAACACAGAGCCACATGTCCACAAAAGCAGTAGCTCTAATTTCTTTCTACTTCACGGATTGTGTGCATTTAATGCTTTAATCCAAAACCATTCACTGCGTTTCACACATTTACAGAGCAGGATGTTAACTGGAAGTTGCTTGAACCAGCAGCCCTCAGGTTGCTCACCCAAAGCCTTTAACTGGTACACGACCTGCAGACCAACACGTTCAATTCTAGTTGTAGCTAAAAGTGAAATTTGGCAGTGCCACAGAAGCCATTTAGCTGTCCTAAGATCAGCCCTAAGCTACTTTTTGCATAAGAAAAGCAACTTAAAAACATCACCCATAAAATATTTGCAGATGAGCATCTTCTCATGTCAGCAGATGGATGCCATGTTGCAGATAATTTGCTGACAAATGAACTGGACTGGTCTGTTTACACAGTAATCAGACAGTTTTGGGGCCTTTTTGTAGAAGGACTTAGTGACCAACCCTAAAGCCGGAGACAACCTAAGAAGAGGAGATAAAAGCGAAAATAAACACGGTTCATTGCCTTCTAGGGAGGCAACAAAGGAGATGATTGGGAGAGAAGACAGATGCTTCTGCGAGGGGCGATCATGTACGCGTGTGTGTACGTGCGCGCCTCTGTGTCTTTCTGGCCTGATGCTCGCTTGTTTAGCTGACCCCAATGAAAGCAGACCTCATGACAGAATGTCTGGCTGTAAGTCTGGGCCAAGGCTGCCGTGGAGCCGGACGGTCTGCCGGCCGTGAGCTTTGCTTGCTTATAACTGCTGAGAACATCCGATCCCCTTGGGGAGACCAGGAGACGGGAGGGGCTCTCGGCGCTGCACACTCCTCTTTATCTCCGTCTCTCTGTTTCACTTTTGTCTGCCCCTACCTTCAACTGCTGCGCAATGCAAACACAGGGAGAAAACGCGTGCGAGTGCGGGAGTCATTCCGGGTGAACGGTGGCTGAGTTTGCGCGTCTTTTACCACAGCAGACACGGTTAACACAACAGTGAAAATTGTTCAAATCAGCACAAGGTACCGTGCAAAATTTGCGATCGGAATTTTTTTCACCTCCACTTTTTACATGTCGCAAGTCCTCCGCAACCCACTTCTGCTGTCGTAAATCAGATCTTCAGCACAAACCTCTCTTGGGGTGTCAGCAACGGCGAATCGCATTATTCAAGCCACACGATCGCAGTGGAATTCGGTAAAAGGATACCCTTTGTGAAATTGCACAAATACTTGCATTATCTTCTCCCTTCTCATCCCAGTGCCACGGTTTCGCATTAGCGAAGGTGGGCGAACTGAGCCAGACGCACACAGCAAAGTGTGCCAGACTATTTTTGTTCACAACACCACACCGTTGCCATTAGCCAAGTCGGTTGCCAAGCAGAATCCAAACCCGCAATCTGCCTGTCCTTGCATACTTAACCATCACAAGCAAAAAAAAAAAAACTCAGGGTAGCTAAGAAAACTTGTTTATGAATGGCATAACTTTAGTATGAGCTCGTAGCCACCCGTTTCCCAGCAGCCATCGCTCATTCTCTATACACTGCGAGAAGGGTATATTAAGCAGTAATAATTAAAGAAAAGCAAACAAGGCCGAAGCAGAGAAGTGTGCTACCTGACTCAACCACACTCCTCCACCCTGTCCGCCATTCAGGCTCCGGTGCAGGAATACACAGTGGCAGCAGGCGCCCCTGACCAAATGGAAAGAAGAGACGGGAGGACAAGGGCTCACCACAACCTGCAACCTCACCGCAAAGATACAGCGGGCAGGAGAGGAGTGAGCAGAGGAGGGCAGCCGGTGGGGGATGTGGCCTGAGCTGAACCCAGTTCCATACAACGGCAAACAAGGCTTCACCTCAACCTATTTTAGTTTATTTTTTGGGCTATTTTCCTCCACAAATAACAAGGTTCGCCCTTGTTCACTGTACAGTGTATCATTGCAAGAAGCTTGGGAAGAATATGGGCCTTCACACATTTGTAACAAATGACTTTTCTGAGCTTGGGTTTAAAAAGTTCACCTTGTGGGACAGCGATTGGCATAGATGCCATGGCACGTCCCCCTAAACTATGTTCCCCCCCCTGCTCCCAGCGACAGTTACAAATGTACACATTTAAAACAGAGCATCACTGTGTTGCACTTAATCTACCGCGATTATACCCTGTTAAAAGAAATAAAACTGATTTTGCTGAAAAGTTAGTTGCATTTTTGATTTTTAGGCAAAGGCAAAGTATGCTTTAAAAAAGCAGAACACACTGTCTCAGGTCTGTAAATGCAGTGGCACAGTGAAGGCCCTTTGTTGGGAAACTTCACACTCGGGCACGGTGCTGCCCCGGCTGCTGGCCCCCGTCCTGCTGATGAGGAGGCTGGGAGAGGGTCCAGCCCCGCTCTAGCACACACTCTCTTGTTTCGCTTCTTGCATACACACACACAGAGCACAGGCCCAAAACAAGTCCTAAGAGCTGCCAGTGGAAACACTTTGTGACATTTCCATTATCCCAGTGTCAGACAGGCAATCCACTGGACCTAGACAGGAGAAATTGAGGGGTCCTGATAATCTCTCATGTATGGAATGTCCAAGTAAAGACATTGGAGCTGATGAATGAGCTGAAGTGACCAAGGGTGAGGAAGACGATGCGTTCTGTCATCCCCAAGCCATAGCAAATTCTGACCGGACGGATGCATTTCACAGGCCAAGGAAAGACTTGATGCAGAAACTTCACAGAAACAGACACCCTCCTCTAACCCTCTGCCTACATAGATGGCAGCTGGAGTTGACCATTCAATTCCATCACCATAGTGTCACACAGCACTTCACCGTGCTTGTCTTTCACCCCTGCAGGTATCACTGGGGAGCTACTGACTGCTGTAAACAGCACACAAAGGCTTGGTGGGTTATAGACATTCTGTTCTCCCAGAATTTATATTCTTTTTTGCATGGTGGTGTTTTTTTGGGTAAGTGTGTGTTTATAGACTTCAGACCACAGTAAACAGTACATTTTTGTCGACATTTTTGGCTCTGTCAGCCATCCTGACCACACATCTTTTACATCCTACCCAAAGCTCCTCACACTCCTCCGTTCATCTGGAAGATGCACTGTCCCTAGTGGACACCTGATGTTCTCACACTGGGCATTGCGACAGCCACGTCTCTAAGCTGCATGTTTGCCAGAAGCAGGGAGCTGTGGTTCACAGTTCTGACCAGGGGGAACCTCAAAAAGCCCAGGCCCTGGAATCACAGCTCTCCAACTCTAGTTGACAAACCCTCTAGAGACGTGGCTCAACACACAGTCATCCTCACACACACACACACACACACACACACACACACACACACACACACACACACACACACACACACACACACACACATACCGTGTAGAAAAAGGAGCATAAAAATAGATGGTGAATGAGGCTTGCACAATCGCTGGGGCTGATCCACGATAAACGGTTAAAAAAGAACAAACTGAAAGCCTCGTACCAAAAACACTGTCTAAACTTAACTTTGATCTGTTACAGAACAAAACTAAGCAAACTGGACACGATCAATGGTGACAAATACATCACTACGATTGGACACTTCTCTGTCTCCTGTGACCTCCAGAGGTTAGTGACCTCCACAGACCAGTCCAGGGCAAACAGCTTATTGCCGTTTCAGCATTTTTAGCAAGTGACTAAGAAGACTCTGGGTGGCGTGGCACCTGAATAGTGTGCAAATCCCACTCTAACAACATGGGGATCAAGACTAGCCCTCGGCACGGCGGAGCACCCACCCTCTTTGAATCTACTGTGAGAATGACTGCGAAGAGCCCTGGGCCAAAGTACGCACAAGATCTGCGCTGGAGTGCACTTCAAAGCTCACCATTGTTCCCACTGTACACAATGAAAACATTTATTTATTATTTTTTTCCCACGAATGCTGGAAATATTTCCTCTGCCACGTTAACGCAGCAGTCTGACTGACACCAGATATTACCCATGCTGTTAGGTTACCTTACAATGTGCTCAACACAACGAGATTCCAGATAAACAGCTCACCAGCTCAACTTCATGGCCCCTCGATGTCTGAACCAGTTTCCCCAAAGAGGATAAAAACTGCATTTGGAATTTCTCTCCAAATTATTGAAATCACCAAGCTTTGCAGGGATGTCACAAAGAAAACATTAACCAGTACTGGTCTTTGTTATTTCAAAGCAAAATTACATAATCCTGGTACACATAAAAAAAAATTATTAACAGTGTTTGTGCTGCTAGGCTAGCACAGCAGTGCAGTGGGAAGCACTGCCATCTCACAGAGCCTGGACCATAGGTTTGAATCCCGCTCAGTTTGTGTGATGTTTGGGTGGAATAAATTTGGGGATTTACTTTCATTGCTTAAGTCGAAGGCAAGGACTTTATTCAGCTGCATCCAGATGTGCATGCTGTACAGTAGTGATACCTGGGCACTAAAGGCCGAGAACTTGAGAAAATTAGAGAGGGTTCAAATGAGACTGACAAGGTGAAAGTCAGGAGACAGAATTAAAAACGAGAATCTGTGGGACAGATTAGGAGTCAAGTCTATTGGGTTGATTTTATACAGGCAGTGACTTTGCTGGTAGGGAAATGTGATGTGTAAGGATGTAAACGATGAGTCTAAGAAGTGTTTCTATAAAAGTGTTGAAGGGGGGCATCAGAGAGGCAGACCAGAGAAGAAACTGACAGATGAGATTAGTGAAGACATGAAGATTAAGGGCTGGATGCTTAAGGATGCACAAGATAGGCAATGCTGAAGAGATAGCATTTGGAGGAAAACGGCCAACCCGGGTTCTCTTGGAAAGATGATGTAAAATAAATAATGATGATGACAGTGGTGATGATGAGGATCAGTCTGTGAGAACGTTCCCTCTATGCTCTGGTTTCCTCCCAAAGTCCAAAGACATGACTTTTCACTTTTAGTGATTCTGGGATAGGCTATGGACCGCCATGACCCCGACAAGAACAAGCGGGTATTGAAAGTGCGCAGGTACTTTAGTACAGTCTTCATTATTTAACAGAAAAGTCATTTTAAAATGAGTGGCACCAAACTCTGTTAGCTTGATTCACACTTGGACATGATCGCCCAGCAGGTAACAGGAGCCAGAGAGTGCAGAACAAAGACCACGGTCCATGTTACAAAGGCAACATTTTATACAGGAACAAAAATAGTAGCATTATTATTGTTTTCAAATTTCTTTAACTGTTTGAGTCTGTTTTGCAGGAGTCACATATTTACATTCTCTTGGATTTTATCACAGTGCATACATTGACTGGAGGATAGTGAGACTGAAGCTGACCCCATGTTCACTGCAAACATATGTTTGGACTGTGGTAAGAAACTGGAGCACCTAATGGAAATAAGGGGGGGGGGATATAAAATCCATGCCTACTTAGCAGCACTTCTCAGTTCAGCACTGTGCCATCTACATTTAAATCCTTCAGTTGAATTTCACGCCTTCACTTCACCTCCCTTTGTACTTTCATTCCTTCCTGGTCTCTCTTTCTTCACCATCTGCTAAACTCCTGGTTTGTCTACCAACAGGGTCATCATCTTGCCAACAGCAGTCCTCCAAAAACACATGAGTGTTGTTTTTTGGGCTGACTTAAGCCAGAAGGCCTTTCTGAGCTGTGCAAGTGGTGGGCAGGCAACACAACAAAGTGATGAGTTGTAATCTGAAAAAACACAGGTTCTGTTTTATCCATGGGGAACCCCCACCAACAATCTGAAATTAAGTTCTTTGGTTTCAAACCTCGGTCCTAAACAGACGCTGAGACACACACCAGAAAAATGTCTTTTGTGCACAGAAGACGAGTCCTTTCCATGCCACCTCACATACTTTTCTCCTCCTGTATCTCCCTTTCAGTGAGAATAAGGGCTTGTCAAGTTCTCCTGTTTTCTGGCCGCTTCAAGAATATTCCAACAAAGGCCCGCTTGTTCCAGGGCTGCCCTTGTCAGACAGGGCACTTTGATATTAAAAACTCCAGAAAGAGGGAGGGACATGGGGGGGAGAGATGAAAAGACAGAAAACAAACTCCCACTGTCTACAAGGCCTATGTCTGTAGGTGTAACCCCAAAATTGACTCGCAAATATTTGTCCAGTCAAAACAAAATAAAACAGCTCTTTGACATTTTATACAGCAGCTTTGGCCAGTAGTCGTCTGTGTGATTTTCAGCTTGTATTCTTACGCAGAACGCCTTCCAGGGAGCTTGTGATGTTTGAAATGGATTACAGGGGCATGTGCTTTGTCATCGTACGTACCTGGGAAATGCACAGGTGTCATACCTTCTGGCTGAGGTCAAAAGCTCAAAGACACATGTAGTGCAGAACAAATAACAGAGGTGCATTTGTATCTAATAATACCAGCAGAGAAACACCCATTTCTTGGGTTCGGCAAAAATGTTTTTTTAAGTACCAGGCTTATAATTATGTGACTTCTAGTAAAATCTGTGCATCGGACTTAGTAAAATTTGGCACCCTGTGTTACTTCAGCGACGTATCAAATGACAGATAAAGTCATGTCGTAAAATAAATCACACGCTTTTTTCTTAGTGCTTAACAATCATAGCCGTAAAAAGAGATGCATTTCCCAAAAGCAAAATTTATAGAAAATCAAACGTATAATCATTGTAAACCCTAGGACTGATGTGGAAAGCAGGCCGAGAACCATTCGGTTTTGCTGCTCCATTATGAACATTCAAAGGACGTGTAAAGCAACACTTTACAGGGAAGATTATAAACATGCACTCGTCCTAATTTAAAATTTTAAAGACCGCAGCAGTCACAAATCCTATCTACAGTGCAGAGGTCAGTTCTCCTCGACCCCACAACCCTGTGTGCAACAGAACCCCACCTGCACTTGTGTTTCAGTCAAAGGGCAGAAGGGCTAATGGAAAATTATGAGACTGACGGCCTCCTGACAAACACACACACTGGCGCGCGCACACAACACACACACGTCTCAGTGGGCGGGTGGGCGGACTCCACCGTAAGCAGGATGGGAACGAGCCATGACCTGCCGGTTCCTCTGAAAGAATTCACAAGTCGCACCACAGGGGGATTTTCCCCTCTATGTCTTTTCAAAGCGCCCATGAGGAGCCTGCGGGTCACTTATTACTGCACTCTCATATTAAAGCAGGTTATTGCTTCACTGCTGCCGACAGGCAATAAGGAAAACATCAGAGGAATGCTTATGATAAATATCATAATAACAACTTTGCTAGATCATTTACACCACTGAAAAATATATTTCATAGCACGGACTCATTTTTTTGCAAACACAATAAACTGTGAGTATGCGGTGTAAATATACGGAAACAAAGATCGGGTCTTGATTGGTCGTATTTACCAGATTCTGTGATGACGTGTAAAAGAAAACGTAAAATATTGCATGCAGTGATACACTTTAGTATAGTTTGGTCTGGACTTAGATCAAGTGTTTAAAAAAATATATTTTAAGAGATAAAATAATATTGCTTGTTCAGCATAGGGCTACAAGTGTTGTTCAAGATTTAAACATGGTGTTGTTTGAGTAGCATTCCTACTAAAATTACCTTGAAGGGTTAAACTGAAGATTCTTGTACAAGTAAATCTTAAAATAAATAAATAAATAAATAAAATAATAATTTAAAAGTTCAAAAGATAAAAAAAAAAAATCTGCCGAGCCCCACTGGAAAGGTGATGGCGCTGGTTGCAGGAACAATGTCAAAGCTGAGGTCCAATCCCAGACTGCAAAGGGCTGAAAAGGACCTCCTTTCCCCCAGCGTAACCTCCCCAGTTCTCTGTGTGACCCCATTTCTTGCTTAAGGCTCATTCTTGGCCCAGTTAATAGCTGTAGGAACATTGCCGTGCCCATCGGCTGTGACAGGCTGCCGCCACTCTTACCTGCAGCCAGAGGGGAGAGGCGGGACGCGCCTGTAAATCTGCACAGGACTACATGAGAACTGTCCGCCCCTGCAGTGCAGTGTACACACTCACACCCGCAGAGGGAGGACCCAAGGTGGACTGAACTCACATCCTCCCACATGCACATGGGCACAGATCACTCAGGTTGATGTCACACTGCAGCAAAACAGTTTGTCATTTATCAGAAAAAGAAGCTGTCAAAAACATGCCTTTATTGTGGGAATTCCTCTGTACCATGCTTCTCGGCCCCTCAGCATAGACCATATGACCATTCTGCCCCCATTTGAAATGTTCCTGCATGTTAGCACTGACTTTTAAACAGGGGAAAATGTGCTACTTCTTATTAGAATGCTGGGGTGCACGTCGGTCAACAAACTATGAAGGATCACACTTCTGAGGCAAAGAGAAGATTCTAGGAGACACTGCTGATGCTGACGTGTGCGTATTTCTTTCAAATAGGGGGCACAATTTTCTAATGGCTGGTAGGAAACCAGCTCACGAGCCCACTTGCAGCCTAACTTATTGCTCCCTGGGTGACGAAAGGTAGCTATGAAGGCTGTTATGAATGACATTCATGCAGTAGAGCCCAGTTGTCTGCTGGGAGAGTACAGTACCTGGAGGACTACGGCCAGAGAAGAACACCGGGAGATCATGGGAAATGCCAGAATTAAGTACAAAGTCCCGGTTCTCTAAAGAGCAAAATGCAGAAGAGTCATTACTGTATATTGTTGAGCACCAGCCAACTTCACGCAAATTTTTCTGTATGTTCTTGAGCTCCGCATCCCACCTAAAAACTTCTGAATTATGACTGTAGGCTCTGCTTATTAAAGATAAACTTTAAACATGGAAATGAAATGATGGTTTGAAACCACACTAGTGGAAAACCGTGAGGAAAAACTGCTTTTATTTAAGGTGCACGCGGAGCCGCTCTGCAGCAGAGCCCTGACGGACACTTGAGTACAGGTAATGCGTCGCATTTCGGTGGCTCATGTAGAGTAAAAGCTGTCAGCTGCTGCTTCCTCCCTCTTCTCGGAGAACGACAGCAAAGCACTTACACCCAGGTGCTGACAGAAGTTCGCTTTTGCAGCCCATTTGGCAGAGGCCTTAACAGGATGGAGTTGACAGACAGCAGCAGATTAACATGTTAAACACAGCCATTCACCGCAATGGAGGACAATGTAAACAGTCAAAACCTGAGAGCTTCTCGGATGGAGACAAACAAATGAGAAGAGGATTAACGGACAAACCTCTTAAACAGGAATACCCCAGTAGTGACTCCAGACCCTTGGCTGCCTGCTTGGGTGTACAAACTGGCCCTGAATGGTCCAGAAACCGGAACCGGACTGCTAAGAAGAGCAACCCACAGCAATGCAGCTGCTTGTCTGGGTTCCAGCAGCACCAGACTGGAAGAACATCACAGACCCAGAGTGATTACTAATGGGAAACTGACATTCAAGCAAATTTTGGTTGAATAAATGTATGAAATCTACCAGTAACAGTGCTGGGCACACAAAAAGCATTGGCAAACACTACTAAAACATTAATGATTTCCACACTTTCTGTGATCCTGCTCCAGATTTCTCAGTTTCAAGGAATCATTTCTGCTTCTAACTTTGTCCGTCTTGCAGAAAATGCACTGCTTTAATTTAAAGCATTATTTCCTAATAACATGAATATAAATAGCTGGTGAGCAAGAACAAAGGAAACACACTGGATAGAGTTGGGCACTGACACTGTACCCCCCATCCTCCCCCAAGGGACCTTCACCTCACAAAAAAGTCAAAGAATTCCACGTGGATGGAGATGCCCAGACTTCAGGAACAAATTTTAGATGTTTATTGTACACATATTCTACATAATTCTAGATGTTGTTTCAATATCTCATATTAACTGGCCTGACATGTAATAGTTACAGCGCAACACCTTTGAGATATTTTTAGCCCCATGTTGTGATGATGTTCCAGCCTTACAAATGTCTATTAATTTATCTCCCATCGTGGCACAGTTTTAAAGCACAATGCTAATGCAAACTTGGGATGAACAGAGGAACGCAGACCCTCAACCTGCTTCTTTTCATCACAGGCTCCACCAAAGCCGCAAAGCATGCCAGGAGAAGAGAGCCAATGTCCCAGTTCTGTTTGTAATCCAACAGGTAGGCAAATCCCTTTGTGGCTCTGGGGAGGCTCAGCAGCTTACTTTGACCCACAAAAGCCTGGAGACTCTAGATGATCTAACCCTTCCATATGTTTACTCATGCAGCTCACTTCCTGCAGACCTTGTATGGTGTGCCTAGCAGGTACCGCAGGTGCCTCTGAGCTCCTGGGCTGTGTATTTTGATGCGGCTTCCAATCCTGCTCCATTTGTGAGGAGTTTGCAAGTTGGCTTTTTGTGTGGATTTACTTCAGGTAAACTGGTGTTGAAACTGACTGTGGTGTGAATGAGTATGGGACAATCGCCAAATGACAGACTAGCACCCCACTACATGTCCTCTGCTTCTGGAACAGTCCACTGTAATCCTGCTTAGAAAACCAGCTATTGAGAGTTAGTGAAAATAAGTGTAGAAGTGAGGGAATAAGTGTGGAGAAAATTGGAGAAGATAAACGGAAATGACTGCTTTTTCATGCCAGAACTTTCAATTTCCAACTGTTAACTGGTAAAAGGAGAGGAAAATAAGTAAAGAGTCATTATTTAGAAGCTGCTGCAAACAGTGCCAGAAAGCTGACCCCGAGAGCATGTTTGTTCAGGAGTGCTCCACAGCGTCCCCTAGTGGATCAACAACGATTTCCGCAGCAGATGGTGAGCATGGCCTCGGAAGGCAGCTCACGCACAGGCAGCACCAGGTGATAAGACTGCAGCTCGCACCGAGCTCAGCTGCATACCTGTGTTGTGCACGCGTGGACCACCACCGTGGAACACTGCAGAGAAACCCACATATTTTCTCCTTTGGCTTTCCTTTTTGGTTTCTGCGAGGCGCGGGATCAGAAAAACAGTCGGCTGGCGTTTCCGTAGTCAGAACCGTGGAGAATTATTTCTTGAGAACATGCGCCCAAGCCTTTCAGCTGCAAAGGACTTTTACTTTCTTCTTTGCACAGAAACAAATGTTTCACAGCAACAGCCCAGTAGGTACCAGATGGAGTAAAGGTTTCTGCCCCAGCTTCCCAGCTGCAGTGGGTCAAGTTTAAAGAAACGCCTTTTTTTCGGCAAACGCTGTCATACTGGGGTGGAACATCAGTCATTTCAGGGTTGCTGTCGCTATGAGAATGAACAAAATAGATTTTAATTGAAACATTTTTAAGGGATGCGGTTATGACTTAAATGACCAATAGCCATGGTTCTCATTATTGCCTTTGTGGAATATGTCATACGGCCTCTTTTTACAACCATGCGTAGCACCACCTGGTTTAAATAATTTGCTCACCTATTAAACCAAGGCATGTTGCTAACTATTTAAATGATGTGGTGTGCATGGCTGGTAAGAATACGCACAGTTCCCGGGGATGTAAGAACAGTAAATAAGGGCCACCGGATAAGAGCTCCGTGCATCAGAAGTGTTTGTTGGAGCCAAGCGGAGGACTTTCTTGCGGTGGTTTGACATGAACAGTACTGATACTCATGGTATTGTGAAAATGAGGTACAACATGGTGAAATGCAGCAGTAAACCAGAGGAGACCTGGATTGCACCAGTGGCACCAGGGGAGGTCAGGCTCCCCCGGAGTCGGACCCAACGTAGCCCCGGCCCGGGAGTTGCAGGCCGCAAGACCGCGGTTGCAACGTGCCAAACCTCAGACTGGAAGTTTGGAAAGCAAGGCAGTGTGACTGCATTTCCTGAGTCCACCTCATTTAAGCTCACAATGTGGAACACATTAAGAGCACGAAAGGGGGGAAAAAGCGGGATCGTGCATTTGCCATTTTATGGCTCCGCTGGCAAATGTGTCCTTTCTGGACTCCTAATGGGTTACAATAATTTCGTGGAAAGGCACGCGTTAAGAGCGCAGCTCTCGGCTTTTGTTTAATAAAGGAATTGCAGTGTAAACATGGACGAATAGTTGTCGAAATGCGCAGGGGATGCAACGGAGCAGAATGAGTACACCATGCACTTTTTGCTCTTGTTCAGCGATTCATAATTAGCACAACAGCACGCTGCTCAGACATCACAAACAGGCTTTTAAGCGTGAAGCCGAGTGACAAATGAGCTGCAGTGGAAACTTCCCTAAACCAAGATCTCAACATAAGGACGTTTAGCTGTGCCGAAGGCAGGAGCTCCTCCTCTGCTTACACAAGGAGGACTTGCTTAACCTCAAAAGTATACTGTATGCACAAAAAGGTAGAAGTTTGCTAAACTTTTTTCATGCACAACTACCAAACTAAGCAGGACCATGAGGAATTTCAGCGAGGCGGCTTCAGAGGCGCAAAACAGGCTGTTCCGCTCCCCAACAGGCTGCATGCTGGCTCCAAGAAGGAGAAGCAACACACACACACACACACACACACACACACACACACTCGAGCAAAGCGGGGTGGCGAGCACGAAGAAAACAGGTGGACAAGCGATCCACATGTAATTTTACACTGCAGCCAAACAGTGTGATGTGGTAATCGGCTCGGCTTCGTGTTACATTAATGGCAGTTTATACTGAAGGTGTCGCCTGAGTGAGATATCGCCAGAATACCATAGTAAAAATGATCGATGCTGGGTTGCAAAGACACGGTCAAATTTTAGGAAAGTGTTGGGTGATGTTAACAAAATTATAAAAGGAGAAATTTAAAATAAGTTATTTCAGAACAGTTCTTAAAAAGGCTTTAAACCAAATTAAATCTTAACCTTTTTTTATGCATTCCACTATGTACCTATCCCTTTACGTAATACAGATGAAGCTTTGCAGTTAAATGTTTATTTGTAACGTTCTACGCTTTATTCTATGTTTTACAGCTCCAAACTACGTCATAGTAACCCGTGCGTCATTACGGAAGCTAAGTCACGTCCCAATGTTTGCCATCTCAGTGATTTCAGTTAACGTCCTGATAGTGATTCAGCATCACTGACCCCTTTTATTTACCGGCTTATTGCTAAAAGGCCAGTTTATGCCATAGTGCTCTTTTAGCTTAATATTGACACATTTATAATTTTAATTTTTCTCATTTTCATCATCTCTTGCTCGATTATGCAGCTTGAGGAAGCAGCTTATCATCACTGTCATGGAAGTTTGTAGAGAAGCAGCTAAAAAAATGTAAAACTTTTTAAAATGAGGAATATGTGCACTTGTATCTGTATCTGTTAAATGCAGTGTGATCGAATACTTTTTTGCCATTATTTTGCTGCCAACAAGTCAGGTCATGAAAAAGAGACTAATTTCAGATGAACCCTAATATACAGTAGGTGCTGGTGAAATCATGATAAACTGTACCCTGTAAATGAACTTAGAGAACTGAGATCATAGTGACGCGTAGGTGATGCACATCTCTTCCTTTCTGATATGCTGAAAGTGGGATTTGCTGTTCTTATCGCTACTACAGGTGTGAGCACACATCAGAAACAACTCCTACAGCAAAAGGAGGATCTAATGAAACACCACAGCCAAGGTGAGACCCTTTCCAAGGTTTTTTCTCATGACAGATAAGGTACAGGAAATGTAAAGGTCGCTGTGTGTAATCCTCCTGCTTTAAAACCTGTTATTACTTTATGGTATTTTCATTCCATTCAGATGTGTGATATCTCTAGCGGAACAGATCCTTAACTGCATTGGTCAAACATCTCTGTGATGTTCCTCCTTCTGGATTAATGCACCCTGCAGTGCAGCATAGACAAAGAGAGTGTGCGAGCAAAATGTGGAATTGTTTTGGGAGAAGTGTGAATAACAAAAGAAGAAGAACATTGAATCAAGGTGGCTCTTACATTTAATGTTATTAGCCTAGCTGATGCTTCTCCTCAAATTAACTAACAATAATTTACTCATTTATACACCTGGGTTATTTTCACAGGAGCAATTTAGGATACGTACCTTGATCGTGGGTACTCAGAAGGTGAGATACCAACCTACAACATCCAAGTTTAAAGGCAGAGACTCTAACCACTATTCTCGCTGCTGCACCTCTTACCACCACGCTGACCAGCATTCTGAAAGTTGAAAAATGCTGGTAAAGCCCAGGAAAGATTTTTAGTTGACAGGAAATTGAAGGGAGTTACTGTATCTACAGGTCAACCATGTGAGATTTAGCTGAAATCAGCTACTATTGACCACTTGCCTGGTTTTAAAGTGAGGAAAGGGTGAGGAAATTGTTCACCACTGCTTTCTTTTACATATCTTTGGACTGTGAGAGGAAACCCATGAAACAGAATTTAATCCCAGATACAAAGTGTCAGTCTAAGAACTGTGAGACATCAGCACAAGGATCTGCACCACCATAATTATGTACCTACGGCACAAAAAGGTCTGTGGTGTTCAAGTTTTTCAAAGTAAGGACGAGCAGCACAAAATATGTCATTCGTAACACTTAGCGTCGACAGTGAGAGGTTGTTCTGCATGGCTGATGGTCAATGGAAAGGGAAACAGATTTTGCTGCATCAAGGCAGAGATGAGCTTGTTTGTTAATAGAAACATGGCCCTCGTGTTAAAAAAAAACAGTGATGCACTTCAACAAAAAGGAACCATTATTATTATGTGGTGTTTTAGACTTTTTTTCATTTTCCTTTATTTCAAACTGTTTGATTTTTTCAGACAAAAACAAAATAAAAAGTGTTACGCAGTATTTAAGGCTACAGCTTACAAAACCATTCCCTATTTAAGGAGTTGGTTGGAAGGTAAAAGCAGTTCAGCAGATGCCATTTGTTCTAACAATTGTACATGGTCTGAAAAATTGAAATGTTATAAAAATAAATGTTACATTTGTCTGTAATTCTCACCCAGGCAGGTCAAGACCTGTTTTTCTCTGCATTTTATAAACGTGTATTGGTATCGGCATCAGCATCTGCCGATAAGAGAATTTGTCAGATGTCGGTATCAGCCAGAATTCTCGTATCCTGCAGCGTTTCGCTTCTGAACTTTATTTGCGCACTGAGCAGTTTGTTAAGAACAGCTTTACTTTTAGCGCGAGTCTTTCAGTGTCTGTGCATTAGTAAAGGTTAGTGCGTGCTCTTGAGCCGCAGCCAACTGGACTATCGGATTTGAACGGGGAGGAGTTGCAATAACACCGAAACTGCCACACTTCACAGCCCTAGTTCATTAGGAGTTCATTCCACCACAAGTCCTTTTCGAGGCCAAATGACTTGCACAAAGCCGCTGAGATTTATTTCACTTGGGAGATGTGTCTTTGAGCCTTGACAAAGGAAAACAATTAAGAGGACTCAAATTGAGTGCACTTCAGTGCCTGTCTGCCTGCACACAGGGGTAAAAATAAAAAGTGAGCAATAGCTACCATACAGAGAAATAAAAAGCTTGAGTGTTTGTTTGAGTAAACATTGCGAAACGCGGTGAGAGCCGGTTATCAACCCTATCGCGGCGCTAGTTGGGCCCCAGGCACTTGCAATGGTGGAAAAGCAATAAAAAATGCCCCACTGAATGAAATGATCAATTTCAAATGTAATGAGGCCTGCTGTCTCCTAAAAAAATTAAGACCTTTGTGGTTGAATGCAAACAAATGAAAAAGCTTTCATCTTATCGGCATAACCAAAAAGAAAAGATTGAAAGCTGCCACGGAGGGAACACAAAGGGACAACTACAGTACCTGCACAGAGCAGCTTTGACAGTCTTCATCAGGGCGCGTGGTAATAATCGCGTGTCCCACCCCGTTTCCGTCTCAAACTGGGCCTCAAAATGGAGAGTTGTACATTTTCCAAAAACAGGATGAATTTGCATTGTTTCAACGTCGGAGAGGAGTCAGTCAAAGCATTAATTTTTATAAACAAACACTACCACAAAATTAGACGTCTGTCCAACCTTATAGCTCAACCTTTGCTTTACCTTCAAACACACTTTTGTACAAAGTCACTCAACTCTTCTTTACATCCAGAACTGGAACTGATGGCGGTCCCTCTCGGGGGGGGGGGGGGTCCCTCTCAGAGTTCATGACAACGGGACAAGGAAGATGCCAAACCCGTGCCGTACCTGAGCAGCACAGCATCTTTCAAAAGGAGAAAAAGCAGGAGCCTCTTAAACAATACCATCTGTTTACAAGGCCTGTCCATCCTCTTCAGCTCCAAGATGGGTGAAAAAAGTACCGCCACAACTATTTTTGCCGCTGAAAGAAAAAACAGGATGCTCTTCCAGCAATGCAGTTGAATGTGCCATAAACACTGTAGCCGAGCCACTGAAGCCTATTTAGGCCCGTGTAGCCGCTGCGGTTCGCTATGTAATCTGTGAGGTATGCGTTTCAGTTTTTCACTGCCCAATATAATAGTCTGCCAGTTTGTTTCCAGTAGTAATTTGGGCCTTTTCCCCACAGCACTGACACAAAGGAGCTGGATAATTTCCCCCAGTTGTGCAGCGGAGAGTGGAAGAGGGAACACTGCGGTATTTGAGCTGGGCGGCCGACATGGCGCGCAAGTACCGGCTCTGCAGCTCAGAAGAGCCACGTAGGAGGGCACGGAAAGCCCAAAGAGCCTGTAATTCTACACCTGTTTGGACAGATAGCTACAGCCATGACCATTTACACCCCCTTCACTGTTTGGCTTGCCATTTCTCTCACACTGCGAGACTCCCCTTTCCCACAAATTCACCCCCAGAATGGAGAGGACCTTCAGAAAAACCTTGAATGAGCTCCCGCGAACGCCGTTTTTCTTAGAACAAAGAGAAGGAATGGTGAAAAATGTTCATTTTCCAACTTAAGATATGAACAACTTTTTTGGCTGTTTGTTAAAAGTATGGTGAACGGTCTCTGCTTTGCTCATTGCTAGCAGTGAAGAGCACAGACCCCCCTCACCCACCACCATCCAGACAACTGAAACCCACAATTAAGAAAGGAAGTGAACTTCACCACATCCATTCTGGCTGCAGTTTAATAGATCTCCCAAAGGCCTCTGCAGCGCTGCGTTTTCAGAGGCCGTGTTTACAGATATGAACGGGACCGGTTTTGGCCGCACTCTCCGTGGTTCAGACGCAGCATTCCTCGCGGAGGGGAAGGTAGACTTAAGCCCAGAGCGAAGCTGCCAATGCGGATGGCACACAGAAGTCCCTTTGCAGGGATTCAGTTCAGGATGCGATGTCCTAAGAGCAGGCTTTTAGGTGGGGCCCTCTGGCTGGTGCCAGCTTGCTGTTCTGAAGCTTTTCGGATGCTAGAAGAACGGCTCCAACCTTCTTTAGCAGCCATGCAATTTTTTTCATCTTGACACACCCCTCCAGGATGGTGCTCCCAGCTGTGGTCTTTGGGGGTCTCGTGGGTTTCTGGTTTAAGGTTTAGTAACTGCACTAACCTCTGAGCTGAGTTTCTGCTTTCCTTGCACAAGACAAGAATGACCCCTGCTGCGCTAAGCCAAGGAGGCTAGGCAGAAAATGGAGGCATCCTCCAAACAGACAATACAACATTGCTGCAGCGAATAAAACGAGTTTACGGATGCAGTCATTAAACTCATAAAAATCCAAATAGTCTTCAAGACTAAAAATTAAAAAAAATAATAATTTTACTATCAAATTACTTTACAGAAAATAGTGCATACAAAAACATACTGGTGCTGTATTTTTGTCATGTGGGCATCTTCACTTTCACCATACATCTAGTGATACCTACTGATGCCTGGTAACTATAACTGCAAAGATTTTGGGGAGAACTGAACAGTAGGACCACAGGATAAAAAAGCTCCCCAGCACATACAGCTGTTCACAGGTGTTACACAACCGAGGTTGATCATCCTTTTTTATTTCATAACTAAAACGGAACGTGTTAATATTTCCATTTGCTAAAAACAGAACCAGCAGACCTCACCTGGCCTGATATGGCCTATGAAGATTGAAAGTTAACAGTATGCACAGAGGCAACCGATGCTAAAATGTGGCAAGGCGTGAAATATAAGAAATCGTTTTATATGTAATAAAGTTAAACATAAACACGTCACCGTATCTTGTAAATATGTCAGATAGATTTGCTGTTCCATCCAAAGGAAAAATGACTGTAGGTTCTAGCATTTCATTCATTTGTAAGGGATAATAAAAACCATTTCCATTATTAGTGCCAAAATAGCAAGGTGACAATACCACATTGGGCATTCCTTAAAACACTGTGCTACAGTCCTGGGTTTATGCATCTTAAATCATAAAACAACCATTCACACAGGGAATGAGACGAGTAACCTGGTGCGGGAGGTTTACCTGTTCACACCTGAACCGAGCACTTGGCCAGGAGTCACTGTGAAAAGCCTTTCGGAGGAGCCAAAGGCAGCCCAACCAGCGCAGCAGTCGGGCAGATAGCAACTTAGACGCAGTCAAATATAAACCTGTATTGGTTCACAATGAAGAATGTAGCCCTTACATGGTTTTGCATAACTTAAGAGTGAGGGGAAACAAAAGAACGAAAGACACAAACAGAAGAAATATATAATGCGAATACTTTATTATCAATGTGTGAATGGTGTTAGCTTTTTGTCTGGGTATTAATATATGAAAATCATACACCAGAATCAGGTTTCAAATTTTTTGCTGTATAATTTTCCAAAGATTGGTACTGAAAGAGTCTGTATGTGTGTGAATATATGCATATACACACAACTCACACACACACACGCACACACACACGCGCGCGCACACACACATATGTATATACATACATATATACGTATATAAAAGCCAAAGTGCATTTTCCGGGTTTTTTGTTTTCCTCTGTTCCATATACACATTGCACCATACATAAATAATTACATTGTAAAAATGACTCCGTATTTACAAGTATAATATATATTTCATATAATATATAAAACTTTATATTAAATCTAGGTAGATGATATTTGGGATAGTTTGTGATGTGTTATCTATGGTTGTTGAGCAGGATCTCCAGCCAGCATGGACAGGAGGTGATGAACTGCCTGGAATAGCACGGCCCCCAGCCCTTGGCGAAGCTGATGCGCACGCTGTTGGGGTCGTAGGGACCGTCCAGGCAGTCTGGGTCGGCTGCGTGCTGCAGCAGGCACGACCGCTCGTAGTCAAACACCTTGATGGAATAGCCTGGCATGACCTTGCGCACCACCAGGCTCCTGCAGCTAGGAATGTCCAGCGTGGGTGAGTTGACAAAGATTGGGTGTTCGCTGCGGTTATAGGCCCACACGCCGTCGCCCTCCTTGCTCAGCAGGATGCCACGGCCAATTTTGCCCCGTGTGCGCTGGACGCTGCTGCTACGGCGCTCAGGCCCCAGTTGACCCAGACAGAAGCCCGTGCCTTGAGGTAGATCATAGAAGATGCTGACGGAGTGCTTATACACTGCGTAGAGGCGGCCCACCCGCGTGCGGTGCTCCCAGTAGGCCACGTGGCACCAGTGGCTCTGCTTGAGGGCATCCGGCGACGAGCTGACATCTGTACAGGGAAAGGGAAAGATGTGCATTCAGCCAAGCAAAAACACTAGCAAAACTCAAGTTGGCATAGTACACAAAGCCCAGCTAAAAGGAAGGATTAAGTTTAAGGGGATTAATGGTCTCCTTCTGCTGTCTGCAACAGATGCACTCCCTATAAATACAGGAGCAGGCATTGTATTGAAATTGAAGCAACTTAAAAATACTTCCGATACACTGGCAGTGCCATCCTGCACCGCTGAATAAATAGTCAAGCGAGATATTAATAGACCGAGCCCTGGAGAAGACGCCACTCTACTGTTGCCTGCAGGCTTCACAACCGTTTGTTCCAGCACCTAAAGGCAGGCGAACGCTTCCATTTTCATCAAAAGCGTTTGCAGACTGAATTTGTTCCACTGCGGCTGTCACCAGCAAGGAGTCTCGGGGTGCTGCTGACAAACTGATGGCGAAGGACTGGGAAGCATCATTAAGGCGCACAGTAATGTGACTGCGAACACAGGAAATGCCCCAAATCGCTTTAAACGCTTTAACTCGAGAGGCTCTCCGGTTATTAGGAAAGCCGACGACGTAAAGACTCGCGAGCACCTTAGCGGTGGAATGCGAAGGGGTGGGGGCAGATTTTTACTGAGCCTTAATGGGAACTAATTGAGGCCGGGGAGACAAGTGTGAACTTCTCAGAGCCGAGCCGTCCTGTGACAGGCAGCTCAGCCTCTCATGCTTTAATTAAAGATGTCGGCTCGAGGGGGCTGCGCACCTGGCCAGGGGGTGTGTTGGGGGCGGGGGGGGCGCTTCTCGCACTGCTTACAAGTTCATTCAGAGAACACGGTCGTATTCGGCGAAAACTGCCCCCCCGTCAAATCTTAGCGTTACAACACGTAGCTTTTCAATGCGCCCGGCAAGTCGGCACTGTAACTCAGCTCACCGACGCCAAGATACCCGAGTGTGTGAGAGCGTGCTCGGTTATACCGAGGATCCGGCGCTGTGTTCGCAAAATGCACGCACACATCTGTGCGAGAGTGACGTTTCGAAGAGAACCGAAACGCATCCTGCTCGCGCCCTGCTTGGCCCTACTGTTGTCGGTAGCTTGTAGAAATATGTTTGTGGCACTCAAATGGTCTTTTCCACAAAACAAAAGAGAAATTAATCCTAAAAAGGAAGGAAAAAAGCTGATGCTTGGTCGCAGCAGACCCTGCTCTTCCCCCCACATTCCTGGCAGGGCGGGGGTCTGGGTGAGCAGGCCAGGCAGGGGGTCCTCCCTGCCCCCACCTCGTCCCCCCTGCCGTGGGCTAAGGGACGGCATTCAGCTCCCTGACAACTTAGCACAAGCCTGCGACCCGCTGACCCCCCTGCCTTCATGCTATCAGCTCCGATTAACTCACACACAGAGTGATGCCATTATTTTGCTTCAGAGAGCCTATTGACACAGAGGATTTAAATCCCGGGCCTGTGGCCCCATTCCTTTCATTCCCAGCCCTCTTTGGGCTTAATGACTGCCCTCCCCATTAACAAACCTTCTTTAAGGTTGAGCAGTGCACATAGACTTTTTAAAAACTGCCTGCTTCCCTTTCTTAACCTGCTCAGCCTCCTTTTTCCCCCTTCTTCAATACTGGCCCAGATCACTTGTGCGCAAACAAACAGTCAGAGGGCCTTTCATACACACACGCCCCCACAAACATGCAAACAAAAACAGCAGGGGACTTCCAGCGCCCAGACTTGGGGTGTTGGTTGCGGAGCAGGAGCTCGTAGGCATGGCCCCTGTGTAGCATAAAGCAGACCCCCCCCCCCCCGACATAAAAGGTCCCCTACATAAAAACTGTTGAAGCTGCCCACCCCCCTCCACAGCTCTGGTGCGCCATTAGTGAATTCCATCCCTGCAGTTCCTACGGGCCGCGAGCCGCTTTTACAGCGCCACAACCAAAGGAAATGCGCTCCACTCAGGGCAACTCAAAGAATTTAACTGCAACATAATTATAGCCCTCTATTGTCTATAATAAAACAAGCACAGCTCACGCACAGTAAAGTCAGCTTAAAGTCACAGCCCCCCCCCCCAAAAAAAAACAGTCCAGCACTCTGTATTGAAACCTCCACTATTAGCGAATCAGAAAACACTCACCCCTCTGCTTTCCAGTCATTAATAATAGAAACTTTACAAAAGGATCCAAAAATATTTTCATTTTGCTGACACTCAGCATGCCTTACAACTTTAGGCCTTCAACACGAAGCCATGTACAATAATTATTGTACACGAACGCATAAATTATAATTTATGCATTTAAACAGCAGGGTTTAAAGCCACAGCTGAAGGTAAAAATATTCTTCAGGGACTCTACAGCACTGGTATTGAAACTCTGAGTGCAAAGGGACAGCTTGAACCCCAAAACTACCTGCTTATTTAAGCAGTTAAACTATGATTAATAAGCTGTACCTCAGCGAATTACACCTGGTATGCCGCGTCCTTGACAGGTACGTCCCACCGGGATCCGGCAGACACCATCCTGAGATGAGGCCAAGGACAGGAAGTGGAGGTCAAGGATATCATGTTCTGAACACAGCATACAGAACATAACCACCTCTCAAAATAACACCCTTGTGCTTTTTTCCACCTATACGACTTTTTTTTTTTTTGCTCACAAACCTGTACTCTCCCCTGAATCTATATCTAGGTGCACTTTTTCGGTTTATCAAAGATTTAAACAAACTGAAGCCCCACAACAGGGATCCTGAGACTGAACACCATATCGACACCTGTATAACCAGAAACAAAAATTGAAGAAAATCTCAACTGCTGTCAAACACAGAAGAAGCTCATACCTGGCACAGACCAAAACCAACACAAGAGTGTGCATTTTTGTTCATGGCCCATATGCCTACCATCTCTGACCATCTTTCAGCTGAATCGGTTGAGCTTTTATTAATGCCAGAAAGATCTACAGCCAGAGCCCCGGTCTCCCCACATTTCACAGTCTGCTGCTCTTGATGCGCATTGTGCTTGGTACTTCCCAACCGGTGGTTACCATGCAAGCTTGTGTGTAGGCACCAGGAGAAGAACTAGGGGAAAAGTCTGGAATGTGCATTATTTCTCTGGGACCAAGAGAGTAGTTCAAAGAGCAAAGAAAGGTTAATAATTTGTTTAATGTTTGGCTTGAGTGAAGACAAACCAGTACCGCAGATGAGCACCTTTCCTGTGCATGCCTGTTTTCACCAAGAATGCTGTGTGAACGCTGGTTTTGAACATGTTTTCCTGTACCTGCCTTTATACACGCATGCATGCAAGTGTGTCGGCCTGGGAGAAAAATGAAAAAGCAACCGGAATCTGGTTAGAAAATGCTAACTCATTAGAAACACCTCAAATTTATTTTGCTGCCCTCTGCCCCTCAACCAACCCGTTTATGTAACTTCCATGGCGATGCAGAGTTCCTTACACGTCTCCTCTTTCCCTATCAGCACATCTCTCATTTCACTAAACTGTTGATCTTTGTGTACTTCCTTCAACTATTTACCTTCCTGTTTATATCCAAAATGCTTACTAGTTTCCTCTTCCTGAAGGACACAACTTCTTCTGAAGACAACTTCTTCTCAAGTTATATTTCAGGTGCCTTTGTTTCAAATCTGTCAACAATATACTGTAAATATATAAATTAACAGAGAAATTCTGAACAGCAATGCTAACAATGATTTCTGGACAATTTTGCACAAGTGCTTCAAGTAAAAACCAAGTAGTCTCACAGTATAAGAATGAAGTACTAAATTGGCCGGTGTACAGTGTATATTCAATGACTCCCAGTTTTTCCCATTTCCAATAGGCATGTTACCCCAAGCGCGGCTGCAGGCCTATGGATAGAAGGAGAGCAAAGGCGGTGATACTGCCATTCTCCGCTCTTATAACACAGGGTTTAGGGAGGGTGAGGCGATGGAGGAAAAACAACCTGGGAACAATTACCCAGCTCTGCATTCGTTTAACCCAGCAACCTTTTAACAGCCCCGTTTACCCATTAGATAAGTGGCTTTTGTTATTATATTTTCAAAACCGTCTGCTCTTAGTGTCAGTCTCTTTGACACCCCCACTACACCCCACACAAACACAACGTTTCGCCCACCAACTCCTTCCTCTGTCTAGAAAAATACACAAATGCCCATACTGAGCCCTGCATTTTGATCAAAGAGCTGCTCGACTAATCCCCTCCACATCTCAGTCCCACATCCCACAGAGGACAGCGGGCAGTGTGGTGGTTGCAACTAAAATGCCAGGGCTTTGAGTCTCTGTTCCTGTTTTAAGACCCTGAAGCAAAGTAATTACTCTGAACTGACAATAAAAATTAATGGTAAATAAATGCAACCAGATTAGTATACAAATTTAATGTTTCGGGTCAGTTTGGGAAAAGCTAATAAATAATAAGGTCAGCAGGCAGACAAAACCCCACCCGCTTTCTGTCTACATTTAATAAGAGCATGGCAGGGCTATTCCCACCCTCTTTTCTACCTACATCCCATAGGAGAGAATAGCAGTTCTAAACTCCACCCTCTTTTCCTAAACATCCAATGAGAGACTTCTACTGTCAGGTCCACAATAGTTGTGACACTTGGGAGACCCTCACAGCAGTGCTCATGTGTTTATGTTTTAGTTGTTCAACAAGACAAATACACATTTGAGAAACAATATAACATCATCTGAGTCATCTTGTGTGGGTTGCAGACACAAGGATATTAAATATCAAAGAAATATGGCTATCCTGCAAAAAAAAATCCAAGTTGTTTTTAGGACAGCCCGTATTATTTCGAGATACAAATGTGTGCCTTTGCACATTAAACTGATAGTGATGTTTTCATCATACCGGTTTCTCCACTCCATCTTGTAAATACTGGCAGTTGTACAACATGGACCACTGCGATTTTAACAAAACGTAGAGAAATTAAGCAGATTGTCCCTACTAAGTTTTTCTGTACAGGTTTTTGACGTCATATTCCTTACGCTGAGCCTGGCAGCACTGAAGGGTAGCAAGAGTTTTCCACACAACTGGGCTGAGAGAGAAATGTGCGAATGCTGTTGCGTGGCGATACCGATCACGAGAACCAAGATAAACATGCACCCTCACGAACAGGGAAAAGTCTGGCATGTAAGCGCACACCAAATACCCACGGCTGGCTAGCGGTGCAAATCTTCAGCCTTAGATAAATGGCCTGTAAAACTAAGTTGTTTTAGTTGTCGTGACAAAAGCCACAACTGCACTTTTTGGCACATTTTCTTAAAGGAATTTGTTTTTGTGCACAAGG
Organism: Heterotis niloticus; assembly: GCA_018136845.1. Classification (NCBI taxonomy): domain Eukaryota; kingdom Metazoa; phylum Chordata; class Actinopteri; order Osteoglossiformes; family Osteoglossidae; genus Heterotis; species Heterotis niloticus. Next base: position 9,241,730 of record CM030904.1, read on the forward strand.
GGATGCCTGGGTTTTGCCACACCGAGTCAAAACCAACACTTCATATTTACATACAGGGTGCATGTCAAGCTCACTCCTTCCTCACAGTCTGGCATGCGATTTTTAATATGTACATGCCTTGCGAGATTTCCCAATTGTGTGTGAGAGGTTACGGAGTTAGCTGAGCTCAAAATTGGGCAAAAAAAGGGGGGGGGGGGTGTACAGAGCAACACCTAGGACCAGAAAGTGCAAAGTCCTCACCCAGTCTCTCTCTGGAAGTCACTCAGCAGCTAAGATGAGCCGGAGTAATTACTACTTAGGAAGCCTGCAAGTTTCAATGGCAATCCTGGGCTATTATCCGGTAATGCCTTTAAAAGCGGCGCGCAGGGAGGAAAAGAAAGGGACGAAAAAAGCGCAGCCCGAGGGCAGGGATGGCGACGCAGCCTTACAGGGAGAAGGACGGGAATCCATCACGGAGTCTCCGCAAACACCCTGCTTCCCGCCGGCCCTCGAGGCCTCTCAAAAACGTCGGCCCCCTTGCCATCAACCGTATCTCATCTGCAGTTTATTTCTCAGCTTTTCCAGTTTGGAGAATGCGGAAAAAAATTAGTTTCTTTTTTTTTTGATCCTGAGTACAGAAACACTCTTGCCAGACTTTAACCAGTACAAGAGAGGCGGGGAGAGAGGGTGAGAGAGCGAGAGAGAGAGGGAGGGAGAGAAGAAGGGAAGAGAGAGTCTGTCTCTCTTATCCTGTGCCAAGGATTAGATTCCCGTCCAGCTATTAGACTCTACCACTGAGCTGACGGGGGAGGGGGGGACGGGAATACGTAGGTTTGTGTGGGAAGGCCAAAGGGGACGGATTCGGGTATTTTTCTGGCACTCCTTCAGCAAACTCTGGTATTCCTTTCCTTTAACCGATGGAGAACGAGGTTGGGCTGGATTAAGGTTTGTCGGGTATTGACACTAAACAAAAACTGCGACCAGGCCCCTGCGTGGTACAGGCTCCATTCTTCTGAGACAACTATCATTACAGGGCAACTTACAACTGACTAACAGGCCACATTTAGGTTGGCGTCTCAGTTATCTCTGCCATCAAAGACTGCTTTATCAGCCAGACGTACACACTGGGGCCCTGGCTGCCTGTTTATATATATGGATTTTTTTCCCCTCGAGTTGCTGCTTCTTGTGTTTCCACCGTGCAGTCAGAAGCAAAGCACCGTAACACACTGCGCATGCAGCAAAATCAGATTTTGGCCGCTCGCTCGAATTTACGTGTTTGCGTATGCACGTTTGTTAGCGTGTGGAAAGGATACGAAAGGTTACTGCGACTGCATCGCATGTGACGGGCAGAAGCTGTTCAGACAAAAAGATCCAATCATGCTCGCGCAGATCTTTCCGGAATAAATTAACCAAAGCGGGTATGGCGGATGGTTAAAGGAACCACATAAATCAAAGAAGGGCGTAAAAGCGCAAGAATTTTTGCCCTAACAAGACTGATCAGAGTCGACTGCACTTCCCAATGAGCAGCGGTGTGCAATGTTTGTTAGAGGGGTGTATAGTTCTTTACAACTTCATAACTTCAGAAAGGCAAAGTGAGTCATTCCTGAGCAGATCACTGCACATTTTCCTGCATTTCATCTTTCTTTTTTGCTGGGGGGGTCCATGAATGCACACATTTGCTGTTCCAGCCCTTGTAACATCGGGAACTTCAAAGGAAATGTACCTGTCTTAGCAAAATGCTTATATGTGTGTTTTTAAGCTATACAAGCATAAAGAGAAAGCAAGTTTAAATTTGGCAGTGGGCGGTGCAGTGTTTACAGGCCTCACCTTGAATTTGAAGGACCTGGATTCAAACCCCTGCTCTCATTACAGTTCTCTAGATCAAGGTACTTACCCTGAAATCCTTTGGTAAAAAATGACATAGGTTTATTAATGTGTACAAAAAATTCGCAAATAACGTAAAAGCTTTCCATGTTAAGCTTAAGCATCTGCCATGGACATGATACAAGCATGGATAAGCAAATATGTACTGTATGTGTGTACACACAAAAACACTCGGACGGGTGCACCTGGAATTGCCTATGTAACAAATGTGACTTTAGGCAATCGAATTTTTTTGCCGCGGCTGAGGAGAACCTTGGCAGAGAAGTTGGAAGGTTGGCACGACAGAAGCTCCACTTCCGGGTTTCGTGCTGCTGATGAAGCTTTTGGCACGTCTGCTGCCCTGAGCTTCTGTGGCTGCGCAGTGTTAACATGGTTGTTGCAACAGTCCTGAGATGTTTACCTCCTACACCTAGAGCGTTCGGAGAAAAGCTTTTTCCACAAGGACAAATCGGAAGGGCATGACTTTAGACAATCGACCATCGGCACGTTCACACACCGACAGCAACTCGTCGCCGGAGCCGCAACAGCGAATGCCAAACAAACCCAGAAGAACACCAAAAACAAAAACGAGGTTATGGTGTAGATGCTGCTTTCCTAAGGAAAATGGATGGTGTCACGTCGATGTCACTCAACGTGCTGCGTTTCCAGAGCATTTTCATGTGTGCTGTTACACACCGCACACTGCAAGCCACACAGCCTCACAGATGAGAGTTAATACTTCCTCAAAACAAAGCAGAGCTGCTTTCCTCTCAAATGACTCTGCTCATTATGATCTTCATAAAAAATGCAAGAGCAAAAATTTCCAATAATTTATAAAGCCATTCCCTGTCAACATCTGCAAAGAATCTTTAAGTTAAACGAAATGGCAGGATTTCATTAAGCAAATTGCAAGCTGGCAAAAACTCTGAAGGAAAGAGGGAAAGCCACAGCCAGTCCTATAATTTAAACCTTATTTTAAAATGCGACAGGCTGACTGCACGGACTGCGCTGCATAAACCAGAGAAACAAACACGCTCCCTCACGCGCGCGCAGATACGCACACACGCACGCGGAAATAGGTATATTACTGCGGTACAACCTACAGTACCAACAGAGGTTCAACACTCCAGGTGCAGTCATAGCCAAGGTGCTCTGAGTCGTGTCCCAATCCCGAATACTGGGGTCCACTGAACTACTTTACAAACTTACCATTGTCACATGTAATTAAGTTTTTTGCAAAAAAAAAAAAGCCAGAGCTCTGGAAACAGCAGTTATGTTTTCAATTCGTGCAAGCGCAGTTGTTTTCCTTGATGCTCTCAGCAGTCCACAAAGCCCTTCTTGTACATCATCAACAAAATAAGTAATTTTACTGAATTTAAACTTGTCCCATTTTAAATGATACAGCATTTTTACCCAGCGTTTATTTGATCTTAAGATCATTTGAAAAAAATAAAACGAAACATAAAATCCTGTAGTGTCCATCAACTGATAATAAACCTAAATCTACATTTAAACCAAAACACCAAGAGGAAACGGACCTCAGAGCAGGGACATAAAATCAAAGAGCGGTGCTTTCACAGTAGCTAAGCCAAGCTGCCATATTAAGTCCAATACATTGACACCTTATGCAACTCATACTGTAATGGAAACCACTGCATATAACGCACCGGGCCTCTTCAAGGAACCTTTGCAGGCCTAACCGTTTCGGGCCTGTGAACATGCCTTCCTTATACCATCATGTCCTCTTGAAATTCTGAGTGGCACAACTGCAAGTTGCATGAAAGATTCAATGACGAAAACTGGGAAACAGCCCAGAGTCTGTCTGCCATAAGCAAAATGTGAGGACAAAGGACAGAACGGCTGTTGCATATAAAATGTGCAAACATATCATATAAATATAATAAATATAATATGCTTTTCAGGAAGCCCACAGATACGATAAATTTGGCTCTCAGCACGCGTTTTTTTCAATGGCACAGGCTGGTACAGATAACCGAAGCAGAGCATTCTGGGGAAGCACGAATGCATTTCCCCATTCAGAGTTTTCAAAATACCAGCAGCAAAGTGTTCGAGTGCAACTGGCCATGCCTCTCCTGGAAGGAAGGTTTAAAAAGAAGTAATTGTAATGCAGGTGAGGATTACGAGCAGCCAGGGAGTACAGTTTTCTGATTTATAAATGTGAATAAGAAAATGGCAATAACTGGTACCTCCCACGTGTCTGTACTGCTACTCCCCAAGACCCATGCCACGAGCTCACTTATACAGTAGCAAGCTCAAACGGAGCATTATTTCCTCTGGCGGCCTTCAGATGAGGTGCGTTCAAGCACTAAACCAACAGTTGGACATTCCATACATTTTTAATGGAGCTCCATGCTCTTTATTTGTTGCTGTAACCCCATGGCCTACGCTGAATGAATGGCGCTATTGGAGGCAATGAGAAAGTGAGGATGGCAGGGCTCCGAATCCTTTGAGGACCACCACCCCTTCCCTGCGGTGACCCACTCAAGCTGTCCGTGAAAGGATCCACTGGAGAACACTGGAACCTCCTCACAACCCAGCGTTTTCCACCCTTTAATACACCAAATGTGCTCATCCTAGAGCAAAGTTGCCCGGCTACTTGATTTTAGTGTACTGACGCCATTTCAGACGTCAAGCATAGGAAAGCAAGGCTACCAGGGGACTTCAAACTGTTCGGAAAACAAAATCACGAGCTAAATCGGAGCAGACTACACCATCCAAATGGTTTGTGTGACCACCTTTTTCAGTGTACCCTAAATCCTACAGCACTTCAAGACACTGGAAGCTCTTATGCAATAAGTCTAGAAATACGTTGCATGTGCACTAATAGAACAAACCAAGGCTAAGAAACGGAGGAGAATAAAAACATTACAACACAAGGGAACTCCACTGATGTCAAATGTCAACAGCATCATCAAAAGCTGCCAGGCAGTAACAAACACAAGTCTTTACAGCACCGTCTCTGTTGACTTTAACTCGGCGTTGGTGCTTTCTTTAGACTCCACAGATTAGGAGGGTTTTTGTTCTCCAGGTAAAGGTCGTACTGCCTCATCAAGACTAAAGCTACCTTGGCAGCCAGTGAATACAAACAACGGCACACAAAGTTTCCCGTCAGCTATCATTTTTGGATATAACTCACAGGCTGCACTGGGGAGATCATTCAATCCCTTGAATTTCTGCAGCTCCAATCAATTCGGCTCTCCCACATGAGAAACGCTAAGGAAGCCACGGTGCCGAAAAGGCCTCACGGCCAAGAGGCTTCACTGCAAAAACCAAAGCCAAAAATTAGAGCGATCAATCCAATAACCATGGAATTGATGTCAGCTATGTGCTGGCATTACAACATTGATTTGAACCAAGCTGGCATCCAAACAGCAAAATAGGTCTGGAAAATGACAGCTGACTAAAACATACTGGAACTCTTTTCCCAAGGTGGCACACGTTACTGGAGTTTGTATCTGTAAAGGAATTTCAGTAACGTGTGCCACTTTGTGAAAACAAACTTAATTTTGTCATTACAAGGACCTGAGTCTTTGTGATGCCAAAAATCACAGCAGTCTTCTGCTCATGCAGTGAAAAGATAAAACAAAAGACTATAATATAGCTCATTGACACCCAGATAAACACACTCAGTCACTGACTAGTCTAGCTCATCTAACACAGACACACACAACAGATGCGCGTGTACGTGCTCAGCTTAAATATCTGGGTGTCTTTTTTCCGTATATTATGTAAGCGGAATAGGAAGTGTAGCTGCTGGGACAAGACAGGAGTCATGACAAGTTCCGCCAGGAAGCCTGATGTGCCTTAGAGTGGGGGGTGGAGGTGGTGGTGGGGGGGGGGTGATTGGGGTCTTCTTGGGTCTCTGTCACGGTGCTGTACAGTTCATTCTGGTAGCCCAGGGTGGTGGTTTTGGGAGGGTACAGACTGAAATTCTGGTCTCCTTGGTTCCCTAGTCTCTGCTCATCCTAAAAGGGGTCAATTCACAACCTATTGCTGCCTCGTTTTAAAAAAAAAAAAAAAAAAAAAAAAAAAAGCGGGCAGGTTTTTTAACACAGGATGTTTGGCCGAGGCCTCTTTCCCCTAAAATAAACAATCCAAAAAACCTGATTTTTGGAGGCAGGGTGGAAGTACTCGAGTCACATTATTTCCATATCCTGTATCCTAGCGCAGCCGGCGCCCCACTGGGAGCATGGCTGGGCAAGCGCTTGGCTGTGCTGGAAACCCGAGGCCATGGAAACTCGAGACCACATGCCAGGCTGCAAGGGGAGATAGGCAAGCACCAACTCCCCCAGACTTGATTCACATAGATTGAGGCAAGGGGGGGAGAGGTGGTCCCACTCCAAACACTGATACAGTTGTCAGTCAATGTTATTTCCTATCAAATTTCATCAAGTACCTCTAATAGAGACACTGACAGACACAACAATAGAGCTAAGTAGGTAACCTGACCCGCAACAAGGCAGCAGGTAACACCTGAGCTAAGGTGCGCTGTGTATTTCCGAAAGAGCGTAAACATGAAAGCACAAATGAAAAGACCGTCCTTAAGTCTAGGAAATATGTCAGAACTTCAGGCTGGCTATTTTCGGACCTCTATATGCACTCTAATCACTCACAATCAGGGCCAGAATCACATGCCTTTTAAGCCTGTTCAAAATCTATGTCTGCAATCTAATGAGTCCTAATCGAGTACAGAATCACATGTTTTCATTACGCCACCAAACTGTTCCATGCGCTGCGAGTTTTCTGCACGTACTGGCAAGGCGAACCTTTGCCAGGGCACAGTCTCACCCGTGCGCCCAGGTGGCGCGTGTAAGCCACCGTCACGGTTCGCGCTTTCAGCCAGCGGGTCGCGGAGCATGAATACGAAGTTGGAAGGAGGAGGACTGCGTGCGAGAGGTGGGATTGCAGGGTGAGGGGGGCGTAACAGTTGGCATGAATCATTCCTGCTTCGCCCCTACGTAGCAGTCCTAATAGAGGAGAGAGCTGACAAATCAATGACCACAGATGGATTCGCTGGATTCCTACTCTACGGACCAGACCGACTGCGAGAATGTCACCGAGACTGCCGTCTGCTCATCGAAGCAGCAAAACGAAATGTGACATTGAGGGATACAAACTCACTTTAAAGTCCTGCTGGCACTCTCACTACCGAGGGGGAAAAAATGGAAGCAACACTTTGTCTATAAACCATAATTTCAACCTCTCCATTTGGCAACTTTTCCGTAGCTTTTATCCAACTTTCCAACTTTCTCATGACAGAAAGGAAAGAATGAAAAAATACTGCGACTATTCCTCTTAACACTGCATGACGCATCCAATGAAAAACACTGGCTGTGGCAACACTGCAGATTACAAGACCTCTGCCTTTGTTTCTTGTACAAAACTCCATTACAAATTACCTTCATACACCTGAAGTTAACCCTCAATTCCGGCAACTACATTCCGTTCAACATTTTGCAGTAGTACAGAACATATTCTGCACAAATCAGACTTAAAGAAAAGACCCATCTAAGAATTGTGGCCATTTTGAAATTAATGTAGAAAAACTGAAAGGCCCTTGAATTTAAAAGAGTAGCTATACAGTAGACACTGCCACTTTCGCCACATCTAATGTCCATTTTCATTTAGGGGATCCTTGAATTGTCCAGAATCTCACTTAAAGCATGTACTGACAGATACGTTCAAAGCCACGTCTCAAAACATTTTTATCATTTAAATATATAAATCTTAATTTAAGAGCTCTGGCTGGATTCTACTATCCTTCTGGACTCATTCATTATTGCTGTAAATGATTATGGTTAAAAAAAAACCAAAATGACATGTGACACCTGAAGAGAAAGCGCGAGCTACTGCCAGCAACCCCATGGAACGTAAAGTTATTTGGACCCCGTGGTGTTACTACTCCACTGCAGATTCTGGATAATGTGCCCCCTCACTCCTGAAACCCCAGCATGCAGTCCTGCAGAGTCATATTCAGCAGCTCATGCACTGTCGGCACTCTGGCTTGGCGAATTTCTCTCTTACAACCAATACAAAAAATAGACACCAAATCAACCCTATCAACCTCACAATAAATAAATAAATAAATAAAGTTGCTGAACAGCCAAACAAAACATTTGTAGGCAAAAAAACATCTTTTGTTGCTCACTGGGCCAGAACCATGCAGATTAATTTATAATCACAGGAGAACAAGATTTTCTGCATTTTTCTCTAAAAATTTTCCCAATCACATTCAGTAAACCAGAAGATAGATAATATTGTTGGCATGAGTGCTGATTTTGGCACAAGGAACCTCAGCTCATACTCATCACTGGCATCAAACTTTCTAAAATGAACTGTCACCATGACAAGAAGTATCTTGCTTTTAGCCAGATCTGCTTTCCTGTTTGTCTCCATCCAGGGTGCTGAGATTCCTTTTACCCAGTTACACGGTGCATATATGAGGCCACTAGCATGCAGAATGCCTGCAGTCATCTGCTCCATATTCCCCTTGGTAATAATATAAGTCAGACAGCAACAGTTGGCACAAGTACTATTATCCCAGGAAAACAAAAGGCCTGGGAAATACCACGTCTTTTCGATTAACCTGGAGACACAGAAGAGCATAAAACCTAGAGCACAAAAGCAGTATAACTGGATATTTCAGTACATCACAATCATGTTTGGACAGCACTGTTTCGTGCCCAGTGTTGTTTCGGTCAGATGTTTACATTTATTATTATTCATTATTTAGTTGATGCCATTTTCTAAAGTAGCTTATAATATTTGCTTTGTACAATAATGTGCTTACATTGAATTACCCATTTATACAGCAAGGTCATTTTTACTGGGGCAATTCAAAATAACAACCTACAAGACTGAGGATTTCAATCTGGATCTCTTTTTTTGCAATCTCTTCACTCCCAAACAGAGAGAAAAATTATTCTGTTTAAGGGAAAACCTGACTAACTTGTCAAGCACCTATTCAGTAGCGCTGGTTTCTAACTTTTGTACCTGAGTGGCAAACCCCGCATGTGCGGGAGGAGAAAAATCAAATAACAAAAATGCACCCAAGCAGAAGCGTTGCGTGGTTTCATGAAAAGATCTCGACAGAGATCATCATTTTCTTTTCACCCTCATCTAAGCACAGCCATAAACAGTCTGCGCTTCCCTCGCAAAAATTTGCTTCAAACACGAGGACAATATTTCCAACAGTGGTGTCTACAAAATCATGTTTGTTCCAAATGCTTCGAGAACTGGAGCTCCCGGTTCTACAAAAGTTGTAATGTTCCATAAAGAAGATGAATGGTCCTATCCAGAACACAAAGTGGTTTGAATCTCCAGCCATTGTTCAACAGGGAGAAGAGGAATGTTCAGGCCAGGGTATTACTGTAGCTCAGGGCTGCTATCCAGGGCTGCACATTTGGCTAACCCCCACATGCCCCCTAGCCTTGCTTTTAAGAGCTTAACTAGTTCCTGAATGGGGGTGGGGAGACCACACATACGACTCCCATTAAATTGATCTTTTCTTTCCAAGCACTTAACCAAGCCAAGGGCAGAGGGTGGGGGGTGCGGAGTAGATGCAGAGGGGTGTGAGGAATCCACCTCTCTTGTTCTTTCTGCTTTCTGCACTTTGGGCTCAATAAGGTACTACATAATGGTTGTGTTATCCAGACCTCCGAAGACCAAGACAGGCCGTGTAAGAAGGCAGCCTCCACACCGCTGGCTCTGCCGACAGAGCCGAACGAACGCCATATAAGCAGCGCTCTGTGCATTGGTTCATTCACCTCACCAGTGAAACACTGAAGCCAGGACCACAGAAGACCAAACTGACACACATTTCTAAAGGCGCTCAATAGTGAGACATTTTGGCAAGCAGCATAACCTACTGAGCCAGGTAACTTTTGTCAAGGTGTTGACAAATTCAGGAAACAACAGCTATATCAAACAAAGGTTAAAAGCTAGAAGTCCCTACTGACCTTACCTTTAAAAGAAAAAAGAAAAAAAAAAAAAAAAAAACACAACAAGGATTTCTGCAGCAGAATAAGCTACACGTGAGGATCTCTTGGTTAAAGAATCCAGATCCTTCGACTCATTCTCACACTCAGAATAACTACTGGTCGTCTTTGATGGGATCCGACTGTGAAATCTGAACTAAGCAACTTACTTACCAAATTCTTCAACTATTAGACCCTTTCTAGGTTTTTAACTAATGAGGAAAAACTAAACAGAAGAAATGCAAACATGATGCCATTGAACAATGACCCAGGATGGAGGAACCTGGCTCCACCTCCTCCGGTTACAGCCTCTCGGTGGAATTGTGGCATGATCCTACACTTTTCCCTCTCATTTACCCAGGGCGTGTTGCCTGTAAACAGTGTGGTGACAATACATGTGTTGCGGGGTGGGAAGAGGATTACACAGGAAGGTAGGGAGGTATTTTTTTCTTCCACCTTCTGAAACGCTCATTACTGGGACCGGCGACCACTCTGGCCTTGCTGCACCCTCAAGAGTTCAAACCCGGCTCTACAATCCTGAGGCTGGGAGTTCATGCTAACATTACTGCGACCCTGCGCATATACGAAACTCATAAACAAAGGCTGTTTCTTTTTCCGGCCGCTCCATTCACAACAGCGGCCAAGTTTCCCTGGGTCCGCCCCCTCTGGCCCGCCCCCTTGCGCAGTTGAGCTGTACACTGTCTGCATGGAGTGATTTGAAGGGGGGAGGCAGGGGGCCTCCGGGGGGGGGGAAGGGGGGGGGGGGGGGTATGTGGATCTTATTACAGTTAGATCCCCCTCAAATATTTTTGAGGGAAAAAAAAAAGAGGAAAAAAAGCGATTTTTGTGGCCATTGTGTATGCCCCGGTGCCCCCTCAAGAGCTGCACGTCCCCGCTCCTCACTACGCAACATTCATTTCCCAGGGCACCTACTTATCTTAATAGCCTTTAATCGGGATAGCCAGAGCGCAATATAAAACATAAACAAATTAACCAAAAAGTTTGAGCATCCATCCAAAAACACGACGTGACAGGTGAGGCGGAGGACGTATTCTTCTGCTCTTTTCTAAGGAAAAACCTGATCGTTGTAACTGCAGGAGTTCAAAAACGCAGTTCTGACTGATGCAGCGATTAATAAAAGGAACATCCCTTCTGTATTTATATCAGCCGTTAATTGCAGCTAATAAATAATGAACTATGAACTATTAATAAAATTCCTGCTAGGAATTGCCAAACATAAAACAGTATATTCAATTTATTACATTAAAACTCTGTTTACTCAATGAAGCACCGCTACATTGTATTACGTAGATATTTATCCATTTAAATAAACAATGAACAAGTGAAAGAGATAAACAGTAAAGTAAAACTGCCAGTGTTAATCCAGTGCTGAGAATTTATATTTCACTTAAATCAACCCTCCCTGAACTGTTTTAACTCTCAGAGTTGGTTTACCGGTTTTACTGCACATGCTGGGATAACCGTGGAGTGAAATTCAAACAGCACAACCGAAATTTCAACAGTTAGGGGTTTAACAACCTACCACCACAGTAACCAAGCAAAACAATTCAAACTGAATTTATTTTCCTACTGGTTTCACACTCCATCCCCAGACAGCCCCCTAGGGGGAGCTGTGCCTAAAGCACCAGTCAATTTGGGACAACCTGTTTACACCTTATGCCTCACTACAGTCGCACTCCAGCTTGTTTCCAGCTTGTTCCATTACATGGCTTACAGAAAACAGCTCACATTAGCCTTGAGTAAACAGCACGCACAGCATGGGCACTGCCCTCGAACAAGACACACCGGCTTAGCAGAAATGCTGACAGTTGATGCTGGACACATGAATCACCCGTACCGGCACTAAAAAAAAAAAAACAAAAAACAAAAAAAAAAAAAAAAAAAAAAAAAAAAAAAAAAAACACGCATGCACTGCACACAAGGGCACTGTTACTTACATTGCAAGTGTTGCGTTCATTGTTAGGTTAGGGTCAGAGCCCGGCACCAGACAAAGAATTTACCTCTAAGACTTATTACCACATAAAGCCACATGTAGACTACAACCGGTCCCCGGCAGACACAGCTCCGTTCTGCCTGCTCGCTTGCTCACCTGAGAAGTCCCCTGGGCTGGTGTTGGGGGAGCTGGCAGCCTCCGTTTCAGTGTAAGACAACGTTGAATCTGACAGATCTGCAGAAAAAAATGCAGCAAAAAAAAAAAAAAGAAAAAAAAAAGAAATTACTGTACAACAAAAGACTTCGATGCTCCTCATATAGCAGATGTGTTAGAGCAGGGGTTAAAAATCACAGTCAGTAACAGTGAATCTTAAAAGTCTTAAACTTATAGTACAGTGCAGAAGTATTAAATGCACTCATTGCCTTATCATGTAAGGATATCATTAAGTCATTTATCTGACATATTGACGGAATTAGAATAGTTTTCTTGCCACAGAACATTTTTGTACAAGTATAACAAGAAATTACTGAACTTTTTCTTCAAGCCGGGCAGCACTAATACTGCCACAGAATGAGCTCCTGCCCAGCGTGTATCCTGCATAGCCTGGTGCCCTGTTCTTCCAGGATGGGCTCTGGACCCTGCAAGCTATAATCTTCTACAATTACTTAGCAAACTGTGTTTTTTCCTTACTACATTTATTCAAGAAAATGCTGTCAGTTGCAGTGCAGTTCGGTCTGACCTATGATACCAGCTGGGAGGACACAACTGCTGCTTACTTTTTATTTTGGATTTCTTGTGTTTATCAAATCAGCCTTAAAATCTGTCATAAGTGGATGTAGTTTTGTGTCACAGGTTCACTGCATATCAAAGAATGGGGTTGTTCTTCATTTCAGTTTGTATGACAGACGTTGGGGTGATGCACCTGGACACATCAGTGACCTAACCTGTGGTTACTTGCCGTTTTGGCTCTTTTAGCATCAGACACCCTCGCCCAGTAAAGAAACACAGGTTTGTCAATCCCACCTGATATGGTCTACGGTCATCATAAACATTCACCGCTTCTTTTCAAAGTTATGCTCCGGAGCAAAGTTTAAGTCGATAGAAATATTATTAAAACTCGTAACTGACTCACAGTAAAAAGAGTTAACAGTGATGAAATCGCAGTGTTTGAAACCCAGCTGACCTAAACGGAGCTACAGTACTGCCACTGAGGATGACTGAGCTGCAGTGGGGCTGCTGACTACTGACAGCAGCTCCACCATCCGCCATCAGCTGTTATTTCACTTGCACTCACAGGGGGCATTTTGTGTATCTGACTATAACTGTACTAACATTTAATCCAATACAATTTATAATATTTAAGGTTGATATAGTATATTGTAACATCCTGCTATAACTGTGCTGTCAGCAAGTTTACGATATAAGGGTTCAGGAGACGGGGCTTTGTGAATTTGTGCTTTTGTAGACCTCCACGTGTCTCAGTAGCACATCTGACCAAATGCACACACATTTTGACCAAAGGTACTGGAACACAAAGAACAGCCCAGGAGTCTGCAATGACGACACAAACTTCCCACCTGATAATGTGACCCTCCCAACACCGAACTGTGTATACATACATTACAACAATGCGCCATGGAAGGGCTACAGCTCCCATGTTGCCGCTACCATATATTAATAATTTACAAGCATTTTTGCCAAACCCATTACATGAGATGGTGGGCTGCATGCAGCCTGTGGACCAAGGGCTGGACACTCCTCTGTCAGAGCTTACCTGTATTTACCTACTCTCAGCTTAACATTCAAGCTCCCAGGATGAGTAATGATTTTAAGCATGTGAGCAAAGAAAAATCACGATCAGTAAATCCCCTCAATGGCGGGGAGTGACAGCTGGTCTGAAAAAATATTACTGCTGGCTGACGGCTTAGTGTTTACCATTCTAGTGAAAAGTGAATACTTAGAACTCCACCCTCATCCCCAAAACCCCCAGAACTGTAACCATTAGCCCAACAGTAGGTAATAAATCAGCATCCCTAAGCTCCCCTTGTCACCAGTCAAGTTTGTCTGAAGCATTCTACCTGTATTACAGTGGTGTTACTAGGAAATGTCTGCATCGTAGAACTTCCACTATAGTAACTGTTAGCTCACTTTTATTCTCCTGTTTTGTGCAACGAGTGATCCACCACCCTAAAACACAGCAAAACATTTCTCTACTTTACAGTATGTGAGACTTTATACCGCAACCAAATTCAAAAGCGGGAATTTTTTTTTACATTTTCATTCTGTGCGCTGAGCTATATCTTGAAAACTAGAATTAAATGGGATTATGGTGACTGCCTGGTCCAACTGAGTCCTGTTTATCAAATGGTCCAGCCTGGATGCGGAAAAGGAGGCTCAGAGCCTCATTGGTGACTTACCCAGTGGCTTGAGTTCTTCAGTGGGTGAAAGTCTTGAGTAAGGAGGTGGAGGTGACTCTGGAATAGAAAACACCTGTGTTACACCCTCATGGTTTTGCTGTGTGCCCAGATAACTTGCTCAAAAGCTACCCACCATTATGCTATGTTTAAAATGATTTGGTGGAACTGTAAAATACATGGTCTGATAATTTCAGACCAGGAATGGATTTCATATCCATTGTTAGCTGTTTGGCTGCCATTTACTGCCCTTTAATGAAAACTGCATTACTTGGATGCTTTGAAAGACTCACTGCAACTTTATCCAATTTCACCCTGTATTCATACAATATGAATATTTATGGTAAAAAGAAATCTAGCAAACACAATCCAACAAAATTATGGCTCCAGGAAATATTGCTGCTTCGTTTGTCTTGTTTCCAGTGACATTTTACTCATTTCACTGCCTCCTTTGTTTCTTAAACATATGCCATAAAGACAACTTGTGGCCTTTACTCATATTTACAAAGCCAGTGTACTATGTTTTCTCTGGGAACTGAGAAATTTAAAGCAAATCAATTGGCATAACACTCAGATACCGCTTTTCTCTAATTTCCCATAGAAGGAATAAGGAGTGCATGACATATTCATTCGACATAGAATCGAAGTCCTCCAATGTCACAATTTGCTTGTCCAGCATTGTTAGTCGAATAAGGCTGAGAGGAAAACCACAAATATTTAAAATACAGTTAGCAATACCAACAGCTTATCAGCAGAAAATGCTATCCAAGTTGTGTACGCCTAGTTTTCCCTTTTGCCTAAATCTTCATTAAGAACCTAATGCATGCAAACTAAAGCAGAATAAAACCACACTGCACACCTTTCCCTACAAGACCGTAGCCTGAGATCCCCCGACAAACATATCTTTAAAACACAGTGCATGCACAAAGAAAAACATACACCAAGCAATTACGAACATTAGTGACAATAAACACAAAACCTTATATACAAAAAGTTATATTACAACACGGTTAAGAAGTGTCAATTTGTGCCTTTTGACTAAAAAGGGGAAAAAAAACACCAAGTTTAAAAGTCAAGAGTGAAGAAAAGGGTAATGGAGTGAGGGAGAAGTTGAAGGGAGTAGGAGTGGCGGGTCCTTTAAGAGCGGCGGCGGTAATTGCCGGGCCGCAAGCCCAGTCACTCAGATAGGCTGCTCGGCAGCCTGGCGCCAGCAGTATGCAAACTGTATATTATCACCACTCCTCCACCTAAATAGCATGAGGGGACCTCCTTAGGAAAAGGGCCTTTTAAAGCACAACTCGAAACTGATCTCATTTCAAAGGGATAATGCCTGTCCAAATAAAAGACGAAGAAGAAGGAAAAAAGTTCCAAGTCTATTTAAATCCAAGTTCTATTAGCCTATCTGAGCTGTTTTTTCCACCCCCAGACTATACCTAAACCCTTTTTTTTTTTACTTCTCCAGACGTGGTGATTTACAAGAAAAGGTGTCAGTTGGAACTGTTTGCTGTTTATGCTGAATGTGTCGGAGGTGAAAGACCCATCTGATCCTACACAAAGCGGCAATGATTTTTTTCAGGCCACGAGCCTTATAAAGGTAAAAAGTAATAATAATTCTGGTCAACACAGAAGAAATCGCACATTTAACCAGAACACACCTGAAGTTGTGTGAGACATATCTGGGCTTATTGTCTTTGTTTGTCTTTAGATTTAAGAGAGGAGTCTGAAAACAGTCAGCGCTCACCTGCTCCCTCTACTAAATTATTTGTTAGTGTTCCTGCTTCCAGCCATGACCCAAAAAACAGCTGTTACTCAAACACAAGACTTCTGTCCTGATACACCATTACTATAACTCCTCTTGCACAAGACTGGATCTATGAGCTTACATCTATTTTTTTTCTTAACTAAATCAATCTGTAACTGGTGGCATGCCAGGTTACAACTATTCAATCCTGTTCAAACAAAAATATCTAGGAGGAAAACAAAATAAGCCACAAGGAACAGCTATAAATCCAGCATTAATCAAAAATATAAATAAGTGATATTTGATAGGGTTCACCAGGCCCGGTGGTTACTGTTTGCTTGAAGGTGAGCTCTATCAGTAAGGAAACTGGAGAGACTTTTGGAGCTGGGCTACATTACCTGTGCATAGGTAGACTGCATGCAAAATGGTTAAAACCACACAAACTTTTGGTAAAGTACAAATAAATCTCTTTGCTCTCTTTCTGTATCCATGTGTGTGAGACATGGAAGGTCCTCCATCTACATCTCCACACATGTAAATGACAAATAGCACTGAGCTTAGTCAGAGCCCATCCAACACCCATAAATCGGTCTTACAACTTTTTACAACTTTTTAAAGAAAATTAACGATATTTATGAGATCAGTAACACCCTGACTCACGGCCAAAGTTCATAAAAAACTTCTCAAATACTTTGCCACACATTTTAGCAAAGTCTCACTCCCTCACACACACACACAATCCAAGTGGATCGATCAAATTAAGACTTCAGTTAATTAAAAATACTTTAACATGATGGCATTAAAGTTGTGTGATAACTGCACTGAGATAAAATCATTGGGGATGTTCAGCGTTACCGTAATTTACAACTGTTTTAGTATTTAAAGCTAAATTTGGTTAATAGTATAAAATAAGTAATGCAATAATAATCGGATGAATATTAATTATTGCATAACTTATTTTATAAAGCCCTCTACTATTAACCAAATAATAATATAAAAAGGCAGGAAAGAGGGCTGCTGGTGTTGGGCACTTGTGGTTGACAAGGGGGTTCATGTCCTGTCAGATCTGACACTTAGCTACAGAGGCCTTAGGGCTGAACATCATCTGAACAACTACATTTTATAAACAGCAAAATGTCACATTGCCATTATGTATACTCTACTTTTTGATATCTATGACAAGTTTAAGTGGGTTGTAAATAAGACAAGCAAACCTCATCTACAACTCTGTTAAGTCTACTTTCTTATTCTAACCCAGAAGGTTTCAAGTATATCTTCTTTCACCTTTATGTTTTTATAGTGTGAATAACTTTACAGTTGCACATTTCATCTTGACAACAAATATTTATCATGACAAAATCTATTATCACCTCCATTGGGGCCTCCATTTTGTTTGGCACTTCAAGCATTCGCTGTTGTAAACAGCCCCCTACGTTCATAGCTTTTCTCTAAAATTATTAGTGGTAAATTAAACGAGACACGTTTAAGTGACCAAAAAAGATGTTTTTTGTACGTCTCCATACAGACAGCGCAAATATAAACACACACTCCTCATCCATACACAGCATGTAATGTATAAACAATTTACAGTTGTTTTAGGTGTGGAATGAGGACAAACAGGACTTAAAAAAAAACAATCTTGGTAGTTTTTATTAAAGGGAAATTTATTTTCAGGGAGCTCCCTTGTGCTCATCTCACACGACATGAATGTGCAGCATTGTGTTTGGATCAGACCACCTCCAGTTCCTGCACTTTTCTCAGCACCTGGATCTGCAGCTAAGGAGCGCGCCGCACAGCCAGGTAAACTTTGGGGGAAGTTGCGGGGAATCACATTTGCGCGCTAACTGCATCGCTGCAGCAAGATAGCAGACACGAAGAGAACCCGTCCACACGAGGCCCACTGGAACTGTGCTGTTGCTGCGCACAAGTGACGCTCTAATAAATTCACGTTTTTTCCTGAGACGTTGACCAAAAAAAAAAAAAAAAAAAAAACCCTCCGTGAGTCCCGGGTCAAACATTCACGTGCGTCAATGGCACATATATATTCTGGTAGTAAATATATATTTTCATTCAAAACAAAACAGTTTTTGTCTCAAAATGACTTACAATACAAAGAATACATATATGCTACATTTTCACATTTTTTTACCCTATTTTATTCAGCCTAACCGTATTATTAACCTTGCAAACACCTGAAGCACTTGTTGCAATCGTCACAAGAACGTTTCTAAAAAAATCAAAAGAAACACTTAACAGGTAAAGTATTCCAACTTTTGGCATGCACAGCGGCACATACAAGAAACAATGCAAACAATGCAAAAAAAAAAGCAACAGAACAGCTCACACAAGCGACGCAGTGCGGTGCATGCGACATGTAAAAAGAAAC
This sequence comes from Heterotis niloticus, assembly GCA_018136845.1. Taxonomy (NCBI): domain Eukaryota; kingdom Metazoa; phylum Chordata; class Actinopteri; order Osteoglossiformes; family Osteoglossidae; genus Heterotis; species Heterotis niloticus. Next base: position 9,260,064 of record CM030904.1, read on the forward strand.
TTGTATATAAACCGTTTTTATTCACCTGCGTACGTCTCAGATGCACGTGAGGCTTTTCTCACAATAAAGACAAATAACGGGTTGGTGTGGGGACAGTTAATGCCTCGCAGTTGCATGAGCGGACAAACAGGCACCCAGATTCAGGCTGAGATCACCGTCAGAAGTGGAAACAGATTTCATCTGAATATGATGGGAAAAATGCATCTGTTACCCATAGATGGATGATTTCAAACACGCGAGGTATCAAGACAACCTGGGCGCGTTTTCCACAAATTCCTCTTTTGCGCACTTTGCTAATAACCAGTTTAATGCTTCCGTCCAATAACATATTTGCCAGAAAAAACAACTGAACCTGAACAAGTTGGAAAGAACACCTTAAGTCTCTGAGGGATCGCAGCAACTCGGAGCCAACAGGACCCTGAGGGTCACTATAACACGGAGTTATTAAAAGGGTTTCCAGCATGCAGCCCCAACACAGCCAAAATATGCATCTTCCACGTTCATTATGAGCTACAGCCACATCGTCCATGTTCCAGCGCAAACATCGGACGTACAGCCACGGGCGAGCGCGCATGGAGCATGAGCACAGGTGCACTCACCTGGCCCGCACAGGCGGCTGTAGTGGTAGGGGTTGCAGCACACCGTGGGTCCGTCCGCGGCGCCGAAGCTCTGGCACTCGCACAGCGGCTTGAGCTGCGCCATGTGCTGCAGGTCGGCCCAGCGGTACAGCTTGCAGAGCAGCAGCTGGGGAGGCGCCGTGAGGCCGCCCAGTCGCACCTCCGTCCGCGACACCATCACGCAGCCGCTCGGCATCCCGCCTTTGGACTCCACCGCCTCCAGCAGGGTATCCAGCGGCTTCTCCTTGAGCCTTTTTAGGAAGGAGTACGTGGCCGTTTTGAGTTCCTGTTCGAGCACCGAGCGTGGCTTCGCCTCCTGTCCGCCGGGAGGACCGCTGTCCCGGGCACCGGGGCTCCTCAGGGTGAACTGGCACGGAGCGGGCTCTCTGGCCCAAGGTGAGTCCGAGTGCTCGCGGTCTTTGAACAAGCAGCACGTCACCGTCCTGCACTCGTTCTCCGGCGCAGACCTGGGGCTGCCCTCCTCCAGGACGCACATGGCACTCCCATCTTGGTCCGCGGCGTCTCCCGAGCTGCCGCTCTCCGGAGAAGCCCTGGTGCGCGCCTCCTGCAGGTCCCCAGCGCCGGACCCTCGCCGGGTCACCGCTCCGAGTTCAGTTTTGGAGATCTTCTCCGGGTTGCTGCCCCACACCTCGTCCCGACCCCCCTCGCTGGCCCTGCTGCCTCCATCTCCCCCCTGTCTATCTGGAACCAAACGGCTTCTCCAGAGTCGCCGCACAAGACCTGAGCGTTTCGACCTGAACATACGACAATTTATAAATCCAGATGACTGTTTTTATTCTTGTTCGGATCCGTGTGAGCCGCACGCGGTCTTAAGGTCGTCGCACGACATAAATGTGTGTGGAACGCCGTGCGGTGCATGCACCGGCCCGCGCTGGGTGTGTGTGGCCCGACAGCCACATCAGATGAGGAGCCGCGACAGAGTGTGGCATTTAAACGGCGACACCATGCCAAGCGCAGCACTGCATCGACAGCGAGACGCGCGAACTTTATAATCCTTCGCCCTGGAGCCACCTAGAATTTATCTATATTCCCACGATGCGTCCAGAAACTGCACAAAAGTGGGCAGGATTGGGAGGCAACGTCCTCACTCTTCCATGCCCGCGACCCCCCGTTAGATGACATTAACCGCAGGACCCCGACCACCCCGCGCTTCCGCCGCGGCTCTGCACTTCGGAACACCTTAAAACATATTTCCTCTTAAAGCTGCGCTCGGCGCATGAATGGAGCCGCTCCGCCGTGAATTAATCCCACAGAAATTCCTCTCGGAAACGCGCGATCCTGCCGGGCTTTTGCTCTTGCACAGGTCGGCGGCGTGCGACCGCGTTGCGCGGGTCGGCGACGAGCGATGCGTGCGGCTGCGGACGCGCGTCCGACCCCCGTGCGCCGATCTGCTCAAACAGCACCCTCACATTCGCTTTGCCCCGTTTCTCTCTCCTTTTTTTCCGCCTCCCGAAACACACACACACACACACACACACGGGGCCCCCGAGGATAGCTAAGGAGCCATTGGCTGCCTCCCATCATGTGCTAGTCTAGACACTTTGGCGGCTGTGAGCTGCACTGATTGTTGCGCAAACAAGGTTTCGAGTTTCTTAACTCTTAAAGGCGTCACGGGCGCCCCTTTGCCCGGCTTGCGCGCCGCCGTGCACAGAGCAGCCGCTGTCCCGCATCAGCAAAGAGCGGATGAATAAGCTGTGGACGTTCGCGTTTCGTTACCGACGAGGTGAACTGTGCAGTTTTGAAGCCGGGCTGGCGAGGAAAGAACGCGACAAGCGGGAACGGCGCTCCCCTGACCCTGCGCCATGGGGACCGCGTTACCTGCACACATCTTTGCGCGCCCAGAAACTCCATAAAATGACCCCGGGACGCACTGGGTACCCCGGCTGTGCACGGATCACAGTCCCCGGGCACCAGGTCGAACACAGTGGAGTCGGGTCGCTCTCCCTGCTCCTGTGTTCATATTTACAGTCCTTCTTTGCGTGTACCTGCGTTCTCCTGTGCGGGTCTTGTGGAAGTCAAAGCAAATCCTACTACTAATAATAATAATTTAGGATTCTTTACCCATGACGACCCAGTTTAGCTTTAGAGCGCATGAGCAAGAAAGGAGTGAGCGGTACAATTCGTTAAATTCCTCTGTACTGGACCCAAATCTGTAAGCAAAACAAAATAGGAAAACAATTTGAAACTTTACAGTTTGCATAATCATCTGCAGTTGTTTAATCGAAGTAGTAGGATCTTTAAACTCAAACTGCTTGTATCTGCAAATACTTTAAAGGGTTTTTTTTTGACGACGGAGCTGCTTTTTTTCAAACCTTGTGCATTTCTGGACTGTACGGACCATGACAGCAACGTCGATGCGTACGATGGGCACAACAGTAACAGTAATAATAACAATATTAATAACAATAGCAGCGGTAGTAATACGATTAGACAATAATAAAAAGTATGAAAAGGCACAGAAAAAGCCCTTCAGCCCTCGAAGAGTTAATGAGCTTTCAAGTGGAGTCAGTGAGGCGGGGCCCCGCCCCCCGAAGTATTAACTTGCTCAGAGGAGCAAAAGTTCAGGAATGAGTGCCGCCCATTGGCTTTCGTGCATTCATGTCGTGCCCCCCCTGAGAAAAGGATTGGTCAGAAAAGAAAATAGACACGCCCACTACAGGGTTGTGATTGACAGTGAATGAAAGAAATTAGCCGCCGCCGAGCTCATTGTCAACACCAGGCACTCAGTGCTGGAAGCGTAGAAACCTGGGGCTGAACTAAAAAATATTTGTACGCAGAAGATACAAGAAAAACCTGACGCCATCTGACAGTTTTAAACGCCAAAGAATGAGATTAAATGGAATGTAACTTGTAATTTATGTGAACAAAAATGAGGAGCTGGTAGGAGTCTGCATAACTTGAAAATGTGTTTCAAGTCAGTACTGAGGGGTTCCCCTGCTGTTTATGAGAATAAAAATGTATCGTGCCCTTATGGCACTGAATGGTTGCCATTGTGGGATAAGATGTGAGGTTTCTTTGTTAAAGGGGTTGCTCAGCTTTGGATAACAGCAAAGGCAAACACCTGGCCTACAGGTTGTGGGATAGACCCTCCTGTGTAATATTGCACAGGTCTGTGGACTGATGTAGGACTGCAGTAGCTCAACAGCTTCCATACTGACAGGAAACGTGCCATTCACTTCAGCCTATTTTAACATTCCTGTAATTTATTCTTTATTTTTCATTACCGTCATTTACGCGGGTGCTACCACTGCAGAGGTCAGTAAGAGTTGGGATCACAGTTAAAATGAGTATCCTACAACAATCCCTTAATGGAATTTAAAGCTTTTGTTTTGCTTGGTTTCTTAGTGCCTGTACCAACCAGATCCCCCCCCCCCCCCCAATACTAGTAGAGGAACTGTAGGGAGCGTGACAGTTAGTGCACTGAGGTCAAGTTTCTCCTGCAGGACCAAGGGGTCATGGAGGGTGTTCACAAGAGAATCCACACCCCCCCTTTTCCCCCAGCAAACTGTCCTAAATACCTTCTCCTTTGCAACCCAGCCACCATATTTATACAATTAATAAAGTTTCTGTAGCTTGATGAGATTCAGGAATTTTGGGAAAAATGTTGAAATGATTAAAGCACTGTTTCATGAAATAATAAGAAATAATCTTAAATTACAATGAAAATGCATTAGATTTAGCTCAGGAATGTAATATAACTGAAACCAAACTAAATTTAAAACCAAAACCATGTGCAACCTATAATTAATTTTATAGTAAAATTTATTAAAACCACTAATCTTCTGTCAGTTTATATTGCATCATTGTATTCTAACTGAAACAGAACCTTGATAACTGTTTTTTGTACTTATTCATTAAGCTGTTTTAAAGTGAGCGATAGAGTAAAGAAGTTTTTGTTAGGCAAATGAATGTGTACTTTGTGGAAGTGATTACATTAACACTGTCTTGTAAAAAAACTCACTGTGGCATAAGACTTACTGTACATCCTTGGTGTAGATGCTATGAGATGGGCAGTGGGAGAGTAGAAGAAAGAATGGATTCCTTACACTGTACATTCTCTGTGCGTGTACAGTAATAAAGAAATACAAACACAAGCCCAGGATACTGTGCACAATAGAAATCAGATAGACCAGTGGAGGGGGAAAAAAACTGACCAAATCTATTTTAGAGACATAAAATGGGTACATTCATGGTTAGTCAGCACTTCCAGGGTCAAAGTACATAATGCAGTCACTAGTGATGAAGGACATTCATGCTGTGGAAAAGAGAACAAATGAATGTCACACTCAGAGGACCATCGCTAATCAGAAGTTATGAAATCAATGTGAGAGACATTTTCAACATAAATGAAAATTTCATCGCTGGGGTTTTTGAGCAAAATTGAAGACATTGTACATCAGTTCACAGCATCAGCTTAAGTCCAAAACACTTTTCTAGACCGCACTTACCAACTGAACTCTAATTCTATCACATTATTACACCTTCTTAAGTTTTACAGTTTTACTATCATTTCTCACTAAATTAAATAAAGTTTAAAACTGTTAATTAAAAAAATAATTTGCGACACTGGCGCACATATTTCTGAAAGTAGAAGCAGTAAATGAAGGAATGTTTGTTTGAGCCACTTTAATATCATTATGCACTTTGATATCATTAAATGCATTAGTGCTGGATTTCTATTAATACTGGGGTATTTTTTCACGCTTTGACAATGCTTTAATCATGTTGTCTCTATTCATGGACTAATACACAGTGAAATTCCAACTCTGTAAAAAACAAAGTTAAAAAAGCAGACAGACTGCGCCCCAGTCTACACTGAACAGACATCAAACGGCACAAAGAAAAGATTTTAAAAAGTCAGTAATCCATGCTGATAGCTTTCATTTTGTATTTGCAGAGTGCCAGAGGTTTGTCTTGTGCATTACGAGAATGGGGAAGCTTTCATGTACAACATTAAAAAAATAGTCACAAGTCCAGAATCCAGGACACAAACAGAGCTGAACAAACAGGGTAAGAAACAAGGTGCAAAGAAAAAATCAAAATATTTTAAATAAGTTGCTAGTGTCAGTGGGAATGTAAAAATATTTACTCATTTAAATAAGGAGTGCATTTCCAATTCAGCATACTTTCTTAGTTAAATGAAATCCTCTCTGGTTTGTTGTGTATTTTTCGATTCGTATGTAAAACGAATTCAAATGGAGATGTCGAAATTAGTTCTTCAATAAGGTCATCCATCATTTGTTCTATGTCAACATTAAACCTTGAAGCCTTTTTTTTAACTAAAGGCTTATTTATCACAGCATGTAAGGCATGCTTTTCAAAGTCTTGACAGTCACAGAAGTACATAATGCAGTTTTCCTGTTTGTGTCCTGATCATTCTTAAGCTAATATGCTGTTGGAAACACAAATAAATCAATGGTTTTTTTTCCTTACATACCATATGGGAATACCACATTTTTTTCATTTACTGGCTATACCACAGTCATTCATAAATGTTTCCTGTTTTGTGCAAAGGAAATTCTGAAAATGGGATGGACTGAAACAGAGAAAAGCAAATATAAATAGCAGGAGAAAGTGGTGGAGAAGGAGGAGGCAGCATATTTTGTAATTGGAAGCAATTGGATTAATCTGGTTGTGCTGGAGACAGAGGTCCAGGGAGACTGTGTCTGAGGGTTGGTGTGTATGTCGTCTTTCCTTTGTATCACTGTGAGTAATCGATGCTGCAGGGCTGGCTGTCATGAGAGAAGCTCCATGACTGTGCTCCCCCTGTTCAGGGTAGTTACCGTTCCATTCACAAAGACTGGGAGCCAGGCCCATGGTCTGAGGCCACTAATAATGTCAAATCCTGCACTGACCCCCACTCGCTATATCATTCAACTTCTAGTGAGTTCAGGACCGAGGAGATCATAATTTCAAGCCTCACTGGTCACTTTTTTGTTCAGCATTGAACCGGTTAGGTGGTGGTCAGGAGGTAAAAACAAACCAGGATAGACCTGTCTGGTGCAGTCATGGAGATCTACAATTGGTGTGCTAGGTTTTGGGCACAGTTTAGATTCTAGTACCTGGGTGAGTCTGATGAACAAACTGCAGACACTTTGTCTCCCTTACAAACTAAGCATCCTTACTCTGATGACATGAGCAGGAGGCAGCCAACTCCAAAAGTGGCTCTACTTTCATATCACAGAACTGTATCACATTTTCCCTTTCTACTAAATTCACCTTCAGCTTAAACATAAGACAGAACATAATCTCATTCTTGGAGTACTTTAGTTCTCTTGTCTGGTATACCAGAGACAAATCACGTCTGGAAGTCTGACCGTTGGCATACAGGTGAATGAAGAGAATCGCACACTGAGTATTTTTAACTTTTGAAGAGCTGTAATATCGAGGTTGTAGCAGAATGTTCCATGCTAGTGCTGAAGCTTCGTACAGTTTGAGCCATTACATCACAAGGCTCCCCTTCATCGCAGCGGCTCAGACTGCCTGTCTCTCTGGAACCTCTCTCTTCCTCCCTGTGGGTTCTTCTCTAATTCTCATTGGCTACTGGCACAATTTCTTGGATGATTGAGACACTGAACCTCTCACACTTACAATTATGCTTAAACGGTGGCTCTCCCTATTTAAATAACCATTTAAATATTACACACAGACCTACATTTGTCTCCCTGTCCTTTCTGAGTCTCCCATTTTAATGTAATAAATAATCTCAACCACCATCCCCAAAAATGTGAAGCTGATAACAACTTAAAATATTCTGTATTTTAAAATAAGCAAAGACAAACTTGGAAGAAAAAAAACTCTTTTTGTGTAGGCAATCCACAAAATGCTACATTTCAGGGTTTTCAACCCATGGGTGGTGAAAAAAATCACATATTTTTGGCTCCTAGGAACAAATAATACAAGTTGACATTATGCTCACCCTCTATTTTTGTTGTCAGCATGTTGTATTGTGTTTACGGGTCAACTGCACACTGGTATGACGTTTTACGACAAACCCGTTGCCCCCCCCCTTTTTTTCCTGTCCCACAAGGACAGTGGCACCATGTCTGCCATTTCTGGGGTCTGGCTGCAGTCACACCAAGCCTATGTAAAGAATAATATTTTCCCAATTTTAATCAGCATTTGTTCAACGGGCTGTGGAGACAGCCTGTCTTTGAGATCCAGATAACAATTGCCAGCTTAAAATTGCACTGTGTGGCAGATTGGCTGAAATGTGGACCTAAATGCATTCTTTATGAGCCAAATTAGCAACATATCTAGAGATAAAGGTATAATGAGGCTATGGCAGAGACAGAACTCCCTTCTCTCGCTCCCTCCCTGTTATTGTTTTGGCTTCCTCTGGCTGTGCTGGACTCTGCTGGCTCTCAGCAAATGCTGGAGTAAATAATTTACGACCCATCCCAATGGAGCATGAGGTCTGTGTGTGTGAGTTATCTCACCAAGTGATTCCCAGCCAAACCCAGGTGACTCACGGTACTCATCCAATCATATAATCATCAGTGTTAAACTAATGTCCAAGGTTAGCAACATGCCATTGCTCTGCTGAATATAAATACCTGATGGCTGAATGGCCGGCAGTATTGAAAGATCTTCAGATAATTTGGTTCCACCTGTATCAGAAGAAATTAGATCTCTTATTGACTGCAGTGAAGTTTTCCTTTCGAATACCGATACCTGTCAAGGGGCTGAGGACTGAATAGACATGAATAGTACATAACGGCTACAAAAATCCACCCTTTTCAAAACTGTATTTCCATGTAATTGTTTTGCACTGATTTTTTAAAAAAATTTGTATGAAACTGCAGTGGTAGCTGCTTAACACAAAGGGCTGACTGTACAAAATATCAACTTGGCTAAATATTGAAATGTTGACTGGTATGAGCGTTAACTCAGAGTACCAAAACTACTATACGGAGAAATTTTAAAGGATGGTAAAATCTAATTTTTCAACCATTTAAAAAAAAAAATTGCTGTTAATGCGCACTTAAGAGGAATGAGGTAAATAAGCACCATATCAACTTTCCTTGTTTGTAAGGGATAATTGTAGGGGGAGGGTGTCTTGCTGTCAAAACCAGTGGCAAGTTAGGGGGTGCCAAGGGGTAGGGAACAAGGGTATTCAGAGAGGTGAGGAGAAACATCAGACTAGGCCTATGCACAGTGTGACACAGAGAGCAATCACTTGAGACAATTGTAAGAGAACAGTCATTCACATGGTGGCCCACAGAATCTATGCTACGGGAAACAGAGTCTTTCCCATGGTGGCCCACAGAAGCTATGCTACAGGAGCACAGCAATTCGTTCACATGATGTGATTTGCTTTAAGTTTTTAATGTTTCCATGGACCAATAAACTTACCCTTTACAGAAACCAATGTGAGACATATTGCCAAGCATGACCTCAGCCCATCAGACATTTTCTATAATTTCTGCTCAATTTACAGAGAGCAGGAAAAAATGGGCTGAAGGGAGCCAAAGCTTCCAGCCTGGAGTATTTCCTTCAGACTCACCTCTTTGTCCTCAAGGACTTCTGTTCAGTAGTCATACTGTTTGTCATAATAACTTTAAACTGCACAACATCGGCTGATTTTCCTGCTAATTGATATTATGGCGCCCTCATCTCTATATTTTAGATTTTAACCTCAAGGGCAGAAGCGGTAATTATATCAACTTTAAAAATTTGTATTTAGTGTGCCGTGTCAAAACCGAACAGCGTTGACAGACGTTGGAATAGTTTTAAATGAGCTCAGATATTTGGAGACGTGTCAGTGATCCGGTTAGATTAACAGTTACCCTCCTTAAGACCGAAAAAATCTCCATGTGTGTCAGTCTGTGGGAGTGTGTGTTTTGGATTCTGCATCTGTTAGATAAGCTCTGCTGTACAGCTCACACTCCGGGCAAACATTAAAGTACTGTTTGCATTGAAATGAACAGATAAAATCGTGACTATGGGACAGGCACTCTGAAAACGCCAGTGAAATATAAGCTGTACAAGGAAATGTTTCCCTTCCCTTGGCTACTGCAGAAAGCCGAGCTGAAAATTCCCTTTTCAAACCATGGTGACATTAATGAAAATATCTCTACTTGCCAAACGGTAAACATATGTTTCCTTTCAAACAAGAAAAATATACCCACCATATGGTATTTATGCACATGTATTTCTGTGCTTGCCCAAGTAAGTTAAACATAACAGTGACAAGTTTCAGCACCTGTAATATATCAGTATGTTTAAAAGTAACTTTACTTAACATTCTGTGTCCACACAGCATGCAAATAATATTATTATAGTAATACCTCAGTTAGTGCTACCTTCTATAGAGCTGTTTCACAATAGAGCTTTTTCATTTTAGCTCGCTGAGTAATTTGTCATAATAATTTGCCATATTTAAAGTGAAAATTGTTCAAATTTTTTTGTTACTTATAAAATAGGCTGCAGTTTAAGGTATGACCAGTTTACTTTGTATTATGTCACGCGTGCTTTGTTTTCAAACTTCATGTATGCAATGTACGGTACTCATGACCTCTTATAACCATTTAGTTAGGCGTTCCACTTCTGAAGGATGTATGTACAGCGCAAATAGAGGTAGAACTGTGTAGTAAATTGGTTCTGAAACAATGCTGAATAAAGTGTGTTAATTTTCAAAATATTAAGAATGTGCATTATTAGTTTCGATTTAACTCTGCAGGGTTTGAGAGTTCAAAAGCTCATGTGAGGCGGCTGTCTCAGACAGGACGTTTTTGGGATCTGACTACCCTCCTTGAGCTTCTTCTGCCTGCAGTGCTGTAGGATGTTCATTAGCACTACAATCAGTTTATCTTTGCTCAGAGCCTTGATAGCCGCCTTGCTTGGCGTCAAGCTAGTAATAGCCGTGGCTCCCATTTAAACTCTGTTGGCTGATAGTGTATCAGCAGACGGGCCGGCCCGGGAAGACAGGGTGTCCGGCACCAAACCGGCACCCGAAATAGCCCCTTGTCCAAGACCAGGGCCCCCACGGTTTGGTTGAGAGGGGTCCGAGGAGGCCTGGGGCAGGAACAACATGTCATCGGACCCACGGCTGCTAATGGCCCTCACAGAGACACAGCAGGCGGCTCCATCCTGCAGCGCGATAGACTCCAATCTATCAACTCTCACCCCCCCACCTCTCTGACCCTGACCCCCTGTGACCCACCCTTCATCACACCCACCCACACACAGTGAGCTGAAGACTACCAGTGTCTGGAAACCAACAAGATACTGGGGGCTCCTTTACATTCCTACTATGCTAATTTTATTCCAGGGTATCACCACCATTAACAGTGGCTAAGTAAGGTCCCTTCTGGCTATACAGCTCCAGTAACATAACCACATAACAAAACCACATATTCTCTCTCTACACACAATACCCCTCTCAAGGTGATGGTGTGCAGCTTATAATTTCATTAAATTGTACAGGTTGTTGTTATACAAATGAAAAAGTGTGATTCTGCATAAATATCATCTAAAGTTCTTCATATTCTACAATGCCAGTGACATGATGTTCATTCACTTTGTGTGTTGCTAGCACCACAGTGCTGGTCCGGAAAAACTGACCTCGCTGGACCAGGTTGCACTCTGTTCATTGAAACATGTTTTTTTCATTACATGCCTCTCGCCATCTATCTCCACCCCAAGGAGTGGGGAGATTTAAGCCCTGCTGGCGCAGTGGGGTCATCTCTGTGACCTCTCTCTCTGGGATGATTTACTCAGGGGCTCTGGTTACTGTTTCCTCTCTGGCCCAGTGGTTGCCCAGGCTCGACCCTCCCTGAAGAGCAGCTAGCTTGGACCTCCACCGAAAGGTAATTAGTATTGTCCCGACACTGCACCCTTCCCGATCTCAGCCGTGCAAAATAAATCAAGGGAAAAAAGAGCAGGGAACTAAAGGGAAACACTGAATCATGGCCTAAGAGCTCTTGCCTGTCCGGTAATGGCCAGACAACAAGTGAAAGAGGAAGATGTGAGTAAATACAGCAGGAGTCTTCAAAAAGATGTCCTGCTGTCACGATCTGTAGCACAAAACTCATAATGGTTCTTAAATGTCAGAATTTAACTTTGGTATTTGCCATAGCTGTCATCTTAGTGCTTGAAGTGGAAAAAAAAGCGCATTCACCCTGCAATTATTCCTTACAAACCGGATATGGCTTGGAAGATGCAAACTATTAAGTGTTAAAATTTGAATTTCTGCAGGGAATAAGGGTACTAGATGGTATTGCTGACGTTCACAAAAGCTTCCTTTAATAAAAGGGATGCAAATTTTGAAGAAAGGGTACAACCGTAGATCTTGTGAGGCAACTTGCAGAGTAACTTAGTGCACCCTGTAGCTACGGGGAAGGCTATGAATAATAACCAGGGAACTACAGCAGCATTCTTTTGGGAGAGCAGCTCAGCCTGAAGATCCGGTCAGCTTGAGCCAAAAAAGGGTTTGGCCACTTCTAATGCAAAAGAGCTAGCACAGATGATCCTTAATTTGCTGAACCTTGATTTTACGAATTTCTGATTTTATGGACTACTGCGAGAAAAATACAGAAAAAAGGTTAAAATAATACATTTTGAAATAACTACTTTAAAGCGCAATATAAAGGAAAATAAAAATGTTTAATTTAGATTTTTAGAGAAAATAAGTTCACTAATGTATAAAATGATATTTTAAACAATTTTGTATCTCACAAAAAAAACCATCCAAATATTGCTGTTATCACAAAAGCAGTGAAGTGCCCCCCAATCTCCCTCTAATAGCAGGATTTGATCAAGCCATATCGACACCTTATTTAATGCTTTTTGCATATAATTCAGTATGCTGTATGTAAATACAGTATATTTCAGCTTCAGTATTAAATTTATAACATTTTTTAAGCACATTATATGTTTGTTTTACTTTACATCAGATTATATAAGTTTTATTGTAGTACACAGTGCAATACAGAGCACCATGGTAAAAAATATTGTTTAAATAACGCTTTACATTTACAAGACTTTGTCCATATCTTCACACCTCCTCCCCCCATTTACTCCAGAAATTTGAGGATGAACTATACTGCAAAGAGAAAAACGTAGTAGTACCAGTATTACATACAGCTAAATACTGGCCCGCTTCATGCAGGGGGGGGGGGGGGGGTCGACATCAGTTCCTCTGGTTAAATGTGTGAATAATGGCATTAATTCACCGCTTGCATAGGCATGCGGTCACAGAAAGGTCCTAATGATGGCGGGCTTCGTGGCATTTGCATTAGAGAAGCAGAGCTGTGTTTTTTGGGTCATGGGGTGTACATGGTTTATACACTGTTTTCACTCCAGCACTGGTGCCCAACACAGCTAATTAACTATTACACAATATTTGTAATGTAATAGTTCTTAGATTACTCTGTTGTCATTTCTTCCACCCTTTCAACATTACTGACATCTTCCCTCAATGGTAGTTCTTTAATTTACTATTTCTGAGACCTTTAATGATGAAAAATTTCTACGCTGACAAAATCTGGGAAGCCGGAGGAAAATCTAACACAAGCAAAATGGACTAATCTGACCATTTTTATTTTGGCAAGTGGATCTTCCAGCTAATTTCTTGGAAAGCAAATCTCATCCAAACCACGCTTAACTTCATTAGTGGAAGTGCACTGAGCAAAACAGGGACATTTTGTAATAATGAGGATAAAGGCACAAAAACCCCCCACCCATGCTCATAAAACATAGCTTTTAAAAAACAACTTTGAACTATAATAAGTTTGTGTTCTACTTTTTATTTAAAATTTCAGTATCCCTTCCTCAAATTTAGCTTGGTTGCTTGCTTGTTTAGTAAGCAATGGAATTTATGAAAAGGTGTCTGACAGGCTGCTCTGCTTTTAATAAATAAATAATTTTAACTTTCCAATGTATTTCCAGTTGCAGTGGGAGGTGGGGATGGACTGATAGATGTAGAAAATGCGTTAGGAATAGGACATTGTTACCACAAATGTACTTCTGAAACGCTTCTTCCTGGGCTTAACCATAGCATAATACAGGCTGTACCTGCTTAGTGCCCACAGTTGCTCCCGTCTAGACCCTGTAACATGCAGGAGCAGCACCCAGGTCTCAAGCTGTGACTACTCTCTAACCATGTTCTTGCCTGCACCTGCCTTGCATCTGACTAGTTGTTTTGAGAATCGTGGTGGTAAATGTTGTCCAAATTTAACCCTGGATCTTATCCCCTTGCCCATTAGTGATGTAACCATAAGCAGCAGATGAGTTTCCTTCAATGTTCATGCAAGCCCAATAGGCTCTCCCAATATTGGTATAAAATTGTGTACTGCTGTTAATATTTTTGGTCCGTAATACCTGCAAAATTTTCAGAATCTTGAGAGGAGCTTCACCACATTGAAAAAAAACTCCCTGGCCTCCAGAAAGACAACACCACACCACGGTCTCCAGCCTCTGCTGTTTTACAGGCTCATTTCTAAGTTTTCAAGTGCGTTCAGATTAGTGTCCTTGCTGTAAACTAAAATGCTCTGCAATACAGCAGTTCCTTCATTGTTTTCAGCTGGATCTGGACCAGCACAACTCCACTGTGGACCTAATGCCGTCAACAGATGCATCTGTAGGTCCTCCCCCTCATTTCCACTGACCATGAAGCAATTGGATTTTAGAGACAGGAGATGGAGGAATACATCTCCATTATTCTATACCATTACACTTCTATGACAGAGCAGACATGTTAAAATCAATGTGTTTGTCTCTTGTTTTTACGGGCCTGGATAGAAAGTGAAGAATGGAGCTCAGTGGAAAGTGATAGAGTAACCAAAGGAGGCTGAAGTCTGAGTGTGATGAATGCAGCCGGTCCAACACTGCTCTTGTCTCTGATCCTGTACATTTCGGCATCGACTAGAACACGTTCAAGGGTGCGGCAGGTGAAAAACCTTCAAATGCATAGTCAGTGTACAAATGTGGAGGACAAAGACAACAGCAAAAAACATATAGGACATATATGTGTGTATTTTGTCATGTCTTTGTTTTTAGTCACAAAACATGAATCCGACTTTCCTCTGGCCACTGAAAAGGTCCATTGTTGGCTGTTCCTGGTCCTTCCTTGTTTCACAGCGAGGAGCCACAAACCACGCTGGCGGCCGAGCAAGGGTCCGAGGGCAGCGCGTTCTAATTTTGATTTACTTGATCTCGTATCTTGAAGGGAACTTTGCAGTGCCTGCCAGTCTGGCGCTGGCTGCCTCCTTGCATGACCTCAGTAAACAGGAGCGCTCACAATGGGCAGCATGCCACAGCGACCCCCCCCTTCCCACTCTTGCCGCCCACAACCCGACTGGTGCTTTATGAGCATCACTGGTCCGGCCGTAAGGGAAGACATCCTGGTGAGGGGAGCGGAGGCGGAAGGACCTCGGCCATCTCAGTTCAGCAGGTCTGCTGTCAGGGTTCAACCCTAGGTGTTCCTATCAGGATGTGAGTAAACATCCCTCTGTCTCTACAACCCACCCCCCTTCTTTCCGCTCACTTATTTTTGTTTTCTTCCTCTAAAATACAAAAACACCATAAGCAGACTATAGATTAGTCCAGTGCTTTTATAGTCCCATATATTCATGTTATGTCTCTCTAAGGATTTATTTTAACCCAATCAGACTTCTTTTTTATCAGAACACAAAAGCAAAAGGAAAATAAACTGTATTTAAGGAAACTGTCCTTTAACAAAGATCACCGCCATAGTTTGTTTTCATTAAACTCAGAAGTAGCTATGAGTTTTGGAAAATGTGCAACTATTGGTAGATGGGGCTGCTTTCCAGGCTGGACTTGTTTCCTTTATTGTCATATCTGCTGGGCTCTCGCCCGTGTTGACACAAAAACATCTCAGGATTCATTTCATCCAAGCATGGCTGCTCGGCTCACATTGAAGTAACCAGAGGAATTTGACTCTGAGGGAAGCCGCCTGCTGCCAAGAATGAGTTTAGGCGAGCTGGGCCTCTTTTATGGTGGAGTGATAGGAGCACACAGAGCCGTTGACAGTCTGCTGGTGTGGCTGGGCCAGTGACATGTGAAGGAAGCACATACGTGGCAAGATGGAGACTGCTTGGGGCCAGCAACTTCCCTTCAAAACACACATAATTTCATTGCGAGTTACGGGCAAAAAAAAAGCGCTTCTTCCGGTGTTTTTGCTTGCTGCTAGGGAACCAAAGGGAGAAGAAGGCCCAGTAATCTTACTCAGCTAACATGGGAAAGCATATTTGTCTTTGCAAGAAATTATGAGCTGGAAAAAAGGAATCTGTTAATATGAATACAAAGAAGGAATTCTCCCAGAGAGAGGCCTTTTGTATTTTATCCACATTCCAGGGTGGAATGTAAAAACCCCCCGATTCCAGAACAGATTTAATCCGTGGCTGCGCAGCGTTCCACCACGACTGCCCTGGACGCAACAATAAGTCAGGCTGCGAGGCCCCTGACACCCATGGCCTTTTGGCCAGCCTCCTGGTAGAGCCATCCGATTTGTCATCCGCTATATTTACTGGTTCTGCTGGAGTGCCCCCTCGGTGCCCCGCCCTGTACATTTCGCCTGTCTCCACAGAGGCCAGCTCAGGGACCTCCTCTCATTCATTTGTTTACTTTCTAAATAAGTCTCTGTTTAGACTTACATCAGTGCGGAGAGAATATCTAAGAAAACGAGGAAGGAACTTTGCTGAAAACAAAGGAAAAGGAAAGGAACCCTCTGCGATAGAGGCTGCCCCTTGCTGTTCCTGATTACAGCTGAGCCACGGAGCGCTTGGCGCCATCAGAATTGGCCACAGGCTACCGGTCGGGGCAGACGGGGAAGAGGAACACTGGCCCCTCTGAAAAAAGATTATGACTCTCACAAATACCGAGTGGCCGAGCGGACAGCCAGCTCTTAAGTGTTTATTTACCGCAGATGCTGTTTTTGATTACAGAAAAAAAGAGAAACACATACTCCTCCATTATGGATCACGATTTCGAAGTTACATAAGAAGGTATTTGCTGGCAAGCTGCAGTATTTTGTGTATGTGAGATAAAGCAGAAACCCCATTCCATATTATCAGTTTCAGATTTGCTTGGTTTTGGGGTCAGCTAAATATACCATATTGTTCTGCAATAAACAAGAAGTAATGTACCTAGCCTGTTTTACACTGTTATGGATTTTTATCCACCCGCCCACCCATCCATCCATCCATCCATCCATCCATCCATCTGTCCATTCATCGATCGCTTTTCAGTAATTGTTTGCCCAGTGCAGGTCACAGTGGTTTGGAACTTATCCCAGGAGCGGAGTGTAACGGGCAGGAGACATCCTGGATAGGATGTACATCCAGCACTCTCACACACTGCAGGCAATTTAGAGTCGCCAGTTCACCTGAAACAGTCTGAGAAAGTGATGCATTGCCCGTATGGGTTGGGGTGCAGCCAAACCCGTACACCCAATAAAATAACGATAATTTGAAATAATATTTATTAATGTGACCGAAGTTGTGATGTAGCTCAGCCTCGCTCTGGGTCACACTGCTCGCTGAATGCATGTGGCCGGGTGAGCCAACATGTGCCTGGACATGTATGGCCTGCGGCTGAACATTCGACTGCACCAGCGACAGCTGAAGCGGGCAAAGGCAGAGGCCCTGTGTCAACCCTGACACCCAGTCGCAGAAAAATTGTGGGCACAGAACAGTCTCTTTCCGCTCATGTGCTCCCTTCCCAGATACTCTCACTTTCCACGACAGCCCATCCCCATAACAACCAGCACATAACAACATTTGGAATCCCGATTACCGAAAGTCCATGATATAATTGCAATGTAATGTGTATAATTTCAGCGTCATTTTTGCGTGGGTTACTGCAGCTCCTCTGCAACTTTCACACTGGTTGGTGATGATACATTAGATGTCTGAATAACAGGAACAACAACATAAAATAGCAGTAGAATGATTAAGAAACAGATTCAATAACAGCAGTTTGGTGTTACGTGGGTTTGTTGCACAAGTATAGTCAGTTTATATGCTTAAACGTATATCCATGCATACATCAGGAAGGAACAAAAAGCTAAAGTTTACACACATTCCTGGTGCATAAATTGCGGCCTTGCTCTGTTCAAATGTTGTCTGGCAAAAGTTACCTTTATATTCGGACAGCAGAAAAAAGGAAATGCTGTGCATTTATTTGCATTTGCTCTGAAAGTAGGAAACACTCCTGACAGCAAAGTTTGTTTGGTTGTAAATGTATCCATGCAGCATTGCTAGATTTTATATATCATTCCAAAAACTTGATCCTGAAAACCAACCCTGTAGGACACAGCGTTTACAGTTATTTATTTTGCAGATACTTTTCTCCAAAGCAGCATAATCTTTCTGACACCTTTGTCCAAGTTGGCTTGTCTGCTACACTAGACAGCACATGTTCATACATATGCTTATACTCTGGCACAATGTAACACACACACACACACACACACACACACACACACACACACACACACACACATACTATACATACATATGTACATACTATGAGCAGTTCTGAGTTACCAGTCCACCTGAAACACATGTCTTTGGACTGTGGAAGAAAATCTACACAAACACTGGGAGAGCATGTAACTCAGACTCATGTCCAATTGCAGTAGCTACATGCTGAAAGACAGCAGTACTATCTTCTGTGCCACCATAAGACCTATTAAATTGATTCAGGTGATGGCCAGAGTTGCAAAGCAATATTACAGGGTAAAAAACTAAAATGGGCCATGACTGTTCCCGTGTGGAATTTTTTTGTGTTCCCTTGTCCAAAAGGATTAAGTGAGCCAGTAAAGCTGGACCGAACAAAACAGGAACTGCTTTAGTGCTTCCATGGCTACCTGGACCCCAGCAAAGCTAGACAAGTGAACAATATCACACTATAGACCCTGAGTGTCCAAGTGGCCCCCGCATAGCTCAGTGTGATGTAGATTAAGCAGAGGCTTGCACAGTAACATTCAGGACATTTTCCTCCATGACAAATTTTTACTCTTTGGGAAAAATTAATTTTTTCAAAGCTCTGATGATTTAAAGTGCGAGGTTCCGTGTGTGTGTGCATGCCTACGTGTACGGGTATGCAAGTGTGTAATAGGGTGGTCTGTCGGACTACCAGACCGCCACGTCCTGTCTGCCACAGAGCTCCAATGGGCATTTCCCATTTAATGAGACAAAAAAAGGTTTCAGACATTTTCTTTTACAAGTTACTTATTTGTTTTACCTGGCAGTAGCACTTAGCGATGAACAAAATATTTTTGCCAATCATATTTGCGTGAGTTCAGGGGAGTGACACTGCAACTATTTGCGTCAGTCGACGGGCGACTCTATCTAATCTCTGCCGAAAAGAAAAAAGAAGTTAAAAAAAAAACAACGCCGGGTGGTAAGAGCTGGGGAGCCATGTGGGTTGGCTTCAGAAGAGGCAGGAGTGAAGAGAAAAATCAGCACTAACAATTTTAAACAGGAAGAGCGTGGCGTCAGTACAGGCTGGAGATAAGAGCACTGCGCTCCATGCACAAACAGAGCGCTCTCTGGGCCGGCAGCCTAGCACACGCTGGTGCTTCCATAGCACTGCTGTCCTCTCTCACCCTCGATGGCTCCATGTGGCTCCCTGACGCTCAGTGCTGCAGACAGCAGATCCCCCAGACTGATACACTTTCACAGGCTCCATGGCCTGAACGGGACACTTTATTCAGGTCCCTTGAGGGGCCACAAGGCCGCAGACCCTTCAGCTGATATGGGGACTGCTGGAGGCTTTGCGGCCGAGCACAAAGCCCGTAAATGAATGCATTCCCCTTAGGCTGTATGAATATTATTATCCAGCATTTTAGTCCAGAGCAAAGCCCTCAGTGACTTCAGCTTTTCCTGTGACAAAAGGCTATCTGGCTCTTCTGCACACAGTTATAAAGATGGATGTAAACATTTCCTATACACAGACCCGAAGGGCCATATATGTGTCACAAGATATCCAACCTGCACATTTAAATATCTGATAGACATGCTCTGCATTCCCAGTGCATGCAGGGGCTTTATAATACAAGGCCAAATTGCACCATTTCCTGCTAGGTAAAACAATTCTGCAGTATTGTTATGCTTCAAATGTTCTAGCAACGGTGTTGCCAAGTTATACGGTGTCTGCCTGCAGTACCGTGCCTCCTACAACAAGGCTTATGAATGGAAAGTCGCTCAAATGACGGCTGCAGCAGGACGTGTGGGAAGGCCGTAATGGAAGTCGAAGCCCAGACGACTTGCGGGACCATATTAACTGCAGCTTAACCTGCACCGCAGACCAGTGGAAAAAAAACCCAACCGTTCCACTGAAGTTCAAAAACATGTCATTTCTGTCCCATTGAGAGGAAATTAATTGACTTCACAGTAGACAATTGACTTTCAGGGGCTAGAAGGTCAAGAGTTAGAAGGTGGGACAAAATTTTATTTGAAGGAGAAAAAAAACAAACAAATCAGAGCAACTGAGACCACAATATGAACTTGACCTTGTGACAGTCCTATAAAGTGTATGTTGAAGGCTGTCATATATGCGTGAGACCAGGTGAAAAAATAAATATTGATGTATATAAAGGCTTTATGAAATGAAAATATGAAAGACCGACCCTGTGACATGAATAGTCATAATTATCTTGCACTTCCCATTTGTACCTGAGTAGCCACCATATGGAGTTACCATTAGCCTGGCCTCAGTCACACTGGGCCTTTGTCACTCTTTCCAACCAGCCGCATTCAGGGTCCTTGTCGTGGCTTCCTGTCCTGCCACAGCATGTTTACTGTTGGATATCCTGAGCACATTGTGTGGCCTCTAGCTTCCGAGCATGAGATGCCGTGGCTGACGACAGCAAGCGAGAGAGGGGCTGCCTTTGGCGCCCGTGCCGACAATGCCTCCCCCAGCCTAGACCCCTACTGGCTCCACAGTGAGAAATGCACATGCTCTCCCTGGCTCACACAGCTCAGAACGGTTCACAAAATCCAAGATTTTTGCGGGTGGCTTTCTTTCTCGACAACATGCTGAGACACGGGTTGATCGAGCACATGTGGGTAGTTATGTGCAGCAGTAATGTATTTCTTGATCAATTTTAAAAGTCTGCAATTAGGGCTGCTTTATTTAATGGAAAGCAGGAACTCCACGTCTGTCAGTTGGAGGTGTATGGACGTAGTTAATAGCAAGACCTACAGCCCACAGAGGTTTATCAAGGCATTTGGGCAGGCTACTCAACTGAGCAACCTAGCCAAAGCAGTCCAGACTAAACCAGAATTCCCCACACGCTGAAAAGAATCACAGAAGCTCATCATGGTGTTAGAATACTCCATCCTAAGGTTTCTAAATGTGAGCTTTGCACTGCTTCCCTCAAAGCTCTTTCCTCGTGACACGATATCCAAGGCTTCCACAAATAATGGGAATTCCTGAGCGACATGCTCAGCATCTGCCAAAATGCTACACACTTCCTTGACACAGTATATGATAATAAATTTTATTAGGTACAAATACATTTTATTAGGTACACCTGTCTAGTAGCACATTGCACCTCTTTAGCCAACAGCACAAATTCATGTGGGCATGAACTGTGCAAGATGCTGAATTCGTTGTGTAGGAATACCATGTGGAAATGATTGTGTTGCTGCAAATTGGACAGCAGCACGGTCTTGCTGTGAACAGCTCTTTCCACCTCATCCCAGATATGGGTTGAGATCTGGGGGTTGTGTGGGACACTGAAGTGATGAAACCTGGCTGTCATATTTCTGGAAACATTAGGTGAAGACACCTGCTTTGTTCCCTGGTGCAGCATCATGCTGGAAGTGTCCATCTGAGTGTGGATAAACTGTAGCCATGAAGGGATGAACTTGGTCAACAGTGATGTTCGGATACACTGTGCCATTTAGATGTTCTTCAGTGGGTATCAGGGCCCCTAATGTGAGCCAGGAAATCATTCCCCCCACCATCATGCTGCCACCAGCGGTCCATACCATTAACACTAAATAAGATGGTTCCATGCACTCGTATTGCTTATGCCAAATTCTCATCCTTCCATCATCAGAATCTGGATTCATTTGACGAGGCACTTTTTCCACTGGCAAACAAACTGGCAACTCAGTGTGTCTTTGCATTTATTTATTGCTAGTAACCATTTGTTTAAAGTTAATTTGTGGTGGTATCGGTCATATCTTGGGAGCAAATGTAGAAGGCAGGCTGCACACTGGATGGGATACCAGTCCATGATAGGGCAATAACATACTATCATTGACTCACACGTACACACACTAAGGCCAATTTATAGCAACCGGTACAAAAATGGACTGAGGAAACTGGAGCACTCAGAGGAACCCCGTTTAAACCCAGGGAGAATATGCAAACTTCAGTCATAGTAGGCCAGGCTTGAACCCACATGACTGGATATCATAGAAATATAAACTTAATATTAATTTTTTCTTAGTCTAACAATGCTTTTACTATTAGATGACATTTTATTCCAAAGCACCTTACAACATTACACTGAGTTACCTATTTATACAAGAAAGATATGTACCTAACTCAAGGGTACTACAGAAAGAAGTGGGATTGGAACCCATGCCCTTTCAGTGGAAGGTGGTGGCTAAAATCATTACTCTACTTGCTACCCAGTACAAGGTAAGTCAGGACTTGGAATTGTATTAATATCAAAGGTACCAAATACACTACAGTCATATTGTACATACAGATGATAAATATGTGTATCACTACATTAACAAGGGGTGGCACGGTTGTGTGGCAGGTAGGACTGCTCTTCACAGCACCTGAGCTATTTGGGCGTAGGTTTGAAACCTTCGGTCTGTGTGGAGACTGCATGTCTGTTTGGGTTTCCTCTGGGTGCTCTGCTTTCCTCCCACAGTCCAGACACATGTGCTTCAAGTTAACCGGTCACTCTAAATCCCTTTAGCATGTGAATTTTGGATATGTGTTTGTGTGTGTGTGTGTGTGTGTGTGTGTGTGTGTGTGTGTGTGTGTGTGTGTGTGTGTGTGTGTGTGCCTACCCTGTGATGGAGTGACATCCTGTCCGAGGTGTATGCCAAAGTTCTGTAGCCTCACGACCCTGATCAGGACAAATGATTAAAGAAAGTGAGACTGAATGAGTGACCACATAAGCAACTTGTTTCTTATATATTTCAGGAATACTCAAACAGACTTATGGGTACTGAAGATAATAGGTAGGCCTTCTTCAGGCGTGAGCCCTTTGGACTCTACCTGCACACGGTGTGTTTGTCACAGGTAAACATAGCAGCCAGAGAAAAAGCAGCCAGAAGCAGGGCAGAGGAGCTCTAGTGACAGCCAAGAGCAAAGTCGTGGGATGGGTGACGCTTCACCCCCTGCAGAGCCTGAATGAACTGCGACCGTCATGCCTGTCTGAAGAATCTGCCAAGCCCCTCCAAGGCAACATGAGCCACAACAAAGACATTGTCCACAGCCAGGACATGCTTGAAGGAATAAGAGGGATTTGTTCTAATACTTAAAGCCAAGCGCGCTCTTATTGTTTTTACAATGAGCGCCACTGTGCCTGTTCCCTTCCTGCTTTTGCCTTTTATTTCATCTTTTTTTTCCCTTCAGTGCAGAGGCGTCATGTCTGAAAGGCATCTATAAAATGAGCAAAGACGCGAGCGATTTTGCTGCAAGGAAACACGTCCCGCCAAGCAGCCTGCACGTCCAGCGTCTCGCTGGGAGTCACAATTACCTTCCTTTGAGATAAGGGAGAAAAGGCAGAAATTAAAGAGTCTGGCAGTTTTTTTTTCAGGAAGGGATTTAGACTCACAGGGCCCAGCGGTGGTCTGCACAGAAGCTGACGTGAGAATGTTTAGAGAGACTGGAGGTGCTCAGATAAAGGCAGCGGTACCTCTGTGTACAGTACAGGTCGGGGGGCACTGGGGGTGATGACAAGCACTGCTGGTCCTAAAACCGACAGGAGTAGCAGACCTCCATGAGCTCATCACTTGAGTCACATCCTTCTTTTATAGCAGCTTGTTTGAAATCCACCGATACAGACTCATCCTGCGGACACCAGTTAGTTTCTTTTTATCCTACAGCTGTGCTTGCAGTTTAAATATATTTACCCCAATTTACCCCAATTTACCCCAGTCATGTGAATGCTTTGTAGATTTTTAAAATCAGTACTGCTCATGCTATGAGATATAAAAATAACCATGCCAACTGCAGTTAGTTATTTATTCTGAAAATTGCGGACCAGTTTCAAAGGTTTATTCAAGTTCCAAGAGATATTGGTCTACAGAATTTGTCTTCCAAAGGTCAGTATTTCAGTTTTCAAGTCCAGAGCTGATCTGAAATCACATGTGGAGGTCAAGGATTTAAAATTGTCACCAAACTAACCAGACTACAAGCATAAGATCATTTCAACTTTCTTACACAGTTACAATGCATCTATGTTTTCAGCAACATTTCCCGAAACCACTCGAGTACTCACGGTGCGTTTTATTGATGCAATTTAAAAATAAACCACAGAAATGTTAATTACAGACAATCCAACTTAAAGACGCAAAAGTAAACAAAGTTTTTTTAAAAATGCAACAGAAAACAGGGACTTGGCAGATGTTTCTTTTACACTTTGGCAATTACGTTACCAGATGAGATGAATGTTTGCTCCCCACACCTTTGGCAAGGTAGTACAGTTAAACCCCAAACAATTACTGACATTCAGGCTGAGGGACAGGGCTAGGATAACCCAGGAGAAAAAGCACCATGGCTACCTGGATGTGCTGTTGTCATGGCCCAGTGTAGGGTTGGCACATGAGTTAAGGAGTCAAGGGGTCAAGGTTTATTTGTCATGGGTGAACAACACAGCATAGCAGTGTTGTCACCATGAAGAGTTTTTGTTTCCGGGCATCCTCAGTAATATAAATATGTACATAAATATGTAAATGTATAAATAAGGTACAAGAAAGTGAAATAAATACTTGAATTAGGAAAAGGAAAATAAATAAATAAATAATAAATAAGGAGAATAAATAAATAAGAATAGGGTATGAAAATATACATGGGGGAGGGGGGGGCAAACACAGCAACCAAGCCTGCAACAACACACCACCGGTAGTTTTATACAATGGGGGGGGGGCAGGTATACAGACAGACAGACAGGCCCAGAGAATGGGGAGAAAACTGACCTGGCCAGAAAGGAACCAAAAGTTTATGTTTTTTCTTTTTTATATTTTTTTATTTATTATTATTATTATTATTATTATTATTATTATTATTATTATTATTATTATTATTATTATTATTATTATTATTATTATAAACCAATAACCAAACTGTTTCTCCTGGGGTGAGCAAAGAAAACAAAACAACCAAAAATTTATCTTTTTGGTGTTACACGAACTACCCTAACAAACAAAAACAAAGATATACCATTCTACCCCGGCTCCCTAACCATTGTAAAAACCAGGATAAAACTGTGATATTCAGCCTTTTCCTCTTGCTTAATATTTACAGGTGTTTACAAATATTCAACACCATTTACACTATTGGTAACTGAATACAAGATCACTAAAGACTAAAAAAAAATCACCAACTATCACTGATAAATACACCATGCAGCTCCTTCTCGCACAGGCCTCCTCCTTCTTCCTTTCTCCCCTTTTCTTGTTCAGGTGTTCTCATTCCTTGAATGCTTCCTTTACAACTGGCTAGCCAATGGCATTCTGCTACCAATATCCCACCTGTTGATGGGAGACACACACATGCACACACACATACACGCACAAATACTAAAGGCCGTAACAGAGGTAAACAATGAACATGCAGAGATCACAAAGCTCTGTGTGATATACAGAGGTCCGATAAAGTCTTAAAAGAGTAAAATGTTAAACTATTGGTCATGCAAATGCCTTTGTGAGGAAAGTGTCTGAGTGACTGAACTGATCACAAAAAAGTGATCGACGCACACGGTGCGCAGCTGGCTGAACACATGGCTGTACAACATGTGTTGTGATGTGATGCTGCACAAGACCTGGGAGGGCATCCTAGACCACAGGGAGGTGAGCTGTGAAATTGCTGCCGACTCATCAGCGCCACGGAGCCCAGGGCCGCAGACTGTTATTGCGAGGAGCTCCGCCGTCGCTTTCTTTTTTGGTGCCAGGCAGATTTGCCCGGAGCCGTGGTGAACGCTAGCAGCTTTTGCAGTGGACACA
Source organism: Heterotis niloticus (assembly GCA_018136845.1). Taxonomy (NCBI): domain Eukaryota; kingdom Metazoa; phylum Chordata; class Actinopteri; order Osteoglossiformes; family Osteoglossidae; genus Heterotis; species Heterotis niloticus. Next base: position 9,285,871 of record CM030904.1, read on the forward strand.
ACCTGCACAGACAAACAGTGCCTTGTTTAACTGCGTCTATGCTGCTGCTGAGCCAGTTTGATAACAGCGCCAGGCCGTCGGATACCATCAGGGCTCGGGGGGTAGACACTCTGGCAGCAGAGCCCCCCCACTCCAGTCCTGCCACCCACCCACACAGTCTAACCCCCCCCCCACAAGCCTGGCAGTCTTTTTTCTTCTCTATTCTTTTCTTTTCTGAGGGCTGAGCCAGTTAATTGCAGAGTGAGGGTAAAACTATCAGTTAGGATAATAAGCCCAGGAGATGGCGACAGGGACGAACGCAGGAGCAGTAAGACGGACTGTCTGCTGGGGGGGCTTTTCTGAGGGTCTGCGATGTGCAGCTCGAGCACACACTTACACACACGCACAAACGCAAATGTCCATTGTCAGCACAAAGGCAGAGTTACTGAGTGCAAAATACTTTAACAAACACAAACCGTCCCAGTAAAAACACACATACAGACATACACTTCCAGTATAGACACAGTGCGCACACAGACACACCCACAAAAAGACCACGGAGAGAGATTTGTGAGTCTGTTATTCTCCTGCAGTCTTATGACATTGTTTTCCAAAGCTCCTGACCCTTGACTGACAAAAATCAGCCCAAAGGGTCTTTGGGGACATTTTGTTATGTAGGACAACATCTCTTTATTATTCTTGTCTGGTTAATGTTTCTGTTTATTTCTGTGTTCTACCGCAGAACTTCAGAATGAAGGACAGGGTGGATTTGATATTAAAAAAAAAAACCTGCTGCTGTAGTGTTCAGTCACACAGGCCGCAGACAGAGTGCTCCGTGGCCCCCAGTTTCCTACATTACATCGCTTCCTCGTACGTGCATGGGAACATGAAGGCTAGAAAACACACTCCTCCCGGACCCACTCCTGCGAGCTGGCGGCTGTTCACCACATTGCAAGCTCTGAGGCAAGAGCGCAAGAGGTTCCCCTCCTGATCTGGGTGAATCCCCGAAACCCTACACATCGTAGCCAGCCCAGCTACTACCGGAGAGCTTGAGAGGGTGACAACGGATGCCTCCTGCTTCAGTTGAGACCGTTTCTGAGAGTCAGACTGCAGTCTGTGCTGCAGGATTTGGCCCCCCATTGTGGAGTCCTGCCTCCAGGCCCAAATGAAGGTCTGATGAAGAGCATGTGCAGTGTGAAGGTGAAGTCAGCTTTAATAACACAGTAGCCCAAACTTGGGAGCCTCGGTGGGGGGGAAAGGGATGGCGGGAGGAGGTGGCGGTAAGACGGTGGAAGAAGGGAGCAGAACCGCCTGCCCCCCGATACCGCATGCTGTCGTCTCACTGTCTTGGCCCGGCACCAGGCACTGGAGTAATTGCAGCAGTGTGGTATTGTGGGGAATACTTTGCATTCCTGCTTTCTCAAGGAAGTTTTTTTTTTGCTCCCTCCCGCCTATGCGCACTGGGACCTGCCGCAGATAAAACATGGCTGAAGGCATCTTGTTTCCACTGTCACTGGGTGGGGGGGAGAGCCTGCTGGGTCAGGGGTCATAGAACAAGTCCCTGTTTTTCTGGAATAATGAGATCCTGTCAAGGGCAGGGGCAAAATGCCCCGGCCCCCCCCCCCCCACGGAATACAAAGACAGAATGTTGTTGCGGCAGGAGATATTTCTTATGTCTTCTCTGAGGGTTGCAAACACAAGATGAGGCCCTGCGAGGGCACAGCCACTCTCAGCTCTCATATTTACTAAGGTACTATACTATTCCCTGTTCTGATCTCATTCCTTCTCTTAATTTCTTGATTCTGGCTCTTTCTGTCCATGTCTTTCTTAAGTTTCTCGCTCTCTCGCTCTCTCTTCTGCCTTCTACTCTTGCCCTCTGTTTATAATCCGAGCTGAGGATCCCTGCTGATAGCCCAAACATGCCAGAGGATAAGCAATCAATAATAGGAGGGAATGTTTCTTCTCAACTCCCAAACTGAAGGGGCCACATCTGTTTCCAATAGCCTGGCTCCGAGCTGCACAGTTACACAATCGTGCACGAGTGCGCACAGTCACATACAAGCACACACATATACAACAGCACTTTCATTCACAGTGCGCGCTACAGTCAATTAAAACAGAATGAGGTATTTTGTCATAAAACATGCATCAGTGCATCAGTCCCTTTGTTCTGGGCATAACTCACATATATCCTAATATCTCACGTTCAGCTGCTTCTTACGTAGACTGGGGATTTATTGGAATTTGATATTTGGAATCTGAAAGAAAGAATCTGTTCGGAACTGGCTAAGTTCACATGATGTCATGTTAATGACAAAAAGTAGGGCTCAGTTTAAAGAGAGAAACCAGAAGAGGTTTATTGGGAATATCAGTAACCGTAGTGTAGCAGCTTTCAGCATAAAATAGCTTATTTTTTTGTGGAGCAAATGAAGTCATTCAGAGACTTTGATCAAATGTAATGACATTTACAGTACCTGTAACTTTTTAACTTTTTTATCATGGCCTTTTTTTAAAAGGAATTATCTGGACCATTCTGACTGCCCCTCTGGTAAGCATACAGCACCAACCGTAACTACAGCTGACAATGGCCTTCTGCAAATAAACAGAACATCGAATGCAATTTGCTGGTTGGACTCTGAGACCAAATTATTGCAGTGAGGTAGAATCACAGAGCAACCGTAAGAAACAAATTTCTTATCCTTCTATGGCTAATAACGTTGTGTCCTATACTATCCTAAAGTTTGAGTTTAAACTTTATGAGTTCCCATGTCTCCATAGCCGTCACTCGCGGATAACTGGGAAATGATGAGCAGGTACATTCTTGCAGCACAGTGATGTCTTCCTGAAACCCTACAGTACACCATGGTCATGCTATCGTTGCAGTGTCTCTATGAATAGCGCTGTGATGTCATACTGCCATATTAGCAACCTTTTCTTTCCCCGGCAAATTTCCAGCTTGAGTGATGAAAAAAGAGAAGAAACATAGGTCCTGTCATCTCTGGATGGAACTCAGGAAGGTTTGGCCTCGTAAAATATGGCCTTTGGATGTTAAGAGGCAGTAGGTGGAACAACAGCATCAAGCTTCTCAGATGACAGTCATCTCTTCTTCCTTTATTAACAAGCCCCAACGTTCCTTTGGCCACTTTATCAGTATATGGTTTCACAATTATGCCGACTCGCGATGCCTCAGCTAGACAAATGCAAACACATGTCTTTTGTGGCTGTTCTCCACTCATACAAACACTTTTATGCTCTTCTGTAAACTGCCTGCAATTAGCCACAAGTTTGCTAGCCTTTTTATCACAGCTCACTTTAACACACAGAAATTTTGCAATAATGTGCCATCCCATCTATAAATATGATTATATGACTCATACCAATTTGGCTGAGAGCGGTTCAAATTCGGCCTATTTAAAGGTGCGCCCATTATGGGCAGCCACAGGTGAGGGATTCCCATTTTGCTCTTTGAGTGCAACAGGTAGAAAAATGAAGGTCATGAAAAGTCAACTAAAATCCCTGTGGAGCTGGGATATCTTCCACTCGAGACCCTTCAAGATGGACACTAGCCCAGGGACATGTGAATCTACAGTTCCTCCCTCCGGTCCAGTACTTCCTTCCTGTTCCTCACTCAAACCCAGCAAGAAAAGGAGTTGGGCAGCTTCCATGTAAGGCAGTGGCCCTCTGAGCGCATGCAACGGGTTCCACCGTTGCCCTGTGGTACCTTGATTCGAGCTCAGGCACACACTGGGGGGCTGTGATGGCAGAGATAGTGGCATATCCCATCACAGGATGATGGGAGCATGGGGAGGGGAAGGCGGAAGGGAGAAGGGGGAGGCGAGACGCTGGTCATGCTGGTAGCCGCACCTCTTTGCTTTGCTTTCCATCTGGTGCCACTCTGTCTCCCTCAACACGCAGGCCTGGCGCCCTTTCTCACGGCAGGGCACTCCCCGCCTGGACAGCCACGTCACTGCCCCTGGTGTTGCGGCGCAAGCTCACCAGAGCAGATGCCGCCGGCCCAGACTGCATTCTTTGCACTATCGCCAGAGCTTGATGTAGCTGATAGCGCTGGCAGAGCTCAGCGAAGATACACACATTACCATTGTTTGCACACCGAGGTGCATAGTCTGCCGAGATAAACACAGCGATCTGTTTTTGAAGTAAATAATGCGCTATGGTATTGTAATAGCCTGTCTCAAAAAATATCTTTCATCAAGACCCATTTCCCAAGAGAAGGGGATTAACTGTGGCAGAAGGTAACAATGTACATGGTGTGGTCACCAGACCCTTTGCTCTTTCTTGTTTAAAAAGAGGGTTCCTCGTGTAGCACAGAGGAGAACGTGCTTCATATCACAAGTAATTGCTTGTGATTCTCTCCTTGACTTCAAAGACGGCGGATCGCAGTTCAGAGGTGAAAGGCTAAACCGCTGCCCACAGGTCCTCCGATTTCCTGTTTCTGGCCGTCTCTGTGCAGGAACAGGATCTGAGGTGAAGGCTGCCCCTCCCCACCGCCAACCCCCCCCCCCAAGCTCTCAGTGAGAGAGCTCACGTTCACAGCCCCCTGAGGGACCCCCAGCTCACACTTTCTCCCATGCAGTGCCAAATGGCCAAGGTGGACAGGCAAGCAACAGTTGGACAAACATGTGTGTTGTGAACGGGGATGCAGTTTCAGTGACCTGACCTCTAACAATAAAACTGAACAGCAAATTAAAGTTACAGTCAACTGGTCACTTTTAACATCAAATTGGGATATTTTTTCTGAAAAAAAAAAGAATATAACACTTTTGTGTTATAACACATTAAATACAACACTTTTGTTGGATTTTCAGATAAAGCTGAAATAAAAAAAAAAAACTCTGGGGTTTCAGATAGTCTGCATTGGACCAACTTGAGTGCTAACTGAAAAAAGTGAGGTGTATGTGTGTGTGTGTGTGTGTGTGTGTGTGTGTGTGTGTGTGTGTGTGTGAGATGTCAGCATTCTGGAAGCTAGCAGACACCCAGGTTCTGACATAGGTCTGCAGACGGAACAGTGAACCCCAGAACCCGAGTTGCCTTCCTCGGGACACGAGTGAGAATCTGATCCACACAGAGGCTCAACCTAGGATAACCTAATCTACCAGTAGTCTCAGTCCTTCTCTCTCTCTCTCTCTCTCTCTCTCTCTCTCTCTCTCTCTTTTTCTGCCACCTCCTACCCTTCTCTTAGGAGGCCTTAGATCTGCATGAACCATTTTAGGGAGCAGTCCATGATTCATAGGGAATTAAATAGCTGGGGGATCTCACTGCACTGTCACAAAAGCACATTCTGCCTGGCTTTCTGCCACAGTGTCTGATCACAAATCTGTTTCCTCTCACATCTGTATTCCTCCAATCTGACAAACAAGTTAGAGAGCAAAAACAGACTCAAGAGTCAAAGTCAAAGGGAGTCAAAAAAGACTCAAAGAGACATTTTTAGGTAACAGGTAACATTTTTAGCTCAAAACTTTCATTGTAATCCTACACTTGTTTTGCCAGATTAGGGATAAGACCTAAAAGACAAAACAGTTGATACAATTTTATTTGTTTCATTAAACCTAGAACAGGTTTTTATAAACTCATAAAATGTTTCACATACAAAAGCACAGAATAAAAACATGAGAGTGGTTTAGCATTTTACGTGATAGTCTTATAAAAAACCTTTAGTGACTTGACGTTGCAAAATTAAGACTCGAAATGATGCTTCACAATATGGTTCAACAGAAATGAAGTACAAAAATATGAGTTAAATTACGGATTTGCTGCTAATCAGCTGCAGCGAGTAGCGTGAAGGCCTTCCGTGCCAATGGCTTTTGGCAGGCGCACATAGGGGCCACGGAGTCACTGGTCGAGTCGGCGTCTCGCTGCACATTCCAGCCCTATCTGTGCAATAAACTGGATCTCCTCCCTCTTATCAGTTGTCAAGTATTTTCCATGCGAGACCTTCGTTCCCTCGCTCTCCTGTGTGTCCTGTTCTGAGGTTGTTAAACTGTGGTGCTGACACAGAGCAGAAACAGTTAATCCCTGTGAAGGTAAGGAGACCAGGAGACTTCAGCTCTCCCCCACAGTGACCCCTATCTTCTCCAGTGCATAGAGTGTAACTTAGATGGTCAGGCCCCTTTCGACAGACACTGTGAGGTAACTCCCTAGGCCTGACTGATGCCCTGCCCAAGCGATACCGCAACTCAGCAGCTTGCACAATACTATACATGTACACGCGCATATGCATAGCCAGACAAACACACGCAGGCTAAAAAATATCAACATAAACACACAGTCACACACGCAAACATACATACTAGAATGGTCTCACATTCATACAAAAAACCTAACAAATGCACAGACATGTTCACACACACATATATAAGTAATTGCATGCACATAACACACTCACACCCAGACACAAAAACACACACTTTACCTCTTTTCTTTCCAAGCAGGATTTTGGCTGGTCTTACCGTATCCAGACAGCCAGTGAGCTGCCCCGGCGCACGCTATGATGGATGGGCCTGGAGACCTCAACTTGCCCTCCATCTCCCTCTTTCCCGCAGTGGAACCGGCACATTTTAAAGAACTAACACATACCTCCACAGAGCACCTGATATTTTGCTGTCAAGTAGTCTTACCCGTGGCGTGAAAATATCAGTAGACAACGCAAATATGATGATGTCACAATATGCAAATGAGGATTTATGATCACTTCATAAGTATATACTGTACATTTTGACTGTCGGGTTAAGGTTTTGAAAGAGTTCGGCCAAAAGAGCACTAAATACTCTTTTAGGGGGTTAAAAGATCAGAAGCACTTGCTTGGGTGGAGCCATGCGGGATACAAACACTGTCCTAGGTGGGATCTGGAAGGGACCACAAAGGTAATGAACTCTCCTCTGGATGGGACTGCAAGGCCCACGGAAAAGGCCCCCCAGAGAGCAGGCGAGCTCAAAAAATACTTTAAAAAGCTGCTTTGACAGCAAGGATGTCCAAAAATGCACATTACCAGTCAGAAAAACACATGTTTTAAAAAGCACAGACATATGTAAATATTGGTAAGCCACGATGAACTCATTATTTTTGGATATAGGACTCTATTCCTTAAAGAAAGAACGATTCAAAACCGGTTCCAGCCACACTGAACCAGAGAGGCTTCATGAAGGAGAATTTTGAGCAGAATTCATAACTTGGACTGTGATATTAAAGAGAGCAGTCTGACAATGCGCAGCTTTCTGGTTTTGGCTCTGTTGTTTGGCGATGTATAGATGATGAGGCCCTGGCGAAAACGCCGCTTGAAAGCGAGCCACAGGGTGACCCACCGCACTCATAAAGCTGAGCGTCGCAATTCTAAGCAGCGCCGAGCAAAACCGCAATTCTCCTCTGCAGCGCTGCCACGCCATCTTAAACATGCAATTATCAAGACTCGATGAGCCTGTTTTTCAAGCATTACAATAATCATGGAAAAGTCACATAGCTTTGTTTTGAACCCTACTCCCCGGTTGAGGTGCCCGTGAGGGTGGTGGAAAACTTGATGTCTGAAAAGGGCTCGGGGAAGAAGGAGTGAGTAAGGGCTGGAGCTCGTCGACATTTATACTGGAAGATGGGATCTTGGGGAACCAGGCCAGGGCAAACAGAAATGTTCCAAAATGAATAAAAAAGAGACAATTGCTAAAGGTTTTACTTCTGAGCTAGAGCAAAGCTTACTCCTCCGAAGCGAGAACATAATCTGTTGCTTCATCCACAGACATCCTCCTTTCATGATGACTAATTACTACTGGAAGCAGCTACTGGATGCCCTCAGAGAAAAGGATCTGAGCTCAGATCTGCACCCGTGGCCCAAGTCACATGTTCTGGCTACAATTTTTGTTTTTCTCCACTGTATTAGATTCACTTTTTTAACTTCTTTACTGCATCAGAATCACAGCTTCCATCCGGCTTTGCAAAAGTAGCCACCCGCTCTCAGAGAGTTTTATGAGTGGGTGTTCCTTGGGTGCTCTGCACTCGATGTGATCGTAGAAACACTGTAAAATCAGCCACAGCCCCCCCCCCAACCCCACCCCCAGCATCGCTGAAAAGCTGCAGTAAAAAAAAGTTGCTGAACAATTACAGAACATAATGTACACCTTTTACGCAGAGCAATTACACATTGTAACTCACTATTTATCTTCCCATCTCAATGACCAGATATTTCCACAAGCAAATCAGGTGAAGTGTCTTGCTCCAGGGTATGACAGCAACACTCCAGGAATGTCTCAGCTGAAGGTTTATAAGTCACCGAACCTTCTGCTGCACCCAAAACGCACATACTGTCGGCCAAATGCAGCAATCTGGATTACCGTAAATTAATTTTTACCCTTTGATAGCTAATTTGGATAGTTTTAATGGGGTGCGTATTTGCAAGTAAACGGTGAAGAATACAAATTAAGAAGGAAGGGTCCCAATAAGGCTTTGATAGGTCTCAGATAAGATAAGGCCTAGATTCAGCCTGTAGGTAAGAAATAAGTATAGGTTGAAGGTGCCAGGAAATTACATATAGACCAAGGTCCGACTATGGTCAGAAGTGATGTCCAGTTTTTGGGAAGCTGGCATGGCAAGGGTGGTGGTGGGTGTTTGCAGGGATAATTATGGGGAATAGATTAAATAGAGGATGGACCTGGCATGGAATGTAATCAAAATGAAATTGCATCTGTTCAGCCCAGAGTTATCATTCTGAATCATTTGTGAAACAAATATTGGCGTCATGGAAACAACAGTGAACTGGGATCACTGGATGCCAACCAGTGAACTGAAATTCATCTTTCTTTATCTTTTTACACTTTGCCCAGCTTAAGCCCCACTAACAATGATGCCTCCGATTGCCAGCCTTTGGTGGCAACCTTTGTCAGCTTCTGTCCTTTCCTTGAAATATATGCCTGGCAGCGAGATGCTGCTCAGTGGATAAGTTATACCGTTCCCAGGGGAATGCTGGCGTGTAACTGTAAGCTCATTAAATCACAAAGACATTAGAAAGACATTACACTAAAGCAAAAATACGCCGTACAATGCTGGTATAATAAGTCAAAACATGGAGGCCCTTTCTTTACAAACTAAAAGGCTATCGTGCCCAAACACAGAATGCTTACACCTTGCAGCTTATCAAATTCGGGCAGGTTAGGGACAATCAAGGTCATGGAAGATTTTTTTCACTATTTAAAAGCAGTTTTTAAATGGTGCCATTTATTTGTGTTGATAATTCTACTTTGAGGAGTGAGTAAGAGAGTAATAATAGATAGCAAACTTCCTGAAAAATAAATTATAGCTGTAGCAAATGTGCACATATGGGGTAAAATTCTAAGGTGCTAAACACAGTGAAATGTTGTGTTACTGTTACTGCTCGGACAGCTTTATGATTTAAAATGTTTAAAATGTTTCGAGAGAGTAAAATGACTGACGGAGGGAAGCAGAACAGCTGGCGAGTGAGTCCAGTGTCCAAGTCCCGGTGCTGATTGCTCAGATAGGGGTCCGGTGGTGGGTGGCTGAGCACTGGCCGGCCTCACTGCACAGCTCCGGAGCTGAATTACTGCAGCATGGTCCCCATCACGGCTCACATCTGGGATTGCCCGTGACAACTGGATGCTGAGCAGTTCTAATTTAGGCAACTTTGTTTATAACCCTATAATACATCGAGTGCGGCAGCGCCAGGGGGAGGGGAGGACCAACTTCCTGAACAACTCTTTCCAAGGTAACATCAGAGCCTCTGCTCACTCCTCCTGAGCCAGTTGAACATTTTAAGAGAAGCTTAGCTCATTTATATAATAAAATAAGGCCTGTGCCAGAGGGCAGGTTTCGGGCACGAGCCACAGAAGCACTGGGCCGGCTGAATCTGAGCTGGGTTGAATTCTGAGGATGTAGGAGCTCAGATTTTACTGTGCCGCGTCAAAGGAAAGTGGGCATGTATAGCGCATACATTGCTGGGGCCTTAGTAATGTCCGCAAGGGAGCCTGTAATTATGCAGGGAGCAGCTACAGGAGCGGGCTGAGCCCAGCTGCACCCGATTTCCCTCCGCAGCCTGGGTGCCACGCCTGCGTCGTGCCGCCCCCTCCGACCTGCTTCCTGTCTCCCATCTTCAGGGGTGCGCCCGGCTCACCTGAGAGCTGGTAAAAAATACAAAGCACACGATCGCAAACCCAAAATCGGCGTGCGGGACAAACATATTTTGTTCATTTGAGCCACTCTGTCGCACCACATGAGTCACATGTACTTCCAATGTGCTCCCGTACTTACTGTCATAAATCCGCCTCACAATAATGACACCGCGGTCAAGATCACTCAGCTTTCATCTGCGCAAATGTTTGTAGAAGCACAGTGTGCGGGGCATGGAGCGGTGTTTGTTTGCAGCGCAGGGGGCAGCTTTTCCTGGGGTTTTGTCGGCAACGGCGTTTCCGGTGCGGCGCAGCCTTGCGGTCGCTGTCCGCAATCTGCTCCTTCAGCACCGGGGGTCGCGGAGGCCCCTGCAGGTGACCGTGTTGAGAGAAATAAAGCCGCAAAGTGTGAGATGCGTCTCGATAGCAGTGCGGCGTGCTTGGAAACTTCTCACAAGGCGGGCGACACGCAATTGTGCACAAACGCACAGAATATGTTCTACCTCACTCGCGTACGACCCCCTTTATAGCAGGCTATCTTTCAGTCAGTATGGAGGCTGGCAAGCATGGTCCTTTGAAATGTGATCTCCAGCCAGCCAGCGACAGCCCTTTCACCCAAATTAGATGATTATATCCAGAACATTATTTTAACTCCAAAGGAGAAAAATACTTCATAGTTTGGTCCGCTCCTTCCGAGCTGCTGTTTGTAAATGTAGCTCGGCGCTCCGAGATGAATTCCAGATTTCGTGAAGAAGGAGCTGGGCAGAGTCGTGGCGGTTCCGCGATATTACGACACGGATGATTTTTACGCTTTAAAGCCATTGTGTAAAAACTTTGCACACCATCGTTCGCAGTGGGTCTTATTTTTTTTCTTTGCGCTTAGAAATCAAAAACACATTTCAGAGTTGAAGTTGTTTTCTTTCCCGAGGTGGCAAGACAGAAGGAGTGAAATGTGACAGAACGGGAAAACAAGCCTCCGCAAGGGGGACATTTTTGTAACCCTGGTGACAAAACATTGGTTGCCAAATGCTTTGTCACCGCTGAACAACAAATCAAAGTGTCACTTTCAGTAAAATTTCATCGCTCATTCTGACGTTACTGTATGACACAAAGCATCCTCCAAGAATGCCCATAAACTCCTGACCCTAACATCTGTCCGCTATCACCAAGTGCAGTAAAGGCTTTTACGACCTGTTGTTGACTTCCCCCCCACAAACGCTACTTTGCTCGAGAAAATCTCAGCCAGCAAATTAAACTTCGAAAACAGAAAATCAAGCAGACCTAAAATGGGAGTGCTGTTTCTTTAAAACAAAAGCAGATTTTCCAATACCACAAGCTGAATTTTTCTGCAATTTCCCATAGCTCCCAGATAAACTGTTTCATACACTGAAATTCAAAATCCTTCACATAAACATCAGCAAAAAAAAAAAGGCCTTAGTAACTCAACTGCCATGACAATGCATTTGAAATGCGGTAATTCTTTCACTATAATATTTTTAGCTGCTTCAGCCATAGGGGTTGTTGCCACTGGCCAAAATGTGCACTTTCTTCCCAACATGAAAAGGCTTGTTAGTGGTCAGTGGAAACGTCATCCTGTGTCTCCTCTTGGCGACAGCGACTGCAATTTAGGATGCGGAACAAAGGAGAGCGATGCCTTCGCCTGAATGAAACTTCAAGCATGACATTTCAGCGGTCATTCCTATATCGAAAAAAAATCGTCTAAAAACGGAAAATGCCTTTGAGATATTTTATTTAAACGCTCAGCCCCATAATTATGTGGGAAATGAGTGTGTATTTCCATTGTCAAAACATCAGCAGCTTAGTTTTAACACAAGCAGACCTCAAAAACAATGCGTTTAGGCAAATGAGGTCATTTACACAGCCAGTACTGTAATTCCCTGTGCTCAGGTCATTTCTTTGAACACAGACGCCATAACAAGGTGCCCTGAGCCGATTAAATACAGCACGTTGCACAGTGCTTAAGCCGAATTGCTTCACTAAATACACAGCAACGCATGTTTTTGCTGAGCAGATAAATAATGCAATGTAACAAAATGCTCATGACAGGGAATGTAAAAGGCCATAAAGAAAGGGGAAATGCCCGCCTCTGTTACAGCAGCATCCGAATATCCTGACGTGCTCCAGCCCTCGCAGTAGAACAGCTGGCCCTCTGGCCCTTCGTAGGTGGACGGATGCAGCGGGGAAATTCCATTTCGCCCTGACTTCATCTAAACATCATTAAGAACTTTATGTGACCCTGTTTACTCGCCTGATATGTGAAGTCTTGCATGCTCTCATGCCAGTAGCAAGAACACACTGGCAGTTTATGTCTTCCTTTCAAAATGGTTTCTTGGCCTTTTTTAATGCGCTCTGCCATTAGCGGCGCAGCGCAATGAGATGCTCAGCATCAGCACTTGCTGAAAGTAAGCTTAAAAAAGAGAAGTAAATTTAAACGTTAAACCAGTTATTAATACCAGAGGGAGGAAATCTCTTTAAAACCTAATTTTATTTATGCTGTCACTCTGAAATTCAGTATAAATACATGACCACACTGTTGCTCATACCAACGATAGAGGCAGATGACTCAGGGACAGCCTGAACCCATGAAACCACACCAAACATTTGCTAATGTGCAGAATTCAGTAAAAGAGGATTCTACAAGTACCTAGAACAAACAGACTTACACAAAACCACACACTAATGATTCTTCTGCCTTTTTCCATCGTGTACTTCCATGTGATGCTGCAAAAAGTGTAAATAAGACTGGTTTTCAAAAAATGGCTGAGTCTGTAGTCTGGTGTGTGGTGAAAATGCAGGAAACGTGAAAAGCTAATATTTTAAATTTAAAAGTGTTCTCTAAAGCTTCTTAAAGTACTGTATTTTATTAAATTGTTAGGTATGAGGATTGTGTTTACCTCCTGTCTTTTTAGGCACAATAATATTTAGGCAAGATAACATTAACTTTCCTATAATGCTTACTCAGGATTATAGTTTCAACTTCACCGATATTCATAGAAAAAATAACTAATGTATTTTCTGCTTTATGCTGTGTACTTTTTTCTACATCAGAGTGTAAAACTAAATATTGTAAAAGTACTGTATCTCCAGAGTAATTACAAACATTAAAACATGTCTTCAAAGAAGGTGGTCATCAAAATGTATGAGGTGGTAGGTTTTAGGTGTAGAATAAAATTTTGGGATGACTTTTTTGTGGACCTTAACTGCTCTTTGTGCCCATCCATCCATCCATTGTTAAAAACAAAGAAATCATACAAACTCAGCACAATCCCACACCTGAGCATATAGCCCAGGGAGCTGTAAGCCATCAGTGCTATTTGCTGCAGCACTGTGGCCCCAGTTAGAAGTATAGTGTTGGTATTGTTAATAATTAATAACAAACCAGTAGCAATGTATATTTTAGCTGGATTGGAAAGTAGGGTAGAAGGCAGAGCAGTTAAGTGATGACTGGTGATGTGACTGACAGCAGTTCAGAGTGAGGAGCATTTGCTCACCAACATATGGCAAAAATCAGGATCACACAAGCAAAATGTATTTTGTTGGTACTGTTTTCCCTTTCACTTCATTTACTTTTGATGCTCGTGGTGACCTTATTTTGCTTTCTTGCATTTTAGTGATGAACTTTCTTTGGACCTTAATTTGGCCTGCCATAGCAAGCAGTGCCAGAACCCTGGCGGTATTTTTGAGACGTGGCTGTGGAATTTGTTTGTAAAAACAAACAAGAACAAACAAACCAACAGCCAACGTTACAATAGCTGCGTCAGAGTAAGTAAAACAAATGGCGTTTTGAAGTCAGAAGGGATGTATTCAGAATTGATTTTGTTTAGAAATAATCAAAGCACACTTTGAAAGCAACACCATCTCCTTCGCCCAGGCCAAGAGGATGAAGGGCAGTGCTCAGAGCAGCACAAGAACTTCTTCTGAAAAAGCAGTGAGAAATAACTGAATACTGGGATTTTCTGTATATTTTCTGTCCACAGCACTTGACAAGAATATGTGTCTGTTTTTTTCAATATGGTCAATACAACCTTTAGAAACCACAAAGTAGTGCATTTTAAACTCATTAGAATTACTTTTCTTTTTCTTTTGAGAAGAAGAATGCTGAACAGAAGAATACAAACCACTAAAATTATTCTGTTTAAGCTTAAAGGAAGCCATGTAAGCACTTTACACAGTTGAAAACAACATTTATTGTAGAGAAAATCTTGCACATAACTCTTCACAAAACAGGAAATAGTGGGAAAAAAAATGTTTCAAATGTTTCTATGCACAGACACACAGATGTTGGTCATTGTACATTTATTATCTTAGATTTGTGCTGAAAAACAGGCTGGTGGTCATTTCTACAATTTACTGACTCTGTCATTCACATACTGTTATATTTACATCAATATATCTGTAAAGCTTAGTCTCTGCTTGTTTGTTTGTTCTTTCTTTATGAATTGCAATCTTTTCCAAGCCACAGACTTAAAAATCAACACACTGATAATTCTCACCCTACCACCTCATTTGGTTTCAGATAAGGATTGGAGAAGCAAGAGTAGTGGTATCACGTGTAACTTGCATGACACTGACATATTTTCTTGTCGCCCCCCCCCCCACACACACACACTCACACACACGCACAGATTTAAAAAACTGAAAAGTAGTAATAACTAGCAGTAATAGAAGCTGTGGATACATAAATTATTACTGTGTGCATGTCACTATGACTGGCGTCTGTTTTGTCAGCAGTACCATCCATGTGTTCAACCACAGGAGCCAGTAGCTGTTATATGTGAACAAAGGAAAATGTACCCACACAGCACTGCTCAACTCTGTGATGAAAGGGTAATAAAGTTTGGTGATATAATGTATATTTTGTCTTTTTTTTCTTTTCTCCTTGACTACAGCTGTGATATTTGCCGGTCCAAAAATACCATAAACACTTATATATTAAATACAAACACTTTAAATAGTTTGATGATTATGTTATATATTACTACTTTTTTACCTTTCCACTGCAACACCTTTTTGACCCGGGCAGCACCAGGTAGCTTATCTAGTACTATCTATAAAAGAATTCCATGTGGAATAGATTATTGCTCCAGCTCTGGTGCAGTGTGAACGGATAACTCCTATACCATGACAGCACTGGGAGTGTTTAAGGCACTGGGCAGGGGAAGCGTGCATTCATTGTGTAGCCAATGAAATTAAATCTTCTCCCACAAAAATCATTCTCATATTAATTTAATTAAAGCACATGTTTTGGAGTAATAAATTCAACCTGCAGGAAGATATATTTTATATTACACTATAGCTTTGCAGATGCTTTCCATCAGCATGTAGTGTTATACTTTATGTATTTTTACAGCTGCATATTTCTACAAAGGAGCTCCAACTGATGGACTTTGCTCAAGGGTACTATAGCAGAGGAATTCCGGAAACTGGAAAATCTGTAACTTATGCTAAAATGAAGAACATAATTAAATTAAACTGAAATAATTGTCACCTCATAGCAGATAAGGAGAGCTGGGAGACCTAAAATTACAACAGCAAATATGGAAAATATTTTGAGGGAAACCTTGAGCTGAATATTTTTAAAAAAAATGTTCAACACCTTCCCAGCCCAAAATAAAAGTGTTTAAAAGAAACAGCAAGAGCCTCCACAGAAAACATCTACACTCTCCCCAGGAGGCACCCAAGTGTTCTAGTCAGATCCTCTTCTGAATGGAGACTATACCCCAAAGGAAGATCAACCTAACAAACCCTCCATAAAAATATAAAAATATATTAAGTTAACTGAAAATACCCTGCTTGGATTTGGAAGGTGAACTAACTTGCTGTTCATTGCTGTGAGGCCTCCATATAGGCAGGCGATGACAAATCTTAGCAATCCTCATGCAGGCAAGTAGTGTTGTGTTGAAAGAAGTGAGCACAGGTTGCCAGTATGCCTTCAAAATCATAACAGAATGGAAAAAATAATTTAGAACTTAAAAGACATGACAAATTAATCTGTAAAAAATGCAAAAAGAATGACAGTTCATATGAAAACATGTAAAGTAATGTACAGAGGAACTGAAGTAGCATTTGGTTTCATAACAAGGAGGTCTGGACAGGAAACACCTCTGGGGCATTGTGTACCGGACCAACCCAAGTTATGATCAGGATCGGCAGCGGAGGTTAAAAAAGTGCCGCTATCACATGCTGGCGGTGATCCAATAACCAAGAACTCCTCCAAAAGACACAAGAACATACAGTAGATGTGAGATGGACATTATCAGCAAGACTGCAGCTGCCAGGAGTGTAAAACAGTGCCGCATCCTAATGAGAAGACAAATTTTGTGTCTTCATGTTGAGATTTGGATGGAACGTCCACCCCTCTTCCAAAGGTCATCTTGCAGCAGGTCAGGTACTCCTCCCTTCATCTCCCTCTGCCTCCCTCTGGCTTCGCACCACAATGCACCTGGAGGAGCGCCAGGGCTGCTGTTAATTCCGACTCTTTATTAAGTTAAATGTGGCACAGGAGGCTGTGCGGGAGCTAATGAGGAGTGGGAATCTGGCTGCGCTGCTGGACGGTGATCAAGCCCATGGAGCCTCCTCTCACAGCTATTATAAAAATTACCGTGTCGAGAATGAGTCCAACGCCGTGAGTGTTTCTATCAAAAGGCCCGAGGCTGCCTTTGATCTCAGTGGCTCCTGGTCAGCCGAGCACGGGAGACAACTTCGCGCTGGACTCTGGCCTTCACTGAGCTTTCCTCTTGGCCTTAATCCTTCATTTACTTCATCATCCAGGGGTCCTAAAAGCCACTGAGTTAAAATAGCAAAAATAAACGAAAGGACTACATCTCTGCGTGCGAGTTGTAATCTTCAGGGGTTTTTTTCTTCTTTGTAAATTCAAACTCATTTGTGGTATTATTTTTTCTGAAAACTGGTAAACGTTAGTTTGCAACGGACTGGTGAGCCCCCCCCCCCCCCTTGTTTTATGTTCAATGATTACAGGACAGGGTCTGGACCACCATGGGAATCGATGGCTGGATGGATGGATGGATGGATGGATGGATGGATGGATGAAGGGTGAACCAAACAAGTGGACTTAGATCACAATAGTAAGATTAAAATTATTTAAGAACAGTTAATATGTCGACAGTGTTTGAAGTAGTGTTCTGGTGTCCAAAACTGACTTCAGTCCAGGGTGAACACATTGGCTTGTATGGGAACGAGGATTAGGAATGCTGAAGAGGAGCCATGTCATCCCCCCTGCGTGACCCCCATTGGGCTGTGTTCACCAGAGTTGTTATTAGGGACTTTGAGGGTGCCTGGGAAGGCGGAGGTGGCCCTGGAGAGGGCTGGAGCTCAGCTTTGGTTTCAGCTGGACTATGAAAGATCGGATATTAAAAGTGAGCCCATGCTGACCTGCAGTATATATTAGTAAACAAACATTACATACAGCCACGAACAATACTGTGAGTGTTCGTGAGAGGAATGAAATTGTGTCCTGTTTGTCTATATGACAAGGACCAGAAGCTGCAGGGGATTGGATGGCCATTTTCACTCCCCCAGCCCACTTCTGAAAGCCAGCAAGGCCTTAGACCAGGGAATATTGTGGGAAGCTGAGAGATGAAGTTATGGCTCTTGGTGTTTAGACAATTTACGAGACTTTGCTTCATGCTGCTAGGATAAACTGTCCAAACACGACCACACCGGCACTCATTTGCGCATTATCCCAAGCCACTCATCCTGACCACACAATGACAGTGTTTTTTCTGGAACACAGCAATTTTGAGAGGAACTTTCAGAGTGTAAACATCAGATGCTTAGTAGGGTAAGGAAAGAATAAGTCGGAACGGGGCTAATATCGATCAAACTCTCAGTTTTAATTCAGTGTATCATCATTATATGAAAAGAATTTTAGAAACTACGAAAGTCCAGCTTTGCATTTTGAACTTTTTGAGCTTCATGGCTTGATTTTGGAGACAAAGGTTGAACATGGATATGATACTTACTTTAATAACTGATGCCACAAGGCCTGGATGAAAAAGCCCGAAAGAAACTTTCCAAATTTTTTTAGCTGCTTTTAAATTGCTTGCTGTTGTTTTGGATTCAAATGTAACTCTGCTTTAACCAATAGCTGCCCGGCCTGTTTGCCTGCCGATCGCCGAGAGCAGTAAGCCATGTGAAGAGTTATGTGCAGTCTCACTGCAAATGGTGGAGAAGCAAAGCCTGGAGAAGTGCAAAACAGGAAATAGTGGGAAAATAGTAAAACCAAAGAAAGAATCAAAACTGCAGCAAAAAACACTGAGGATTTTTGCCACTTGCCTGTTAATCTATTTGCTTTTCAGACCAGGTATTCAGCATCTGTCACCTAGAATGTGAAATGAACTTTGAGCCTTGAAGTGGCTTCAACCGGACACTACATAGGACACTACGTAGGAGTCTCGTACTGAAAATCCGTTAAGCTACAACTGCCTATACAGCGTTGTTTTTAAATCTTAGACCAGAATATTTGCTGTCGCTGCCAGAAGCTTATATAAATGTTATGTTAAAGGCACTTCTAAAGCAGTTCAGATCCAGGCAGTGCTTTCAGAACTGAGATTGTTCATTATGTTTGGCACAGTTTTCTCCCTAAGAACTGCTCACCTCCACAAGCCTCAGTGGTGTCTCAGTGCCTCGGCCCCCTGACCTGTATTCCTATAATCCCTGTCACAGCTGCCATGCCTCCCTGTAGCAACCACAACAAGGGGACAGCACTCTGCACACCCCCAGCCTCTAAAAATAGCAGTTTCATTGAGGATAGGCTGAATGGGAGGGACTGTAAACAGCAGGCCTACCCGTGGGAGAAAGCCAGAGAGGAAGCCCCCTGCTCCTGGGCTGGAGCCTTGAGGTCCAGGATGGACACACACACACATACACACACACACACACACACACACACATACACACACAGACGTAAGGGATCAGTCACGGTTTGATATGATTCAGCACAGTATTTTTTGTATGTGTGATGCAATAAATAGTGAATTTTCTTTTTTATCACAATCATGCTCTAGCATGAAGATGGTCCACATCACGTGTAAAGCGGAAATACAGCTGAAATCCAGCTACATTTTTTTACATCATATCCACCTGAGTAACTTAACTTCTGTGGGTCTCTTAAATTTGTAACCAAGAGAAAGACCTGGTTCACTTGGGTCTGTGCTAGCCTTCAGAAACTCCATGGCCATTGTTTCTCCAAGCATTTTGAGGTGGTCACAGAAATACAATAATCAGAGATACCTCTTCCACCTGCTACCCTTCACAATCCCCATTGTGTTTAAGATGCCCAAGCATTCTGAGGACAGTAGGCAGTTCTTTTTTATCGTCACACACTGCCACAAATGTGGGGCCCAGCATTTCCCACAGCACATGGAAAAAACTTATTTCGTTCCCATGCTTCGGCCCAAAACTTCCCATTTACACCCAGCCCTATTCCAATCGTGTGTTTTTTTTAGAGGACGGGGATCCTGGGTGTAAAGCCAGAGTCAACGCAACATGTCAACGTCTTTGCTGAGATGGAAAACTGAGAAGTATGTGTTGGTGCCGACAGCTTGCTACTAAGCTGTACTTCTCGATTTTGAGCAAAAAAAGAAAAGCAGACATTAACAGGCATAAGCAGACTCTTTCAATGGCAAATCCGAAAGACAAAGAAGCACTTGAGTCTTGCAGGCTGTGATACCCGATCGACAAACTGCTGCCAATTAGGGCATTAAGAGAAGTCGTTTACTTGGCCTCTTCAGGAAAAGGTGCTAAACTCAAGAAAGAATTCCCTCATACTTTGCTGAAATTTCATCCAAAAACAGCTTTTACCCCACATAAAAAAGAGGGATATTGAAAGGCAAAGCGTGTGTATGTGGGTGTGTGTGAGAGAGAGGGACCTCTGGAGACCCGAGTCACCAGTGGAGACCCTGCCAGGCCGAGGCCCGTTTGAGAAACAGCAGGCCCTCTCCTTCTTTCCCTTTCCTCACTATCTTCCTCTCCTTCCCATGGCCCGGCTGGAGGGAGTGGAGAACCTACAGAGCATTCTTCGCTGCTGAAATAACGTTCCCAAAACTAACAAGGTGTCTCACAAGTGAGCGGCACACAGTATTTAAGGACTTCTCTACACTGGAACATCACAGTGAAATGAGGGACGGCAGCCTTCTGCAGGCCCTCTTCAGCCTGATACATCATGGCCCTTCCGAAGGACAAGAACCACCCCTCCCGTCTTTGCCTCCCCTTCAATTAAATTACCCAGCAAATTCTCTCTCATCAGTTTTCCCAAACTACTTGGAATCAGAGGAAAAACATGTCTGCAGCGAAGGTGGCAGAGTGCACTTTTCAGCGTGGCAGCCGGCGCCCTGTGACTGTGGCATCAGCCTACCCAGCGCTGGGACGTCAGCTTCCACAATGAAACCACACAGGGCTCTGAAGCAGGCACAGCAATGTGCAGCATCCACAATTCCAGCTGGCTAGCGAGAGCAAACGCTGGTAAAAATGGTTTTCCGATCCAAATTCCACAAGTCCTTAAAGTAAAACAAACAAACAAATAAATAAATAAAGGGTGCTTTTTATTAAAGCTCACCTTTTGTTCTTCTTCTTGTCAATAAAATATGCATGTAGAAGCATATATGAATATACATGCTCTCACTTTGTGAATTTGCTCATCTGCTGAGAAATATCGTAGAATTTCTTTATACGCTGTAAACCAGATGCACTTGCCAAATAAACACATTTGCAAGCATGGTTTTATCTGTATCTGTGCAAAAAGTTGAAAAAGGGCTAAAAACTAGAACAAAATATTCATCCACCAAGTGCATGGTCACAGAAGGAATCATACCGATATACGATGACCTCTAATTTGAAAATACGGTTTAGGCGTCAGATGATGTGGCTAAGTTATGTGGCGTGAGCTGCCACTTCATGACTGACCAGACCGGGTCACTGAGTGCTGCACTGTGTGCTGCTTATTGATCTGCCAGAGCTCTTAAAGGCTTTACTCAAAGTAATTGTTTGGAAAAAAACTGAAATAA
The DNA here is from genome assembly GCA_018136845.1 of Heterotis niloticus. Lineage (NCBI taxonomy): Eukaryota > Metazoa > Chordata > Actinopteri > Osteoglossiformes > Osteoglossidae > Heterotis > Heterotis niloticus. The sequence goes on from CM030904.1 coordinate 9,307,016, forward strand.
CGCACTGTTTCTGGTGTGAATCGGACTTTAATTAAAACGTATTTTAAGTCTCCTGGGGTATTTACTTCAGGACCAGGACCAACTACCCTTGCACTGCTCTACTTTTATTTTTTTAGTAATTATTGTGAAATATGTGGTTTCCTTCTTATTTCTTGAAAATTTTACTCATTAATTATGTAAGACATAGACATTTTTTAAAAAGTGGTCATAGTGACAATATTTCAGGAAATAAAACGTAATACAAACAACTGTGGTACTGAGATGCAAGTCCTAACCTGTACAACAGGTTGGTTAAGATTAAGTATACAAGTTTCAGTAAAACAAGACTGCAGCTTCCAAGCTCAGAAAAAATTCTAGGGAAGTTAATGAAATATGCAGATATAAGCCCCAATTTTAAAAATAATAACAAATGCAAGCACAGCTGAGCTTTGGCCTTATCTATAATTTCTTTAAAATGTTTTTGGTTAAGAAATACCCCCAATGTGAAAAAACCATTAACACTATTTCAACAAATCAAACATGCACCAGATATAAGGGACCAAGGGGCTTATTGTTACCTGAGGGGTCTCAAGCAAAAATGATGCAAATGACACTACAGATCAGCATAACTTGCAACAGTTTTTCAGTTATGTGAGTATCAGCAATTTTTATTTTAGTATTAACCCAAACTTGGTACAATTACATTTAGACCAAGATCCTTATCCCTTTCATCTTCAGTTTAAATTATACATGCTGTACATAAACAATTGCTGTTTGTTTGTCGATATGCTTGCAGAAAATGTGCATGGCTGAGAAGACTATACATTTCATCAATGTCATGTTTTAATAATATTGTGCGGCTATGCTGCATGCTGGTAAACTTGCTGCCAGTGTCCTTTGTAAATTTAATACAATCAAGGACAAATTTTGTAGAAGTCAAACCTTGACGTTAGCGAAAGATTTTAAAAGCCACGCGACTGGAAATAAATGGAAATATTTCCTTTTACGGCTTTACAGTCTTCCTGGGGAGGTGCGCAGAGCTACTGGTTAATGCAGCTGTAGCAGGAGGGAGCGTAATGTCTTCAGTCCTCAATGTGATGTGAAATGCGACTAGACAGATGAGGTGATTCCTGTGACAAAGGATGGTTTTTGCTACATTGCTGAAGAGGCCAGTGTTTCCTCATGGCAGTGATCAAACAGTGTCCTCTGCTGGTGACACCCAGCTCATCTGTGTAGTTAATGTGCCCGTTGAGCGAACTTGCATGTGTTGTCAGAACTAAAAAGCTGAAATGGAGATGCTTCCATAATCGAACCTCACGAGGGGTCAACAGTTTGAAAACAATGACTTGGAACCTGGCAGTTTCTCTTTCAAGCCCCCCAGCCCCCCAAGTGCTGTAGTTCTTCTTAAAAAGATCCCACATACTCAGCTTATGTTACTAAATATAACCATGAATTATTGTGAAAGGGGAACACAGAAGTGCTTAAGAAGCACACATCTGAGTTATTTTTAAGCATCCTTTTGTCATACATTTCTTCAAGCAGCTCTTTTTTCCTTACTTCTTCTGTCGCCCAAAGATGAGGAGCGTAGGGTGCAGCTCCGTAACAGAAGAGGCCTGTGGGTAATGTAACTGGGGCAGCAGTGTAGCTCTCCCACTTCAGAGGCTCAGAGGCAGAGACAGCAGAGACCTCGGCCTCCTTGATTATTTTACTTGGGCTGTATGAAATAGCCTGTAACCCCCAGGTCTGCCAGTTTGTAAAGGATCCGATTTCATTCCTGTGGGGAAGAAGTATGTAGAAATTTCAGTGCCCACCCCAGCCCCCAGTGTAGTTCAGATGGAGGTTTACCACTGTTGCCGATATTATGACTTACCTTTGGCAATAATAAATACACAAAATTAATATAAGAATGTTTTGCAAATGAATGAATTAGACGATAATACGACTATGGCCTCTCCATACACTATGGGTTATACTGAGAGGTGCTGAACTTCTGCATTTTGAAGATATTGTAGCAAAATCTCTTTATGGCATCTTTATAGTGGTCCTGTACCATCAGTGGGAATTTATCAAGTAAAATGAATATCAATCTCCACGCATATTTTTTTTAGGCAGCACAAGTCAGGAGCTCTCAATGGTACAGTGAGAAGTGCCCACATGGAACAACAAATGAACCCAGAGTAACTTTCCTTTCACACACACCATTGAGCTTCCAAAGGATTTAATTTAGCCAAGGGCCATATAAATTCAAATGGCGCTGGAGCATTTTAGTGTTTTGAAAATGAAAACCTTCATAAGAAAAGGGTAGGAAAGCTACTCTGCAGGTTACTTCTCCTCAGGCTATTTTCAAATGCAACCAAATTAAACGTACCGATACTAAAAGGCCAAAAGAAGCAAATATTATTAATTAATGTATTATTTAATAGTATTATTTTAATTGATTGTAGCACTAACAACAGTAGCCAGGATCTGATTTTCTCTTTTTCCTGTGAAACAGCCGGTCTCAAGAAAATTCAGGGAAGGCTATAGCGTAATAGATTTGATTTGGTAAATTGTCAAAATTCAATCCCCTACGTGAGGGAAATTCGGGTTTAAGGTTTTGTAATTACACGCAAATAGGCATGAACATTTCGAAAGTGGTGTCGTTGAGCACAATCGGCACTTAAGGCTGAAAGAAAGCATCGAGGCCCCCGGTGCTGCCAGAAGCAGGCATGGAGTCTAGCTATGAAAATAAAAACACGGTAAAATGATCGAAGGCGCTGCAATTACCCACCATTTAAATCGGGGCTCCAGCAATGACATCACTCTGTACGATCAGAAATTCAAGTTAACTACACGCCAGGGTATACAATATTTTCTACATTGACTGTCTGCAGAGGGCCAACAATAACATCTCCCCACTGAAAGGAAATTCTTTCACTTTTAACACTTCTCCCTATTAAAATACACAGCCCTGTTAATCCCGCTCCTGGTAATGAATGCATGTGATACTACATTTGTAGGTTTTCTTATTTTGACAAATTACTCAGCTGTTGCCTTAGTTGCGGAGTAAAGTTTGCCTCCGAAGTTAAATAAAAACGTTTGCCCAAATTATTTTTAAAATGTTTTTTTTTTTTTTTTTTTTTTTTTTCCCCCCCCGCATGCTTTTTAAATTTCTTATGCCGTGGAGGAGTAATAAGATCAGGTTACAGCATCCCAAGTCCCCGAACGCTGGGCGTCGTACGTTTTCGTGACTTGGTAACATGCAAAGCGATGAGGATGGCGAGGCACGGCGAACAGGTAATGAAACAGACAGGGATATTGCTGAGAGCGGCCGTTCGCTAGAACCGACTTTAATTGCGGGCTTTGAAGGCGTTCGAACGTCAAGGCAGCGACTCTGTCTTTAAGTGGAGCTGACAGTGTGTCTGTGAGACACATTACAAGTCAGAGGAAATTGGAGATAAACAGATGAAGAAAAAAAAATTCCTCCCTGCGGGAAGTGGCAGGGCATGGAGGGCAGGAAATAAACTTGTATTTAAGCTGATTACCCGAGCAGAGTCCCCGGCCCTTTTCGGCAGCCTTGCTGCGCACGGCCACTGCCGTTAATTAGAGCTCCGCAAGGCGGATAAAAAGGAGCCTTGTCAGCCTTGCAGGAGTGTTAGTGATGGCTGGATGGATGGGGACGTGCGGGCTCCTAATTGGGACCGTGTGATGTATCGGTGGCCAGCCGGACCGCTGGCGATAATTGCGGTGCGCAGGTGGCCGCGGTGGCAGCTTCGGCGCAGGCCGGCCCGGGCCGGCCTGTCCGATCCTGTCAAGACCCGGGACGCTGAGCAGGACGCTTCCCAGCCCCGCAGCTCATTATCGGACCTTACCGGCCCTGTTGCCTAGCAGCTCCCTCTCGACCCCTGCGCAGGGCTTCCTGCAGCATGCCCACCATGAGCACGAGCGCCTGCGTGGCTTTCTGAACAGCAGCCTTAATCTTAAAAACGAATCGGATTCAACTTTATATTGAGATTAGTCGCGCATCGAATTATTTTATCCGAAACGGATATTATTTTCCTCCGTTGATCGTGCCGCTTACTGTAATGGATCATCTCAGGTTTAGTGTCTTGCTCAAGGGCACCTCCATAGGGCACGGCGCACTCAAACTGGAAAAGTCAAATTCTTAACAATTACACTACCTGCAGTCCTACTTTGTTTTAGGCTAAATGCATTTTTTGGGAAAGACTAAAAAAGAAACTTTAATAAGTACAATAAAATAATAAAATAAGTTCACCTGCACTGTTGTCTCACTGTGGTTTCTTACAGACTTTACACACAAACCAATGACGTCAGTCCCGTAGTTTTCAATTGCGGAGAACAATATTTTGCCTCAAAAAATACCGCCAGGCAGCGGTTCCAAGGTTCGCACAAAGACAGGATCAGTTAAAAGGTGCAGCTGAAGAGTGAGCGTCCCATTCAGAAGGTCTCAAACAAATAAATCCCAGTTCATTCACATTTCGAAGGGCTTGCTGAAATTATGTTTCTCCGAAGCTACTTTAAGCCCACATGTGCTTTTCGACACCCAGCTGCGTATTTTTTCCTTTTTTCCTTGAGTGCCTTTGTAGTGGTTATCACACATTTTTCCTCACTTGCTGTAGGCTTTCAAACAAGTCATAACTGGAAGGCACGCTGCATGCCTTGTACAATCAAGATCTGCCAGATAAGCATTGAGGAACAGCTTGTCGAACACATAGACAGGAGTTGTTAAGATCTCGAGAGCGTTCCTGTAAAATATGTTGCGAACTTTTTTTTCTGTCATGCCTAAGTGTCTGTGCAGGACTGAAGAAGAGAGAACATTTACTTGGGACTTCGTGACATAGCGCCAGGCAGAAAATATCCTCGGTGTAACAAGGAGTTCCTGAGTGAAAAGAGAGGGCAAACAGCCCAAACTTGTCGAAAACTACAACTCAACAGCGGTTTTAACCATTAGTGGTGGACATGTCTTAAGCTCTCAAAGAATGAAAAAAGTGAATTGTGCGTCATGTGTGAAAAGCCACAGATTATCATTGGGAAAAACCACATGGCTTAAATGTGACTTGTGATTTGCACCAGTTTCTTTTTTTTTTACTTTTTAAACTGAATCAGTTCATGAGGATTCCAGACAGAGTGAAAAGGTCCAAGTGAGATGGGTTGTAAGCATTCATTTATGACCTTGCTGAAGAAAGCCTCTTTACCCAAGAAATGCTGAAGGAGAGGATCCTACCGCCACCACCACCTCTAGGCAATCCCCCCATTCTGTGGACATGCCTGCTCATGGAGGACAACAAATGAAATGAAATGCACAGAACAGCTTGTGTTGGACATTATTTCACACTTCTCCTCTTGCCATTACAAAGACAGAAAGAAATAATGGAGTGATTTAATTTATCATACAGTAGGGCTCCAACGTCACAAATCTTATTGTACGTGGTTTACATGTTGGGCACTTGCAGCGCAGAAAGAATGTGTTAAATTAAAACAGTGACACATCTGCGCGACAGACTACAATAAAACCAAAATGAAATTAAACAAATCTGGCATTAATAGAACTTCTTAGCAGATGGTTGATTAAACCACAAAATGAATCCTGCGTATTCGCTTTCTCCGACTAAGAGGATTCAGTTCTGCTAAAACACCCATAAAGGGCAGATGACAAATTATCATTCTCCTGCTTCTGTTGCGACCAAAAAGATTAAGATCAATACAAACCACCATCAAAGATGCCTTGAGCAGTCCAGCATTCGCCTCGGTGTTTTTTTTTTTAGCTTGCAGGATAGCACCATCGACCGCAGGACTGCTGCGAGGGAGAGCAGCCGCAAAGGTTGGCAGCAACGCACACCGCACCAAAATGAAGGCCGATCACTTCGTGCAGATGACCCAAATGTACAGAATTTCTCAGTTTGCGCACTCAGAATATCAGACAAGATAGTCGAGTGTTGCCGAAGCTCAGAGTTGTCCGTGCACCGCATGATCTAAGCCATTGAGGCAGCTGCTACACAGTTTACACACAGCTGCTGGTTACACTTGGACTGTGGGTGCTAGACCTCAGCAACAGTGATGCCTGTAAATAAATGGTTTCGTCACCATTTTAATACATTCCACCTGTCAGCGGAATCATTTTAGCCACAAACTGCTACTCTGACCACTGCCAGCAATCAGTCCAGGCTTTGAAAACCTGCATACTTCCAGCCTTCCCATGCATGGGGTCACTGGTATTCACCAGCTGTCAGTGGAGTCAAGCACCTTCCTAATGACTAACGTGCATCCAGTCAATACGAACTGTAAAGCTTCTGCTTATTTTATTAGCCTTTTCGTTATTAAAAAAAGTTTTGAGTCTGCATTTTACTATTGCGGTTGTGGGTTAACTGTTTCTCTCATGAGTACTGCTGCAAGGGCCCCCTTCTCAAGCCGGAAGCCTTGAACATCTGTTAAAGTCACCATGATGCTACCTGGTTCTTGTGCATTTAATTGTTTTGCTTTAGTGCCTGCTGCACTTTTTAAAGTCCTGCAAGTTTCCTTATTTCCTGCTCTCTTGCCTTCATTTCCAGGACAAGAAGAAAAGCTAAAGATGGCAAGCAGCCACCGGTACCATAATTTCAGCTGATAAATATCAGCATTTGCCAGGTACCTTAATGGAGGTAATGAGAGAGTTGTAAAGTGAATAAGTGTTTCTGGAATGGCATTAGAGTTCAGAGCTTTGGGGGTGTCATTATGTCTAGGAAGGCAGGAGGTGTTAACACTGTGGACCAGAGTACTTTTAGCAGATGAGGGAGAGGGCGTTAAAGGCAGGAGGAAATCTGGGAGTGTGGTTTGCATCCTTTAGGCTCCCTGTGAAGAATGCCAGGAATGTCCCTGCCTTCTCAGCCAATATTTGATTTAGATCAAATGATAGGAGCAGCTTAGCCCCCCACACCCTGCTCCTAAAGCAGCAACCACACTAGCAAATCTTAACCATGCTTAACACCCCCCCCCCCACCAAGTCTCCACCCAACCACCATCCTATACAAATTTGCGTTTGTTTTCATCTGGAAACACTGTGAGGTTAATATTTCATGTGTGTATCTCAACACTGCTTTGTAGTTTTGTCACCACTTTTTTGTTTGTCTGCTGCTGTATCCTTGTGCACGTTCCTTAGTGAACTGCTTACAATGTTTTACCCTTTTATACAGCTGGGTAACTTTTATTGCAGCAATTTAAGGTACAGCACTTAAACAGCAGCAGCAGGTGAGATTTGACCCAGGTTCTATCCATCTGTCTACCTTTGCGTCTGTGTCTATCTGTTTGCCTCTGATCCCCTGCAAGTCCATCTACCCAGACATCAGACCATTATTGTCTTTGACACTTGTATTTATGATTTGTTTTTATCAGCAGAGTCTGGATATGTCAGACATGCTGACCTTGTCATGATCATTTGTTCCGTTGTGTGTTTTGGGGTAAGAAAAACAGATTAAAATGCTTGCTTTAAATGTTTTTCAGCACTAACACAAGCCATGTTTTGGCATCAGCTTCAAATAAATGCATTCGCACAAAAGAAACAGAATGCAGGCTCACTGCTAATAAGTATTAGGAAAAGCAAAAGAAGAAAAGGGTGACAAATTCCGCCCCCCACAGGGCTGACATTACTGGGCTGTTTAATGCTGGCGCTCTGGGGGTCAGAGTGCAGAGTGGTGCCAGTGCAAGTGAACTGGCATAAAAACATGGTGGAAAAGACACAGCTGGGGGAGAGAATGTAAGTATAATTAATCCCTCAAGAATACAGAGGCGAGGGTAGGACTTTTTTCTTTTTTGGGGCATTGAAGAGATGGGGGGTGGGGGTGCTCAGTGGTTCATTCAAGCTTCACCCAGGGCAAATAGGAGTACATGAAGCATGGGTGGTCAATGAGTTTAAAGTTTCATCTGTGCCTGACTGGCTTTCGGGCTTCAGCCACAGAATCCCTCTCATCTTTTCAGTCTCCATCATATCAACAGCACGCCTCCATCTGGGACTTTCAAACAAGTCCCTTCCCGAAACTCAAGAAACACATTAATCACTCTGGCCACGGTCATTTGCCTCTTTGACCACTGTGCTGGATTGCCACGTGACAACAGCGTCACCGATTTTTCCTCTCCATTTGGTTTTATAAGTGTATCCGAATCAACTTCTCTCATTGGGATTTGGTCGCATCTGCAGAAATTTGTGGTTTCTTCAAAAAAATATGTGAGTAGTCCTGAAATTTTCAAGCCAGATCTTTGAAGATCCACAAGCAAAGGGTGGGGAGAGTCTGTCTACTAAAATGCGATGGATTTTATAACATGGACAATCAGTATTGAAAGGCTTCAACATGAAATGTGAAATGGTGACCCTTGACCCATGAAAGTCCCCCTGAGCACCTGGTAACTATGCCCTGTAGTAATTCCTGAACCACTAATAAATTGTGGATGTGAAGCGATAAGGCATACCGGGCCATTAACAGGGTTCCATTGGGGTAACCATGTGACCTGCACTCACACAGAGGGGTGGATGATTTATTAGCCAGAGGGTGGGCTGCCAAAATCACAGTGACAACAAGGGGGACCAGCTGCTCTATGCTGCCAATGGTTCACACATGGAAGTCTTTCAAAATATTAAAATTAATTTATTTTCCCTAGAGGGCAGAATGAGGGACCTTTAGCTGAAATCAGCTGTCTGTTTTTTCTTTTCTCAGTGATATTTCCAGTTTGAATAATAATTTTTCCACAAAGTCTGTGGAAGATTTACTGCTGTACATCTCCGATCATTCATTTGGTGTAGGCATTTTATACAACCTCACTGGTTTTCATGCAGTGTATTGTATTCATTTGAACTAAAAAAGGATAAAATTGGTCAGGACCAGGTTAACAGTACACATATGTCTACCCTGGTTCATATCCAGCCATAAGCAAACTCAGAAAGTGAAGGCTATTAATATCCAGTGGTGATAATTAAGAAAAGGTGGTGAGTATGTGTGTGTGTGTGTGTGTCATGGGACATTTTTAAGATAAACATGCTATGACATCGCTATGAAACAAAAGGTCTTTTTAAACTTGCCCAGTGTTTCTTAAGAAACAGATTTTCGCAAAAAAACAAAAAAAAAATGGTATTTTCTAAGTTCTGCCAAATCCACAAGATGCATACATTGCATAAAATGTTGAGTCACTCTGAAATCCATAGAGACTGAGAAACTGTGTATATGACTACAGGGGTGGCTACATGGTTGTGTGTTTGTGTGTCTGTGTCCTTTATGTGTTGAATGTGCAGACACTAAAGGCAGTGGCTACTGAAATGCTCAGGAAGAAAATATTTATCCAGCACATCCATTCCCCCACCCATATTTTGCTGTTAATGCTCTGAAAAGATTTGATTATGTGACTTCATAGAAAACATCCAGGCCTTGGTTTTATAGCTGTTCTGTACCAGCAACACTGAAATATCTGTTCTTTTGAAAGGAAAAGTTGCTCACCCTCAAAAACCTAGCGCTCCCTTGTTTTTCAGTTTTTATAGCTTTCATTTTTATTCACCTCCAGTAAGATGTGAGCATACAGTATATGCTCTCCCAAAGTTGGTGACCTGCTTACTGGTTTGTTCAGGGTTGAACTGCTGTGAAGCTTATCCACAGCATCACTGGATATATAAATCACTTTCAAATCTTCTTACTGAGATATTTGCTTTAATTAATTTTCTTTTTTCCTGTCTTTCACGCCTTCCCTTGTCCATCAGCTTATACTGTACATATCTGAGCAGTCATTCAGAATTTGAGAAAATGTGTGCAATAAAAGTCCTTCAAAAGTCGACATCTCTCAAAATTGAGTCATAACTTCCTGACAGTCTTGAACTGGTGTGAAAACCCCTCCTACAGCTCCCCCCTCTAGACTACCCTTCCTGAGGCCCCTCAAACACACCCAACCCTGCATTCCACAGGCAGAGCTGCCATCAAGCATTTCGCTACTCAACAATGAAACACAACTCTCAGCTACCCCACTGCCCAGCTTCTTTCCATCTTGGCCCAACGGTGACACAAAGGATCTTAAAGTTGCTGTCTCTTCCTCGGTGACAATGGTGGGCGCAACTTGGGCTTTAAAGCTACTTGTGATGCGCAGTCCTCAGAGAAGTCCAACCCTATCCATTTACATCTTTTTAAAGACCCTTCTTGAAAAAGGGTCAGCCACTCAGCACCTGGTATATAAGAGGGGGTGCGTCAGTATCTGATCTCAGCATTTCTGCTGCTGTCAATCTTTCAGCTAATAAACCTTTAATGAAACCATGTGGTGTTATGTTGATACTGAGATCTGAGCTGAAGGGTGGGCACAGCATTTTTCACATTTTCAAGCACCTTCAGGTTTGCTGTCCTAGAAATGCATAGTTTAAGCATCTGTCATATCGGCAATCATCTGAGAAAAGACGTAACCGCGCAAGGTGCCGGTCTTCTTAACACTACCTCAAAAGAGCTGTCTTTCTGCATCATTGACATGTAAACATGTCACCTCTCTCAGGAGCATCACAGAGACGAGATATAGCTCAGTTACAGGCCTTCCCAACCCCATCTGTTCTACTTCATCAGTGTGTGCCGGTTTAAAGGGGCGGCCACCAGCTGCATGCCTGCGAATGGCGTTGCTTTGGCATGTCAAGCGCATGTGACCACAGCAGATAGAAGAGAAGAGCAAAGTGTGACATGGTACAGCTGACCACCCTCACCTTGATATCTCCTCACATACACTGAGATGAAGCATCTCAACACTGAGTTAAATATCAGCACACTTTCATTTCTATATTTTAATTATACTCACCTTTTTTCCAACCAGTTATAACCTGCCTTTTTGTGGCATTGTTGATGCTTGTCGATATATTACACTGGCCAGCCAAAAAAGAAGTCACCACCTGGAATGAACTTAGTGTTATGATCTGGGGTTGCTTCAGTTGGTCAGGTCTAGGTTCAGCAACGTTATGTGTCCAAAAAATGAGGTCAGCTGACTACCCGAATATACTGAATGACCAGGTTTTTCCATCAATGTATTTTTTCTTCCAAGATGGCACAGGCATATTCCAAGATGACAATGACAGGATTCATCGGGCTGAAATTGTGAAAGAGTGGTTCAGGGAGCACAAGACATCATTTTCACGCATGGATTAGCCACCACAGAGTCCAGACCTTAACCCCATTGAGAATCTTTGGGATGTGCTGGAGAAGACTTTACGCTGCGGTCCGACTCTTCCATCATCAACCCAAGATCTTGGTGAAAAATTAATGTAACTCTGAGCAGAAATAAATGTTGTGACATACGCTTATCAAAATGATGCCATGGTGAATGCGTGATGTAATCAAAGCTAAAGGTGTGTGACTTTTTTTTGGCCGGGCAGTGTATTTTGGAATAGGAACACTTCATGGTGCCTGTAAATTTAGTTTGCTTAAAGTTCCTTTTTTTAAGTATAGCAATTCACTGGTTCATTATACATTTACATTAAATTTTGCAAAGTGGCTTTTAAAACTGCAATCATTTCAATCTTATAAGCTTTGAATTTAATTTAAATACATTTACATACATTTGAAGAATTAATAATAATGTTAAAAGTTCAGGTTCAGGATCATTTTCTTGAATTATGACTACCATCTCAATCTACCCCAGAGCAACAATCTTTTCTTGCTTTCATGACAGGCAACTTTTGAATATTTTTGCTATATTTTAAAAAGACAAATAATCCAGTCACTCTACTAAGTCATGGTGGCTCATCTGTAAAACCAATAGAGAATGTGAAACACCATAAAGACACAAGGTTGTTGTGGGCAGTTTATTTAAAAAATGGCTTTCAAGCTGGATACCTCGATATTGCAAACAGTTTATTGGCATGTGGTATTGCAGACAGGGAGTTATCAGTTGAATCGAACTCGGCGGATGGAGCCAACAGTGCTGGCCTGTGCCCCCCAGTCGGAGAAGTTGTTGTAGTCCCTTTTCTCCAGCACATAGTGGGGTCCTCTGTAGTTGGGCTCCTGGTACACCACCCAGCTGCAGACCCAGCACACAGCAGTGAAGAAAAGAGCAATGCAAGACGCCATCATTCTAGAAACTGCACATCGTGTTTGAGGACAAACAGGATGGCGGTGCGGTAACACGCAGCGGCTTCTCCTGGTTGAACCTTGCTTACCTGACTATTTCATCTAAAGGTACTCACACCATTCGACCCACTTATAAAGCAGGACATCTTACTGCACCAAGGGTACAACAGCGCGAGAGGAGCACAAGAACCAAACTAGCAACTTTATGCTATAAACCCATATCCTTAACCACTGCACTCCTGGCTGAGAATTACAGATATAGTTTAAATTTGACTGAAAATGAAAATATGAAAGCCGCATTCTGTGTTTGGATCACAAGTGTTTCTTTGATTTGGAATTCAGGTTAGATGGAATATTATGTGGCTTTCTGTACTGAGAGGTCAGGCAGCATCTGACAGAGTCAGTAGTGGAGACTGAGAAGTTGGTGGAGGAAATGAAAGTGAAAATACTCACACCCCGCCCAAGATGCGGATGGATGCAGCCCTATTCATGCTGAAGCGGCTCATCAGGTTGGGAATGTCATCCTGGAGCTCGGCCTTCTTCCCAGAGAACCCAGCCCTCTCAAACATCTGGGCTCTGGGAGTGGAGTTGTCCTGGAGACAATGGGAGACAGAGGAATCACTAAATGGAGACCCAAGGAAGAATAGAGGGATACAGAGAGATGCAAAAAGACATACAGAGGTTAAGTAACAAAGGAAAACGTAGGGAGGTGCTCAGGAGATGGTGTCACTAATGTTTCTATTTATGTGTCTTAAATACCGACTCTAAACCTGCATTCACTCAACCACCCTGTTCAAAGGTTATTTCTCAGGATCTATTGTCAGAAGTCAGATTTTAAGAGTAAAAATCTATTGATAATGTCACAGTGTTAAGTTACAGCACTGCATTGTAAGCTGATGTGCCACCTAAGGACAGCATTTCTTATTGGTGAAGGTGTTCTGTGAGTGTACAGGTAGTGTGTGGTGGTGCGTGTGATGTTCAGTGTGTGTACAGTGCATGTGCAGTCACCTGTTTGATTGAGCGTACGGAGGAGACACGGTCAACTTGAGCACACCACTTGTCGCAGGAGTTGTATTCCCCCCGGTCAGCCATGTCCCACAGGTACTGGCGTCCACGGAAGTTCTCATTCTCGTACCCTACCCACCTGTGTGAGATGGAGAGGCACAGGTGCACAAGGCCTTGTCCTTATTTAGAACAAAGTGCACAGTGGCTTTAAAATCCATTGCTTAATTTTCCGATAAGATGTACTGAAAATAATATTGATGTAACAAAGGATGCATAGTATTTTCATAAAAGTTATTAATATGTCAGCACAAGACATGATTGGAGGATTCCCAAAGGCTTCGTGAAAACTAAAGTGAGCTTTAAACAGAATGTAAACAGCAGATAGAAAAATCTTCACAACCTCTATGGAGGGGGAAAAAAAACCTCATTCAGTTATTTTATTATTAGCATCACCCACAAGGGTTTGTTATGATTAATCTTTTACATGATTGCCATCGGCATGATTTAACATCATTAACCTAAATTTTGCAGAGGAGAAAATGGCTCTCTACACAGACTGTAACCTGGAGCATTCCTGCAGCCGTCTGAATTAATGTTGAATTAATGTTGATTAATAAATAAAAAAATGAAATGATGCTGCTTAATCATAAAATTGCAATAAGCGCCCAGCCTGGTAATGAACTCTGTTTAGCCAGGCCTTCGTCTCACTGCTCCTGCTTTTTGAGATTTACATTTATAATGCGGTCAGATTCGCCTGCAGCATCAGCGAGAGCAGAAAGCGTCATTATACAGCATCACTGGAACGGAACCGAAGGATAATATTTGTCTCAAATGGATAAATGAGGCCTTTAAGGAAAGGGGAATGAAGGGTGGAGGGGAGCAAAAGCAGGGCAGCCAGCAGAGTCCTGGCGGCTGAAGTACGTACGCTCCGCTCTCCACCTGCACTGAGTTGCATCTCTCTGGAAAGTTCTTCTCACTCAGCTTCTGGCAGTCAGAACTCAGGTCCAGCCGTCGGCCAGCAAAGTTCCTCTGCTCAAAGAGGGTCACCTGAGGATCACGCAGAAACACACACAGCGATGGATCTTGTGTAGGCAGCTCTCATCCACTGCCCTGCATTGCCAGTATGCTCATACTCGTCCACTCATATACTACATGTGAAGTAATTTTGTAATTTGTAATTTGTTTGAAAAAAGTATTTTCAGTAATTCTATTCACAAATAGCATTTGTGCAAATTGCTCATGAGCAGATTTTTACGTGACCAAACAAAAGGACAACGGCAGCATATATTGCTGGCCCTCACCCTGCCGGTGGACCCGTAGAAAGCACGTTGGAGCACAGACCCCAGCTTGCTGTGGGCAGAAACACACACATATACACACATATTAGTGCCATCGGTGCAAGGACTGGGGGACCTACTGCATGCGTTCAACGCATTCTTCTACAGTCAGCACGTAGTCCTTTCAGCTAACTGAGCAGGGCAAGCTTTATTTCATTTTATAATATCAACATTTAGGACTTAGCCTCTATGTTCTCCTTAAGGGGTGCTAATCTTACATGTGTATAATAAAAGCAGTTGCATGAGTGAATTAGTTTTACAAAGCATCTGGTTTTGAGGTGTACTGGAACGAGGATTTAGGGGCAATTTCCATTTACGGTATTCACTTCATGCCTTAAATGGAGCTCCAGGCAGTGTTACAGTGGTGCTGGCCTCGTGTGTCACCTGCTGTAAATGCCTGTGTAATTCAGCGTCACCCCAAATGTAATTTTTTTCTCATTTTATAAGAACATACTTGGCATGCATCTCTCAAAATGTGTATCAGTTTGTTGACCGTGTGTGTCCTCTGTGCCTCAGAGGTGTGTTTCCTTGCGGGGAGACGGCGGCCATGGCCCCCTCCAGCATGCCCACCTCAAGTGACCTTCGTCTCCTGTCCTCCGCACAGCACTCTGGACGTACCTGGTTTGGAGGGTTAGTCCTGGGACCTTAGTAAAGATGTTCATGTCAGCTGTGCGAGGCCCAGAAAAAGGCCTTTAAATACTGCAGGTGAGGTCAATGGAGTGCAATGCTAGAATGTGCAGAGTCCTTCTGCCACTCTCTCCAGGCCCTGGCTACATTGATATGCTAAACACAGGTTGCAACCTGCACTGTACTTCCACCCCCCATATTGGGCCTCGACCAATTCATCAGCTCACACAAATGTGGATTGCAGCGCAAACATTTTTTCCCCAACAATTCAGCGCTTTCCAAACAGGTTCAAACAATGCATCCCACCTCTCAATGGGGGCCACGGTACCGTTCAAGGCAGGAACGCCTCTGAAACCCCTCAGCTTTTAAAAGGGTAGCATCACAACAGGAAGCAAACAATGGAGCTTCCATCAATAGACACGTACAACTTTCTGATACACTCCATACTATCAACAGTGATTTTTATTCCTCTTTAACAAGAGACCTTCGCAATACATTCTTCTCAGCACTGCTGACCAGGTTAGTTGCCCTCATATCTGTGCAGTTCAGAGTTTTTGCAGTAACAGTTTTGAATTTTATGTCACAGTAATAGAAACATAAAAGATCTTAATAAATGTTTAAAATTCTTAAACAGATTTTTTTCTGTACAAGAAAAACGACTAAATAAGCCACTTGTCATTAGTCATGAAAAATACAAACTGTTATTACCGTGGTGGTTAAAGGATCAAGAAACTGAATCTCATGCACATAGACAATTTTTATTTTGTGGTGTAAACTGACTATGCAGCAGCAGAATATTAAAAAATAATAAATATAAAACAACATTTTTTGGTCAGCAACGATAAAAGTGTTGCGAGTGTGATTTTATTAGTCAATAATATAGTTTATGTTCTGAAGCTGTTTTTCAGATTTCCCAGTTCTAGTCAATACCTGGGACAGCAGACAACAGACTGTGTTTGTTCAGCAAATAAACAAGGAAGTTTTAGGCAAGTATTGTTTTGATTATGTTTTTGACATATTCCGTGATTATAGTACCAAAAGTTTATTGCTTTTGAATCGGTCTATTTAAACTCAAACGTTCAGTGCCCAGCCAGGGCCGATCTGCGCCTTGCCATTAATCGCTTGCTGCAAGCCCCATTGCCTTTGTCCCACCAAACACATGTGCATCAATCTCGCCAAAACTAGCTTTGCTTACAGAGGGAATCCTGTGTTTCTAAGAGATCTGTTTGCCTTAGCAAATTGTGCTCACACTCCATTGAGCCCGAATGTGGAGTCACGCGACCCCTGGACAGGACACAGACTGCTGGATGTTTCTGTGCTGCTTCACTAACAGCAACGTGCTTGTTGTGGAGCCACACGGGAGTGTCCTGAGAAGGTAAACCAGGTCCAGGGTGTGAAGGTGAAGACACGTGCAACGTATTTCTGTAGCTGCAGTTTCCAGTCAAGACAAATGCGGCCTGAGTAACAGGTACGAATGAACGGGGTAAACGCATCGGTTGCTTCATCAAGACGTCATCTATAGTTTGCAGTATTACATTACACAAAAATATACTTACCTGTGTTTTAAAATTACTTAGTCATTGACATCACTGTTAGCTCATCCACTTAAAATAAATCTAGGCTGTTTTTTACAAGACTGAGGTCGCTGAACTAAATTATGCTTCTAAAAAGTTTCATTAGGCTTTAAATTTTTACCTTTCTATAAAATGAGACAGGTACTATGCCATGTGTTTAAGTTTTTGCTGTTTTTCTTCAACTCTTCTATCTGATTGTTTACACTACTTGCTACCATACGGCTGAAACCTATTGTGATTTTTGCCTTTGTGCCGCACAGCCTTTGGTATGAGGGACGGCATATCGGTGCAGGATATAACATCGCCGATGTTTCTAGACTGTTCTGGTGATAACGTGATAGCTATTATTTTTAGTTTTTTTGGTGCTTGCAAATTTCCTTTAAGATCCACCTGGGCCCAAGCATTTCTGGTTATGAATATGAACAACAAATTGGGGGAAATGTTCTGATAAACAGGGATTTTAAGAATGTTTCATAGTTTAAATTGAATTGAAATATTTTTTGGACTATATCTGAAAAACAAACTGTGTTTAGAACAGTAAACATGTTTGTAGCTGAGCAAGGTGCAATCTGTGTATAGGAGAGAGACGGAAGAGCGAGGAAGAGGACGCGAGCACCCCGGGATACAATGCTGACAATGCTGCCGCGCTGCGTGCTCATGCTGTGTCATGTGCTTGTGCTGGTGCTGTGTCTGTCTGCGGCTGAGGACTTCGACTGGACAAAGAACGACCGCAGCTCCTTCTATTATGGCTCTTTTCCAACTGGTATGGTGCCTGCGTGTGGCCTGCAGGCTACTCCCAACGTGACACTGGGTGCCGCTGAAAATGGCAGTGCCCAATGCCAGATAGTCACACCTAAGTCACCCATTTATAACAATTCTGTTTTCTTCAAATTCTCTTTGTGTTTCCTGCAAGGGGCTGGTTGTGGTGGCAGCTGTAGACCTGAGTTTAGGTGAACAGAAGTTAAAATAGAGCTGCAGCTTTGAGAAACATAAGCAGTGACAATCTTGTAGCAGACGCTGGGGTGGCGATGGAGCTGGCTGAGACATTAAAAGCCACTTTGAGATCATGCCATCTTCACAGACTGCGTTAAAAGCACTGCAGCACTGTGACAAATCAGAATTATGATGAATATGGTCTACAGCTTGTTCTGTCCTAGTTCTTGAACATCCACTGGTCATGGAACATGTCCCTAATTCTTTCTGCTTCCCATCACCTTACAATCTTTACAAGGATTTTCGTGGGGAGCCGGCAGTTCAGCCTATCAAACAGAAGGGGCCTGGGACAGAGATGGCAAAGGAATGAGCATCTGGGATGTGTTTTCCCACAAAAAGGGAAAAATATCCTTCAATGACACCGGAGACTCCTCTTGCGACGGCTACTACAAAGCCAAGGTAAGTGCAGTAATGGTGCTTAAATGCTTTGAGGATAATTAAGCTGCATGTGTTCAGTGAGTAAAACAAAAAAAAAGTACACATGGCAGTAACAAGTGTTCCAATAAAAGGGGGTTTTGCGCCATTCCCAAATGCATCTCCACTGAATGCTGCACCCACATTAAAGACATTGCGGGCATAAAAGACACATGAAAGAGTACACATTCATACCATACACAGCTGCAGCACCCATCCCCTTCGCCATGCTAACGCCCTCTGTGTTCATTCGACTTCCCATCTCCCTGCTCAGGAAGACATTGCCTTAATGAAAGACCTGAAACTGAACCACTATCGCTTCTCCATCTCCTGGCCCAGGGTAATACCCACAGGAATTAAATGTAAGAAATGATGATTATTTTCTCAAGAGAATAATTCTCCTATTGACCGGAATGTAACGGGTGCTTAAGTAACTTTACTGTTTCTGCAGCGGACCACATCAACGAGAAAGGAATAAAATACTATGACAGCCTGATAGATATCCTTCTTGAGAACAAGATCACCCCCATTGTTACCCTGTATCACTGGGATTTGCCACAGGTAATCTATTTTGTATATGTCATTCAGCTCACAATGAAACATTTTCTTTAAACCGTTTAGGCGTTGCTGCAGCTTAATTTTCTTTATCACTGAAAAACTGTGATTCTTCTTCATCTCGCGTGTGCATAGGTGTTGCAGGAGAAATACAGTGGATGGCAGAACATCAGCATGGTCAACTACTTCAACGACTATGCTAACCTGTGCTTTGAAAGATTCGGAAACCGGGTGAAATACTGGGTCACTTTCAACAATCCATGGGTGCGTCACCTGGATGTCCTATGTGCTCAAACACAGCCTTCTTATAAGACAGATGTTTCTGAGCTGGTGGCTCTCAACATGTGTGATGTTCATTTTGCTGCAGTCCATTGCTGTGGAGGGCTATGAGACGGGGGAGCACGCCCCAGGGTTGAGGATGAAAGGCACTGGAGCCTACAGGGCCACCCACAACATAATCAAGGTGAGACATGCACTGTGACAGGTGGCTGGAGCACGAACCGTCCGTCACAATGCATGGAAAAATAAAGTAAAGCGACGGTAGTATTTTTACTGTTTTTGATTAAATCATTTAAAAATTGTATATTGTACACAAACATTTATATTTAAAATGAATGTAAATGTTATGCATAAATTAAAAAGTGTAAAATGTATTCTGTTTATTATATTTTAGCCTTCCTAAAAAATCAAGAATGTGGGAAGTGGCCTTTTCCTCAGTAATTGGTCACTATTGTTTTCTGACATTAAACACAAATGAAATTTAGATTTGCTTTATTTTATTTCACAGTAATGACTCCATACTGTTTAATCTTCTGTTTAAGACAGTAGTTTCTTTCAGTGATGTTTTCATGGTGAGGCTGGTATTAAGGAGCAGTTCTGTGTTGTTTACTGCTCTGTGCACATGCGTTTCCCTATTATAAGTACATTTAACATTTACATTTATATCTGCATTTATCATTCATATTTTACTTTGCATTTCAATTTAAGACTTTCAATTTAAAAAAGAACATAAAAAAACCCAGAAAAATGCCAAAAATATATGTCACTTATATACAACACAGGGCATTTTATAAGATTCCAGTGCAGTGAATGGTATCACCAGCAAACTTTCTGTTTTGTATCCTCTTGATCCCAGGCCCATGCTAAGGTCTGGCACACATATGACACTCAGTGGCGAAGCAAACAGAAAGGTAATACAAACCCTCACTGCAACACTGCAATGTTGACCGAAATGCTGGAACCCATCTTGACTATGATCACTGAGTTTAGGCAGATCATGACTCCGCTCTCAAACGCCGGACTGTGCCAGTGGACATCAGCTCAGCTGCACCCCTGCTGCTGGATCCCTTGACTAATGTGTGAGCCTTGCAGGCCTCATTGGAATTTCCCTGTCTGGCGAATGGGGAGAACCAGTGGACCTCACTAACCAGAAGGATATTGAAGCTGCTGAAAGATACGTCCAGTTCTATTTGGGCTGGTTTGCTACCCCCCTGTTTCATGGCGACTACCCTCAAGTGATGAAGGACTACATAGGCAAGTTCAGCAACATCCTTGCTAACCTGAGACCTGAGCAGCTCCTGTCGAACACGCTGAATGTGTGTTAGTGCAGGTTGACTGCAGTACAGTGGGTCTCAGCGTGCTGTTTGTGTCTCGTCTGTGTCCAGGGAGAAAGAGCGCTCAGCATGGTCTGGGGAGCTCACGGCTGCCCACCTTCTCACCACAGGAGAAGAGCTACATCAAGGGCACTTGCGACTTTTTAGGCATAGGCCACTTCACCACCCGCTACATCACACAGAAGAACTTTCCGGCAAACCTTGGCAACAGCTACTTCACCGACCGTGACCTGGCAGAGCTGGTGGACCCCCGCTGGCCTGACCCTGGTTCGGAGTGGCTCTACTCTGTACCCTGGGGGTTCCGTCGCCTGCTCAACTTTGTCAAGGTCTGTCGCACCTGAGAGATGTTTCATTTACAGTGTTACTTTAATTTCTCTTTTTGGCCATCATGCATATCTGTCTGCAGCTGGCCTGTGTTTCCTCACACACAAACATCACCACAGAGCCATACAGTTTCCCAGCACAACAGCAAACCTCACCTCTCTTCTAGACTCAGTACGGGAACCCTATGATCTACATCACAGAGAACGGTGTGTCTGAGAAGATGATGTGCACGGAGCTTTGCGATGACTGGAGAATACAGTACTACAAAGATTATGTCAATGAGATGCTGAAAGGTGAGCCGCGTCGCACGTGGGCTGGTCCACCACATTGGGCAAAGCTTCCTACAGCATTTTGACTTTGCTCCTTAGCCCCCACTGCTCATGTGTGGTAGCATAAAATAATTGCAATGCAATATTTTGCATGAATGTGGGGAAAAAAGCTGCTTCCTGTGCTTTAATACTGTTGGGTGTCTCCAACTACTCAGTATTGCCCTTCTCTTGCTTTCCTCTTCAACATGCAGCCATTAAGGACGGAGTGAATATAAAGGGTTACACAGCTTGGTCACTACTGGACAAGTTTGAGTGGGATGAGGGCTACTCCGAAAGGTTCGGCCTTTACTACGTGGACTTCCGGAACAAGAACAAGCCACGGTACCCCAAGGCCTCGGTCTACTACTACAAGCGCATCATTAGCTCCAATGGATTCCCCAATCAGAGAGAGGTGAATTTCCAAGATGGAAGAGCAAGACTCATTCCTTCATTTCTTTAAGAAGGAAGCCACATTCTTATCCAGCCACTCCGCTTCAGCTACTCTATAAGAAGCATGAAACATAAAACAAAGTGTGAAAAATATAAAAAATGTAGACTTTACAGTCACATAAACAAAAGTATGAAGGAAAGAGGTGGAATTCACATTTTATAAATATTTACAGATTAGAGAATATTATTCAGTAATCTAGTAAATTATTAATGGCTATCTTTAATTTTAACTGAGTTGCTGTTTATGTTATGTTACGTTATGTAAAGGTGGAGAGCTGGAAGCGGAAAGCCATGGAGACCTGCTCCTCCAGCAACCAGCTGCTGGCCGCAGGTCAGTACACATCAAGTCAGGCCTTCCTGCTTTTCCATTCCTTCATACAGGAGCAAAACTAGCTGGGGCAAACAAAAAAATATTCTGCCTCTCAATTTAGCAAAATTACCTTATTATGGACAAGCATGGTCTCCTGAGGCAAACTGAAATATACCCGCATTTTAAAGTTATACAGAGGAAGCTACCAGAGTTTACAAAACATGGGGGTCTGTAAAGCAGTAAACAAAGACAGTTTTAAGGAGCTGCTTTCTGGATGGTTAAGATTCTCGGTGAGACGTCTTATCAAACACAGGGTGCTCATAGCTAACTTTTGGAATACTTGCAGCCACCCAGTGCACTCGTATCTTGACACTGAGCATAGCCTGCTGGAGAACCTAAAAGCTAGCAGGTTAGTTTACCTCTATCTCTAACAGGATTTTTCTTTGTTTGCCCCTCCAGCTAGAAGAAAATCCCAGGAAAATAAGGAAAATGCAGAAAAGCCAAAGGTTTGGCCTGTACATGATGAAGTTTAGGTACTAGGGTCTAAAGACAATAGATGACTTCTTACTAGATTGGCAAGTTCTCACAAAAAAGCATGCATTCAAATACAAATAAATAACGCATGGCTCAGCATTACTTTGTCTGCACTGAAATCTGACCAAAGAAGCTAACAACAGAGATGGATTAGCAGCCTCCAGAGTGTAATTGTGCAAAAATCCTGATAAAAACTTGGCTATGGCAGTGATTTATGAAGTGTCAACAAAACAATGTTGCTGCCAGTCGAATGCTCTGGTATGTGTTGTTCTAGTGTTTGCTGTGGTTTCTCTGACTGTCCACTGGGAACTTCCTCTCATCGCTTCACCCCACAAGGTGGTGAGATAAGTTCTCTGCTCTTAACACTGAACTCTCTGAGGGCTCCCTGATCACTCATTTCTGCTCAAAAGGCCTAAAATCCAATTCCAAGTTCCAAACCTGGCAAAATCTGTACTCCATCTCATGCCATGTATTACTAAGGCTCTTTTACTCAAAACATGCTCCTCACCAATGCAGTTAAACACACACTCAATGCAGGCCTGGGAGCGTATTAGCCTCTGTTTCTGTTTCAAGGACAGTTTATATATATATATATATATGTGTGTGTGTGTGTGTGTGTGTGTGTGTGTGTGTGTGTATGTGTGTGTGTATAAAATTTTACCCCATTCTCTCACCAGTCTTGCATTTCACCTTATGCTAGGGCAGAACAGCCATGCTATTTCCCCCAAAAAGCCATCCACCCCACCTCTTGCTCTTGGTCTGCACTGAACATGTAACCCCCTGTGCAACTGTACAGCTAATGATGGTTTCCAATGGCAGGCAAACCATCTGATTGAAGCTAATACCTTCCAGCTCACACACTGCTGCTGAAGTCTTGTTCAGCTGTAGTGCTGACTGGCCACTGAATGAAGTGTGGCTCGATAATTTATTATCATTTTCCAGTAAAATATCAGGCAAACAAAAGCTGTTTTCACTGAGCACTGAACAGAAGAGAGAGATCCGTAAGGTGGGGGTAAAAAATTTATGTAACATGAATGTGAGTGACATAAAGAAGCAAGACTGTACAAATAGGGCCAGTTTTTGGGCGAATTCTGTGAATGGACTGCACATCAAGCATCACAAGCATATGGAGATTAAAGTGCGTTTTTCTCTGCGGGGGTGAAAAAAGGACCTTGTCTAACTCACCAAATGCTTTGCAATGCAACACATCTAATCAGAAGCCCCCACCACTACTGGGCAAAATGGCTTTGCCAACCTTAGAAGGCAGTGCAGTCCCCAAAGGGTTAATGTGGCTCCAATCATGTTTTCTTTTTAATAGAGGAACAGCGGACTACTGCTGCCAATATTCTAAGGCTTATTCATGGTAAGCACAGACACACGCTTGCTAGAAAAATAGGATTTTTAAAATGTATTAACCCTTTGAGGGCTGGGCATAACTTTTATCTCTGGGTATAAATACCCAGGTGAAGAAATTCATATGCAGCAGGCCCCAAAGGAGCACTGAGACCCCACGCCTCAATGTGTATTAAACATAGAAAGGGTGATTTGGCTCAGGTACACTGGAGAAGCAGGGGTCTGTCTAAGGTCTCTGTCTGTGTATTTCAGACCCCCTGACCAGCCACATGGAGATGGTGACAGAGATTGTCGTCCCCACTGTCTGCACCTTGTGTATCCTCCTCAGTGCAGTGTTCCTGATGTTCCTACTGCGCAGGCGCAACTAGCTGCAGATTCTGTTCACACAGGCAGGTGCTAAAGGATGACAAACAGACACACACACACATACACACACGCATACATTAAACACACACAAGTGTATGAAGCAGTACCAGCAAAAGTATCTCATTTTTGAAAAGATGGCACTTGCTGGTTTATTGTCAGACAACCTGAGACATTCTTCACATGTCCCTGAGCATTGTGCTTTTACATTTTATAACTAACAGCCAACATTACAGCTGTACAGATTTTCACATAGATAAATTCAGGTTTGATGCTTGGAGAATAGAATTAAGATGCTGTTTAATATATACCTGGTTTTAGCTGAGATACTTGAATGAAGAAGCTATTTTTTTAACACTGATACTTGTTTTCAAACCAACATCTATGAATAATAATGACCTAAAAAGAGCTGCACTTTTGTAATGACACATTTCATTTCAGTGAGGGAACAATTGTAGTGACTTGAATGGACGCAACGTGAGCAGCTTTTAACTACATGTAAAACATGTTCATGAACAACATTATAAGAATATTTACCAATAAATATGTTGTGAAAATTGACCTGTATAATTTCATGAAAAGACAAAAAAATCTGGACTGAGAAGTTTGCTTCCTCTTGATTGTATCCCCTCAAACCTCACAAAACCACTAACAATTTCTCAGAGTCCTTGGAGTCCGCAAGACAACTGGAGTGAATGAGTCAGTATAATATGAGATCGCAGCTCACGCTGTGGAAGTGCGGTCTCAGCTGTGCGACCGTCAACACAGAGACAGCATGCGACACTCCCTAGACTTTGTGCAAACCGCAAACCCATAATCTTACAATTCACACCAGTGGTATTATGAGTGAGATTGTTTCCTGAGAATTATTGGATATGAAAGGAGAATGCATTTGTTGGGTGATGAGCAGGTGTGGTACAGCAGTAGGGTTACTTTCACTGTCAAGTTCCCCACTAGCTGCTCTAACCTTATCAGAGTAAAGACAACCAGCTGGCAACTGAGACCATCAATGGGGACCTTTGCACCGCTGGTCTGAGAAACTGCGGCAGAAATGCAAAATGTTTAGGCCTGCTGCCTTATGGTCTTAAATTTCTTGCTTCAAACCATCCTCAGGCTGTTTTAACTGTGACCAAAGTGCTTACCTTTTATGATGTCAATAAAGATACTCTGTTGTTTAAATTGGAAAGTAAAGGATAAGATAGGATGGGATCAGGTGAGAGGGGATACATCTTCATTAATCCCTGCAAAGAAATTCACACGTTCAGAAGCTTGAACACAGTTCAGATAACAGCTGGTACACAACAGAAGGTGCAAAGTAAAAACCAATAAATAAATAACAGACAACTGTAAAACAGTTTTTGAAAATCAAAAGCAAAAGTTTCTTATTTAACACTAAAATTCACCGTGGACAAAAGAGTTCGCTGAATGAGGGTTTATAATAATGTGCGCCAGTAACCGTAAGAGTTAATAAATAACTCGGGATATCGGGTGCTCCGGGTAAAAATTGTCTCCAGCAGAGGGAGACATTTCCCGCCCTAAAAATCGCGGAACCAAAAAAATATTTAAGTTTTCATCTTCAAAATGCTAGTAAGCGCCAATGTAAGTATGATCAATTATGTCACTCCGTAAATAATTTAATTTTTCTACAAGTAGAAAGAAAATACCAAAAGATCAGTAAGAGAAAAGCCAAACAGCATAAAATGGCTTGAAATAAACGAGACTGAGAAAAATAATGTAGGTAATAAGAGTCCAGCAGGGGGAGACATTCCGATACTGGTAGTAAAAGCCAAAAAGTAAAAGAATATTTTGCTAATTTCATCTACAACATTCTGGTAGAGTTATATTTTTTTATTTTATTAAATGTGGGTTATAGTGGTATTAAGCAGCTGAATGAGTCACGAGTTAAGTAAAAAGCTATGTATTCGGGGCATGAGAACGATTTAAGCAGCAGTATATTTACTCGTTACCTCCAGCAGAGGGCGTGCAATTATTCATGACCATTCAGAAGCTTGAACACAGTTCACGATCGTTCACGATCGTTCTCCGTCGGGTGCATACACTCACATATGTACAGTACATATGTACAGACACATATACTATATATTTTCGCCTTAAAGCATATAAATACATTATTTAATTACTTAACTATATTGTTGTTGTTATTATTATTATTAAGTAGTAGTAGTAGCGTAGTGTTCACCTGTTGATCCAGGTCGTTGTTTATTGGACAGTCCTTTTCTTAATATTGTTGTTAAACTGCTGTCTTGCAACACAAGTGAACATTTTTAATACCAATAAAGCACAAAAAGAATTGCAACTGATTCAGCGGGAGGAGTTGCGCTCAACAGCGCTAAAATGCGCACAAAAAGTGCATTTGCTGAAGGACCTTATAGCGGGACTGTTTCTCCATAAAGAAATGCAGTGAAGATGAACCAAGCGTCGCTATATTTCCATCTTCTTGTGCCAAATACTGAAATACAAAACCACAAAGTTATTCGGAAACATTTTCAATTTAGTTAAATGTTACACTCAATCACTTCATTTTTACATGGAAAATGTTTATTTTATAGAGCGGCAAATGGATCACCAGTCCATTGCAGGTCACAGACACACGAACACACAGGGAAAATGTGAAGTCCACACAGTCTGACCCGAACTCAAACCCATACCCTGCAACACCAGAAAACAAAACATAAAACCGCTTTTTTTCATAACTGTACATTTTAAAGTACTATATCCTTCTGTTGATTTAACAAAATACCTGACAAACAAAACATAGCCAGGAATCACAAGTCCACAAAATGTATTAAAATTAGGTTTTTGCACACACAAGGTGTTTATGTACGCACTTTCTACGTTTTAACTTATTTACTGCGTATTATGTGCACATTGAGTATTTTATCACGGTGATGTTAAACAGTTTAGATTTAGAGAACATTTAAAATTGCATACAACTATGTTATTCGATAAACTACAACACCAGATCAGTTAATTCAGCGGAAGATGAACTGTAGCTGACCTTTAAGATTTAGTCGTTTTAAAAGAAAGCAATAAAGTTGACAACACAAATATTCTGACAGTCCTACACAACTGTGTGATGTAAATTTATAATTGAACCACCGAATATACGCAAGTCTGTGATCCGGGGTTTTCACCGGTTTACAGCTCCACCCTCTTACGTCACCGGGTCATCGCGAACCTAAAACTTGTTAAAATAAGTAAACTTTTTTTACATTTTTCATTATGATTATACTTTAGCTGCAATTTACGTGCAAACAGAGTAATATTAATTTAAAATTTCCGGAAAAAAACATAAAAAGAAAAAAGTAGTCCCGTCAGAACTTTACGCCTGCGTAGTGCAAAAGATGATAAAATAGTTCCACTTCTAATGGCTGTTTTTTTAAACAGTACATCTGTATAGTTTTCTCTGTGGCCACGAAAGATGATACAAAACATTTTAACTGTCATTTCTTATTCTATTTTAGGTTTTGAGGGTAATTTTTGGACTAACAGTGGACCACGGAAGTGAGGGGTCCTCGGATGTATAAACTGTGTAAGGTGCGCTCTGATCTTCCTTTTCTCGCGTGGCCGCCACAGACGGAGGAGCGTGCTTCCCGGCGAGCCGACGAAAAATTTAAAGAAAATGGTCAGAAATGCTTTTTTTAAAATGTTGAATTCATGTCGTTATTATTTTATTTTTGTGTCGTAACTTTTTTACACATGTAGCGTCTGATGTAGTTAGTATCACTGTATTTTTGCCTTAATCATTTTCGACATTAGGGAGGCCATTTTGAAAGCGTTTCTTTTGAACCGCATGTGAGGAAATGGTGAAGAGAAATCATTTATAAACGTTAAGTTCTGTTAATATGCGCTGATTTTCATACCTGAAAAGTTAAAAATCCTAACCTGTTATCAACTTAAGTGTGCATACGGCTTGTTTTTAAGTGCCCCTTGCTTCGATAAAGTAAATGACGGCATTCCATTATGTCGGCCGTGGAAGGACAGTTTAAGGCGATTGTTAAAGATGTATTATTTTATTGATAAAATGTGTTAAATTAGATTTATTTATACAATCCTTTGGGGTTTGACAAAGGTAGAATGGCCGCCGAAGTCGTTGGATTTACTTGCCAAAAAGTCATTACTTTTACGGTGACAATCCAGCACACATGCTTTAGTAAGATGCAATACATTGATCATCCGATCCACCTGGAAATTTTGGAATAGTTGCTTATCTGTACGAGTCGTAAAATCATTTTATTCATTTGTTATAGATGGATTTATTTACCCAAAGCTTTTAATAGGAGTTGTATTTTATTGATTCTTAGCACCTTTTGTATCTGGACAAAAGCTGTGACCCTAAGTGTGGAAATTGTTGGTATTTTGAGTTTCATTTGAGCTGAAAAAGTCCTTTGGGCCAACATTTTAAAATGTTAATGTCTTGCTGTCCTCTGTCTACAGGCCTGTGCCAGACCACTGATATCGATCTACTCCGAAAAGGGAGAGACCTCAGGTAAAAATGTGGTCATGCCCGCTGTGTTCAAGGCGCCCATCCGCCCTGATGTTGTGAACTTCGTTCACACCAACATGCGGAAGAACAGCCGCCAGCCATATGCTGTCAGTGAACTGGCCGGTGAGTGTTTTACCTGTAAAGGACTCTTGAGCTGGGTACGCAAGTTTAGAGTTGTCCTTTGTTGATGGAATGGGCTTTCGTGATGAGACTCCACTTCATGGTCCGTGTTTCTGATATTCGTGATAAAAGTGGAAGTTCTGATAAGCTTTACATGCATTTAATTAATCACTCAAGGAAACTTATGCCAAGATGTGATGTACTGATATTAGTCTTTGTGTTTCAGGTCACCAAACCAGTGCTGAGTCTTGGGGCACTGGCAGAGCTGTGGCTCGTATCCCCCGTGTGCGTGGTGGAGGAACTCACCGTTCTGGCCAGGGAGCCTTCGGAAACGTATCCCGCTTTTCCACTTGAAATGCCGTGTGCAGCTGTTCGCTCGGCTTAAAACGTGTTCTAACAGTGCTCGGTGTGCTAATATTAATACCACCATTTCTCTGCAGGTGACAGGAGTGATGTTTCTTAATCTTTACTGTAGAAATATTTCATGTTTGTATCTTCTGGGAAACAAGTGCCTGCTGTGATGGTGTAATTTGCGTCTTATTCTGTGTGCAGTGACAGTTTGCCTGCTGTCATATACTGTCACAGAGAACTGACGAAAAAGTGATCTGAGCAGACTGAGTTTGGGTAATACAAGCTGTAGCTGTATGTTAACCTGGACAGGTGTTGGGGCTTTTGTTATGGTACCTTGACCACAGAGCAGATGTGTCGTGGAGGACGCATGTTTGCTCCCACCAAGACCTGGCGTCGCTGGCACCGCAAAATCAACGTGAACCAAAAGCGTTATGCCATCTGCTCTGCTCTGGCTGCTTCTGCTCTTCCAGCCCTGGTCATGTCCAAAGGTAAGTTCCTCTTAAGTTCACCAGCGTTCCACTACCCTGAGTGGAGCAGCCATGCCACTTTATAAGAACTTTCTTGATAGGGGGTGGGGGGGAGATATCACTGTCTCCCTTACAATGATGGTGTAATTTGCGTCTGACCTTGTGAATGGTGACAGTTGCCTGCTGTCTTAATGCCTTCGCAGGAGGTTGACGAGAACATGAGTCTGAGTAAGGTTCTTTTAGGTCAGGAGTAGGTGCTGTGTGCTCAATGGCACACAGTGAGATAGAGATTTGTACATTTCCTCAGGTCATCGTATCGAGGAGATTCCCGAGGTTCCATTGGTGGTTGAAGATAAGGTTGAGAGCTACAAGAAGACCAAGGAGGCTGTGCTGCTGCTTAAGAAACTGAAGGCCTGGAACGACATCAAGAAGGTCAGCTTCTGCCCTTTGTCTCTCTTGAATGTCAGGCCAATTGATAGTTTTATAACTAAATGTGTGTTGCTTTGTAAACAGGTGTACGCCTCTCAGCGAATGCGTGCTGGTAAAGGTAAAATGAGGAACCGTAGGCGTATTCAGCGCAAAGGACCATGCATCATCTATAATTCAGACAGCGGTGTTACAAAGGCCTTCCGGAACATCCCTGGTTAGTTAAAACTAAATTTGAAGACCCTTAGTGCAAGTCATGTTTGTATATTTTATTTATATATATATATATATATATATATATATACACACACACACACACGACTTGTACACTTTAGTTCTGATGCTGTGACTGACTGGGATCCTGTTGTTAGGCATCACCCTGCAGGATGTGAACAAGCTTAATCTGCTTCGACTGGCTCCTGGTGGACACGTAGGCCGCTTCTGCATCTGGACAGAGAGTGCCTTCCGCAAGCTAGATTCTCTGTATGGCACCTGGCGCAAGTGTGCTAACCTCAAGACTGACTACAAGTAAGTGGTGATGAAACAGGTTCTCTGCTACTTGTAAAAGCTATTTTTGGTAGTTCTACGGTGTAAATGAGCTCCTTCTACAAAGCACATCTGGGCAAGAAAGGCTGCTATGATGAACTCCAACTTCATGGTCCGTGTTTCTGAAACGCATGAAATTAACTGAAGTTCTGAGCTTCTCGTTGTTCAGTGGTCATGCTTAATGAATTGTTATTGTACTTGTCTTGGAGTAAAGATGCATGCATGCTTTTGGTGGTACCAAAATAAGATGCATGTTTGTCAGGTGACAGCTTTAAACTGTTGTGGATTATTGATAACTGAGTAATATCTTTTACTTGTATTTGCTTAGCTTGCCAATGCACAAGATGACCAACACAGACCTGAGCAGGATTCTGAAGAGCCCGGAAATTCAGAAGGCACTTCGTGCTCCTAAGTAAGTGTTGGATTATAACAATTTTCTCAAAGCTGTGGTCCTTGGTGTACAGCCATGAATGGGAGGAAAATGTCTAGCTGTGATGATCTCTCACTTCATGGTCCGTGTTTCTGACTGCCGTGATTGTTGTGGAAGTTCTGAGCCTTTTT
Organism: Heterotis niloticus; assembly: GCA_018136845.1. NCBI lineage: Eukaryota > Metazoa > Chordata > Actinopteri > Osteoglossiformes > Osteoglossidae > Heterotis > Heterotis niloticus. The sequence continues at coordinate 9,337,780 of CM030904.1, forward strand.
TTTTTTATACAACTTTTAAGGAACTTTAGTTGTGATTAATATAAAAGGGTATTAACAGCTTGACCAAAACTTCTTTCTTTGACTTCCACAGCAAGAAGATCAACAGGAGAGTGCTGAAGAAGAACCCTCTGAAGAACCTGAGGGTGATGATGAAGCTCAACCCATACGCCAAAACTGCACGGCGCAGGGCCATCCTGGCACACGACCCTATTGTGAGTAACGCACTCACTGCATGGACGCCTCAGTCTAAATATATTAAGAGACTTAGCTGGGGGTCTGGGCTTTAAGCCATGCAGTTTGTAGCTGCGGATTTGGTTTCTTCTCACCCCAGTGATTTTTATTTTTATTTAATACTTAGGGGGGGTATCCTTTTCTAGTTCATGCACATCTAAAAACTTTAGTCTTCTGTGCTCCTTTCTGTGTGTGCCATGCAGTTTCACTAGTACTGCTGCAGCTGTGCATGATTTTATATTGTTTACTTAATTCTTTATGCACCTGAGTCAAAATGTACTTTTTCTACCTTAAATTCTGCAGATCAAAGCCAAGCTTCTGAAGCCCAAGGCCAAGGCCAAGAACAAGAGAAGGGGTGCAAAGGGTGGAAAATCTTCAGCTGCCAAGACTCCAGCTGCAAAGACTGCAGTAGAGAAAGCAGCTGCATAAATCTGTTCCTGCAGCCTGAAGTTGAGCATCCATTTAATAAACTGTTTAAAAAAAAGGCTGTGCAGTTACATTTTATACTACAAATGTTCAAAGGCTAAAGAGAAGCAATCACTCACTTGTCACTTTATTTCAGGTGGTCAGCATTTGCAAGAAATTACTATGGCACAAAGTCACACAAAAACATAACTTAGAATATATTGGCTTTTGAAATGGTAGTCTTCAGGAATTGTTGACATGATGCATTCTGTCTGCATGGTACGTTTGTGCAGAACCCATCGGTTTATATTTTGAAGATGAAATAAAAGTTTGTGTTGCATCAGTGGATGGTTTGATGTGGGCACATACTATTGTACCTCTGGTGGTCATACTGGGTCATTGTTCAGGGTCACCTGATACCAATACTGACCACTGGAGTGAAAGGTTGAGTGCTCTTGGTTTTGGCCACTTGCGAAAATGTATAGAGAAACAACACTCCACCAATGGCCTTGAGATGTTGACACTGTAGTGTGTGGTATAGCAGGACTGCCTACCTGGGAGTTACACAGGTTTTAAATGCTGAATATCAGAATTTCTGCAGCTGATGCACTTTACTGCAGTACTGTACATTTTTTTTACCTTTATCATATTAAGGCTGTGTATCTCAGTCTCTGGTACAGAACAAGTGAACACTTGCAGAACTGTCAGAGAAAACTGCTGATTATACACAAATTATTGTAAAGGGAGAACATTTTACCATGATACTAACATTAATATGTAGATTTCCACATGAGGAACAGCATAAAAACATTTAAGACCTTGTTCAGAGGCAGAGGTTTGTCACAGGTATAAAAAGCTGACCTTATAAACGTATGCATATATATTACGGTTATATACATACACGCAGGCACACATACACCAAAGGGGGAAGAATGGAAATGGCAGGGCTGGTGGCAGCAGAGAATGATGCAGCAAACTGTCACTGCCCCGCACTGTGGGTGGGAGTGCTGGGCTGGTTCAACCCAATGGTACTGCACAACCAGCCTGCAAAGTCCACTTCCTCTGCTTCTGACTTCTTGATGAATGGATGGGCCTGAGAAGAGCACAACTTTACTTAGTTACAGTAAACAAAAAAAAAAAACACATGAAAGCAGGAATTTTACTTGGACATTTAGGATTGAGAGTGGAAAATGGCCTTCACTGTAGGACATCCACCCACCATGAGGTGCTTCAGATCAGCTCTTTCTGCTGGGTTCTTGATCAGACTGTCAAAACACAAACAGCCATCAGAGGGTCAAAGTCCTGCTCGTCTTAGGAAACCTTTTAGTCAGTGCCTACTTTACACATAAAATGCCAGTGGAAGCAACTAACTCATCTATTTTGTATGAAGGTAAATAAGCAGAAACTGAACAAAATCCAGCACATCCAGGAGACCCCAAAAAGCATAATAAAGTGGATAACATGCAAAAATGGGCATAGAACACTGTCCTTATATAAAGTTATACAGTTTTCAAGGGATTCACTGTTCATGTACTTACCATTTATTAACAAAGTCTTGAAATTCAGAACTAAAGACACTAGGCAGCTTTGGAGGTGGCTGCAAGTAACCAGAGACAGATTAGAAAGGGCCATGTCCAATGAATACATAAATATTCATTCTGTGACTGCATTTCATTTTTAGGATAAATGAGAAAACTTACCTCCCCCACATAGTGCAAATATACAAGGTCGCATAAAGCAACACTGAGCAAACGCTGCTAGACAAAATAAGGATGGTCATTTTGATCCCACTACAAATCCAAGTTTAATGAAAAATTCATTTTAATTTCACTATATCAGATTAGTTCTGCAACCAATTTTGTGCTGGTAATTTGGGACAACTTTATAATGTATCTGTCACCAGGAAGAAAAACCTTGAGTCTCATCAATTGCAAAAAATAAATAAATAAAGGGTTTGTGTTAACTAGAATTTTAATAAAATAAAAAACAAACAACAATTATTATTATTATTATTATTATTATTATTATTATTGTGCTGTCCTGTTGTTAATGTTGAGACAGGGAGACCCCTAGTGGACAATCTTTTGCGTTAATATTTATTCGCGGCTGTAGCGCCCGTAAGTTCGGATACTGAAGTAGAATTGGACGGACACGTTTTTTCCCCACTTCGTATTGTATGGCCAGAAAACGTTTGCCTGCAAGTATTTTTATGTTCTATTGTTTTACAGTTGTGTGCAAGGAATATTTATGAGGCAAACCTTTGTTTATGGACAAAAGTTCGCTCCGAATCTTTATTTAATTCATACATGCTAATTGTTAGCATCGGTATAACGTTTCCTGTATAAGGTAGCCTTAAGTTAATGCACTGGTTATGTTTCGTTTGAATATGTAAAGTGACGTGTATTTTGTGTTTGCTTAAGTTTTACAGTGCATTCCTAAGTAAAGTTTGAAAGGAACGTCAGCTTCAGACCTTTCTTGGGAAAATGTTGGCTATCTGCGGGGCTGTCGTAAGAGGCTAGACTACGCCACACACACAAGCGGGGGCGGAATATAATAATAATAATAATAATAATAATAATAATAATAATAATAATACTGGCTCAAATATAAGATGATCATGATTACAAGATGACCCTCAACACTCGTTTATGAAAATGAGTTTTTGGAACATTAGAGCTTTAGAAACAAAAATTATATCTTACGTATATTTTATATATGTATATTTTATATAACCTATTTGTGTTTTTAAGACAGTTGTTTTGGCTTGACATCTTCAAACGCGATATTTTGTGACTTTCTGTTTCTTGGCTGCTTCAGAGTTAACACTTCTGCCTCATTGTTCATCATTATCTTAAAATAGGTATCATAATTCCTCCTCAGTGCTTGGCCAATTTGGCCAAACTTTGAGCTACTTTTTTGCCAGACCATCTCGAGGTTTCTCCATCTTTCACACTCACAAGTTCTGGTTGATCATTTCTGTGGATAATTGAAAGCATCTACTGGCATTATATAACACCTTTATAGGTCTAGTCTTTGAATATAGGACCACCCCAACTTTTTTTTAGATGTAATTCCCAGAAAAAATACAGTCTTATATTCAGGCCAATAATAATAATAATAATAATAATAATAATAATAATAATAATAATAATGCAACACACCTCATTGACAATGTAGTCAAGCAGTTCAAAAATAGCCATAGGCGGTCTGTTGTCATGGCCATAAGCTTGAAGCATGTAACAGAAGAAAGGATAGTTAATAAACACTGTGTTACTTTTACACCGGAGACTGAATAAATCTTAGTACAGGGATCTTACAGCTGGCTGGTCGGCCCGGTGGCCTGGGTTTGGGAGACACCTCGCCAGAAGATGCTTCACCCTCTACTGGAAAATTGAAAATTTGCTCCAACTCCTTGGCATCGGGTGGTGGGATGGGGAAACGGCCAATTGCCATTTCGACCAGGGACAGCCCCATGCTCCAGATATCCGACTGCACAGAGTAGTGTGTGCCCTGCAGGCGCTCTGGCTAAGGAGAGATGTGTTTTGGGAGCTTTAAAATACAGTTCTCTACTTTTCATTACAACTGTAGGCTCATCTTATCCATCTTATCATCTGAACATTTTGCTCAACAATATAGTAGATATTTTCACATCAATTAAGTATTTTTCAGGTTTTTGACCCAATAGTGCCCTTCCTGTGGAAGATGGGAGTCTACCGTCTGGAGCTCTGCAGGGGATCAGGAGGGAAACTCACCGACATGTAGGAGCGCGTCCCCACAAAGGAGTTAGCCATGGAATCAATGAGCTGGCCACTCACACCAAAATCGCACAGCTTGATCTCTCCACGAGAATTGACCAGGATATTTGATGGCTTGACATCTAAGAGAGAAAGGCAGATGCAGCTTAGGTCAAAAAAAGGAGCCAGATTTAAAGTTCAACATTCAGGAGCAACATTTTTAGTTAAGTGACACTTTCCTCTGCACAGTGATTTACAATGTGAAGCCTCACCATTATTTACCTATTAGTACAGCTGAGCAATTGACTGGAGCAATGCAACCCGGTAAAGTAACGTAGGGATCTTGCTCAAGTACCACAGCGTGAGGTCACGTTTGAACCTAAGGTCTGGGTGATAGGTGTAAGCACTTACACTAAATGTGACCTATTTGTCATATTGCTTAAAACAATAAAAATACAAAGCTTTCTGAACTTTTCATTATACACATAAGTAACATTATGGACAAATTTCTATTTTGTTATTTTCTATATCTATCCAGAAACAGTTTTGCAAAATTGCTAAAATTATATTATTAACATTGGCAATGCTAAAGAGTACAGATATTACAGATAGTACTACAAATATTTTTACACCCCTCCACGATAATATCGTTAAGACTGACGTGCTGGGTCGTTACAGCTGCATTTGTGCGAGAGGCCATTTAACCCTAGTTGGCCACTGGGTGTCGCTAGCAGCGCCGCAGGACACAGCACGGGGGGTCTCATTTCCACACCTAATAAGAGCACAGTGGTGTGTGTGTAGGAGATTGTTTTAGACAGGAGTGCTCCTCTTAAGGATATGAATCATATTCCACTTTGAAATATCAGATGCGGCACATGAGTAAAGAGGCAACCCAAAGAAAATATTACATATCTAATGTTAACTACTGTATGTTTAATCATCCACATAGTGCCTAATTTGAATTTAAAGAGATTTTAACAAATGATAATTATTATGTACTATTAGATGAGTTTCTTGATCGTCGTCTTCTTTCGGCTGCTCCCGTTAGGGGTCGCCACAGCGGATCAATTGTTTCCACTTCTTCCTGTCCTCTGCATCTTTCTCTGTCACACCCATCACCTGCATGTCCTCCTTCACCACATCCATAAATCAGATGAGTTTCTTGATATGTGTATGTACGTATGGATGTTATGTTGTCTTCTGCACACTAGGAGCCAATGGGAACCAAAGCCAAATTCCCTGTATGTGTGAGCATACTTGGCCAAATAAATCTGATTCTGGTTCTGATTAAAACACAGTGCCATAACACTGAGCCATGTGTTTGCTAACAACTATAGCAGCAGACTGACTAAAGTAAGATTCTGACAATTGATCATTGATTAATAACATTGATCAGTTTGAGGCCCACAGTTGTCAGTTCCTCACCTCGATGCATGATCTTGTGTTTCTCTCTAAGATAGGACAGCCCTTTGATCACCTGCAAAAGGTAAAGCTCATATGAATGCGCTGTGTGTGGTCCGTGTGTGGTCTCAGTGACAGCACACAGGTAAAGAATGTGTGTAATATACCCTCCATGAAGATTAATGCAGCTGCAGCAATGAAAAAAGGACAAGTTACTAGCTCCTAAGGTCTGTATTGGAAAATATTGTTTCTGAGAGAGTGCTAGAGGGATTTTCTAGCTTAAACTATATAATAATACAAGTATATATTTTAAAGAGTGAATATGCTATACAATTGTGAAAACCATTAAAGTTAATCACAGAAAAATGACAAAGTGTTGTAAGAAAACTATTATCCTTTATTTACATTTATCTTTTATCCAAAGGGACTAATGATGTTATATATTTAACAATTACAATGATTTATCCATTTATAATGCAAGGTATTCTGAGTGTATTAATTCATGGTAAGTACCTTCATCATGGATACCACACCAGGAGAAGGAACTGATCTTGAGATCTTTAGACTGCAAGGTGATAGCACTGCACACAAGAGTAAAACTAAACAATATGTCTGCAGTGTAATTCCCTCCAGGAATACGTACAGCAATGCTGACTTTGCCCAGGATCTGCTCAGGAATTTTGCCCGCTTTCTTCAGCGACTGGTCCAAGGAGCCGCCATCCTGCAAGGATACAGCAGAGAAGGAGAAAAGAAACCATCACAACCATCTCCTGGGTTCCTCGCATTACGCTTACAGGTCCAGCTGCTGCTGTCTGTGTGAATCAGGTTAAGGGTAGTTGATGTGGGACAGGGAAAGAGAAGAATTACCATGTGCTCCATGCAGATGCTTATCTCCCCATCACTGTAGAAGGCTCCATAGAAGCCCACAATATAGGGAGAGTTGCACTCATGCAGCACCTGCAACTCACGGATGATCTGGTTCCTGATGGCCGGCTTGATCTCCAGGTGGATCAGCTGCAGCACAGAAACAGAGCACAGACCACTCTTTCTCATCCAGTTGAACACCAGGAATTCTAGAAGCATACATGCTTTAATATAATCATTATTGTTTCATTAAGTTTATACTTTTCTGCAGAGGGACTTATTAAGCAGGGTTTTATATTGTATACAATTATTTACCCATTAAAGATGAACAAATGGCTGTTTTTTTACTGTATCAATTCAAGGTAAGTACCCTTGCCAAGGTACTGCATCAGGAGATGTGATTCAAATCTGGGTCTTTAGCGCTAACCCCCACCCTACATCCTGTGCCTAAGAACACTATTATATTAAACACCTGCAAAGGACTGGCTTTTCATTCAGGCTGTACCCCTGCTAGCTTTTGTACTTCCAAAATAAACCCCACAATCCCACAACCCTGACTTAGTTGAGAATTATGTTAAATACTTAAGAGTTAAATTTATTCATCATGGGAAAATCAAATGGAGAGCTCAGCAGTCAGAAGTTATGACTGATTTCCAAAAACCAGTGGCGTGGGGGTAAGTTTGGAACTCTGGAATATAACCTATTCTTATGTTATTGTATAACAACGTTATGTAAGATTATTTTTTGGAAAGAACAATACCAGTCATCACAAAATTTGAAATGTGGAGAGCAGCTTGGCCGTGGTGTCAGAGCTCATCTAATATATGTGCCACACATACACACACAGGGCTGTAGAAAGATTCCTACCATACACACATGCAGTGTATTAAATGTAAAATAATTTTTGCACTTCTAAAGTACACACAAGCAGGACTTAAATCATGTGTAATGACCTTGGTTTTTATAAGCAGTGAAGGCAGATAAACTGAACTACTGAGAACCTTTTGAACTGTTGAGTGTTCAGCCATCCTGCAATAAAGAGGTCTGTTAGACAAAAGCAAGGACTGGGAAAGCAGCTGTGTGAGCAACATATTTCTATACAGGTGGAAAAGTCAGTGCTCACCTTTCTGGCCATTATGAGCCCAGAGGGTCTGTGCAAGACCTTGAAGACAACACCACCATTGCCAGCACCCAGCTCACAGATTTTTTCAAAATCATCATCCTTGAGCTCGCCCACTTTCTGCTTCTGCGTGAGAAAGGCTTCCAGACGCTTCCGCTGTTGTTCGTCCAGCTCCAGTTCCTCCAGCTTCTTTTGCAGGGCCTCCAGGTTTGTTCTGGCACACAGGGAGACGCCCGCGGATGGGCTGCTGTCAAAGAGGGAGCGCCAGCACACAACCCAGGGGACAAGGGAGATCAAGCACGAGGCAGCAGCGGAACCTTTACCCACAGCTGTACTGAGGAACAGCCAAAAGGCACTAGAACAACTCTCCTTCTGTGAAGATAGCGTAGTTAGGTCAAGGTTCCAAAACTGCAACCAGCAGGCCTCACAAAAGACTGTGTTGAGAACCTGTAGCCCAGGATCAGTAAAACCCATGGGGTGTTTTTTGGGCAGCCCACCCATCTGTGTGAGATGTGTGATTGAGCAGGCAGAGTGTGATGGGCAGACAGGACCTCGGGGGGTCTGCTCGCTGTGGAGCTGGTCCTTCCCCAACACCAGGAAGCCAAGAGTTCCTCTCAACATGTGCACTTCTCTCGCCACCCTGTTGTCATGGCAATGCATTTCCAGTACAGAATGAACTCCTCTGACCTGAGCTGCGATAGCTATTCTCCACTGCAGCAAGCTGTCATCCTCCTGTCTCTATCCACCACTGCACACACAAAGGTCTCTGCAGTGCATACAGGGCTGGCTCTTTCATTCAAACCACAAAACTTATGAATGAATTCCCTTTGGTACATCACATTCAACAGCCCAAATGTCTATGCCAACCAGGGTTGTGGAAAAGTATTGATCTCATTCTGAAATATGGCTAAAATCCTTATTGAAATATGGTGCACTCTTCTTCTAATGCACACCAAGAAGCTCTCAGTGCTGCAGCACAAATGAAGAAAACATTTCCATCTATGAAATGGAGTGAAAAGCCCGTGCTGGAGCATTTCAGTGGATTTGGGAGAGTAGTGGATCAAGTACACTCAGCAGCATCAAGTGACTCTTACTTCAACCTCGGTCGAGATGCAAATTATACTTTTTGTGCACAGACTGCTGCCTAGATTAACTCACTGGCTGGAACAAAAATCCAAGCAGGGAACAATAGATGAAAAGATATCCCCATAATGTACTGCCTATTAGTTTGGTGATGAAAAGTGAGGCTGTGGTGTGTTTGACGGTTCAGCATCACAGGGTCTCTGCACTTACATAAGAGAGTGACTGTGATTGTCAATTCAGCACACGCTGTCCACCAGGCACCAAAGAGCCTCTCTGAGCTGCAGCTCTACACGAGCGTCCCACGCGGTCGGCCCTTATCAGCTCATTTTAACATTCAGTAGCTCCTGAAAATCAGGCTGCGCTAAAGAGGCATACTGACATATCAGCATAACGAAGTTGATCTTGTGCGCTGTTCAGGAGGAGCCCAACCCCCAGGGCTTCACTGATGCTGGAATCAGTTCTATATCTGTTTGGCAGCCTGTTTTACGCAAACCCAAGAAAAAAGTTATGCGGCAGGCAGTAAGTGAAGACACAGTTCCTCTTCTACAGCACCACACCTCAGGAGGGCTTGTCAAGCTACTCCAGCTGAGGAGCTTTATTAAAAGACCAAGCTCAACCAGGGGAAAAAAGTGGTTTGGTAACCTTTTTTTCCAGAATGGATTCTGGCTGAGGTCCTTCCTGAAATTCTCACTTTTATCTGGATGCAGATCCCAACAGCCACCAGGTTTTGTGGTCAGGAACCCGTAGTTGCCAACCAATGACAAACAGATCAGAAATCATGGATCTGGATAACACATTCAACATCCTCAGACTATAGCTCTGCCTTGATAAAAACACTGGTCTTTCATACTGGACATATCAAACAGAGGCCCACCATCACCACAACACAATGCCCGGGAGGGAATAAACCTGTTGCACTATATCATTTCCATCTTCTCCCTTGGAACTTTAAGTACTGTATCAATGTGGTGAAAAGTGTACTCTACAGAAAAATGGCTCAAAAAATAGCTTCTGCTGTATTTTTTTAAGTTTGTTGATACCTTAATGGCCTTAAGTTTTTGCTTAATTTTGCTTTTTGTGTGGTGAAAAAGAAGGGTATTTTTCTTTAGCAGTTTTTGGGATTGTGTTCATTCTTTACATGAGCTGTGGTGTTATGGGCTATAAAGCAAATAATAAAAACTGGAAGTTCATTCATTGCTGCTTAGTGCCTGAACTGCATATATGTCCTGGTGTGTCACTATTTATTTACTCAGAAGGTGATAAGGATTTGCAATGGACTTTCTGTTAGTGTAGCCGAGTCACAGGTGTCTACATTAGGTATAACCCTTGATAGACAAGAAATACAATCTGAATAACTTCCTTGTTTTATTAAAATTTCTTGTGTTCTTACATTCTGCCTTCATTCGGAAACCAGATTTCAGCCAGGTACAAAGCAGCCGGGTTACTGATGGTGTAAAGGGTTCCCGAGGTAGTTAATTATTAATTTGTTTAAGTCACTGGTCTCCAGGCATACCAAGTGGGCACAAAAGGTGCCCTTGTCTGTACTGCTGATCCTTTTTTCCAGCAGAACATCAAATACTGATGATATTCAGTAGTTAATATTGGCATCTGCAGTAAATAGTTGCAGAGAATCCCTTAGCATTCCAAATTTAGGGGTCAAGGGCCATCTATAATTGACAGCTGCGGTTAGTCTTTATGGATTAGTTTGCCTGGGGTCTGTGGGAACTCTTTCTTAAAATGTCACATGAAATGGCCAACGGGAGTGGCATTGAATGTTAACCAGCCACTGGGATCATCAGTGGGAAAACAGCTGCTTCCTGAGACAGAGCTGCCAAGGGGCGGATGTGAGCGGCACTCTGCAAAAGTGGCCTGCCACTCATACCAGCAGGGAGTGCTGCCTGGAGGGGACAGCACACAAAAACCGCAACAGCCACTTAGCAACAGGAGATATCTGTGGGACCATGGGGTGCCGGACGACCCGTCTGTCTGAGAATCCTGCAGGTGGTCTAATCTCTTCCAGCACGGTCGCCAGCAGGAGCTCAAAAAGGATCTAACTAGACCTTAGAAACAACCCCTAAATGGAATTAAGAACAGTCCAAAAACAGCCGTTGCAGGAAAAGGTCAAAAATAAACCAGAACAGCCTGAGTTTCCAGATAGCCACACCACAATTATGATTTGGGCAAAAGGTTGGGGCTAAAAACTTGAAACTGGTTAACTGTGTTCTAGGGAGAAGTTTAAAGTAATATTATTATTCCAAATTGTACTAAATATATCCATCCCACTGACATTATCTCTGTTAACTGGAGACTCATTTAGCAGGAAACTTGAGAAATTCTATCTGCAAAGTTCCACCATTTAATCATTGGTGCACAATTCTGCAACAATTGTCATCTTTTTCTATTTAGAAGTTGAATTGTTTCAGCACAGCTTCAAGGCTCTAGTTTTCAGTCCAGTACAAAACTGCACATCACAGTTACATTGTTAGAGATTTGGACATAAGCCTAATTTAATTTCCGGCTCTTTCTCCCACAGAACTGCAGGGACGTGCCGGAGTGTCAGCACCGAAGTTGACCGGATGGTTCCGAGTCACACCTTCCTGTTGCAGAGCATTAGTCGTCCCAGAGGGAGATTTACAACAAGCACACCATGCCGAACCACATGGCCACATTCCAGAGGTCCAGCGTGCCGCTGCCTGGCCCAACAAAACGTGAAGAATGTGTGCAATGCAGACGCTGTCAGAAGCGCAGGAAATGAAGCCACTGCATTGGTATGTGGGATGTACAACGCTTCACGGCCTTTTCTTCCTGAGCTGCACAAGCACGGCAGGCTCTATTTCTGCATCTCCTGTAAGATATGAACACACTTCTCTCACTTTTGTTTCTCATTTTGAGGACTCATACAGCATCAGGTGAATACTACCGTCCAGTCTTGTTCTTCATTCTGACAACCCCATACAAGGTTATACAGTGTGTTTTCAGCAGTGGCCTAAACAAACCAAGCGATCATAACGGTTTGCGTTTGAAAGAATAGCATAAAGCAGCCCTTAGAATTACATAACAACAAGCGAAATGGAAAACAATGCATTAAAGAAAAGTCACACTTTTTCCTTTTATATTTCTCATATAACAGACAGGCAATAATCTATAAATATATCTACAAATATTATGTGATCAAAACAGGGCTTAAGAAGAGAATACAGTAAAACAATTCTCTATTGCCACAGCACTGTTTCACATTTTCGGCTCTCACATAGATTTTTTTTCCCCTGAATGAGAAGGTCTACTGCCAAAGGGTCTATTCTCCAACTGCAGCTCATGACCCAGCATGTCTTAGGCTATGAGCATCTTGGATGCAGAAGCCTGTTTGCTGGAGGACCACCCTGGCCCACCAACAATCCACTTCTCTAACTTGGTAAAATGTGCAGCTCTGACTTCTCGCTGTTTCCGCCCTCAACCAGGAGATTATGATAAAGGAACATCACTTTTTGAAACACTCTTTACCAGCCAAAAAGCCAAAGATGAGACACAGTGTTGTGTCTGTGACAGTATTATTAAACTTTTCATTAGCGTTATTATTACCCTCATATCAGCACTAGCATAAGGGGCGGGGCTTGAGTGGAGGGGCGTGTCCCCCCAGTGTTCAAGGAAACCTACACCTGGCAAGCTGTTACACTTGTAATAATAATAATAATAATAATAATAATAATAATAATAATAATAATAATAATAATAATAATAATCAAGGAATAATTAAAAATTTAAACCGATTTTACAGTTCTTGGTAAGAGTCTGTTCAAAGTAAAACACGCCTCGGAGCAACAATCTCAAGGTTCCAATACAAGCCACTATGTTTAACTACGCTAAAGAAGATGCAGTAACTTAATAAATGAGAATTACTTTTCCACAGATGTTAACATTACTGGCCATAAATATTTATGCATGTAGATCAATTCCAGTATAATGTTCAGTGACAGCGTGAATTCTCACCTTTAAAATTAATAAATTAAAATACAGTTAAGAGACATATTTTGTGCAACTCACTCGGCAGCGCCGGTCCCGTTCACCGCGTTTCCATCTGGCGCCTGGTTAAAGCGGATCGGCTCGGGTCTTCGCTTCTTCTGCATTTTGGACAGTCTGTGTGCGGACTGGTCCCGTCTCTCCCGCACAGCGCACCGCAGCGAGGGCCGCAGACTTCGGACGCCACCCGCGGATGGGCGGGCGAACGGTAGCAGCGCCCAGTCCTCACGACGCACGTCATCGGCCTCCCCGAGCAGCGCGGTCACCCCTGGGAAACAGCACCCTCTGGCCGCGAAGTAACAGAATAGCGCTTCTTCTGAAGCTCTTCACCAGACTGCTGTGAATCGCGAACTTCGACCAAACTACAACCGAGAAGGGAAATTGTATAAATATTTATTATCAAATATTTTCTTTCTTTTTTTCATATATATTCAGCTCAAAATGTGTTTTAGATTGGCGGTTTAGTTAATCTGACATTGAACGACACAAAAAGATGTTCTGTGTCACGGTATTGGCTGTCGCAACCACTGTCGGAGTTTTATTGGTTGTCAGAATTATTGGTTCCTGTATTGGCTGTTCGCCTGTACCAATCTCTAACTGAACAATATTTCGCTCTGTCAATGGGATTGGTTCGTTCCAGCACTTCGCGCATTTGACTGGTTGTGGAACAGAAACCGGTCAGGAGCGGAAAGGCAGCGGAACTGGAAACTCGAAGGCAAGAATTGACTGTGCATGAAATCTAAAGACTTGTTTAAGTAAAACAATTACATTTCTTGTATTGTTTTGGGATTCACTTAAAAGCTTTGTTAGCGTTAGTTTTTTAGCAATTGCAATTAGACGGCCTTGCAGACTGGGTTAGTTTAACGAGCTTTCCAGCCTCGACGATTAGCCACAAACGCTTGTCCTGAAGTTGTTCTGTTGTGCGAACAGTTTCATAATTTCTTCACCTGACTAGAAAATTGGAAATGTATTAACTCGTAAATGTTCATTTGCTAGTTCTGTGCAGCACTGTGGCAAAAAAGTTTCCTAAATATTACCGAGGTGTCGTTAGCCATGCTGAGACGCGCGGCTAGCAGCTTATTAGCATCCGTTTGTATCACACACACGACTCAGTTTATAAAGTGAAACGTGTTTGTAACGTGATGGTTTATATATTTTAGCACTTTGTCGTTTGGAAATGTTAAAGCCTCTATCAACTGTGCGCAATTTAGTGTCCGTGTAACTCCTCCTCCCTCAGTTCCCGCCTGTACGAAGTGATGACGACAAACGCCTCGTGTCCTTGGCTGGCGCCTTAACCACTTTTTCAGTTTGACACGAATCAGCTGTTTATTCAGCAGGGTGGTTCACCTACATCAGTTCAAGCTATGTACCTTGACTGACGACACTGAAGAAACGTACTTTTAAGGAACCTTATTTACTGTGGGTTTTAAAAACGTGAAAGTTGTCACAGCCACTAAACTGCCCGGTTTGTTGTGGACCCGCTTTGGCGACGCTGCTTTTTCACATATCCAGCCCTTCGTCACCATTGGAAATAAGCACCATCATGTTGACAACATAACATGTTTAACAATGTGTAATTACTATATGAATGAATGAATGAAAAAGTGTTGTGTCTTTTGGATTTTTGGCTGACCTCTTTGCATGGTGCACACATTAGATGACTTGTCCTTTGCTTTGGTTATGGCATGTTTACAATGTAGGATTTTTATAGTTTAGGCATATCTGGTGTAATCTAATATTTTATAACATAATGACAAACATTTTAGGGCACTTGGGTGTAATAATTTTCTTTGAGCTTTGCTTGCTTTTGCCTGTTATTTTTCCTGTGTTGCATCAGTAGATCTTTCCTTTCATCCATGTTGGATGTGTTAAGATGCCTGGGGTTTAAGGTTTGTGTTATCTTTTGTTTATACACCAGGAGTCTAAAAAGTGTGCCATGATTGACCCGCTGGAGAACAACTTGTTTGACATTCCGGACTATGAAAACACAGTGGATGAGGCCTTCGCCCCTCTCCCACCACCAATGTCTCCTCACGTGGAAGATGGAGAGGGAGATCCCTTCACTAATGGTAAGAATTCTTTTTATATAAAATATCGCATACTTCAAATTTCCCACTCAGGAGGAATCTCAGACTACAGAAGTAAAGTGTTAGTGATGAACACATTGTGTCCAGGTGTGTCTCAGTTGTCCCCCCTGAAAATGTAACATTAAAACACAAGCTAAAAATATTACATTATTATTATCATCCTCATTATTAGTGATAAATATTATTACATGGTTTTGCCAATTTATGCACAACAATGGCAAAACCATGTAATGATATTTATCACCAATAATAATAAGATTCATGTTAGCATTACATGTTTGATATGAATCTTGTTATTATTGGTGATAAATATCATTACATGGTTTTGCCATTGTTGTGCATAAAATATCCTTTATGTTTGTATTTTAATTAATTTGTTTAGAAATCCCCCCCCCCCCTCATAAACAGGAGTGACATGGTGACCCACACATAATAGGTGTAAGCCTGATGGGGTGATTTTCATGAAGAATTTAATTTCATGATGTGAGGGATGGGGGTATTTATTAAGTATTTGTGTGTTTCGTAAAGGAGAGGATGAAAGAGAGGTGTCCAAGTTGGCAGAAGCTCCAGTGGCGAAAAGAAGATTAGTGAAAAGGCCACAGCCTAAGCTGGACTCCCAGAGGTAGGGATGTTTAAGTGGTGTAACTGGATTACCTTTGTTGAATTAATTAGTTTTGGTGCTCATTGGATAAACAGTTTTTAACATTTCATGCTGTTATTGTCTATCAATTTGTCATTATAAACCTTAAAAGCTTTCTTGCATAAAGACCCCTGTCTTGTTTATTTTTTTTTTCCCAGGCTGATTTCTGAAAGGGGACTTCCAGCTCTTCGGTCATTATTTGATAATGTGAAATTCAAAGGCAAGGGGCATGAGGTAAACTGTGAAACTTGCATTTAGCTGGCACAGTGACACATATTACTGTGTGTGTATAGTGGACCTGTGAAGGCAGTGTTTACATAATTTTCTGAAGATAATTGAACAGTATGAGTTTTGCATGTTTTATATTTTTATAAGAAATTTGGCATAAATGTTTACAATCTGCTTCCAAATACTAGTTTATAGAGTTTACATTCACTGCATTTCATATGTATGCATATGGAAAGTGAATGCAGTGCCTTTGCTTATTTTTTTTATGCAATTCAATTTTATTTTTGTATAGCGCTCTTTTCACTGCAGTGACACATACATTTTATGTATGTATGTTTCTGTAAGTAAGTTTAAAAAAAAAAAAAAAAAAAAAAAAATGTTTCTCCCCACCAAGACTGAGGATCTCAGAGTGCTGATGCAGAAAATGGAGAACTGGGCCCATCGATTGTATCCAAAGCTGCAGTTTGATGACTTTATTGACAGACTGGAGTCCCTGGGAAGTAAAAAAGAAGTACAGGTAAAATTTAATTTTACTGAAGGAGATGTACATTAAAGTGCTGTTTTAGTTTTCTAAAATTAATTGTATGGCCTGTTTTTATAGACCTGCCTAAAACGAATACGACTTGACATGCCATTGATACATCAAGATTTTATTGGCAATGATGGTAAGAACTGTGATTATATGTGACCCATGGGAAACAGATGTAATGAGTTAACATATCATATTTAACCTCTTCATTTATGTTTAATTTTCTTGCTGCTGCAGCCATGTTTAAATTTACATTTCTCTGTTTTTCAAAAAAAAAAATAAAACTTTACAGTGGAAGGAATTAGAATTGCAAAGATTTGCTTGATTTTTTTTTTTTTTTTTTAATGGTGAATTTTAGCAGATGAAGGAGGCATATTAGAGGACCACATAGCAGACCATCCAGACCCCTTTGCAGATGCTGGCATGGGAGATGCTCCGTTACACTCCACACCATCAGTCGTCTCACTGACAGAGGAACAGTGTCGCCGCATTGAGCTGAACAAGCAGCTGGCCTTGGAAAGGAGAATGGCACGGCAGCAGGAGACCCAAAGTAAGTCTGTTGTTCCAAGTCATCTTAAACCTTTCAGAAGGCCAAGAGTCTCCTTCAGCATCCCATACTCAGCTACAATTTTTGTTTACGTTATGGTAATGCTATATTATTTGCTAACCCTGTAGATGCCTCTCAGCTTAGTGTCACTGATGCTGGGCCTGCTGGGGAGCCCTCCTGCTTATCAACACCTTCACAGAGTCAGGATGGCAACGAGTTAAGTCTCGCACAGCAGGAGGAAGACAGACAACCGGGCATTGCTATACCGCTGGACGAAGAAAGGTGCCCTTCAGTCAGCCCTAAGATAAGCAATGGTAAGGATGACAGCAGCCACTGATTCTAATATGGCCTCTGCAGGAAAGAACAGTGCTGACCAGTTATCCTACCTCTTACCAAGACATCCTAATGGATCCTACGTGTAGTTTTTCCCAGTTCGTACTGCAAATCCTGAACACTTAACCATGTGTTTGTGTATCCTGGTCCTTCAAACTTGAACTGATAAAGAAATGCTCAAAAAATGCTCTTTGGAAAGAGAATACTTGACGGAGCCATAAAAAAAAACATTTATTTACAGGGCTCAGTTTCTGTGTTTCCCCACATAGTGTTTAGAAAGTGACCAAATGAAAAAATTTCAAAGTGCACTTTTTCGGGAACATTTTCCTATGGGAGGAAGCACGGAGGGTCATTGGCTGGCTAATCCAGTGAAGATCAACACCCTCAGCTATGTGGTTCACTGACTTGTTAAATTGTTGTCATTTTAGTCACTCTTTTCTAGAAGTCCTCAATTACCCAGTGTACTTTTATCTGACACTTTAATATTTTGAAACCAAGTTTTTTTCATAAATAAATGTTTCATCCTTCTGTTCTTTAAAATTAATGTTTAATATTGTTTTGGGAGGGACCATGTGACATTTACTATACGGAGTAGCAATCACAACTCCAGCCTAAATTATAAATCCATTGTAGATAACCAGAATTGACAAAATAGTTTTAGACAAGGAGTTTCAAGGTGGAATAAAATTTATTTTTAAAGCTGCCATAATTTCTTCCAAATGTGTAGAAAACATTCTATAAACAAAGTTTTTAAAATTTAGGAACCACTAGCAAGATTGTGAAAATTTTTGTGCATATTAAAAAGAAATTAAATCAGAGCTGCAGTATAAAACCAAATACCCTGAGAAAAAAAGAATGAAGACAATACTGTATGAAAACAGTGCAAACTACAGTAGTCAAACTCTCCCTAATAAACCCCACTGATGTTTTCTGACTACTGTTTTTAGAATTTGTATGCAAAAGACTGCTCAGGACCTTGAGAATCCAGAGTGTTCAGTGAGGCATTTCACACACATTTCCACAGGTGAATGAGGGCAAGTCAGGCAGACATAATGCAAGCCTGTGGTCCCTGACAGGCAGACAGATCCAGCAGGGCCAACTCTCTGATCTCCTGCAGGAGGCAGTAGAGGTTGGGTCCTTTGCTCTGCTGGTATTCCCTCTCATCTTTGGAGAGCCTGGGTGCCCTGTCACGTTCCTCTGCCTGCTGGGACGCCTCCTCTGCCAAGCGAACCACCTCCTGTACCAGCTCAGTCCTTCCTTTCCCTGTTGCTGGGGTCTCTTGCGCCACCGCCTCATGTGGGCGGTTGCTTGTGACTTCTAAGCACAGGCTGTCTGCATGGCAGCGCAACACCTGCACCGAGATCCGCACCTGGGGAGGGCAACAGGACACCCATGACAAACAATAGGACTGGCACAAAAAAAGATTTTACTTTCAACTTAACAGGCACAGTATTAGCGGCTTTGAAAATCACATCACTCAACGTGGTTATGCAGGGAAAACAATTTTTTTTTATTGTTGCTGAAATATTTTAGATAAAACAACTTTCATAGAATACTCTACTTCTCACCTTAAATTAGGTTTGTTTTTTTTGCATAATCAAGTTTGTAAATCGCTGTTAAACTTGCCATCTTACATTTAAAATTCAGTCTGATGAAATGCAACAATTTGAAAGATAATGCAGTTTGGTGATATAAAGCATAATTTGTGTACAAATCACAATGGCTAGCGTGTGTGTTGCTCTCAGTGGCATCAGCAAGGATTTGTAGAATTTTCCATTTTCAGTATTTAGGATTACCGAGGAATGAAAACCAGTATGCCGTTGGCTCATATAGCGTAGATAGACCGACGCTGCGTGGCAGAGGCCATTGTCAGGGGGTCCTTGTCTTTGAAGTACAAGCACTGGAACAACTCTGTGGATTGTTTCTGAGCTTGCTGAGCTGCCTGTACGGACCTGCACCTTTACCTTTGTTTCTGTCTGTCCATTATATTCGCCACAGTCGTAACATGTTTCTTCATCTGCGCTAGTAATTTGTGATATATAAACTGATAGTAATGTATTTTTATATTTTTATAAAAAAAAAAAAAAGTGAAAAGTAATAAAAGTGGTTCTTTCCACTAAGCAAAAACTTGAAGCTTTAAAAAGTATCAAAAAGGGGAGTCCGTGTAAAGAAATGCATTCAAATTTGGCATAAGGAGTTAAGTCAGCAATTGGCAAAGAAAAAGTTAGAGAAGTGATACTTTTAAATGTTGACCAATTAACTGACTTAAAAAAATTATAAAACTAAAAGTAGCTATTACATTACAGATACTTGCAGTTGTATAATGGTAACTGTCAAAATTTTAAACATACACTAGAGTTCCATGCAATTTGCATTTCTTTTATCCTGCAATTGTCATTTCTGCATTATCTGTCGTTTTTGTTTATCTGACCACCTGTCAGTCCCTTTTATGTCAGATAATTGGAACTGTACTGTATCTTGATCCTAAAATTTCTTTCTTGTGCATGATTATGTTAATGGATGTGGGAAAATAGATGAAACCCTTGAACTCACAGTGATGTGTTGGAAGAGGCTGAAGGTATGGGTGCCGCTGGAAGTGACGGTGCAGATCCGGTCTGGGTGTCTCTGTAGTGAGCCTCCCTGCCATTCGCAGGTGCCATCACTCCTCACGCTCACCACCTGGTTGTCACGGTTCTTTAGATACACTGCACCTTTTACTCCATACCTGTAGACCCACAAAAACAAGAGTGTGCATGTGGAGATGGTCAATCAGTGATACCAATTTTCAAATATGACCCACCACTTTCAACTCTGCACTGAAAGTTTAGGATTACCGAGGAATGAAAACCAGTATGCCGTTGGCTCGTATAGCGTAGATAATGGCCTCTGCCACGCAGCGTCGGTCTGTCAGGGGGTCCTTGTCTTTGAAGTACAAGCACTGGAACAACTCTGTGGATTGTTTCTGAGCTTGCTGAGCTGCCTGTACAGACAAAACATCTAGGGACATAACTAAGGGGTTCCACAGTTAGTTCAAATAGGTACCAAACACACCCTGTGGTAGCTCTTACCCTGTTCTTGTTATTGATGTGCTGGGCAATCTCCTCCAGCTCTTTGTTAGAAGCCAGAGTGTGAGTTGGCTCCAGACCTCCATCAAGCTCAATGGCAGCACTAAGCAGGCGATGCACCATAATGTCAGCATAGCGACGGATCGGTGAGGTGAAGTGTGTGTAGTGGTTAAGAGCCAGACCTTTATTGGGAAACAGATACGCTGGCACTAAGGAACATTATCTTGACATCTCGCAACAAACGCTTCACTTTCCTTCTCTTCCATAAAGGAAGCATCTGTTAATGAACTTTAAAATCTAGTTTTAAGAATTCCTTGACAGTGATAACAATCCCACCCTTTGTTAAACCCAGGAACAAACCATAGTGGTAGTACTGCTCCAGTGGACAGGACCCAGTGGAGAAATACTGTGCATTGGACATGGCCTGTGTGGCCATCATTCGAAGCAGCCGGTTCACGAGGGGGTCATGGAGATCCACAGCCTGGTCCAATGAATCTGCCAGTGTCTTGTTGGAGCTGCAGACGAGCAATAAACTGCTTTAATATGCCGCATTAATAAAACAGCAATGTGTGAGAAAACTGGGGGGGGGGGCACCTTACCAAACACAAGATCAGATCAAGAACAAAATTATTTGCTATTTTGTTTTTAAGACAAGCAGATCTGCTAAAATTACATTAACCTTGCATATCAAGTTTTTGTCTTAAAACATTGTAAAAGCGACTGAATGACACAGACATCAGTATAAAGATTTATGTTGGCTTACCGAGTATCAATGTTGAAGCCCTGTGCTCTGGCACTGTCCATCAGCTGAGCAAACTGCTCCTGGCGGGGAGGTGGGTGGTGTCGTAGCAGGGCGTGCTGGGGGAAGCGTTCCTGAATTCTGCGTGCCACCCAGTGGTTGGCATAGATCATGCACTCCGCCACTGTCTCATGGATCTCTAAGGGTTGTTTGGGTACGAGGGCTGTAATGTTCTTGTCAGCATCCAGCTGTGCTCGCACCTCTACCCCTTCCAGTTCAAGGGCACCACCACGGTCCCGCTGGGTCCTCAGGTGCCGGGCCACCTGGGTAAGCTGCTGCAGAGCTGTCTTCAGCTTCTTCAGCCTCTTTTTTCTCTCCACTTCCTCCACCTGGGCCAACTCAGGGACTTCCACAGGCTCGTCATTTAGCAGACTCTGGGCCAACTCATAACTCAACTGGTAAGAAGAGCAAATCAGTGTGTGGCCAAACCACACCCTACAGATGGCCAGAGACTTGGCATCCAGTTCCCACAGTACACTCATTGCATACCTGCGGATATACAGAAAATCAAACAGCCACAAATCCCTTTTTCAACAATAAGATCAGGCTGGTAAGTCATAAAATGAGCTCAATTCTCAACCTGCCACACAACTTAAAAGTAATACTTGACAAAATGGGCTCAATTGTCTAATTTCAAATTCCACAAATAAATACTAAAATCAAGTGTTACTTAGTAGTTAATAACAGACCACGGACAGCAGCAAGGTCCTTATGCAAAATGACAATTTAAAACGAGCCAATCCAACGTTCTTATTTAGCAATCATGGAAACAAATTTTATGCAAAGCAGAAATTCTGCATGAGTTTGAAATGTTGTCCTACAGTCTGCTGGCGATTTTCTGTGGTCTGTTTTCTGAGGACTGGTCACCTGATTCGATTCTCACCTGTCAACATTCCCCAGCAAAGAGCACAGGTCTGCACTCAGCACAGCAGGCAGCATGTCATAACGCCGGTCAGCCAAATAGTATGTGGTGGCCCTACAAGAGGAACACACCTGAGATGTATAAACTTTTCAGTAGTTTCTGCTTCTATCTTCAGACCTCAACAACTCCTCTTGCCCTCTAACCTGGAACGGGCCTCTAAGTCTGTAAGAGACCCTGGCCTTACAAAGTGTGTGACATCAGCAATGTGGACACCCAGCTCCAGTCGATCTCCACCAGGAAGCATGCGGACTGAAAGTGCATCGTCCACATCCTCACACCCCTGTGGATCGATGCTGAACACCAGGTGAGTGGCTCTCAGGTCCCGCCGTGCTGTGACCTCGCTGGGTTCTACAGTCCATGGGTTTTCCATCGAATTCAGTGGCATTTCCCGCAGCTACACAATACAAAATCTCAGATGCACAAACTTCACCCATCACTACTGTGCCATCATCACAACCACTCTGCAGTAAGCCAAGGCATTATCCAGCCAAGGTAGACTCAACACTTACTTGAGCCTCAGAGAACGGCGGAACATGGATACCATTCTCAATCAGAATGGTCTGAATTTCCGTCTCCAGCTCCCCAGCCTTTCCCAGCACCCGCACACAATGGCCATTGGGATAGAGGGACGTGCTCTCCCAGGAATCCAGTCGTACAATCACCCGGTGATCCTAAAAGAAGCAAACGGAGAAAGATACAGGAAAGTGGGAAGCACACTGATCACATATAACCAGTCTCAATGGAAATATACTGTATATGCATCCAGATAACTGAAGCATACCGACCTATTATGACATATAACACTAAATAAAATTTTACACAAATATTAGAAAAAAACTTAATAAAAGTCCACTGTAAACAACAATTATTTTAGACACCTTTGCATCAGATACAGCTAGTAGAGATGGAAAAATTCACTGTTTTGAGGAAGACTGAACTCATGGAAAGCTTGCAGTAATATGCAGTAATTTTTTTTTTTTTTTTTAAATTTGGTGAGTCAAACGGAGAAACTGGCTCTGAACCTGTAGGGTCTCAGCCTGCTGGGTGCTGATGCGAATCTTTGGGATGCAACGATCCCATGGTATGACCAGGATGCGCTGGGAACTGCGGCTCTGTGACTGTACTTCCTCCCATGGGGGAAAAGTCACCACATAATCTCGCCAATTCCTTTGCAGGATTCCCACAACCCTACCTGAGCGCCAGGAAAAGCAGAGGAGGACGAAAAGATGGGTAAATAGTTAAATTATACAGGAAAAGAAAACACAAATACAACATTAAGGTAAAGCACTGAGCCCTATAAAGTGAAAAAAATCTCTGGTAAGGAAAGTTTATTTACATGCTGACAACAACCCCCTCTACTTACAAAATTACAGAAAATGCTATTATTTTCCAATGAAGCAATACTGTCATCAATTCTTTTAAGCATTTTTATTACAAATTTAAGAATTGATAAATTACATCATTGAAGTCATATGTTAATAATTCAATAATTAATAATTACCTTCTGTATACCAATAATTATATCCTATATCGGGACTAAGAAATAATTACAAATGTTATTCAAATAAGTTAGATGATGTATTGACACCAAATAAGGTAGTAGGAAGTGGGAAACAGTGCCACAGCTTCTTGTTACATAAGCAGAATGCCGCGTATACCTGTTGGTATGGGCTGGCTTTGCTCCTCCCCTGTTCGCTCCTCTGCTCCCGTCTCTGCTTCTGTTAGTGCCGTTATCCGCCCCTTCCACTCGCCACGTGGCAGTAGTTCGACCACCACCAGGTCACCGTGCACTGCACGGTTCCTCTGCTTCATGCCCCACACCAGTACATCACTGTTCAGCTCTGCAGATGGCAGGAGTGGAGAGCGACAGTCATCATAATGCATTACGCCGTAGGTAGACACGCATTGGAAGACTTTCTACTACTGCTCCAGACAACTTTTTGAATTGAAACTGCAGCAACAGACCTGTGCTCTTTGTAGAGCTGTCAGCCTGGACAAAAGCTTCTTGCTGGGCTCGGTGTTTATTGACTTTCAAAGTTCCCTGAGCACAGAATTGACAGAGGGACACGACTGAAATTGAAATTACTTGGCACATACATTTGAGTGTAAAATACATTTACTCATTCAGCTGTTGAGGTTCACAAGCCAGATGTAGTCCAGTGACAAGAAGTTACACTGAATTAGAAGAGGGTTTTCGGACAAAGGCAGAAACCAAAACCAGTCACACACCTGGATGTACCTTCCCGATTTGATCCCAGCCTCCAGGACCTCAGCAGGAAGGTGCTCAGCATATTCACGCTCCTGCCCCTCACTCTCCCTCTCCTGGAGCACCTGGGCAATGGAGATGTATAACTCCTGAGCTGCCTGCAGGTCAGGCCAGAAACTCTGTAGGTATTCCTGGAAATACAGAACAGCCACACATTAACAGGAAAAGAGAATATCAAACTGATTGTCTGCCATTTTACAAGAATGATGCTGACTGCTGGGATGTTTTCTGAGCTAACAGTATTACAACAAAGACAAATCCTTTTGTTCCATCCTTTATGGAAGTGAAAGTTTTCTCAAAGATAATGACATCATAGTATATGAGCATAAATTTGAGAACAATTGGCCTGCATGGACGTAAGAGTGTAGCACTGGATGCATCTGTCTGTTTGTAAGCTCTCAGGGCTCCAGAGATGCTGTGTTGGTACCTGTGTGGAGATGACATAAACTCCACTGGTCAGCCTGTTGAATTCTGTCACTGCCTGCTGATCTTCCGTGATCATGACCACAGGCTTCAGGCTTGCCAGGTGGTCATGGTACCACACTGCTGCACGGTATACACACCTGTCAGTCCAAAGATACACCGATCAGTTTGGCTGTGAATGACCTGGAGTTCACAGCATAGGTAGTACTGACCAAGATACTAAACCAGGTTATAGCAAAATAATTTTATAAATGCAAAAATTTCAGAATAGGTCTTT
The DNA here is from genome assembly GCA_018136845.1 of Heterotis niloticus. Lineage (NCBI taxonomy): Eukaryota > Metazoa > Chordata > Actinopteri > Osteoglossiformes > Osteoglossidae > Heterotis > Heterotis niloticus. The sequence goes on from CM030904.1 coordinate 9,362,751, forward strand.
GAAATGCTTTGACTAGGTCAGTCAGTAAAGCCTCACCTGGTATGCCATTTTTCCTGGGTCTCGCCCTTCTCACGAGGACAGTATGAGTAGCGCTGGAACTCATTGCAGAAGAGTATGCAGTCGTGGCGGGGGTCTTTCAGTAGGTTCCGCAGTCGATTGTACTGCCTGCTCAACACAATAGGTACACTTTCCTGAATCAGGATCACTGTACACTATTTTACATTTTGTTTCACTAGGTGAAGCTCCAAAGTTCATTCTTCCTTTTGTTAAAAATAAATAAAAGCTATAATATAATATAATATAATATAATATAATACTGGGCAATTGATTTGTTACCTGTGATCTAATGAGCAGGTACAGGTTTTCAGCTATTTCTAAAGAGGCAGACTGACTTAGCATTCCTAGGAAAAAAAATTAGTTCAATTGAAGTGGTTATCTATGTATCAAACTGTATATCAAAAAAAAAACACTATTCCAAGCATTTTCCCTGCTTAAAAACATGACAGCTGACAAGTTCTGGGGACAAAAAGACAGATGTTTACAATACAGAGCAACAAACAATATACTGTGGCTCAATGACTTATAATAACTATGTCTTCATCTTGACATCAACCAAAGTTAAACTTCTTCTAAAGAACAAAGAATTGTCTTTTCATGGTGAATCAGGTAAATTTCTTCTATTAAAACCATCACGTAATTATTAGAATCTGAATTTTTTTCCCCAGATGGCACAAAGTGATATTCAAAGTCTCATTAAAGTTGGGGAACATTAATACATTACGCAATGATACTAATTATCTGAGGCAACTTCACTAGCTCCCTAATATTTTTAGTAATCTTTTGTCAAATTATACTTAAGCACTATTAAATCTGATACAATACAAAACAATGAAAATGAATATTCAAATAAGCTTTCCAATGCAGCATGAACTAAGTATCTAAGTGGGCAAAAAGTATCATCCATTATATAATTTTGGCATTATAGCTGCACCTTGTTCATGTGCCACTTATCTAGGATAATTCTGGAAAAACTTAGTGATGGTAAAGTGACAGAAAAAAAAATCAATGGGCCATTACAATAAATAGATGGCACAAAAGAGATGTACAAGTTCTTTGAAACAGTGCTCTCAGAGAACTTGAGCCTTTCATCCATCATCCAATGGTGCTCTCAGCAAGCAAAATTTTCTGTCTCTTTAACATTATCAGTGGAGGGTTGCAGTGTTCCTACCACAGAAATCAGCACCAGTCTTCAAAGTGAGCTGAGTAGCATCCTACAGGGCCCAGACACACAAACCATGTTTTCTTTTGAAAAATCAAGGCAGAGGTATCAAACAGCTTATCTACAGCCTAAAGAAGTAAAAAAAACAGCTATACAAAGAAAAATGCAGAGAGCACGTCTTCCTTATTCAGCAAGTCCTGACAAGGTCCCCTGTGTTGTTTAGTGTACAGAGCTCAATAGTTAGTAACACTGTAGGACCAATAAACACCTTTTCCAAAATAGACCTACAGTTATCGCAATGAATCTTCATCACATTAATGTTGCAAAAAAGCATGCTGTAAGCAGAAATAAACATGAATATGCTATCACACCATCAAATGCCTTGTGGGGGTTTTTGTATACGTTTATTTATCACATTTGTCAAGTACAATTTTTGCAGAATAATTCATAATTCTTAATGACAGAAGGGTTGGGACTGGCACTGAGTTAGTGTGGCTGTGTGAGCAGGAAACTTTGCACACTTTCTCTGACATGACGGTCGGTCCATTACAGCTTGCTCAGCAAACAGCAGAATAATGAGTTGCTGGTGACGGATTTGGAAAGAATGCATGCTCATACAGCACAACCTGACGTGTGAAAAACAGGGTATTGCACACTTTAGTCCACTACACAAATCAGCACCTTCTCAGTCCCATTTTACCAAATGTTAAGCACCCCTTTGGCCTTTGCTTAAAATACACATTTGTGCTACACATGTCAAAATGTTCACCTAGTCAACATAAATAAATTAACCTTGGTGTTCTTTGAATACTGAAGTTCCATCTTCTTCTGTACTACTGATAGGCGAGAGAAAAAAGGGTCTCTACCTGCGCCCACGGCTGTGCTGGACCACGTGGCATGCAGTCTGGGTGAAAACTATGCCCCGCAACTCTCTGAACTCCAGAATCTCCAAGAATTCCCGTACCACACCAGCATCCGGGACCACGTAATGAGTTATGTCTCCTGGCAGGACCTTGCCCTCTAAGAAGGAACAGTTTTACATAGTTTAACAAAGCCACTACAACAAATACTGACTGTAGTTATACCATTGAAAGAAATGTTTTATACAACTTAATTATAACTGCATAGCAATTTTCCTCACACTCAATGATTACAATTTAACAGTTACATAAGGTTCAAGTGTGAGATGATAAATTACAGTTTTGTACTCCTGAGCTCAGGAAATGGTCTGCTTTAGTAAAAGTATGTCTGTGTGACTGCATAAATGTAAAATTCGAGATTAGTGAAAGCAAAAGATGTGTACTTAAAGGTGTCTAAGGTAACTGTCATTTTTAAAATCAGCTGCTTAACCAGAATAGGGCTGTGGTGGTGTGGAGCCAATTCTAGAAACACAGGGCATGAAGAAGGTTACATCCTGGATGGAATGTCAGTGCATCACATGAGTTTCTTTCTCTGTCTCTTTCTTTCCCCTTATAAATAAACTACCCTATCACCCATAAACAACTACCCTATTACCTTTAACAAGTATCTTATTAGCTAAGGAACTGCTAAGTGTTTATGAGAGTCAAGCTTTACCAAATCAGTGTCCGCATAAACTGAAATACAGTGCAATATAAAACCCTTTTGTCAGCCTTGCTGCAACTATATCAACCGTTATAGTTTCTCTGGTGTACATAGAAAGCAGTTAGTTGTTTACACTGTCGCTAGTATAGATGTACACAAAACGGTGTTACTTTACAGTGGGCAAAAATGTATGATAAGCTTTTTGTTTTACTGTTTGCGAAGATACAGTAAAAGCAATGTTGCATCTCACCGCTGGGTGTTATATAATTTCTGTACTATTAGACACTTGTTTTGTCGTTGGTGTTGCAATAGTAAAACAGTGTTGTGTTTCAGTGTCGGTGTAAATACAGTAAAAACAGCGGTGCTTTACCGTTGGAGCAGTGGCCCTGGCACAGAGAGCTGAAACACGAAACTTGTTCTCTGAGGTAAACCTCCCGGACGACGCGCACATGCCCCCCGCGAGAGTTCCTCAGGACCACCACCTTCTCCGTCTTTAACATCGTCATATTACTTCACGGGCTACGTTTAACACCAAATACCGTGGCTTAAGACACAAAGCCCGAACACAGACCGTTGTGCGGCTGCCATGGCGCGGGAAACGGGGCGCGGATGACCTGGAAGAGCTGCCTGTCGACGTCACAGGAAGCCCGGCGAGCACGAGCTTGAGCTCGGCTCAAAGGGCGAGCCTCGCACCCCAGGCGCGCTCGCAGGCTTCACGAGCTCGTCGCGGTGTCGCTGCTTGGCTGTAGGGCCGAAATCGCTTCATGTAAACCCTTCATTCTTTATGAAACTGTAGGACGTGTCGTTACGAATGATCAGTTGTTGTTTTGAGCAAGCCAATTTTGCTGTATTTTTCAACATTGAAGCGAGACAAAATATCTTCCAAGGATGCAACTCTGCGTTGGTTTTACGCTTTCGAAACCTGTCTCTGTACGCGCTTCTTCTGTCGACGATGAAGAGTTGTCATGTTGTTTATTTATTTCTCAAAAATGCTTTTACACGCACTGCTGCGGCTATCCTCCGTGCATTAATTGTACACGTGAAACTTTGTGATGTCATTAACTTTTTCGTGCACTGCATGTGATGGTCTTGTTTGTCGATTGTTGGCATGGCGAAAAAAAATTGAAATAAAACTGTGATTAGAGTATTGATCTGATTTTCACCGTTTGTTGTGGTGTCCACGCAAAAGAAACGTTATTTAAAGTCTCGGTGCCATTTCCTACGTGGAAGACTCCGCACCCTAGTGCGGCTGGAGCGCCGCTGGCTGTGACGTCATCGTCGTTTAAAACGGGCCGCGCGGCCGCCGGGTGACAGAGAGGGTTCGGGGTGGCGGGTGTGAGAGCTGGTGCTCTCGGCACACTGACAAGTGACGATCTCTTTTTAACTTTCTGCCATTATCATTCATAATATTTATATCGACAGTGATTCCTCACTTAAAGCGACAAACACAACAGCGGTAAGCGTCTCGTTCCAGCTGCTTGACTGCAGCGAGGGGACCGTACAATAAAGGTCTTCCTGGAAGAACAGGTAGGGTTTTTTTCCTGTTTCTTTCATTTTTTTTTGTGTTCTACATTAATCTTCAGCAGTGGTTATATCCCGAGGTGTTTCCGCAGTGAGTAAGTTTGTGTGAAACACACCCCTCGCTTTCGGCTACGGTCCCCGCAGAAGCTGCGCCTTCTCTCCCGTCTGACGCGCATGAAACTGGTCCTTCTCATTTGAAAGGAAACTTTATTTAATTTTAATTTTTCTGGTAGTCTGCGCGAATAGGACTTGCTGGGAGACCTGTTTTGCCATCTCATATAGACAAATGCAGAAATACTTTTATGTATTACCTGTCTGCTGAGGGAGGTGACAGTTCCTGTCGCGGGTCCACTTGCAGTTCTCTTATGCTGACGAATAAACCTTCTTGTCGGTTTAATTCTGTCCCATTCGAAACTGTTTTTTTTTTCTTCCCCGAAAAGGTCCGTTTTGTTTCTCCATTTAGACGCTGCTTTGCGGCACAGCATTGCGCAAAAGTATTTTAAAGTGGTAATAACAGTATTAAATTTCTGCTGATGATAACGGAGTATATGGCTGCCAATAACCACAAACAATGTTGTCTGAGTCGACAGAAAGTTAAAAAGTAGTCGTCGGACAGTATGTGTAGGGTTGTGTCTCAGCTTGAGATGAATGGGAAGAAGATGAAGGATGATAAGATGTCCCACTGCGTTCATCCCTGAACTACCAACTACCCGAGTTTCTCCGACTTGCCACAGAGTCCTTCACCATCCGATAAGGTCACCCCTGATGGGTCTGCGGCACAGCGACACACGGCATGAAACAGCCTGGATTGTGAACACTTTTCATTGATGTAAGTCTAAAAAGACAGATATCCACTGGAAAAAATAAGTGAACACGAAAATGCTTACAGTCAGCGTGGATGCTGCAGAAAATTGAGGTTGTCCATGTGAAGAAGTTAAACGTTCAGAAATGGGAAAAATAATCATGATTGTTTTGGTTCCTGGAGAGCTGGTTGTTTAGTCTTCAGTATTAACATTTTTATTATGACATGAAGTCAAGCGGCGCTCATTTTTTCAATACACTTGTAGTTGGAGCTGGCTGTCTGTCGTTCATTGTGTTTCGCTGTACTTTGTGTTGTTTTTTTTAAATTATATCCCTGTTTCTTAGATTTTCTGGCAGACTGTGGATGTGTTTTTTGAACTGTATGTTCGGTGGATGGACGGTGGTGCATATGGCAGTATTACGTTTACTCTTAAGACATCTTAACACTGGGAAAATGACAGCTGGCTTGAGGGCTCTGTTGCAGGGCATGTACATGAGTTGGGTCTGGACTTAGTGTCAGAACTAGTGTTTAAACTAGATCCTGCTTCTGAGACATGGGAATAGTTCTGTTTCAACCCTAAACACTTTATGAAACTCTGCTGATAAGCCCACACTAAGGGTGACTGCTTGGGTTAAGGTTGGAAGTGTGATATACGTATATGTTTGCCTTTTTTATTATTTACATTTAAAAAGTTTGACAGCATGACAAAGAAGGTCATATTTTGTGTAGAAGCAGTAAAAATGATATAATGAATATCACAATGAACAGAAATATATTAATTTGTTTAATCAGAAGTAGAAAAGGCCAGATTATATGGAAAAATTAAAGATACTTACAACCTCAGAGAAAATGAGCTGGGAAAAACATCATATGAATCAAAAAAGTGAACATTAAAAAAGAGATTGTAATATAGAGTATTGTGATCATGTTACACTTCAGTAAGTCTTACAATTTAAAGTGTCTACTACAGCATTTGATTTAAGGTGTGGTCTGTAATTCTTATTCACATATGTTGTGCTTTTTGTAATTACTAGCTGGTCACCACAATAGCCCAGTTTTGACATACAATGTTTACAACTGCAATGTTAAAAAATAAAGTCAAATATTGACTCATTTTCCTTTAGTAATAGTTCTAACACTGTTTAGAAAGGAATGGGAAAGATGAGTGGTTAACCAGCAGGCTTTTGGTTTAGTTTCTTGTCCTTTTTGCTAAGATTACAAATTTAAACTAGTTTTAATATAGCTACTGTATGTTTCTGGACTAACTGAAGCTCAATTTTGGTGATGGGTTACAGAAAAATGTAGGGTGTACTACACCTCACTGTGCATTCATAATTTTTGTTAGATTTTCAGTACCAACACATATAAACAGACAAATGTTTTGATAGTTCTCTTATAAATTGAGTTGATCTGAATATGGAAGGAGTCAGATTTGTTTCTTAAGACACAAAATGCTATGGTCTGAACCACACTGCTCTGAAGTGACAAAAACAGTGCCAATGCTGAGGCATCTGCTGTCCAGATGTTGGTAGGTACATCACTATCATCTGGGGAAGGAAACAGTCTCTCAGGGTTTCCCATTTGTGATTTTTAACCATTTTCTTGAGATTTGCCAGATGCTGCTTTTTGTATTGTTGGATTTTTATAATTTAGCACTATGAAAACAAAACCTGAAAATATTCCAAACTGTACAGAAGTAAGGGCCCTCTGTCTCAGAGTTGGACTTCATTTAAAATGTAGGATTTCATTTATTTTTTGGTTTATTGTTTTTGTTGTTGCCATTAATAATGATTAATTTCCCTAAAGCGCCATAAAGGCTGAGCAGGGACTGAACCACACTCTTATAATGCATACTTCTAAAAATTATTTTCTTGGTAAACCCTGCACTCCGTACCACTTTGGAGAGCCAGGTATAGTGAGTGAAACCAAGGGTGAAGCCTCTCTAATTAAATTTAACATTGTGAATCAATCTGCATCTTAAATTATGTTTTGGATGTTTTTACATTAGTGTGGGTGGTTTTCAGATTACAAACACATTTGCTATTTTTTTTTTTTGTCAGTTTTTCAAGTAGGACTGGAGGATGCCTGTGCAGTGTATTTAAACACTATGCATACTATAGGGAATTCAGCTGGGTTAATTGCATTTTTACACTCTAAGCTCGGTTGGCATATAAGTTAATTATTCTTGTATACTTCACTGTCCAGAAAACAGTAATAAATGCTTTCCATTCAGCGTGATATTGTTTGAACAATCAAGCTACATAGATGTCCATGTAATGATCGCAATTTGTTTTATCCTTAATATTGATTTGATTATTGGTTTGTTTATAATTGTGAAAATAATGGTTATAGTTTCATTAAAGTGGTTCAAGTTTATAGTAGTAGTGAGTACATAAAATATAGTATGTTTATTATGCATATTTTTGTAGCAAAACCATCTTTCTTTTTTGCCTCTCCCACATCTAGTTTAGACACATTCACTGGTTGAATTTGCGCCAATCCCCAGGAGAGGGCAGTGCGGAGTTAGATTGCGTCTTAATGTCGTATTGATTCGGGTAGTTCAGATGTTTGTATTTGTCTCTTACTGCTGCATAAGTTTACATTTCAGGATTCTCTGTAGTCTCTTCAGTGATCCGTAAGGGCAGTACTGCAGTTGTTTGCTTTCGGTCTTGGTGCTTGTGCAGCATGACCCCACCGAGTCTTTGCTTACAGAGCAGGTGTTGAGACTACTCCAAATTTTTACTGGCATTCCCTTTCAGCGTCCAGTTTATGACCTTTTAGAATGCAGGACATATTTAACTGTTTGCCATAGATATTTTAATAATTCAATGGCTTCTTATGATCCTTAAACTTTGGCCATAGTGTAAGGTTGGTAATGGAATGGCAGTTGACTCCTTTCTTTGGAATATGTGGCATCAGTTGAGGCCAATTTCCTTCATACTGATTGGGAATCATTAACTGCATTATAGCGATCTGTCATAGAAGAATTTGTCATAACCACACTTTGGCAATACAGTTATGCTGCCTTTTGTTTCTCATTGAGGGACTGAAGCTTTTAGCCTAATTAAACAGCTTCTCTATTTGAAGATGTTCATTAGTCAGCTCTGGGTTTATTTTCTTAAATAAAATAATTGTATATTCCCTGAGGAAAATGCTTAAATCAATGCTGTATGCTGAATTAGTCAATGAAATATAAATATGCTGCAGTAGTTTTTAATGTTGACTTTATTAACTTTCTAGTGTGTGATAAGATTTCTATAACAGCAATGGAACCATAGATTCACTATTTTTTTTTTTTTTTTCCCCCCAGAATTCTGACAAATCTCCACATCCTGAAGTTGAGCTATGTTCATTTGTGTAAACAGCTCCTCTGTTTGTGATAAGCTGGTGAATACGTGGCCTAACTCTAGATTTTACCCAGTCTTCACTGCGTTCCTATTCAGGCCTCAACAGTTTTCTTCCGCTGCATGCTTAAATGCATTCTATTAAATACGAGATAACAGATTTTCACCCAGTGACCTGCACTCATTCTGGTTCTCAAGTCTCCAGCGCTGCAGATGATGTGCTTGGCACTTTTCTGTGGAAGGTAACAGCTATAAGTCAATTAGGGATGCTGTCGATTCTGGCAGCGGCAGGATGGGAGCAGAGCTGAGAGGGTGGGATCTTGGCAGCTTGCGTCCTGCCTTGCACCCTTTGCAATCTGGGACAGCCTCCAGCTTGCAGTGGTTCTTCACATGAATGTGATTTCAGAAGAATGTGCGAGTTACAAACCTTCAAACAGGCTTTACATGTTTTTTTTAGCACATACACAGAAAGGGATAAAATGAAAAATGTTGCCTTGATTAACATATGTTCCTCTAAAGAGGAAATGGCAGGAGGGGGAGAAGCTCAACATGGGATACATGATGCTTCTGTAGAAGAGTTGAGCGTAAAACAAAGTGCGACATGAAATGCTTACACACATTGATTATCTATGACTTTAAATAGGCTATGCTTTTCTATGCAGCAGATGGTATGATTTCTAGCTGTTTCCAACCCGTTATGAAACATTTTGAGAGCTTTTTGGACTTAAGTCAATTAACACATGTTTTCATGCATGGTGACTTAGAGCTGCAACTGGTAAACCAGATCTGTTTTGCATTTTTCATGTGTTAGTATGTATGTGGAACGTACTCTCAAAAGTGACTCACCACTAGTAACAAACATCTTGATATTAAATGATCTTGTTGAAGTGAGGATTTGGAGTGGGTCAGATTGCCTGATGCAAAAGCAGGTGCTAAACTGAACTTGCAAATATATTTATGTGTTTAGGTTGCCTATGTGTTAAGTATCTGAACTAAAAATAAGAAGCTATCAAAAGTAGATTTGTTTTAGATCTGTCCTGTATACATGGACATTGTTAGGGGAAAAAAACTGTCACACAATTTGGATTTAAAATTTTGAGCTACTAAATAAGGTAATAAAAGCAAACCCACAGTAAGTTTCCAGTCTATTCCGGTTAATGTTTGGCAACCCCTTAAATTAATCAATTCAAAAGATGAAAGCACATTGCTGGGTAGTTACTCTATCACAGGTAACAGCATCAGCAGTTTATTGCTAATTTTATAAGTGTACTTTTTATATGCAGTGAGGGGAAAATGCCCCAGTTTAGCAGTTCTATGCCAAAAATTCCTTTTTCCATGTTCTCTTCGCCGTTGCCTAGCAAGAGGTCAGCAAAGAAGTCATAAGTGAATTTCCTGAGCTCTTCATGCGGCAGTATATACACACCAAGCACAAACACCGCAGTTCATTTTGGGGATATTCTACTGTCTCTACTGTTTGCAGTTTACAGTCTAGTGAACCCTTTCAGTTGGAAATCCCAGTGTTTTTTCTGGATCAATACATTTAATTATTGTTGATTAATGAAGGTACACTGGCTGTGGAGTACATTTGTTTGGATTTTCAAGTACAAGCTGCAGTGGGCTTCTGGTATGCATGCGGCTGCATGCACAGATATTTTCTTATACATTTAGTAGTAGTGTAATGTATGCAACTCTTTCCGATTAGTTCTGATTACTATATTCCATCTCAAAATTGAACATCAAAGGTGACGCTGTTTTTACACATTTTAAAATGCATGTTAAATATGATCTCGCATACAACATGTAAACACGTGTATAAAACATTAGAAGGCAGCAACTAAATTATGGCAGTTGGAAATATTTCATGAACAACTGACATTTTTTCCTCCACTCTGCTCTAGTGTGGTAGTCAAAAAATTGTTTGTGATGCAGCCCCCACCTGAAATAACTTAATACTATTGAGGCAGGAGATGTGTTCCCTGTATTGCTACAGTCCCTGTTGACTTGCATCCCTACAAGAGATGTTCTCACACTATCGATCCATCCATTATCAATTGCTGCTTGTCTTTATACCTATACTGACAACACAGGGTGGGAGGCGGGGTGAGCACCGGATAGGACAACAGTCCATTGCAGGGCAATCGCATACTCATACACTCACATTCACACACGATGGGCAGTTTAGAGTCACCAGTTTACCTGAAACACTTCAGTGCTGTGGAAGGAAATTGGAGCACCGGATGGAAACTCACGTAAACATGGCAAGCCCATTAGCTGTGAAGCACCGGTGCTACCTGCTGCACCGCCCTCTTCACAATGTTTAGGTGGACAAACACCTTAAATCCGACTTGTGTGAGCTATGTAAGTATGTTGTAGAGGACCATTTCTGCAGGCTAGGCCAGTGAGGACCCCTGAGTTTCACCCTCTTAACCGAGCTATTTGTTATAAAAAACCGATAGTCAAGAATCTAGCAGTGAAGAAATCCATTAAAGCCGAGGGCCTGCAGGTATAGCAACAAATGGGAAAGGGGATGTAGAAAGGACTTTGTGACACAGACGGGCACTTTGTATAACAAGGAACTGGCCCAAACACACACAAAACGTTTCCGTATACAGTCCTTTGGACAAAAAGTGTATTGATGTGGAACACAGGAACAAGTCACCCAGCGGGCGTTAAAGACCCAGGTTGGAGGTGGACTACTTTCAGCTCCCAGGAACGGTTGCCGCCTGGCTTGGTAAAACTCACACTGACAAAGGAAGGAGATTGGCCACTGCTTTGTGTTCATTTGCGGAGGCATAAATTACCTCACTGTTATGGCCTTGTTGACCTTCAGATTTATCTGCAGGCTGTCTAATTATTTCCAGTGAGTTCCCTTCAAAAGAGTAATGGATCCTGACCCTTTCGACTTTGTGCAGGGCATTAATGGCAGCCCCTCATTTCACCAGAGGGATTTTTGTTTTCTTTTTGTTTTGTGACTTGAAGTACATTGGTTGAATACAATAATGGCTTTGCAAAAAAAGCCAGAATAAAAGACATGCCCGCGAAAGAGAAGTAGAGGAAATAAGAAAATTTTATTGTTACTTAAATAAATTTGGCTTTAATGTGAAATGTGTAGGAGAAGGTATGAAAAACATGCACTGTTAAAAGACTTTGTTGTTCCTGGTGGGGTTTTTATTTATTTATTTTTTGTTTTTTTGTTTTTTTGGAACATCGTCACCCAGCCCCCAATGAAATAGCTGTGCTGACCTTTATTCTGCAAATTAAGCTTCTTTCCAATGAGCCAACTGATGGATGTTATTTTACTGAAACCACATTGAACATTAAACATTGAGAAAATACCCCCGAGCCACCAAAACCACATTAGCAAAAGTTAATGGAAAATATGAAAGCATGGCATAGCTGGGCTTTTTTAGTGAGACTCTCGTTGGGTTGTTTTGTGTTTTTTTTTTTTTTTTTTTTTTTTTTTGCAAACAATGTTCTTGTTTATATTTCAAGTCTGGAACGGAGGCTGGGAATTTCAATCAAAAGCACACGCACTCTGTATTTGCATCATGGCGCATCTTCTCACAACTGTTCTCCACATCAGCTTTTCTGATGTCTCTTCAGCTTTTCTTCTCTCCCTCTAGGAAATCCATGCTTTGAAATAGATGCTCACAGATGTTTTTCTTTTTTCCCTAAACTTTAAGTCAATAAATGACAAAGAGATTGTGTGTTTACATTACCTCTGGGATGAAAGCTCCGAACTCTGTCTTTGGAGCACAATTTTGGAAATGACAGGTCAATAAGTGTTAACTTTAAAGTTGTATTGCTGCATTGTTCTTCTAATATTTTATGATCTGTGCTATGGTGAGCTTTGAATATTGTATAGGGAAACAAATAATTTTGACTAATATTTGTTGTATTTTTATTCTGAGAAGCTGCAGGGAACATCGATCAAACCAAAAATGTATGTCAGTTTTAACTTGTCCTTTATGTATGTGGAAACTATGGTTTATTGGGATTTAGTTTTGCATTGACGGAGGATATTTATTACTTAAGTCTTTTTTTTATAGGATACTGTTGGCCTCCATTTCTAAGTACATCTGTTGATGTACTCACTTGCACCTGCAGTCCCACCTGGAGGTGAACTGTAGTGCCCAGTAAACACCTGGCATTAATGGAAAGGCTGCATAAAGAGTAAAAAACTAATCGAAATGAAAGCATTGCAAAGTCGTGGGTTTTTTCCTTTTGTTATCCTTCATTTACACATTTTAATCAAATTATAATTTTCAGAGTTGATAACTATCACTATGTTGGACTGTCACCAGAGGCAAGGTATTGAGCATGCATGTACCATATACGCTGTTCATATTGGAATTAATTATTAAGCAATCAGAAAACGTTCAGAACTGAAGCTGCTTGCTGGGACTCTGCACAGCAATGGATCTTGTAGCCTGGTATCTGACTACACTCTTCACATTCTACAGAAGTGATGAGGTAAAGCTGATTTTACCAATACATGAGTCTTAAGCTATAGATCTGCTAAGCCCAGGAACACCCCCCCCCCCGCATCTCCATGCTCATATGTTGTGCATTCCCATGGAGAAAGACTTGACAAGCCCATAATCCACCACTGCTTCTCTCCGCCCATTAATGGATTCATCAATTATTTCCCCATTTGTCTTCACGACAAGCAAGTCCCTCCCAGGAATTATGCGACTTTTTACAGATAGTGCTGATGCATCCGCTTGCATCTGCTAATTCTTGCCTAGGAAAATATTACCATAAACTCAAGGTGTTTGGGCCCACCTGTTTATTACCATTCAGTGGCAGAACAGATTCAAAGAGATTCTTCCAAATTTAGACCTGGGTGTTGGAAATATTGATACATTAGCTTGTAATTATAATATGTTCTCATTCAGGGACTTCTTTTGTGTTTCCACATGAAGCTTGTGTATAAAGAATGCAATCGGAGGAAAAAACTTGCAGGGCATTCATCTATTTTAATTCATTGCTAACAAAGTCTAACTAAGAACAGCCTTCTAGTCTGCAGCCTGGTTCTACGTTTGCCTGTTTTATATATGGTTATGTCATTTGTCTCACACTCGTGCTAAAACATCGACATGACTGGCTACTCCCTATCAAAATCTAATCGGTCACACTTATTTGTTAAATTAGGTAACGCTGATGCAAGGTTTGTTTGTCCAAATTTTAGCTGTTGTGTATCGCTGTGTGCCAGACATGAATATTTTATTTTGTTTGAGACCTGATCCATTTATATCAATGCTGCAATTTGGGGTGCACATTTAGCATTTACACGTTTTTGACATTTCTGATTTAAATTGAGTGGAGTGCTTTCAGTGAATCTGCTTTTTCTAGGACTCACTTGTTTTCATAATATTTCTTTGTGTACCAGTCAACTTTTTGCTGAATATGATGTCTAATTTGTCGAGCACTGATGACAAAATAGTATAATGTTATATATTGCTAAAACTTGTTGCACCTGTGACTTGAGCAGAGGATTAATGTGAGCTAAATTGCCCCAGATTTTTACTCAAATCTTAATAGAATATTGCATGGTTGTTTTCACCCTATTTACAGAGAGTGAAATTTGCTTATGGAAATCCCATTTAAAGTGCTTGTGATTGAGAGGGAATGGGGGCGGGTGTCCATGCTTTCAAAATTGTGCTTTGCTTCTGAAAATTAATACTGACATTATAAACCTAATTTCAGCCTGACAATTCCCTTAATCGTGTTCAAAAACATCTTGGTGGAGGCACTCTTGTAAGTCCTGACAGTAGGTAATTGCTGAAATACTGTAGGTGTGTTTCTGCACAACCATCAGTAAGTCTGTTACTGGGCACAATATTGCCAAAAGAAAAAAAATAAATAATAAAATTGACATTTCTGATGACACCGTGTTTCATTTAAATTTATGCTCTCAGTTATGTTTTTTCTGTTTTGTTTTCATCTAGGACAAAGATTCATGGTCTTAATTCTACTTTGTCAGACACTGAAATAACAACACTGTTATAATTTAAAGATAATCACTTGGGCCGTATGTCAAGAGTAGTAGAATTAACCAGTCTGTTGAACATGGATCTCTTAAAAATAGTCTGCTATTCTCAAAGGGTTTTTATGGTGGAGGTGTACTTTGCGCCATTTGTGAATTCTTTAAAAGTCATCAGTTATTTCTGCGTATTGCTGCTGTTTTAAACCTTTTCAAACATTAAGTTTTGCATAAGGTTTGGAATTCATTCATGTTTACCAAATGGAGTGATCAGCTGAATAATCAGCATTAGTTCAGGATGGCTAGCATGGCAAGCCCGCTTTACCTGTCTCTGTTATGCTGCGCTGGTTGGCTTCACTTGTTTGAGTTGACTAAAAGGCAGACAGATTTGTAAGCTTTGTGTTTGTACATAATGTCCTATTGGTAGTTCACACAGAATGGTGCATTGCATGTGAAGCAATGTGCATCAGTAGTTTATATCTGATTTATTGCCCTGGAGGATGAAGGGCTGCTTCCCCCCCATGGGTGCACTGTGGGTGTCTGTTACAGGCTACTTTGAATGATAGATGTCATGGTTGTCTGTGGATAGTTCAGGGGCAATCCAGCACAAAGCCCCCCCACCCCCTTGCCCCCCCCCTTGCTTATTCAGCATCATGGCTGCAGCCTGCAATCAATTGTAAATTAAGAGCAGTTTGAGTCACACCTGGGAGTTGGCGAAGCTCTACAGCTGCGGTCAGTGGGGTCAGCTCATGAATAATAGAGTGGTTGGAGACCCTCAGCAGTTCTTTAAGGCGAAGCGCACTGCGGACCCATCTACGGCTTCCATGTTTGCTGCCGTACATAGAAGGGCAAGGTCAGCCAGCAGGCCAAGAATCCACATTGCAATTTCACTGTGCCGTGGACCTGAACCTGGTATGTATCCTGAGAAGGGCACAGCTGGGTGTGAGTGAACATCATATGTTTATTGATGCTGAAGTAGTTTTACTACAAATTTTTCAAGAATTTTGAATACAGTAACAAGTATATTACTTAGTAAATTGTTTTATTCTTTCAAGGCTTTTTTTTAAGGTGTCAGTAGGCTGAATATTTTTCAGTAAAAGATATATTTGTGAAAGTGGTGAAATATCCTTTTTATTTATGAAATTGTTACAGGAGTGATTTGTGACAGAAGGGTACCAGCAAGAGTGAAAGGGAAGGTCTATAAGATGGTAGTGAGACCAGCTATGCTTTATGGGTTGGAGACGGTGGCACTGAGCAAAAGACAGGAGGCAGAGCTAGAGGTGGCAGAGTTAAAGATGTTAAGGTTTGCACTGGGTGTGACAAGGATGGACAGGATTAGAAATGAGTATATTAGAGGGGCAGCACAGGTTAGACGGTTTAGAGACAAAGTCAGAGAGGCGAGATTGCGTTGGTTTGGACATGTGCAGAGGAGAGATTCGGGATATATCGGGAGAAGGATGCTAGGGATGGAGCTGCCAGGCAAGAGGAAGAGAGGAAGGCCTAAGAGGAGATTTATGGATGTGGTGAAGGAGGACATGTAAGTGGTGGGGGTGACGGAGAGAGATGCAGAGGACAGGAGGAAGTGGAAGCTTTTGATCCGCTGTGGCGACCCCTAACGGGAGCGGCCGGAAAAAGAAGATTTATGAAATTGTTACAAGCAACAAGATGATGATGATGATGATGATGATGATGATATTTGAATAACTTTCAAATAAATAATTGTGTAAAATATACAAAAATAGTGTTTTAGAAATATACATGTGACACAATGTAATATGTATAATAGGACTATAGAGATAGTTTTTGTTTTTTAATTTGTATGACAAATGCAGTAAAACAAGTTAATGTGCTGAGAATTTATACACATTCTCTGGATTTGTACTCGGCTATTTTGCATTTACGTACCTACAGTATTGTTACACATTAACCCTTTTCCTTCCACCAGACATGGTAGCTATTGCAACAACTCAACGCTGCTATCTGGTGGTTAAACCAAAATACACACATTTTTTTGATGCTTAAAACTGATTACAGTGCTCAACCTCTTATGTCCAATTTTGTTGATGTCTGCCTCAAAACAGTTAATATACATTTCCAGCTTGTCCTGTGTTGGCCTCTTTATTTCAATAAGCCTCGAATATGCTGACGTGTCTGAGGTGGAACAGGTGATGGAACCTGTACCTTCTCCTCACAATGTGCTACAAAATAGAGTGCACTTTCTAATTGTTAGATAATGTAGGGGCAGAAATTTAAGGTGGCATAACCCCATGTGACATGTCTCTAGGGCGGGTCTTTTCCCTAACGCATGAATTCTAGCTTTATGAGTGGTTATCGAACGGACACGTTGCCAGCTTGGTGCAGAGGTATTCCCTGTTTCTGGGTAAGTATGCTCCACCTTATTAATGCAGTAATGTCACTTTTGGGCTCAAGGGTAAGTAATGTTTCAGAAGTGAGTGCGTACATGTTTTCATCAGGCCCTGAAGCTGAGGATGTAGGGGGAGCCGGGCAATGTGTCACCCTTCGAAGGAGACCTGGAATCAAGGACGTGTCAACAGAGGGAAAGCGCTACCTGCTGGGGCCGTGAGCCCAAAGCAGAACTGCCAGAATTTATTTTTTTTGGTTAATGGCGATGAGTAATCATTTTCAATTCAGGCACTGATAGGGGATCACTGGAGGTTAATTGGCTATAGAAAGGGATAAATCAAGCTTGGACATGTGCTGCTTGGAAGCTGGTGAGGGATAAGAGTTATAGAAAGCTGACATGAATCCATTGTGACCACAGTCTTCCTTTCTCAGGCTAATTTCTTTCTTTGGTAAAGGTTCCACACTTGTCCTAACAAACGGTATTTATGTCCTTGCGAGTGCTATGGTAATCATTAAGGGCTTTTATTTCAATTTTTCATTCCAACTTCTCAACAGTGTCATGCAGTTAAAGTGACTGCTCTTTGCATATTTATCCTTCTTGTTCCTATTTAAAATAACGAATAAAATAGATGTAGTACTAATGGCTGAGGATATTACTGTTGCTAATGCTGTAATAGCTTTACAGTTTATCTACCAAATTAGACCCAGTCCAATTAATCACTTATCTAACCATTAGTACAATGGATAATGTGTCTTGTGATGCAGTTTTGTGAAATGTTCTGAATCTTGAATGAGGACTGTCTGGGGCAGCATTTGTAGATGCTCTGTTAGAGTTCCGACAGGCTGCACCTATCCTAAACAACTGGGCATGTGGTCCCCTTCAGCAGTGCTTGTATGACAGAGCAGAGCTCCAGGTGTGATCTGGGGGCAACTGGACTGTTAACAGGAAGGTAGCTATCAATTTGGACATTTGGGTTCTGTTTCTGACAGCAAGGCAGTTTTCTCTCACTGTTTCACTTACGTGAAATCTATGCTCCTTTAATGGCACAGACGCAACTCTTCTGAGTTACACATTGTGAGACTTGTACTTTGCCTTTAATCTTGCAATAAAAAACTTCACAGATTGTTTTCAAAGCTTAGAAGTGACAGCTTATGTGCTACAAAACGTGCAAAGGTAGATAGAAAACGTATTACACAAGTAGTATGCTTTGGTCATGTAAAGATGCAAGTGTTGGTCGCCGAAAGGAGATCCGACCCAACCACAGCTTCTGTTCAGCAGATTAATTAATGGTTTTCCCTGAAAGCCCCTTGGCTTGCCTGTCCTGAGAGCAGCGGGTCAAATCTATCAAAGTGCCTTTCTGTTCTCCTTCCACTTTACTCCTTATCATTGCATTCTTGATGCTTAACATGTTGGGACAAGTTTCGCCTCTCTTTTGAGCATTAAGAGTTTGATTTTCACACACAATGAAGATACAAAAAGGCATGGGATCAGAACTGAAAGGCGATCGTGTAGGTATTAAAACCACTGAGGTGTAAAATTGGCCTGGCAGCCATGCTGTTGTTTCAGCATTTTGCAGCAAGTTGCTCTGTCTTCTCTCTCTCTCTCTCATATACCCTGCTAGTCTTCTGCTGACAGTGGCTTTAACGTGGTGCTGCAGAAAGAGCAGTAAGAAGCTGGCCCTCTGCATCTGTGATGACATATGTAGGTGGAATATCCCAGGCAGCTTCTAACAGCAACCAGATATTGATATAGTTTTAGACAAGGTCCTATATCCAGCAAGGCTTTTGCTTCTGTACTCTGGAGCAAGCTGCTTAACTTCAATTCTTCATTCAGCTATTGAGCAGTAAATATGTGAGTCTGCATGATAAAAGTATCAGCTAAATTAAAAAAAAAAAATTTTTTAAAAACCTGCTGCCATACCACACCACTTTTACAGTGAAATACGACACTTTGATAAAACGATAACAATGGTTATGTGATTTTTAAATAAATAACATGAAATGTAGTAATTGTGTATTCAGGGACTGCTGTTTTTGGACATGTGGGAGTGGGCAGCACCGCACTGATTCTGTGCCGACAGCCATCACTCTGTGTTTCCTTTGTGGCTGTAGTCACCTGTGCAGTTTCTGCAGCAGAAAGTGAAGAAGAGTGCGGATTAGGGCTTATTTTGAAAAAAGCTGAAACCTGCTGTGGCCCTGGGAGTGTCCCAGACTGGTCTTGTGTAAATAGGCGCCTTTA
The DNA here is from genome assembly GCA_018136845.1 of Heterotis niloticus. Classification (NCBI taxonomy): domain Eukaryota; kingdom Metazoa; phylum Chordata; class Actinopteri; order Osteoglossiformes; family Osteoglossidae; genus Heterotis; species Heterotis niloticus. The sequence continues at coordinate 9,381,789 of CM030904.1, forward strand.
GGTACACGGCAGAACTTTAATTTTCTCTAATTTGTCAGAGGATTATAAAGCAAAGCATATTATCCCCTCAGTGCATTGACACTCACGGATTGAATAATTGACCCAGTGGAGCTGGAAGCTGGTGTAGCACGGCTTAGGGTATGGAGGAGTCAGTCATTGTTGGTACCCTGTTCCTGGGGTGGTGCTGAGGTCTGAGAAAGATCACAGAAACTCATCTGGAACTCACCACCACTGTCACAGTACTGCATGGAAGTCTGTCAGGCTTGACCAGCAGCTTCTACAACTTTGTGTGACTGCGAACAAGACATCCTTATCATCAAAGTTCATTAGAGCCCCCCCCAAAAAAATGCAGGGGTGTCATGTAATCATATAGCAAGTGTTATTAATTTGCAGCTTTTATACATTTCTTTTTCTAGTTAACATTTAGTCAATTCTTTTAATACGATAACTGATGAAATGTTGTTAACTTGGCACATTCCCTTTTGTTCACCAAATAAAGTATATCCAATTATGCAGTGACTGAACCACTGGAGTGTTTGAGAGGCTGATGATAAGAACAGAAAAAGGCTGGGAATTATACCATTTTCAGGGCCTTCTCATCCACACACCATTGCCACCCATCCTTTTTAAGACAGATTTCAGAACTCCAGCTTCCTCTATTTTAATTCAACTTTTTCTTTTGCCCCAGTGAGTAAAACCAATGCAAGCAAAACATAACTGTCCTGGAGGGTATATTACCTCTTTGAGGCTTATGGCTGAACATTGCTGAAAAGCTTTCTACTCTTTCCTCTGCTGAAAGGCGTAAGCTGGCTGGACCTCACGCCAAAAGGTCTGTTGTTTTGGGGCTAATTTTAGCTGACTGGTATCTGAAAGGACCGTGCATCAGTGGGCGTGAGGGTTTGGATGCAGAGACGGGGCAGTCAGTCTCACAAAGCTGCCCTCGTGGCTCCTGGCAGGCAACAGAAAGGTTTCTGTTTGCTGAACAAAATAGAAATGTTGCGTAATCAGCTTAGACTATAAACACTCAACTTGTGAGCAGCTGCTGGATCCCAAAAAAAGGGAACTCAAAACTGTCAGGGCAGTACTCTCAACTTGTAACTTTTTATCTTGCTTTACAAGCATGTCTTTCAAGATAAAACAGAGAAGCAGACATATGTAATATGCAGAGGGTGGAATGGGAGAAAGAAATGTATTAAAAAAAATAAGGTGTGACAAGTTAATTACTGAGAGAATAATAGGATAATGTATAAATATGTTTGTCTGTTTATTCTATTAATCAGAAGTTATTCATCTGTTTTTTTGTCAAGATATACTGTATATTTATGTAGAATGTGTATGTATGTGTACTTTATATTGTTGGAACCATCTTAACTGCCCTCTGAATTAATGAAGTTTCCTTAATTTATTCATTCTTTCATTCTAACATGTTATGTCAAGTGTCTCTATCACCACTCTCTATAAGGAAAGTTTGTAAAGTGTAAAGAGTTACCACCTTCATACTTAATGACTTTAATCTGCTGTTATAAGACCTGTTAATATCTTTATTTATGATGGAATATTTGCATTTCAATATTTGTTTAAAATTGATTTTTGGCTTACCCATGTTTATTTACAGCAGTTCACAAAAACAATATCATGTAAAACAATATTGGTTGTTAAAAATGCAGTCTTGTCATTATTATTTTAATAGATTAATTTTGAATGAGGATATGCATCCGCCTCTGTTCTGAGGAACAAAAATGAATAAGAGGTTGAGGGAGGATCCTTCTGGTGTCAGATCCCAGTAAGATTTTTGGAAATGTGCTGCCCGAATGGACTTGGATTCAACAGCCGCTTGGGATTAGCAAATGTATGAAATGTTGACAGAAAAGTTAATTTTTTGAGTCAAATTAAAAAGTTAATTTTTTATTTGAGTTTTTTTTTTGTTTGTTTGTTTGTTTTTTTTAAATACATCTGTCATTGTGTCATATGAGTTTGATCCACAATGACTGGAAACTAAATGTGAGTTTGAACATAATGAATGCTTTGAATACAAAGACCCTTCAGAGGACCAGAAATCAATTGGGAGAGTATTGCCTAAAATTAAATTACATGGATCAATAAATAGCTGTGACTCTTCAACCTGTCTGTACCATGCTCTCAGGCCCACTTTCTGGCTCCACACGCAGCCATTGATCAAACAGATGAAGGATGTGGTTCTGAGGTCATTGGGACTTCACAGATCATTTATAGTGACCCTTGCTTTGTTTCAGGACCACATCAGCTGTCACAAGCATCATGCTGGCAGATACATTTTAGTTTTTGTCAAACTGTGTTTTTTTTATTGTACTGCTTTCTGTGGTTTCAGAAGGTCATCTTCTGTCATAAATGTTTTCATGGAATATTTTTCTTATTATGAATGTTTGGATTTAACCCATGCATCACATACATTGATGTTCCCCATCATGAAATGAGTGATATAGATTTAGTTTCAAAAGTAATCACACATAAATCTCAGCGTGTGTCACATGGCTTCTGCAATGATGGCTTGATGTAGGCATTTCTCAAAAGTGGCTTATCTTTAGCCTTTCTGAATGAGACCCTAGCTCCAGAACTGAATAAACTTGTTTCTGCACTGTATTTCCAGTTTGTCAGTAATTGTGCAATTCTTCTCACTTTTGTAGCTGACCTTTTTGTTATTTTACTGGCTGCAGGGTCTTATCAGTATATTAACACTGTTTCTTAGGACAGTCGGTCTTTGGGTTGTGCTTTTGTCAGACATTCTTTAAGTGCCTTCAGCTACTTCCCTTGTGACAGCTGCTTTTGAAAGCTGGTCTCCTTGGTCTTCATGATGGCTTAAATGATCTTATCTGCCATTTTTACTTGTATTAGAATTGACCATGCTGTATGTAGAGGTGTAAAGGAACTGAGTGCACTGTAAATCCATTGCATATACTGCTGTCAAGTAACTAGAATATCTATTATCTGTTAATCTTCAATTGTACTAGTAAATATTTTTGGTGGATTCGGTTCCATAAAATGCATCGATCTGACATTACTCTGGTCCTTAACCACTCTGCTGCTTGTTATGGCTATTGCACTGTTTAATTTTATATCTTAGTAAGTGCATTAGTGTGCACTCATGCTATCTATGGACATTGACTCCCCTTCTCCCATCTCATTTGACAAATAACCCAAAGAGATGGTCATTCAGCTGTGAAGACTTTAAATGAAATATGACTGCTGTACTTTTAACAGAACTTAGCATGTCCCACAGTAACTGACTTGTGTTGACACCAAGATCACCTGTGAACATGGACACTAACACTACGAACCCCCTACTACAGGCCCATACAATTGTGATATAGGTATTGAATTCAGTGGTCTCCATTCAGGTTGTTAAAATTTTAGGAATACTGTATTTTTAAAAGCAAAAAAGTACTTTGCATTAAAAGAACACTTAGACATAAATATTTTAGTTTAAAATGGGTAATGCACATTGTGTTTGTGTGAATTTTTGCCAGTGATTCACAGCATATATTTTAACTGAACTGGTGACTATAAATTGCTCTGGATGCAAAAATGTGCCCCCCCCCCCCCAGTGTGTATTCGGCTATGTGCTTTACGCTTTGGATCACTGTCACCCTCTATGAGAATGAATCTCTATGTTTAAAAGTGAGCTTGTCACATTGTAGTGGTTTTTTATAAAGTGCCATGTAAATAATTTTTTAGCGTTGGATTATTTGTGCTCAAATGTTGTTAGAAAATACCTTTTTTGCATTTATGGTCTATAAATGAATGTTCTGTTCTGCTCTGCCCTGTTCATTTCACAGCTGATGCAATGAACAGAATTTCGGCAGGAAGTGTGTGTACCTGTGAACAATGGCAGGAGCTATGAGTTGCTGTCAGATTTTAGGGAAAGGTGAGAGCTGGAAAAAACTGCTATGGAAATCATATGTGAACAGAAGTGTATATATTCAGATTTCTGTGCTACAGTTATACATTTTTTTAATAATCAAGTTTCTGAAATTAGCTTGCTGGAAAGTTGTGGAAGGTTATTTTACTTTCAAGAAATGTACATTTCCCTAGACAGGACTATCTATGAAGCAAGTGCATTTTGGTTTAATTAAACCAAGTTTTTATATAAGCCGTAGAGATGGGTGCAATGTCAGTTGTGCAAAGTGATCTTTTTTCACGGAAGCCCTGGAACCTTCATTATCAGTTTCATCAGTCAGCATCTTCCTGAACTGGGCTTGTTTGACCAAAAAGTCAGGGACACCGAAGGTGGACGCTGATGAATTATGTATTCATGTTTGCGGAGGGGTGCAGTTATTTCATGCCAGTGATCCATCTTAATGCAAGCCAACATGTGCAGTGTTATGCAAAGAAATACAGAGCTGTCATGTACATGTTGTGAAGAATAATTAAAAGCCCTGTTACAGATTATGCCACTGTGTTTGTTGCAAACCTGTCATTGTTATCAGCATTATTATCAGTGCTCTGATAATACTCATTATTTACCCATTGTTTGTGAAACACTTGTGGTACTCTTCTAGTCACATGGAAACTCTCAAGGGCTCCTGGCTTTTGCCCTAGAGAGGCTAAAGTAGATTATTATGGAAACTGGGAGAGTGAAGAAGGGGCTCCAGGTTAAATATATTTTTTCAGGTTATTGTCCCCTGCATAATTTCCTGACTATCTGTTTAGATTTTTAAACTTATAGTTGCAATCATGAGAAACATGATAGCATTCTTTATAATGTAGGAATCTTCTTTTTTCTTTTTTTTTTTTTTGCAAAACTTGAATTTTTGTATAATGTACCAACTCCTTTCTTCGTACAAACCCTTTTGCTTCCCATATTGGTAATTGTTTTTGCCTTCTTCACAATATCTCAATATACATTTGAAACACCATCTTATTTTTGTTTTATGAAACCGTTAAACTCCTCCTTCATCTGGGCTGAAATTAAGTGAGGAACTAGTCAGTTTTTATGTACATGCTATCAAGTTAAAACTGTCTTTGACTTATTGATTTTCTTTCCTTTACTGACAAGTGTGTGTGCGTGTGTGTGCGCGTGCGTGCGTGCGCGCATGTTTGTTTGTTTCTATTGGGCTTCCTGCCATGCACTGTTTCTGTCTGTGTGCTTGAGCATGTGCCCACTTTTCTCCCTCTGTTTAGCACACAGTCCCCAGACCCCTCAGCTGCCTGTCAATCCACCCCTCAGGATTCTGCCGGGACTTCGCTGGATCTTGCAGCATCCGCTTTGTGGCCCCACCAGTTTCTGATTGTTCGGCAAGGATTTTCACCAACCTGTTTGAAAACGCAGGTGGTGCTGTGGAGTGAAAGAGGTAAAGCTCTGGGGCCTCTTTTTATTTGTTTAGTTCAACTGTCGGTTTCTCTTGTTCCTGCTCTCTCAATGTTCTGTCTCACCCAGTTGCACACTTTCCTTAGGTGGTTATTATTTCAATTAGTATGTCAAAAAATCACGACTCCATGGCACAATTTAAAGTTATTTAATGATGAAAGCTTTGTCTAACTCTAATTCATTGAGACACACAGCTCATTGTTACTGAATAATTTCTGGCTTTGTACAACTGCAAGCAGGTGTTTTATTTTTTGTCTTTTTGACACCAGTTATCTATCATGCATTGTTTGAGTCCATTAGAAATGTCCATGTAGGTCATTTAGTTTTCCTTTCTTTTATGTGGTTTTATAATCAGTGAACCAAATAAGGGCAGAAAAGCAACAACAGTCATGTGTCATCCAAAATATTAAAAAAATGAACACGAATTTAACTACTGCCTCCATAAATAAACTCATAGCTACTCCAAACAAATGTGGCATTATTTTTCCCCTCACTCGATAATTAAATATCTCATTTCATCTTTCACTGGATCAACTATGTTTGTGTCTGAACAATATGGACAGCACATGTAGCCCCATGAAGTATTACAGCACCCTCAGTATGCGTATATGAGTGTGTGTCTCTTTAAGACTGCTGGAAAGCAATTGCTGTGCAGCAGGTGTGTCAGTCCTTAGGGCTGCTCTGGGCCAGGTGCTTTGTGCATCCATCAGGAACACACTTACTGGGAGAAGTTGCTGTCAACAGTATTTTTTTTATGCCTAACAACACCCCCCCCACCAGACTCCTTCATCCCTCCTCCCCTTCTCTCCCACCTCAGTTGCTGTGCACAGTACTGATATGGGGCCTTCAGTGAACAGTACGTCTCCAGATTAATATGGGCCTCCCATGTCAGTCGCATGCCCTCCCTGGACGGGGGAACTTTCGCATGCGTCACATCTGTCAGATTCACATCTATTCATCATATGTGTGTGCTCCTCCGCAGCCGGGCGCTTAATGAAATATCCTGACAATTTAAAACAATCGCGCCCCCGAAGTCCTGTGTCACTGTCACATCACCTCCTCTGGCAGCCAGTCTTAAGTGTGTTCTCCTTTAATTTGGATCTTTCACCTCGGCAATGTTGAGATTGGCTCTGGGGTGGCGACGTGCGGCTGGTTTATATTCTGTCCATCTCCTCGGTGGCCTAAGTGGCTTAATTAGCCTGATTGCTTCTCTATTTGTAATAATTGAGTACCTGTCGAGACACTTTTGTTTCTGATAGGATCATATTTTCATAAGCGCACAGCCTCACCGTTATAAGGCATAGTGAAGCTGTGCTCTTATGAGTTTCTTCTCATTCAAATTAAAACTTTATAATCAGCCCTCCTGTGACAAAAGCTACACAAACTGAGGGCATAGGAGTGACAACTTTAGATTCTTACAGCTTTTGAGCACAGCTGATTAAATCTGCTTCCGGTGTAATTGGAGGAGAACGGCAGAAGTGCAGAATAACACATCTGTGTCAGTCCTAAGTGTCTGAGAATCAGTCACTCCTGTCAGGTCACGGAGTTGCCACCTTTCACCCTCTCTCTCCATAGGGCAGGAATGGAGCTTAGGCTCCCACTGCGGCTGGTGGTCCTTCTGGGGTTCCTCTGCAGCTCCTGGAGCCTAAATCCTGATGATCCCAATGTTTGCAGTCACTGGGAAAGGTAAGATAATCTCTTCTGCATGGTCATAAGCCACATACAATAGGAAAAGTATATAAGCAACGCCTTGCCTTATGAAACTCCCCTTACACTCACTCATTTTCCTCAATTGTTTGTCGCGGTTGCGAAAGTCTGAAACCTATTTTGGAATCACTGGGGACTGCACAAAGAGAGGAACACTGTGGATAGGATGCCACTCCGTTGCAGGGAAGCCAGCCATGCAGAGATTTACAGACTATGGGCAATTTGGACTCACCAGTTCACTTCAAATAAACATTGCATATGTCTTTGGGAGGAAATCAGCAAAGGAAGAACATCCAAACTCAGCACAGACTGAGCTGGATTCAAACCTACGCCAAAACAGCCTAGGCACTGGGAGGCGGCAGCATTCTTGCTATACCACCCCTTTATAAAAACGTGAAGCAAAAATTTAGATTAAAACAATCTGAGACATTTATATCTGTATATTCTATCAAAGCAATGCATGGTTTTAGGGAATATCATACCAAATGTACATCACTTGCATCTGTTACCTAAAGAAAGGCATTTGCAGCTACTGCCTCCAGCTACAGTGTTTTGTCACATGTTCGTGTTGTCCCTTTTGAAGTAAGCAGTAATGTTTATGGCAGGCAGAAAGCAGGAATTGTTTTCTTTTCCATTTTGCTTGGCAGTATAGAATGAAATCTCCTGCCTATGTGAGCTGATCTGTAAGCTGGGCTCATTTGGCACATTTTTGAACAGACCCTCCCTGTCAAGGGAGCCCTGTCCCTCCCATGGCCTCGCAGGACACACTGCATCGATCTCCTCCGCCAGAGTCGAAATGCGAGGAGGGTCAACAAAGCATTAAACACACAGCACAGACGGATCAGCGTGCGCCACAAACGCTCCGATCAATCAGCCAGACGACATCAATGAAATAATTCCTCTGTATTCTGTGGATCTGCTTGCAGAAAACATGCTGAAATAATAGCCCTCTTCCCATGCAAAAGGGAAAGGAAGTTTCTAAGATAAATGGGCTGTGGGACTGTTGTCCTGCAGCGTAAGGGGTATTGAAGGGTCTTTAAAAAGATGTCATATTGGTGGGCTGCAAACCTTCCCAGGGAGAATAGCATCCTCCTGACTTTGTCTCGCTGTGCATGGACTCTGAAAGTATGAGGGAGTCATCTCAATGAAGTGTGAAATATGGTCCCTCAACCTCGTCCCAAAGTTGCTTCCAGACAAGACAAAGCCAGGTCAAGACTGACTTGAGATACACAGAGACCCTTCGCTTCAAGCTTTAGTTTCACTGCAAAGCACAGGTGGAGTAAGTTCTGTGTTTTCAGCTGTTTCATAATGCTACGGCAGAGAGCTCGGTATATGATACGATGCAGACACCCCTAAAAAAAAATGCACACACTGCTAATTTATAGGTGCAGTGCTGAGAAACATAGTTTAAAAAAAAAAAACAACACACAGTCCAAAAACCAGGAAACACACCCTTTTACACTGACTGTAACCTAAACTGGATATTTAAAATGTAAAATTTTATGCCTAGCTTATTGTCTTTTTATACAATAATGAGACTTTAACATAGGTAAAACAATTTATGTGTGCAGAAATAAACTTGGGGGAGGGGAAAGAATTGTATTCAGTAAACACAAGCAAGTTTTTTTTGGCCCCCAATTCTGGCTTTTTAAATATGAGTAAATTAATGTCTTAGTTGCTATAGTAGCTGGTGTCAGGTTTGAGCTCTTCTTTCTAAACTGACTTTTTCTGTTTCTCTCTTTTAGCTATGCAGTTACTGTTCAGGAGTCCTATGCCCACCCTTTTGATCAGATCTACTACACCAGATGCACCGATATACTCAACTGGTTTAAGTGCACTAGGCACAGGTGGGTATCCTTCACATCTGTCAGTCTTACTGTCCCTCAGTACCTCTCAGTCCACATCACTGGAGGAGGAATTGGCTAAACTCAATGACACCTGGGGACTGTCGTGAAGTTGAAGAGGCAATGCATACCGTGTATGGCCCCCATCTTTATTGCCTTGTAATCCTGTGAAAGGAAGTGCCTTTGTAGTTGTCTGTTTGACACAGTCATCTGGCATCTGCCTCAGCTTTAATTGCTGCATTAAGGTTTATAGTCAACGATTTAACTAAAAGCTGAGCGCTAGGTGACTCACTCCCATGAAATTTAAGATGATGCTGGGTGTCCTTCAGGGAAGGACAAAGCTCACTTCTTTGCTTCCCTTCTGATTTTGTTTTTCTCTGCCAGTTTTAATTTTTTGGATTGTGACTTGTGCTTTAAAGGGGAAAAAACTGTCACCTGAAGGTTAAGCTTGGTCATAGTTAGTGCATCTCAAATCCCTTCTTCCCTTGGTGTGTTGTGTGGGGTGTCATGCTGGACCAAGGAGGATTCACAGTGTGCTGTATAATGAACATCCAAGATTTACCATGAGGGGGGAAATGATCCTCCAAGGGAGCAGAGGTCTGTGCAGAACTACCCCCGTTCCACTGCCCATCGTCCAGCGTAGCTTATCTGCCAAGCTTTTGTCACTGTCGAGAGCTGAACCATGAAATCCAGCCTGGGAAATTACTTAATGCAGCTGCCTGCTAAAGCACTGGAGAAGGAGTGCCAGCTTCAGCAGGTGCCATCTTAAAGAATTCTGAACTACAAACTTATTAACCCTTCTACTCTTCTGTCTGTGTGTCAGGATTAGCTACAAGACAGCGTACCGGCGGGGTGTGAGGACCATGTACCGGCGCCGCTCACAATGCTGCCCAGGCTACTTTGAGAGCGGAGACCTATGTGTCCGTGAGTGTCTTTCTCCTTCTTCTCATTCTTCTCACTGCCAGCATCCCCTGTTTTTATCTTGAACTAGGGACCTAAGTTCCTACCCACTGAGAATCAGTAGCATCCCAGTGGAATCCTCATATTTTCTCTCTTTTTGTGTTCACATTTCTGTTCTTTAAATGTTATGCATTTTTCATTCCCACTGATATTTATAAGGCAGTGTTCTCTGGATAGATGGATGTCAGGTGTTGGCCTGTGCTCAGACCTGGTTACCAAGAAAACCAAAGTACTGGTGCAGTCATGGAGGTTTTTGCATCTCATTCCAGAATGTTGCACAGTATCATGAAGGTTAGCATACTGGCCACTTGTACCAGTGTACCTTATTGTAATTGTTAATAATCGAGTTCTTCCAGGCCAGGTCTATTGAGATGGGCTACATTAGTTATTTAACAATATTTTAAAATATTGTTCTGAAAGGTTTATTCCCATAACGTCTTGTCGGGGTGCTGATGTAAACTGCAATTTCACAAAGCCCACAGGAGTGGTGAAATGCATTAAAGAAGAACTAAATTGCCATTGATTGTGCTATGTGTTTTTCCTCCTTTCAGCTCTATTAATGCAGTTTAACTTATGTCCAAAGTGACCGTATAAGCAGAAGTAGAGAGATATCCCAACACGGATGCAAGTAAATAGTGTGCTATGCTCCCCATTGCTGACTGGTGTTGTGTTGTGGGGCTCACTGATGTGGAATTCCTTGTCTGCCATGCACTGCTGCAAGGTGAGATTCTGCTTACTTGTTAGGTATCTGAACCCATGTAATCCTTCCCAAGGGTTTGGATCCCCCAATCACCTCAGCATGCCTCTGAGATTAAGGCAAGCTTTTATGTTTTGTAATTCTTCTGCGGACTCAGCTGAGGTCATGTTTTTCCATCCACTAATTCCGTAGCTTAAGCCTCACACTTCACCAGGGCTGCAATAGGGTTCTGCTCGGTTGGTCAGCAGAGGTGTTTAATTGAAACCATATAATAAACTGAGAAATTAATGACCTGTGAGAACCCCAGTTATCTGTTGTGGTTGCTGGAGAATATTAGTAATAAAACTACAACTGATTTCAATAACAATAAAAATACATAGAGATGGAAGTTGTTCAGTTTCGTGTATGAAAAGAAATGATGTGTGTTTTTAACTATTAACTATTTCTTGCATCCTAAAATGTAAATGGCATTTTAAGTCAATGTATGTATATTAAAAGAATGTTATTACTGAGATAGATGTATAGCTGAATAATACAGTCTACAAATATAATTTAAATGTTAGTCTCTTTCATTTCAATTTCCTGGTAAAATCATGTGTACACTTTAGATATTAAATTTTCAAAGATCGCTTTGATTTCTTTGGCCACAAAGTAAGTGAATGACAAGATTGCTCCAGGCATGTTGAGAGGCTTGTTGTGTATTCGTGCAGGAGGGCTGATTATAAACTGCCTTGTTTGAGGGGGTTCCAGGGGATCTCAAGTGCCCCTACTGCACGCCCCCCCAGGACTGTGCAGACACACAGCCTCCGGGTCTATTGTGAGGTTGTTTCTCCTAGTGTGATGGGGTCGAGGGGTGGGGGTGCACGAAGGCTCCACACATGCTTTCCTAACGATAAGTGCATCAGACAGGTCTTTTGTTGTGCGGTGCTCTAACCCCAGGGTAATGGAAAGGTTCCCTTCCGATGGGAGTCGAAGAGAAATGGCTTCTAATTTCCTAAATGGGTGCCCACTCTCTCCTCTGTCTCTCTCCCCTCCTTTCTCCTAGTGGAGAATAAAGATTCATTTATTGTGCCCTTCTCAATCTTAGTTTTCATCTTGCCAGCAACTGCATTTGAAGTCTTTATTGCTGGAGTAGAACCTTGTTCTCAAGTGTTGCCAGGACCGATCTCCAACGTGCACACACTCAGCGGCAGCGCTCCCCATTGTGCAAATTTTATGCTATTTCACTGAAGATGCTGTCACTCATACTGTTAGTAATGAATTCACAGTTTTCAAATTGGCAACAGCAGTGTGTAAGGCAGGTTTCTGTGAAAAATTGTTCAAGAAGTGTCCGAGCGCTTGCTGGTATCATTATTATCACGTATTTTTCTTTTTTCCTCATTTTATACCTTCAGATATTAATTTTAAAACCACTGTCATAACAAAAGTAATAACGATAAGGAACTGGACAAGGTAAATGTTCAATTTCCAAGAACAAGACTGTTTCCATGAGTAAAAACAAATCTGTATATAGAGTATCATTGCAAAGTCCACTCAGGGCTTTTGGTTGACAAGTTTAGGTAGGAAATTGGCCAACATGTCTGCCCGGTTCTTCTGGGGCAGTTCACTCAGACGTATGTGTCACTTGAGGGTTTCTCTTCCCTCCCGTTTGTCCCATCAAGTGTTGCCCAGGTGTACTTAAAATTTTGACTTGTACTGTACATGTTTTAATCTGAGGACATTTTAAGTAGGCGAGCCATATTTTATTTCCAGTTTTCCCAATTTTTGCATAAGGCTCTGGTGTCTGTGTGGTGTCTGGCATCTGGGTTCACATGCAATGACAGCAGAATTTCCATTCTTTTCCGATGCTCTCCTTGCCAAGATGGTTACTGTTTTTACACAGTACGGGGCATCCAAAGTTGCGCAAGGGAGTAAACATTAGCTGAGCAACTGAAGAAGAGGTGAATTTCCCATTGCTGTCTACCAGTGTGCAGATTGTATTATTGCTATCTTATATTCATTTTTTGTGAAAGAACAAATTGAGCCTAAAATCATAATACTAGATATTTTGTAAACAGTTGTATAATTCACATTAAGAATACCCTGCTGTGCCCGGAAGCAGCGGTGAAGGTGTTCAGAATTTCATCTTTGGCACACTGGCACTGTTGGACTCACAGCCCCTTTGAATTTAGCCAGAAGTTACACTGTGTCAGCAGTTGCTTTAATGAAAGATCACTTTAAATTTTTTCAGCGCACACGCAAGCAAATGCTGGAAGCCTCCACGAGGAAAAGTGTCTATTTCAGAAGCTCCTGCCTTGTTTATTGACACATTCTTTGGCCCCATGAGTCTACACCAAGTGTTTGAAGGAGCATGTGAGATGAGGGTTTGGAATCCTTTCTCCCCCATAGCAAATTTCTTGTTCAAAATGGTATGATGATGACGAGGATGATGATGATTAAAATTAGATGCTGGATGATGTAAGTGTTGACTCGTTGATGCTAAATATTGCAAGTCCTGTACGGTGTACACTGTTCGGACCAAGGTGAAACCCTTTTTATCAGCAAATGGCCTTGCTCGTATTGCCTTATGTTTGGTTTGCTGTATCTCTGCTCCATTGCTGTTCTTGTGTGGGGCAGAGGAGCAATGGCACTGTAGTGTCCTAATGAGTAAGTGTTTGCCATTCCTCTTGTCTGTTTTTGTATAATTTCTGCCGGGCTCTATTGTGCATTGCCCATTTTCATCCATGTATTGCCTTTTTTGCCTATGTATATTTTAATTGTTTAGATAGAATGCTTTGTGTCGATTATTATTCAAGAGGCTACCATGGAGTGAACTTAAGTTAGGGGAGAGAATTGCCAGGCAGCCTTTGATAAGGCCCTTATGTTTTAGTACTGCTGCAGATAAGCAGTACAATTTTGCCTGCTAATAAATCGGGGAGCGGGGTGTCTGGGGGTGGCTCCTCTTCCTTGTCCAAGTCAATAGATACCAAGGCTACAGCTATATATGTACTGTATTCCTTGTGCTCATATAGTGTATTGTGCGTGTAACTTGGATTCCTTCTGCAAAAGGACTCATGTCTATTTTGGTGATGTTTCTTGAGACCGCAGTTGTAATTTGGCTAGTTGTACTCTCCATGAGTAATTCATGTATGGCTGCATCTCTTAGTGATATGAAAAATAAAGCATGATTTAATAAAAGGAAAGGGATTCGTGATCGGTTCTCATATTGTATCTGGGGCTCGTCCTCTTTATATGCTCTAAATAATTATAGTCCTGTATGTGAATGACAAGGGTAAATAAACCCTAGAAGGCAACTGTGTACTTACCAAACGTACCACTATTTGCTAAATGATGTACCTTTCAGCCCTCAGGTTTTTAAGATTGAAGTGTAAAGTTTCTCAGTACCTCTTTAAGTGTTTTAAAATGAATTGTGACCACAGTGATGCGGTCTGCCTTCAACCCTATGATTGGTGCCCGCATTGTATATTTGGATTGGTAGACTGTAGTGTGGGAGAATAGCTCTGGAATTAACCCTTTCAACCGCTAAACTTTCAAAGGGTTATGAACTGCTTTAATCAAGGGAGCGGGACGCATTGCACATTCTAACGTGTTCGATTTGACTCTGACGGTGTTGAATTTCCAAAGGCAAAATTGCTTTTCAGGTGAGGGGAGGTGAATGTGAAGATAAGGACTTGAAAAGCCCCAGTGCTGCCTTGTCTGCTGCTGTATCTATACAGTGTTAATTTCCTGTTAAACTCGCCCTGCTCACCATAAGGATTAAGAGATTAGTACCACTAACAACATTCTGCATGCAGCTGCAAAGGGAGGACATATTAACAGTGTTTTTATTTGGTATCTTTTATCCCTCTCAATTAAATGGGAAATTATTTGACTTTATTTTTTCCTCTCTCGCTGAACCGCATTCTGCAAACGTGACTACTGCGGCACTACAGATAACAAGGACTTCATAGTACATCAAAAGCCCAACCTTGTGTTTCAGGCATGATGCAAACATATTAAATGTTTCCTGCTACTACTGGTTTCTTCATCTCCTTAATGGCTAGGATCCAAATTGCTGATCCTGTTTTAGAAGCAAACGCTTCGTATGCAGTCGTGTCAGACATTGAGCATATCTGAGCACTTATCGCTGTGTGCTTCTGTCTCCCTAGTTTAAACACTAACATGCAGTGCGCCATAGGTACTGTTGTACTTACAGTGGAGTTACGAGCCCCTCAGTCCCAGTCATCTTCACCATCTGGGTGGCAGTTTTTCAAGTTGTTCCTGATGAGGGATGCAAAATTAATGAAGATGTGCCATTCAGTAATGTTTTAAAATTTAGCTTGCGATATTTAATAAAGTCCCGTAAAGTATTCCAAAGTAGATTTTGTATTTGAGGTTTAATGAGCAGGAAGATGAGACTTCTTTTTAAAGGCTTCTCTGCCTTTGATTTCTTCCAGTCTGCTTTGTTGTCACTTTTCTTAGTGCTTCAAAGGGAAAGTTTCATTGCAAGTCCACCCTGAGGTTGAGTCAAGAACTTTCATGGAACATTAGTGGGTCTGTGTTTTATTGGCACTATGTGCAACTCCTTGTTGATCTTTCAGAAAGGGAAATACCCCTTCCTGAGTATTGCTGTAATGTGTAGCTCCACATTAGCAAGATTTAAAGATTCATTATGTTTTTTTTTTTTTTTTCCTTTCACTTGAGAAACAGTATATAATTCCTTACTGAACTGGTATGTATGCTTTATTTGGCAGATAGCTATAGACCCTATTATATTTTATTTGAGACAGTTTGAATAAATTCTTTTACTTTCTGTTCTCCTTGCCTCAAGACTGGGGAATGATTTTCACACCATGTCTGGAAGTGGTGAGGTTTGATCGGGAAAGAACCGCAGTTTTGCCACTTCAGGGAGAAACATTCTCTGTATTAATGCTGAATGACAATCGCCAATTAGCTCCATTGTTGGCTCTGCTGATAACACCTTAGTGTAATGACTTGGATAATCCTTTTATCAAGATGAAAGACTCCATTTCAGAACAGAATTCACAGATAACTTGTTAATTTAAGAGAGGAGATACAGAGACTGGATTTCAATTAAAATGCAAGGCCTATTTCCCCATTTTATTTTATCAACCTAATTCAGTTCCCAGGCGCAGATACCTTTTATTCTTTTTAACTCTTCATGACTCAATTTTCACTTTATATAAATTATGGCTGGCAAATTTACGTTTTTCTTTGCAGCTTTTCATCACAATTTGCTTATTGAAACTTAAATTCAGCGTTACTTAATCACCAGATTTTTTTTTTTTTTTTTTTTTGCTTGCTTGCTTGCTAAACTCTTCTTGATTTCCAAGCAGCTTGTTTGTCATCTGAGACCGCACAAGTAGGTAGCAGTGGGAATTTAGATGGTTTAACAGAAGTCTGGTACTGCTGTGAAATCCTTGTTGTGTTAAGAGTCCCGGTTGCTGGTTTAGCGCTTAGCCTTTAGAGCATTTCTGTGATCAGCTCTGCCCTCTGTGTTTGGGGATCTCCCCCTCCATCTCTACCACCCCACATGTCCCTGGCCCACAGGCTGGCTGTACGATCGAAGGCCGATTGAGTGTTTATCAATCGCAGTGTTGACCCAGCCTGCTTTCTGTGACAAGCACATGGCTGACCTCTGCCCTCTCTTCCCAGAGAATGGAGCCGCATACCAGGTCTAAATTAACTTCCCATGTAAGAGCGTTCCTTTTCATGGCTTCTTCCACTGATGACACACTAGTTACACCAACAACCCAGACCTATTAGCTCTCAGACAACAGATATTGTTTGTGTTCCCATAGCACCTATAGTTTTGATTTATTATCCAGCTGTCTTTTAAAGCATACTTTTCCTCAAAATTTATACATTTAATATGCAAGGTAATACATGTTCAGGTCCAAGTTATCTGTAGGAAATGTTTGTCTCTCCAATGCATTAAATTCATTTCACTATTTCACAGCTTTAAATATTTGTCACATCAGGAATTCTAATCTTGTTTTTAATTTGAATGTTAATATTCTCCCCACTTCAGTTTTTCCTCCTCCATTCTTTGAGCAAGCCGGACAAAACTTGCTTTTCATAAGCCAAGATAAGATAATGTCTGTTTTTACCCTACTGGACTGGGTAAAATTCATAATACATGTACTGTAACTTATGACAGACATGTGTGATACACCAACATTCATGTGTATGTACACCAACGTGTATGTATAATTACACAGATCCTAGATCCAATTTGGAAAATGTGGCATTGTGGCAAAGCTTTGTGTAGGTCAACTTTTATCCAGCCTAAATAAAACTTCAAATTGAACACGGGGATATGGCAGGAATACTAACATCTAGCAAATCAATGAGTCACTGTGGCGTTCAGTAGGACTGAATAGAGAAAACTGCATCTTAGTGAGCCTTCAGGTACCTTGGCCTTCCACACTGAAGCATCATCATGACAAAGCACTGGCTGATCAAATTTACAAGGATTTACAGCTTGGTGTTCACAGCACAGATTGCTTATGTAGGCATGTCTGAAAACCAGTCAATGTGACAAACTGATAAGTTGCCCGTGCCCTCCATCTTGTTTGGATTTTCAACACTGCGCTGTGATGTTAAACACTGAATTTATCCTTTCACAAAGAGAATATGTCATCTAGATTTTTTCTAAACTTTTTTTTTTTAATTTAGAGAGAATATCATACTGTCTGTTGCTCTTTTCTCATTTTTCAGCGTTTTGAACATAGAGATTCATGTTATTAATTATTGCCCCCCCCCCCCCCAATTCCATGGTGTACATGTACTGCAAGTGTCATTGCTGTTTACGATCAGGATGTTGTATTGATTCTCTTATATGTACATGATGGTGCTGGAGGCTCTCTCCCTGTCCCATTTGCTTGCCCCCTCACCTTACCCACGGATTGATCACTGAGCAGGTGGAGCTGACCGCTTCTCCCCCCCCACAGCCCTGTGCACGGAGGAGTGTGCCCATGGCCGTTGCGTCTCCCCTGACTCCTGCCAATGCGAGCCCGGCTGGGGGGGCGTGGACTGCTCCAGTGGTGAGTCATCACTCGATCTAGACAATCTATACTGTCCATTCTTGTAGTGTCTGCATGGCCTTTACTGCTCTCCGTGCAATATCACGAACCATCACCAAGCACAACAAGAATTTACCTCTGCTGCACTCGGAATTTAAAAACCCCGCCAGGATTTGCACAGACTTCTGTCTTTGCCTTTCATACACTAGAAAGCAAAAGCATGCAGTATGTGCAATCATTATGTTATAGATTCTGTGCAGCATTAATGAAAGTATTTATATAACTTATTTTATTCACACACAATTGGTTTTTAACAGGATTATCTGTGGTGGCTGTGCAGCGCATGGTATTTTTGGAGTTGAGGGTAGAACAGGAATTTTTATGACCTGATGCCCTTCCTGTAAGTAACTCCCATACCTTAGCCAGGGGTGGGACTGGCACTAATGAACTATTGGTTGGGTAGTCATGCACATACACTAGAGTGTCCAATTAACCCAAGACACCCATCTGAGGATTGTGGAAGGAAATCAACACAGACACAAGACATATAAACTCCACACTAACTCAGCTGGATTTGAACCCACTCTCAAATGGCCCAGATGCTGAGGGGCAGCAAAGCTACTCACTGTACCACCCTGTTTATACAAATTCACTCCCTTAAAAACCAATGGTAGTTTTGTTGAAAGCTCTGGTAGATTAGTACTTGTGATGTTTTTTTGCCATGATGAAACTGGTGTGTAGGACTTGCACTGAGAACAATCAATACAGAGCTGAAACAAGTAGCTCACTGACCCTTATAGTTATTGCTGTCCTCTAGGCCTCTTTGTTTACCATGGTTTATTGCTGTTGTGGGACAAAGGGAATAGCCTGGGGAGGTTAGGCAAATTTGTTCAGCAATCAGCTAAACACAAGCTTCTTTGGTGACTGCAAGCATGAAACAAGTGAGCGTATTGACTTGCCATTAATATTTCCGTAAGCAGAGCAAAGGCCTTATCTCTCTCCCAGGTCATGAAGGGTGCAGCATGCAGTGGTATATTGTGCATCGCTCACCCTGTCCTCCTTACCTGCTCTGTTTCTAGCAGGAAACACAACTTACCAGTCACATCATTCGCTCCATGTGCACAATCATTTAGGAAATTTGTTGATCCACTGTTATGAGTTGCTCATTTGTATTGTATTCATTAAGTGGTTGTTACCTGTTTATGTACCATATGTACAACAATGAGAACACAGCTTTGGTTCTTTTTTCTATTAACAGAAGAGCTTTTATGCCATGACAGCGTAAATGTCATGTTCCTCCTGGGTAAGCATTTGTGTCTTAGACAGTTGAAACGGGCCTTGTGACACAACCTGAGAACTGCTGACCATCCCTGACATTCTGTGGTGGGATGCACATCATCAGTGAAGGTGGTCCTGAAAATGACTGTTTTGGTCTTCATCTAGTGCTGCTGTGTAAACTTACATGCAGGTGCTGTGTTAATTTCCATTATTAAATCAAATCTAATGATTCAGACAGACATTATTCATAATTCTTTTATTACTATGCTGGGCAAGATTCCAGTATTTTTCATTTATAAGCTTTCATCTGTAAAAAATCAGGAAAGAGTGCCAATTTTTAAATTAAATTTGGCCTATTTTCCTCCTTATAAATGGTGCATCATGTTTGTTTGATTTTTTTTTTTTTCTTCCCCCTTCCCTGTTAGGGACCCTATTCACTTTAAATTTTACTTTCTCTTGTTACACTGGTAATCACCGCTTTCATGAATTCATTAACTTAATTTTAACTACTTTGAAGTTATATTAGGACCAGCTGTCTGAAAAGAACAAATATCTATTTATTAGACGGAAACACGTGCAGTACATAAAGTAGATCCATCAGAAAACATGAAGGAAAAACCAAAGATCTACTCACATGTTGCCCATAGTCCAGTAAGCGTTGTGTTTTTTTTGTCCTTTGTCTTAATCAGCTTCAAAGGGAATCACAAGTGAAGGAAGGGAATCACTGAATGCTCACTATTTTATTTACATTTTCAGCTTTTTGAGTAGAACTGAGCCTGAATTGGAATAGGATAGTATTTTTTGAGCACCACCCACCAGGACACTGTAATTTAGGTTGGGGGAGGAGGACAGTTGGTGGGATATTTAGTGGAAAAAGGTGATTATTGACCCGAAGGCCAATTCCTTGCTGAGTACATCTGCTGTGGCCTTCAGGCAGCTTTCCTTTCCAGCCCCCACCACGTCTCTGAGACAGGAGTCCCACTGAGACCAAAGCTGACCTAAAATGTGGTAAAGAACCTCAGGCACTTAAGTGATATCTCAAGGTCATACCCTGTTGAGAACCATTTCTCCAGCATCTTCATGTATTGCCACTTTATTATTAAGTAAAACTTTTTATCCAAAAGGGACTGAAAATTTCAGCTGTATGTTTAGCAGTGTTTATTGCTTGCAAGGGTTCAAGATTCTGCTGTCACTTCAAGACAC
Source organism: Heterotis niloticus (assembly GCA_018136845.1). NCBI lineage: Eukaryota > Metazoa > Chordata > Actinopteri > Osteoglossiformes > Osteoglossidae > Heterotis > Heterotis niloticus. The sequence continues at coordinate 9,401,847 of CM030904.1, forward strand.
AGGTGGGATTTTCTGCAGTAAGACCTCTCTTACAGATTCATTTAAAATGTCACATGGAACTGGAAGCTGCACTGAAAACCCTCAGGTGTTAAGGAAATGTCCTTGGCTACTACTCAATTTCTTAAATTTATGTATTCAAGGCAAGTAGGTCCTCTATATAATCAACTTTTACAAATATCCCTTTGATTTATGACTTTCTGCATATACAAGTGAAATTATTTAATACCTTTTAATGAATCACAGCCAAATATGAAGCTTATTTTTCATGCTTCCAAGTGAGAAGAGCAGAGCATCTGGAATTTTTAGCATTCATGCCGCATAGGTATGAAAGAAGCGTAATGGAAGGGGATACCTATGTATGTAATGCAAATTTAACACAGTATGTTTAGTTCCACATCATTAATGCTTCTAATTTCAACATCAGAATTTTTCAAATACTCCAATGGTCTTATTATTCAGCGCAGTGGCATTTTTATGTGTGATTCCACATTTTGGATCGATCTTTCACAACAGGTATTTTATTATCTACAATGCTTTGCATCATATATTTGCTTGCTATGTCAAACCTAAAAAATTTTTGTTCCTCTGTCTGGTGAGTTTCTAGTGACTTAAATTGTACAGTACTCTGGAAACTGATGCTGGTGTCCATGTAGGGCTTGCCTGATGGTGGTTACACTGTCCTCTTAATATACCCACTGGATTGAGGTAAATATTTTCAATGAGTATTCAATGAGTTTACTATGGTCACACTATTTCCATAGCAAAGCCACGTTCAGGAATAATTCCTATAATGCTCTTTAACTATGTTTTTATTTATCATAGTTTATCATATTTAAAAAATTCAACTTTTAAAAAATATCTCTTATCCCTAAAATAGACAGCTTTCTACCTGGATTCCTGTTAAAGCAATAAGGAAAACGTTTTGTATTCAGATGCACATGTAAAGTTTTCAAGCTCCAATGTGAAATTCTCGTACAGTCCTGTGTTGCACCACTGGATTCCTTAAGAGTACGACCAAGATTACAGAAATTATGGGCCTGTTGATAGAAAATGGCCCTGACTGCGAATACAGCAGCAGAACAAAGAGCAGCATATAGGATGCTATTTCCTGCTGGATGGAATTGCTTCATCAGAGAAAACATAATAAAATATAATTCTGCCCTGGCTCTTGCTGTCATATGTAATTTTACTTTGCAATTTTACTTTCTATTTGTCCAAATTGTCGTCTTACTTTTAATTTTATTTTCTTTATAATGTATGAATTTATATTACTGTATAAACATCTGAATGTGCTATGGTACTGTGGTAAATCTAACAGTTAAAAACCTTTTATTTAAAAAAAGTCTCACTGTAAATACCCTGCACACTTTTATACCTTGGAATCTGAGTGTAATTTTTTTTTTTCTTGCACGAATAACCACAAAGTCTGACATCAGGAAGCCATTATTTCTTATGAGGACAATTATAATTTGTTCGGGGTTCATCTAAGAAACCCCAATTAATTTCCCCAAATATCCATAACGCTTTAAGGTACCTATTTAAACACCAGTTACTTAATTACTAGTTAGATATATTCATTAATTTAATAGCCAAATTAATGTAAAAAAAAATGAAATGATAGAATGAAGACCGTATAAAATAGAAAAAGAAAATGTACTTATTGCAATGGACTGTAATCGACTGAAGAGAAATTAACAATCTTGAAAGTGCCAACTGTCTTTGCACATGCGGCAAAGACTTTTAAAGCAGATACTGAGGCAATGCTACCATGTAGATTCCTTCTCGCATGAATTTTGAATATTTCACAGATTTATGCATAAGTAGTTTTGCATTGCTTAGAGACTTGAAAGTTTTTTTTTTTGTTTTTTTTTTTTTTTTTTAAACTAATTTATTGGCAGATTTGTTTGCTGCTGCTTTTAGTTTTGGCTGTATGACTTTTTGCATTTATGCAAACAAATGGATAAACATTAACAAAAATCTCCATCACAATAACGTTAAAAGGCAATCTACCGTAAAAGTATTTTTTTTACAAATATTGTATGGTATTTTGGTGTTTATTTCTTTTCCTAAGAAATAATGGTGTCTCTGTCCCCTTACAACAGGCATTTGCTTAACATGCTTATTTCACTGAACACCTATCGGAGGAATACATGTAGAATATCTACTTTGTTTACATTTCAATTTCATGCTGTGTATTGTTTAAATAATTAATTATTTTACTACTAGAAAATTCTAGTACTAGAATTTTTCCATTTTTGTAAGGGATGTCATTGGATCAGAAAGTGACTGGGACAGGTTTATTTTTCCTCATTTTAGGGTTTGTGGTTATTAAGAAAAAGTAAAAAAGCACATACAATTTTTAATTGTGTCTGTAATCAACAAGTTGTAAAAAAAGAATCTGTCAGGTATGGCTTTCTGTACTGGAAGGAAGCACCCACATGAAACTGTGGAGCAGGTGGCCTTATATTATCAGTACACATGGCTGCTATCATGCCACATGCTCTGCGAGATCCACAGATGTATTTCAGATATTTTGGCTCACTGCTCTGTCAGGCATGACTGAACTGAAAGTGGAAATGAATGCCCTTTGATTGTTGAGACCAAATTCTCCTATCAAACATTTTAAACAGACCCGAGTTTCAAATTCCATCCTGTGTCCATCAAAAGTGCAACTAATTGGTACTGCTTTCCTGCTGACACTTGTTACTGAGTTATCTATTTTTTAATGTAAGTAAGCTGGAATAGTAATTCTAACTTCATGGTAATATCCTCGGGTCCAGGTCAAAGTATGCTTGAAAAAGCTGGATTTTGAAATCTTTCTTGACGACCAAGAAATTTGAGACCTCATAATGGGATGGAGAATCAGATGAGGTGAAAGTGTGTCATCTTGACTGGGTGTAGAATCGCTGTAGATCTTGTAGACAACATAGCAGTGTTCCTTTGACTACACTGTGAGCTATAAGAAGCACCTTGAATTTGATATGAGTAGCAGCTGGATGCTAGTGGGGAGAGATGAGACGGGAAAGGGAACACCATGCCCCACTATGTGCACAGGAACGACGATTCATGTGTTTTAAAACAGTAGAAATTGATAGACATGTGATGATATATGGAAACCAAGCAAAGCAAGGTGGTGGAAGTAAAATTTAGGCACATTTTGAAGTCTGGTCATTGATTCTGAATGATGTAGCTGAGAAAATTTAATTATGTACACATTCATAGGTTGTTATTCACACAGGCTGCTTTACCAGTTGTTTCTTTTAGATCTCTATAAAGTGTTTTGTTTTAGTATGTCTTTAAACAATGCTTCCACTTTCAAAGATCATTGTGTTGATGGGAATGGGGTTCATAAGGTTGAACCACACAAGGCCATATTTAATTAAAGTTGTCCGCCTTGATTAAAATTTGTACCTCTAATTTGCTGTTGTGTGGATAATATGGAGAGTCGAGGTGAGTGTAGTCTCCTGTCCTGATCAGCCTTGGGAGATGGGGGTGCACATTATTGTAATGTATTGTAATGATCGAGCAGTCATTAGATCAGTGTGGGCTTCGTCTGAGCTGTGATGGACAGGCGGCAGTGACCTGCGGCATGGGGAGGGGGTGCTGGCTTCTGCAGCTTGGCAGGAGGCTGGAGTGTGACTGATGTTTCATTGCAGTCCTGGGAAAGCCTTGCCATTGGCGGGGGACTAGGGTAGTGGGAGTGCTTGTCTGCTTCTTTAGTGATGGCAGCAGCAGGATCCATGCTGAACTGCACATGTCTGATATTAAGCCAAAGTCCAATAAATGGCAATAAGCTCCACTTCATTTGCTGTAATTGATCACGCATCATAATGGCGTTATCGGCCGAGTTCTTGCTGCTCAGTCAGACAGCCCTGCCTTTTTTCCACAGGCTGGTAACCAATACCAAATAGAATTAGATTTAAACAATGTCTGCTTGATATTCTTCTAAGGCAATGCTTTTCATTATATCAGGAGGCCCTGCTGCAGTGGGATTTTTCAGAGCAACGCGATGATGAGCGCATCCTGTCTCTCCTCATCAGCGTGAACTGGGCTCCAGTGCATGTCTTTGCCACAGAGGGTAGCAGGTGGAGGGGTAGAATGGGGATATTCCTACAGTGTTGTGAATGCTCATGTTGTCCTGGAAGAATCTTCTACAAACACTGCTGGAACAGTATATCAGCACACAGGACTTCACCAAGGAGAGTAGAAAACCTTTCCTGATGTTTCCCCACTCACTCGAAAAATGTTGCCGTTCTGATTTATGCTTATTGTGAGTTATTGTTGGCTAGCTGTGGCCAGGATTCATCACCGGTGTAGTCTAGGTAATACAGTACATCCACAGAGACTCTGTGGGGCTCCACCACCAGAGTGTCCAAAGTCATGAGGGTTCAAATCTCAGCCATTTTCTGACAGACGGGCAGTTCAGTTCTCGCATTTTTGCAAGTATTAAGTTTTTCCTAGGGGACGGTCAAACATTCGCGGGCTATAAGCGGTGAAAAATGTAAAACCCCTGCAGGAATATTCTACAGTCCCATGTGACCTGTGATCTCTAAAGATAGCAGTTGTGTTTTTTTTTTTGGGTTTTTTTTTTTGGTGCTGCAAGGGGAAATGGCACTATGGCACTGTACACAATCTTTCATGTATAGCTCTGCAGAGTTCATCCCATTGTTGCTGCTGTAGATATTTTGGGGCAGTGAATTAGGCTCTTTAAAAATAAGGTCTATACTGGCACTGAACATAATTTCCAAAGTCAAGTTTTACAAGAAAAGTAAGCACACGCTGTACAAAAATTCTTTGTTTTTTGTCATGAGTTGTCTTTCTGAAAGTGTGGCGCAAATCCTTTTCATCATGCATCAATGCTAGCTTACATTCAGCTGAACTTAAGTGCACAGAACATTGTGTGGTTGGCCACCGAAGATTCGAGGGCACCCCTTCTGTTAACAGCTGTATTTGTGAGCATTAGGACTTTGTGGTTGTCACAGGTAACCCTTCCTGTTACAGCAGAGCATGCAATCTACTGAAGCCCCTCTGATTTAAGCGTTCACTATAAAAGAGTGCAGCGATGCTCCTCCGGCAGCAGCCTGGCAGTCTCCCTACAGCACAGAGAGGAGCTCTTTATTTTTTAGGCTGTGGAATCATAACAATTAGGATGTCCTGCCTGCTGGGCGCTTCGCCCCTTGCACTGTTTCCTTCCAAAACAAATGATATCTGCTGCTGTGCAGACCAGCTGGGGTCCTGCATAAGTGAGGTTGTTTGGGGTGCAGCTGTAAGGGTGTTTAAGCCCAAAAGACAGACAAAAGGTAAAGTTCTCCCACCCCCCAATGTCTTCTCAGTCTCAGCTGTTCTCACCTCCTCTCGACTCCATCTAAAAACAGTGTGGCAAGAACACCCCCAAGCACTTATTGATGGCTTTGTTTGTTCTTCTCCTTCCATGTGCAGTTTTGTAGACTGGCTGATAACAGCAGTTACCATGTTGGGAAGATTTGCTGGAGCAGAGGTGTGGAGATGGCAAACAAGGGCCCCCCCTGCTGGGGGCTTCCTGCGAACAGCTCCAGTGTTGCCCTAAACCCCACCGCACTTGATTAACGTTGTTAATATAGTCAAGCGGCATTACCAACTGACCATAAACCGTAGAAAACACCTACAGTACATTAAATTGAGTGTGACAGGTGGGAAGCCATGGGTGTTAAAATTCTGCCATGCGTGCTAGCTCATACCGATAGCACCATAGTGCCACGCTGAGTGTTGTACTGCTAAGTCTGCCTTTCCCATTTGCTTTGATGGATCATAGCGTTCAGTCAGTAGTGTTCCCCCATGGGGTGAGAAATGGAATTAAAATCCATTTTGTGAAGCAGCGTATTTCATGTAGTTATGAAGTTTGACCCTTATGGTTCACCAGTCAAGTACACAAAGGAAAACTGTTGCATTTACCCTTGTGTGTTCTGTAAAAGCGATGTCATCTATACAAGCAAAATGATGCGGATTACTTATTGCTTGCTTTTTTGACAGCCAAGCTTAGCATATTTTATTCAAACAAAGCGTTTTAATATGGGATCTCCAAAAATTCAGGTCAGCTGCAGTATTAGCTGACAGAACCTACTCTCCGGGGTCATGGAATGATGTAAGCGAAGGTGAACATACTTTGTTTTTCCCCACTACGAATGAATGAATGAATGAATGAATGAATGAATGAATGAATGAAGGAAACTATTAATCCCAAAGGGAAATTCACAGTGTTATAATGGTGTAAAATACATGAACCTCATATAAGCACATATTAAAAAAAGGTAAGTAGGTGAATGAATAAATGTATGAAGAAATATGCATATTTATGCAGAATTACAAGACCATACAATGTATGATGAGAAATTATTAAATTCTGCTATTTTATTGTTTATTGAAAATCAATGAGTGTTAAGTATAGAATCATGAATAATTACAGTAAAGTTGGAAGGTGAAAATAAGTTCTTAGTGTGTAAGGGCTTCGGTAATGAGAAGACAAGTCCCAGTCGCCAGGTGATTTGTTTTACATTAATTGGTGAAATAAATCATTTAATGATCATTCCAATACCTGCTGGGGGGAATCAGTGTGTTTGCGAGGGTATGCTGGTAAATGGGGCATAGCTGTGCACGCGAGCACTCCTGGAGATCCTTATTAGCTACTTGATCCTGACAAGCGAGTACCTGTGCTGGGCTCTGCGAGATTCCCGCCAAATGCTTTCGCAGGTCTTGCGGTAGCACCAGGGTTGTTTTAAGTGTATCCCTGCGTTCTGTATGGAAATTACTTTGCCCTGCACAGGAGATGCTTCGCACGTTCCATTAAGCAAGAGTTATTGTCCACAGAACTGTGCTTCAGAATGTTACACGCACCATTAACTTTACTGAGTTGTTTCAACCTGTGCGCGTGTGTGTGTGGGTGTGTGGACACATCTAGCTAACCTTGGGGGGACATTTCTGAGGGAAAGGGCCCTGTAAATGACACTAAGCTGTGTGATTGGCTTTCAAAACAAATAGTTGTTTTTTTTTTTTTAAATCAACATTCTTGTACAGGATTTAATTTTGTTGCTGTGCAGTTAAGATATCTTATCGATGCATTGAAGTAGGTTAGTGTATAGGTTCATCATTGACACCTGCTCCTCCAAAGAAAGTCATCTTCCAAAGAATAGTTGGGGTTTCCATGATCACGAGGAAGCTGACTGTCATCATGTTATGAAGTAGCTTCTCATTACTTTATACTTTCAGCATTTTCCTTAGTGTTGTTGAGTGCATACTTACTTTTAATTAGTATATCCAAGAGCCCAAAAAACCTCATCCTTATGCAAAGGTTATGCTGTCTATGTAGTTGAAATGTTATGATAATGGTACCAGATAGGGGGTGGATCAAATTTAATGAGGAAAAGAACTCAAAGAAGTTATCTTTCCTTGTTATAGTATTTATTTTTATGCTACCTTAACAAATAAATTCATTTTGCATTGTTTGTTTTTACATAGTTATTCCAAAGCAAAGTTTACTCCTAGTTTAAAGTGAATTCCCCCATCATATATAGTGTACAGGTATACAGGTGAACACCATTTATGTATTTAATTTGTTCCTGAAAACGTTGCACAGCTCAAAACTGCATATGCAAGGATGCTTTTTTCATTCACATTCATCATTCTCACACACACACACACACACACACACACACACACACAGATGTTATGCTGCACAGCACACATACACACACAGCATTGTGTGGTGCAGTGCAACATGCATGGCATCGCACCAAGCAGTGCAACATACACAAAAGACATCACACCAGGCAGTATGCAAAAATGCACAGCATATGCGCGCGCGCACACACACACACACACACACACACACCTCACAGCACACTACACGGCATCAACCGCTCTGTTCACACTAGGAAGGATGGATATGTCCAAGTGTGTGAGCTTCTTTAGGCTATTGATCTCCTTTATTTTCAGTTTTTTCACAAATTTTTTTCAGCTCAGTTTTGCTAAATTACACAAATATGTTAAAACAACGCGAACATGAAACTCTGAGGGTGTTAGCAAATTATGTAGCTTACAGTTTATTGTAATGAAAAGTGTTATGTTGCATGGCAGTGTAGTACAGGAACAAGGTACGCATGTGACATGTGAACTTTGTCTTGCAGTTATAGTGTTTTTTTTTTGTGCAACCTGGGAGCTGCTGTTAAATGTTTATCTGTGTTATTGCAAAATTGTCCATACCAGGACTGCATATACTGGGGTTTACACATACTATTGCAAACAGAATTGTTTCTAATGCTCATGTTATTAGGGATAGGGTTAGGTATACACAACTGTTTATTACTCTGTATTTTATCTAAATTATTTTATAAATAATTAATCTTGTAATGGGGAAGCATATGTAGTGTTCTTAATTTTGATAATTTCAAATGTTCCTCTATGTTTTCCCTCAAGTGGACTTTTTAGATTAACTTGATGTAAAACACACAGTAATGTTTAACATAATCACTTCATTTTATTTCTGAGGAAATATAGGAATAGAAAAAAGGGAAATACATTTTCTAGCACTGCTTTTGTGTTTATCAGGAATGCTTTTTGATTGAAAATTAAAGTCAAGGTTGCACTGAGAAATTGAAAATCTTATCGACATGTGTACAGTACATGATGCAGTTAAACACTGAGAACTAATAATTTGCATCAATCGGTTTATTTTAAACAACTTTGATGCTCTTGTAATTCTAATGACCTCATTACATTCTGCTATGAATGAGATCTGTGTGTGTGTGTGTGTGTGTGTGTGTGTGTGTGCGTGTGTGCGTGTGTACGTGTGTCCACACATTAGATCTACAGTGAGGATGTTTCGATATTGGTCTGACTAGAGAAATGCAGCAGGATGATAGTAGAAAGAATGAAAGTGATAAGGATAAAGGGAATTGAACTACCACAAGGCCACATGATAAACATTCGGGACAACTACAAATACTTGTGGGTCCTCCAATCACACAGGAACCCCAAGGCAGAAACTAGGAAGACAGCAACATCCAAATACCTTCACAGAGTAAGACAGATCCTAAAGAGTCAGACCAAGATTACAGCTATCAACACATATGCCCTGCCAATCATCAGGTACCCATCTTTCATAATAAGAGCCCAAGAAAGGAAATGGAAGTCTCAAAAACTCCTTACGATACATGGAGCATTCCACCCCAAATCCAACAGTCAGACACTGGGCACCAGCCTGATGGAAGAATGGAGGGGCATAGAAAGTATGACAAGTCTTGAATGAGATACAAAACATCTACGGGTACATCCAGACATGGTCTCCTAAAGATGAGCTGCTAGGGGGATGTCTGAAACAGATAAGGGATGAAGATAATAGGGAAGTAAAGAAGGTGCCATGGCTGGATAAGCCCCCTCCATGGAACATACCACTGACAGACAGCAGAGGTGGCTGACAGGAGGAAACCCTACCACTGACTGGAAAAGGCAGGCCTTAAGGACACTTGAGGCAGTAATTATGGCAGCACAAGAACAAGCACTCGGCACCAGGTTATTTGAAACAGATGTACTGTATCAGGCAAGACCCCAGGTGGTAACTAGGAGAGATGCTCCAAGACAGTCCAGCACCTAGTAGTGGCTGCAAGATGCAAGTAGGGACAACAGATACTGAGAGGCACAACCAAGTTGCAGGAATACAGGAACATCAGCAAGGACTACAGCCAGGACACTCCCGCGTCTAACTGGGAGGCACCACAGAGTGGTGGAGAACAACAGAGGCAAGATCTTGTGACACTTGCACATCCATACAGGTACACAGGTAATGGCTAACCAACCAGATGCAGTGGTGATAGATAAGGTGAGGTGATGGTGAGAGATGTGGTGGTTCAGGTGATAGAAACATCAGGAAGAAGGAATATGAGAAGCTGGAGAAATGCCAAGGATTGAATGAGCAACTGGAGAGAATGTAGAAGGGGAAAACCATGGTAGTCCCATGGGTGATAGGAGCACTTGGGACCAATGAGCTAGAAGAGTAACTAAATCAGATCTCTGGAATGACAAAAGGCCAGAACTACACCATCTTGGGAACTGCAGAAATACTGCACTGTACCCTCAAACTCCTGGGCCTCTGATAGAAGGCCTATGTCTGAGGAAAAATACTGATGTGAAAATGGAGTTTTGTGTGTGTGTGTGTGTGTGTGTGTGTGTGTGTTTTCATATTATTATTTATTTATATATAGATATGACAGTGCTTGAGTCAGTTTGTAGCAGTGAAAGGGAAATGTCTGTGGTGTCTACAGCCAACACAGAGCAGGTGTTCTTAATGTAGCTTTGAGTAACAACACCAAGCAGCTGCTGCTTCTTCTGCTTATTTTGCCACTCCAAGACCATGTATGGTGTCTGCAGTCTGCTCAGGGCTGGCAACAGCACTACTGTGCTAGTTGCTGTGTTGCAGTGTCCTTGATGGTGAGGAGGCAGGGAGTGGTGGGGGTTTGAAGCATATTAGCAGTCTCTAGCAGAGCCAAGGCTGTACCTGCAATCTCCTGATATTTAACCCTGGACTTAATTTGAGCTTTACAGTGATTACAAGCTGTCCTGAGGGACATTGGTTGTCCTGCTCCTCTCCAGCGGCCCCCACAAATGCTGACGGATGAACTTGTATCCCTGCCAGGTCCAATTAACAGTCCACGCTGCATCGACATGCACCCTCCATTCACTTCGAGTAAAGTTGAAAACGAACTTTTAATCACATTTTCTGATAAGCCCCGGGGTAACTTGGTTTGATATTGTTTTCTGTTTGGTCTTCCCCATCTGCAATAATACATTCTCTGTGACATGTGGAAATGACGTCCCAAAAGTGGATCCCACTCTTTTGGAACGGGGGGAATTTCTGTGTGTGTGTGTGTGTGTGTGTGTGTGTGTGTGTGTGTGTGTGTGTGTGTGTGTGTGTGTGTTTATGCTTCGTGCTTCTGTCTCCATTGAGAGCAAAAAAACAGTACAAGGCTCTCTATGGGGGCAACCAACCAATCAGCTGCCTCGCAGCTTGTGGGATATTTTTTGTGCTTATTATCCTTTGTTATTTCCTTGCCTTAGTTGGTAGTAAACTGATACTCTGGAAGCTCTAATATGTATACAGGGTAGTTTTATATTCTTGTTATTTTATCTGTTATCGAACTGAGGGAGTTGTACTTTGTTTTAAACAAATGCAGTCCTACATAATCCGCGGCACGGCCCTGCTGCGGTAATCCTTTACCGCCGTTTTGAGATTACACTGCTAACAACGAGAAACCTGTGACCCACCGGATTTCTGTCTGCTGCTTCCTTTAAATCCATTTGACTCGGAGATCAATAAAGCCCTGTTTAAGATCCTGGATATACCGGCGTCCTGTCTCTACCAAGCATCGCACCAGCTCCCCAAGGTTGAGATAAACAACTCTGTTTTCTCCTCCTCCTTTTTTTGATTGCACAAATGCAGACATTAAAAGCCAATTAAAGTAGATTCAGGACTTTGCCACAAAGGAAGAAGAAAAAGAGGTAAGCATTATCAAATCAGTGGGGTACAATAAAGGGAAGCGAGCACAGGTATCGGCAAAGGGCATCAGACTGATGTGGAGTAAAGGTTATATGATGGAACCATAATCGCTGTCAGATTGGTGCAACACCGAGTTGTACGCATCCATGATCGGTTGCATACACAAAATGTGATTATGATGAAATTAAAACTGTTGCATGCAAGCACTGGGATACACTGGGACTTTATACGCTCCTTGGTGTAATATTGGCAGGCTAGTGATCTTCTATTTGATGTGAAGAATGCTAGTGTACTGATTAAAATCTTTGAATAAAAGAACATGAAAAGACAGCACAGAGCACCCATTGGAGACCGCACCCAGTAGGGAACTAGAAACCCTAGTTGAACCCTTTGCCTCATTTTCACTTCTCTTCCATTTGCCATTCTCCTCATTAGCTCTTATTATATGCAGACACTGTAAAATATTTAATCAAATTTAATGCCATTAGATTTCTGAACCATTTCCACTCAAATCCTTGAAATGATTTTAAGTGGATATTATTTTTCCTGTCAGGATCACTTTTTTGCAATTTGCTTGTTCTGGATTTTGTTACTGTACTTCCTTGTTATCTAACTATTCCAGTACCACAGCCTGCATCCTAAAAGATCCTCGGTAAAATGTACTCATTTCAAATTTGATAGCGTAAGTCACTGTGTATGAAATCGGGTGGAATATTCCAAATAAGGTTGTACCCAAGTGTTTTCCACCAAAAATGTCATGCTTGGCTTTTGACATTGTTTGATGGGTTGACCTCTTTGAATTAAACTTACTGCTTCATCTTTACTGTATTTCTGAAACCTATACGTGAAATGAACTTGAGCGAGTGTTTTTTTTTCCTCCTTAGCTGGCGGTTTTCAACATAATTCTAATCGTCCTCAGGTCATTGAGATTTTTGCATCAAGCAACCCATTAACTCATAAAGCATTCCTTCTGTTTCCTTGTCTTCCATTAATTTCCTGGCAGGTTGTTTCAAACCAAATGTCTGTCAGCGGGAGAGTGGCAGACAATGGGTTTCTTTTCCAAGTGGCTGTTGTGTACCATTGACTTCAGTGTGACTTTGAAAAAGCCACAGGAATAATTCATGGGTCTTGAGAGTTTGGAGAGCGGAGAGAGAAACTGCATTCAGAACTTGGAATTCATTGAGGCTAATTTGTACCCCAGGATCTCCTGACCTTTCCCCTCCCCTCCTTCCTAAGTGTGTGCAGGTCCCTAGGAGGAAATGCTTTTGACTGTGGATGGTGCTTATGGGATAGAATGTGATTGGTGGTGGGATCCAGCCCATCCGCAGGCAGCAGAGACACCATACGGCACCTCTTGCCCCATGTGGTGCTGCCTTTGAACGGACCCTAAGTCTCTGCACCGCATGCCTTACTTGTGTTGATGTTACATAGACATCCAACATACTTCAGCTTCCTAAAGGGTTGGTGTAAATGTGCTATTATTGTTGCTTTTGTCCTTTTCACATTTTAGCTGAAACTTTTTTTTTGTTTCCTCCATGAGCTGGGGATGTGCTGAAGTTCATGCAGGGATTTTCTTCATCTGATTTTCACAGTGTTAGCGGGAAGACAGCCACCTGCTTAGACAAAAAAACTTTCACAAGATTTATTTCCTTATGAAGCAAATTTGCATAATGTTGGATCATTAAAAGGCAATTACTATATAGTGTATTTGTTGAAAGGTGCATTAGTAAAGTTTGTAAAGGTGGGAAAACCCCACAGATCGAATCTCTGTAGAACCATTAGATATTTACAAATATTCAGCATAATTACTTAAGGGCATGTTTTTTTTTTTTCTTTTTTCCCATAACTGGTTTTCTTCAGCGCCCTCTTCTTTCATAAAAAGTTCTCGCCTGTTTCAGAGCAGCCGTGTCGATTTGCGGTGCGTGAAAAATCCATTGCTGGATTTTGGATTCAGTATGATGATTAGAGAAATATTAGAGAAATATTCCTAAATTCTCTCGTGTGAACCTCTGGATGTTTCACTGTCCAGTCCCCATCTCTCCAGAACAGATATGTTTGCACGTACCATACGTGTGTCACCGCATGTGTATGTGTGATGGAGAAACGGTGCTACCATGTTAAGCTGCTGCATTTCAGCTCTCCAGACAATGTTTTGGGGAAACAATAGGGTGTGGAAAGCAGCCCTGTCTACTTCTGTTTTGCACTCCTGCCAGGACTGAGCAGCAGCATGTGCTGAGAGCCTTGGCAGTCCTTGAGGAAGCGACAATGGGAGCACTCCAGCTGTCATGGGCCTGTCGTACAGAATGTGACACACAGAGCCTCCGACTCGGCCTGCCCACACACCGCAGCGGCCCCTTGGCCACTCTTGCTAGCAGCCTTTTCCTGTCCTTTGTGCTTGTGCTTCAGAATGATGGTGGAATCCTTCCAGGTGTCATTATGCATTCTCTCCTCTGCTTACCTTGACCAACACCATTTGCCCTCCAATTCACATCTCTGGAGATCCCATGCTTATTCCTTTTCCTTGCATCTTAATTCGGCAAACTCATGGACATGGGTACTTATTATTGTATTGCTTAGCCAACACCTTCATCCAAAGCAACTTGCCACTTTGCCCATAAATAAAGGTGAGAAGTTTTACTGGAGAAATATGAGTTAGGCACCTTACTCAAGAGTGTAGAGCCCATTCTGTTGCTGGACCCAGTAACCACCAGATTAAATTCAGCAAATGCAATATTTATTGAATTAATTTAATGTTGTTTATTTTTTATTTATAAGTTTAGCTGCTTTTCTCCAAAGCAGTTTACAGTGTTAGGCTCCCCACAATAATACTCATTTGTATAGATGGGTAATCTTTACTGGTACAGTTTTAGTGTACCTTGCTTAAGAGTTACTACAGCACAAGGGGAGATTGAAACCTCCAAATCCAATGCAACAGCTACAACTCTTAACGCTATGGTACCTGCTGTATTAGTACTTGGCTTTCGATTCCCAGTGTTTTTAATGGTTTTAAATCGCTTATGGACTGTGACACAGACTGATATTTATCCAGCTTTTGATAAAAAAAAATGTAGCACATTTGCTGTCTGAAACAAATTGATCATGGTATGACTGTTACTGAACTTTGTAGCAAATGTTGATCAGTATGATGAGACAGTGAACCAACTTAAAGGTGAAACCTCGACAGCATCCTGGATTTATTTGTGTCATTCGGCACCGCTGAATCTTGCTTGACATGAGCGGGAAAATGTGCATAGCATAACCAACAAAATCCTGACATAAGGATTTGCGCAGCGTTTGCAGCATATGCTGCCCCCTTCTGGAAAAATACTGTTTGTTAAAGGGCCCTTTTATATTGATGAGACAAAAAGATCGTATGTGTCATCTACCCCTCTCATCCACAGGTTTGGGGTGACATTGCATTGATTGTGAGCTCATGGACCACGGTCCCTAGTCTTTCAGGTTCCTCTGGAATTGCATTGTGGTCACCTGCCCCTCTCCCCTGACTCCTCTAATTAATGGGGGGTAAGAAGGTGAAGTGCGAGAGAGTTTCAGTCCCTCTGTCCTGCATCCAGGTTTCCCTCTTCCCACAGAAAATTAATGGTGTCACACATCTGGATCATTCCAATGCCCTGATCGATACTTCTCCTCCTTATTGACCTGCAGTTGGCTCGTGGCGGAATTTGCTGCATCCTAATTAGAATTATAAATTGAAAATAGGAAATCAATTGGTGCAAATTAAGTGCGGTCTGAGTGCGTTTTATTCGGCTGACATTGTCTCTGCTGTGGCAGTTCTTAGCCGAGGTCGAGTTGCTTGTGTGTATGCTGTTGCTTTGGTGTGCTTAATTTATCTATCGCCATGGTCAGTCGGTGGAAAGGTTTATTTACATCTGTCTGTGTTATCATTTTTTTTTTTTTTTTTGTGGCTCCGTCGAACAGCTTTTCTGTTGCTGTTGTTTTTTCGAGTGAATTATTTATGGCCCGAAGCAGCAGCCTGTGACAATGTGCTGATGAGGACACTTTGGAGAGGGGCTGCAGGGTTTCTTTTTTTTCTTTTTTTTTTTTTTTAAGAAAAAAGCTTCTGGTTTTCTGTGCTGGGCGAAGCTGCTTCCTTGGTCCGTATCTTCTTCCTTTTTGTGGTATCCACTACTCACTCCTCTCTGCTCAAGGAGTACGCTTGCGAGTTAAGTAAAGTTTGACGCTGACGGATTTGTGCGGAAGCGTTGGGGGAGGCTCTGCACTTGCTCTGCAGCTGACCTGCTCCCATTCGCCTCATTAAACCTACAATTAAGGAGATGCTGCTGAGGCGACATGAGCTCTGCTGCGTGGCCCCTGGCTCTTTCTTTATGTCCGCATTAAACCCTGAGCAGAACCACAGTTAAACTGGACAAACAGCAGTCACGTTGCATTTTTAATTTGCTGCTCACTGTTCAAAGATGTTACCATATTAGTCCTTCCAGAGAGAGACTCGTTTTAAATATTTTGTTCTTCTTGCAGAACTGGAAAGAAGTAATCTATCACTTTAAGTCTCTATAAGACTAACAATCTGAAAGAAACTGAGGCTGTTTATTCTCTTTCATCTTTATTGTGTCCTTAGTAACTTAGCCACTGTCACTTAGCATAGTTATTCCAACCTGCCCGCAGTCATGTATGAGCAGAAGGCAGGTAGGAAACCAGCTTGGCTAGAGAAGCACAGGGTGTTCCAGCGGGGACCTCAGTATAGTAGTTGGCTCCACCTCCCGCTTGCTAGCCCAGCTCCTCTGGGACTGTGGGCACACTGGGGCTCTTCCAAGATGAATTAGACCAGGACAAATGACATGCCCAGCAACTGCACACGCTTCCTGGGGAGAGGAGGAGAAAAAAATACTCAGCAGAATCCATTATTACTACCACTGGACGGTTCTGAGTGCGTGCACTGATTTTAGAAAAACATCCATCAGCCTCCAAACGAGACACCATTAGTCTTTCTTGTAGCCACCGTGTCATCATTGTGCGGGTAAATAACATAGTAATAAGTGTCAAGCAGCCCTGGGTTTGAAGTGCATGGGAAATGGGGGCTGAGTCTTCTTGCGGGTTGCTCCTGTCTTTCACTGCAGCCAGTTTAATGAAGCCAGCGACATTTATCATCCTCCATCACCATTACTCCCGTTTTCAGAATAACGCAATCATCACTTTCACACATATGCAGTGAAATGGCAGGCAAGATGTCTGTTTCTTGTGAATGACATTTTGTGTCCCTAGATGCTTTAACTACCCCAAAATAAATAAAACTGGCATAATGATGCCAGTACAATCTCATTCATCTGACAACTTGCTGCTTATACACTTACAAGCCCAGTGCATCTGTGTCCTAGAAAGGATTGCACACTTTTAAGAGCACTTTGATAGCCAATTCACTTTCTAAGTTCTTGCCCTTTTTTGCTTTCCCAGCTGCAGAAGTTTTTTCCTTTCACCCTTTGAAATGACTTGATTGTTGGACATGTAGAGGATTAATAGATTCCGCAGAGGAGCAGCTTGTTTCTCACTGAAGTGGCCTGTCGCTGTCATGCCTTGGACAGAGCTACCAAGTCCGCAAGTTGCTGGTCGCGCAGGGGCCTGGGGAACATTGATGTCCTGGAATAAACCTGGCATGGACATGAAACACAGAGATAGAAATTTATTGTGTTTGATGTCCTCCCTTGAGGGGTGTTCTCACATCGCTGGGCCCTTAATTAAAAAAAGAAGGGGCCTGCATTTGACTGGTAAAGTGAGCCATGAACTAGATTGAAGGGAACGAGTGCTCTTGGTTTGGGGACAAGGAGCGAGGGGGTGGTGGCAGGGTAGAATGACTGTGAAAGCCCAGTTATAGAACCCATGATCACGTGCCGGAGTGTAAGCTAGGCTGGACACAACTGCGCAATTTTTCACTGAACATATTCATGTGCACTACCTTGATCTCCAGATCCCCATCCTTCTTGGCAGTGCATCAGCAATGATAGTCAATGCATTGATTCCTCCCCCATCAACTCAGCCCGCTTCACTTACTGTACAAGTTTAAGTGTAACTTATAGCAGTGTTAATTCAACCAATCGCAAAAGTATGCCTCTTCTCTTGGAAGAGTGGCGCTTCTGTGCAGTCTAATGTGCGAGAAATAGATTTATTCAGCGCTTCACTGCACAAAGTGGTGCCTGTTTTAATGTGCAAGAGCAGCTAATGTGGACACCGATAAAGCCTTTTGCAGAAGCCCTCAAGAAGATCAAGATCCAGCAGGCAGATAAATGTTGGTTTATAGGAGTTGCTCGTGGGTTTGTACTTACCTATTGTTAGAAGCACTCCAAAAGCTGTAGTAGAATTAATCAGTAATTTTAGCTGAAGGTGCAGATTTAATTCCTTTGTTCTGTGAATCGGGTGGTGCTTTTCACAGACTGCACTATATTTCAACTCATTGGATAATATCACCAGATCCAGCTTTCCTCTTCACAGTCCTCACAGCTCAGCTCTGAAGTCGTTTAGATTTGCAAGTCCTTGTGTCTCAGTTCAGTGTCCATCCTTCACAAGTCCGCTTTGCCTTTCATGGTAAAGACAGCCGTGGGATGCAGATTGCAGCTGTGGTTCCCGTGTCTCTTCCTTGCGGCAGCCCCATTACAGATGCATGATGATCCCTTGGGTTCCAGAGCTAGTTGTATTGGCCAAGTTCCACTGGCTAGTTTTTTTTTTTTTTTTCGCCTTTTCCCCGTAACTGTTTTCTCATCTTCTATTTAGAAGTCTGTCCTTGAACTGCATTTTCCTTTTAATACAAATTTCTGGTTTCTTTAGAGGGCTGCCATGATGGTGGGACAAACTCTGACTCTTAACCATAGCTAAATGCTGTTCAGGGACAGGAGGATGGATCTGTCAAGGCAGCAAGGAGCTTTTGTGAATCTCACAAACTTCTGTGTTGCAGAATGGGGTAGAAAATGGGCTTTGTTTGATGTGCTGAAACATCAAGCTCTCAAGAAAAGCAGCTTTAAGTTTTTAAACAATGAGAAGGTTTGTTGAATTGGAAGAAAACCAGAACATGCTGCAAATGAAGCAAGGCCCAGATTTGCATTTGGCTGCTAAACTGTTTATTTGCGGTTACTTTTCTAAGCAGAAAACTGCCTGCAATGCGCTGTTAACTACAGTGAAACACCATCAATAAACCACTTGTTCTAGTCTGCTCTTTTTTGTTTTGATTCACAGCAGCTTGTTCTTTAATGAATAGGGGTTTGCCGTTCCTAAGGTGACATTTGTTAACTGCAGGGTTTGGTGCTGGTGGGCGACCCTCCTCTCTGCCAGACTTGTGAAGGAAAAGGCCAGGCTGATGAATGTCAATCGGTGACCTCGATGGGCGGCAGAAGTGTGCTGCCAGCCCAAGCACTCATCCATTTCTTTGGCTTCCCACAGCCACTTGGGATTTAATGAGCAGAGGTCGACCTTCGGCGTGATCCTCCATGCCAGGCCCGAGGCCGAGGCCTGGGTACCATAAATCAATTACCGCCCCCAGGCAAGCGCTGGAGACCTTGCTAAACTGCCAGCATGCTCCCAGAACCCTGCTGAGTGGCATGCTCTCTCTGAAGAAGTTTAACTCATACACCTGGAGTGTGCTTGGCCACCGCAGGGCCCCGGCTGACTCAAAGCAAGCCAGCTTCATTTAACTCCCAGCCGGCCTTATTAAAGCACTGTCAACCTACCAAGGGCTAGTCGCTGAGCTTCGACCACGCAGCTGCATGGAGTCGTCCTGTATGTGAATCGATGCTGATGTGGAAATCTATCCTTGATCTATCCATCTACCTAGCTGAGCACATGCTGGCACGACACTCTTGTATCAGACTGTTTTTCAGTTATCCACAAGAATAACTCCCAGACAGGTGCTTGTAACTGCAGCCTTTAGAAGTGTTTACTGTTTTTGGCTGGGAAGGAAAAGAAGAAGGTTGTGTAAAGCAGGGCTTGTATAGCTTTTCTATAAGCTCCGTCAATAAATCATACATTTAATTTAAAATGTTGTCACTGACCACCACAGTTTGTCCATTGAGAGTTTTAAAAAATAGTAGGGTTAAAGAAAAAAATGGAGGTTGTGAATGCTGATAAAAATGATATTGGGACAGACTTGCAACAGAATATGATCAACTGTGGTTGCACCAGAGGTAAACGGTGGCAGAGGTGGGCTGTCTGTATATGTGGGTTTGACAGAGAAACTGAGTTTAGTCAGTCGGTATACGGGGCTTCGGGTGATAAGTAACGGTATGGATGTTTTGGAAATCCTTATTTACTCCATAGTCGCAGGTCTGCAAAACTGCACATATTTTATTATCATTTAGCCAAACTAAATAAGCTTAGGTTTAATGTGGGTATAGACAATAACACAGCAGATGAAACGGCATACTGAGGTGATTAGGTTTGTAGAAAAACTCCAGGGACAGCTGTGCCATCAGAGAATCCTTGATATACGTGCATTCTGCTTTGTGTGGACAACACAGTATTGATAAAACATTTAACACAACCATATGCCTTGATACATGTTCAGTAATAAAGTTCTACGACTTTACAATCCTTTCACAGTACTGATACAAGCTGGCAGTCCAAATGGTCTGTGAAAGATATATAATCTTTGGGCATTTCCTCATTTTAACCTTTCTGTTATAACAGTTAAATTATACAAAGAGATGGAGACCTGGTAAATTGCCCGTCACTACAGGAATAAAACAGTTTTAGAGTCTAAAATGTATTTCACTGTGTCACATCAATAACTTGAATTTCATCAGCAATTTCTCAAGAGTGTGGAAATTTGTTGAGCATTTATGTAAGAAATAAGAACAAGTGTGCTAAAGAGGACATGTATGCCTCTTTGTTAACTGCATGCCATGCAGCTTCTCAGTTCAGTGCATAGCACATGAGATAATGTGTGTGTGTGTGTGTGTGTGTGTGTGTGTGTGTGTGTGTGTGTGTGTGTGTGTGTGTGTGTGTTACTGTCTGCAGGTTGTGAAAATGACCACTGGGGACCCCACTGCAGCAACCGCTGCCAGTGCCAGAATGGTGCTCTGTGCAACCCAATCACAGGCGCCTGCGTCTGCACCGAAGGCTACCAGGGTTGGCGCTGCGAGGAACCTTGTGAGCCTAGCTTCTATGGCAAGGGTTGCCAGGTACCCTGCCAGTGCCTCAATGGAGCCACCTGCCACCACGAGACCGGAGAGTGTTTGTGTGCCCCAGGCTACACCGGAGCTTTGTGAGTGAGACCGCCGCCCCTGTCTTCCATCCATCTCCCCATCCCGCTGTCTCTCTGCACTGATGAATGTTTGTCAGGGCAGAAGTTTCAGGGGGAATATTGATTGTAGGCACCTTTCAGCTGCTGTGTGTTCCCTCGCTGCAGTGTGTGTTGGAGTGACTGTGTGCTTCTGTGTGTCCGTCAGCTGTGAGGAGCAATGCCCTTTCGGCCGTCACGGAATCCAGTGTGAGCAGCGCTGTCCCTGTCAGAATGGAGGGGTGTGTCACCATGTCACTGGGGAGTGCACCTGCCCTCCTGGTTGGACGGTAGGACCACTGACTTGAGCAATGCGTGGAGCTGTCGTTCCATTAAAAGCAGCATGTTTATTACATATGAAACTTAATGAATATGCTTTGGAGTTTTCGTGCTAATGTCCATTTTGTCCACCCATGGAAATACCTGTACCTGGATATGCTTATAGGGGCAGCAGGTATAGCAGTCTCACACATGAAAGACCCAGGTTCAAATCCCACCTTCTGCTATAGTGCTATTAATCAAGGTACCTGCACTGAATTGCTCCATTAAAAATCTAGCTTTATAAATGAGTGAACCATGCTATCTTAACACTGTAAGCTGCTTTGGAGACAAGAGAAAGGCATGTCAATTTTTACTTCTTATTCTTTTGCACTGGGGATCATTGTGTGCTGCTTTGCATTGACACTGTAGACAGGCTGGCCTTTAACATGACCTTGTGTTTTTGTCCACAGGGCCCCGTGTGTGCTCAGCCATGCCCATTTGGCAAGTTTGGCATCAACTGCAGCCAGGACTGCTCCTGCCACAACAGTGGACTGTGTGACCACATCACTGGGCAGTGCCAATGCTCCCCAGGATACAATGGAGAGAGGTCAGAATGTCAAGTATGGCCAGTAGCCAATCCCAAAGCTGTTACTGAACCAGCAGACAGTTGCACTGCAGTTGAGAAAGCTCGCATTAAGTTATATGGTAATTATATGCCAGTAGCCAATCACACTGCAGTGAAAATAATCAAAAGAGTCAAACTTTGTGGCCACATACTGGGCACCATAATGTTTTACTATGTTGTCTCTGGAACTCCTACCTATTTGCAAATAGAATAACTAAGATTAAAATTGGTATTATTTATTAATTTGTTTTTGAAACAATGTTTTCCCTTTATTTTTCACATTCTGTTTGTAGGTCAGATGTGTATTCTGTGGCCTTTTCATCTCTGTACATTATTAATCTCAGTTTTGGCTCACGCTGGTCAGCTTTTTCCTCTGTAATTATCAGTAGTACTTTAATCACTTGTTAGTTCAGTCCCAATTTTTTTAAGTTGACCCAGTTCTTTTTGCTTGTGATAGGTGAATCCAACTGCAGAGGATTATTTGGAATTATTTCAACTTTCCCCCCAAGATAAGACCCATGTAATTTGAGCATGACATAAAGGGAGTCTTTCTTATATTTTCATTGAGTTTATATCAGCTCCTAATGACTTTGTTGGACTTTTTCTATTAATATCCTCTTAAGATCATTCTGGACCTTCACAGTACGTGTGCCACAGTTTGTGTTTAAAAAGTTGTGTACAGCACACCTCTATGGGGTAAAAAGGGTTTTAATCCAGCTTTGCCACTCTGCTGTGCCTGTCCTTTCAGGTGCCAGGAGGAGTGTCCTTTGGGGACATATGGGCCACAGTGCTTGCTGAAATGTGACTGTCAGAATGGTGCCAGGTGCTACCACATCAATGGGGCATGCATGTGTGATGTTGGCTTCAAGGGGCCACACTGCCAGGAACGCTTCTGCCCCCCTGGCCTCTATGGCCTCATCTGCGACAAGTACTGTCCCTGCAACGTCACCAACACACTTAGGTAGGCTGAGAGCCACTGTAGTACCACCCTTCACATCTCTGCCTACAGTTGTAGATCGTTGGACTGCTTGAATCCCCCTTTAGCATCACATTCTTGCTATTTACTCATGCATAAATTTGGTTATACAGCCTTATCGGGGGACTGATGGGGATCTGTAAATCCTGTATGATTGCATTACATTAGTTTAATTTAATTCAGTTCATTTTTATAGAGAACTCTCCTTACCAGGGTGACATGGTGCTCAACATTAGTTCATTTTGAATGCCTTTCAGTTGTGTTGCAGTTCTCTATCATTTCACACTTATGTTTTTAAGTTTTGTGTAATGTTATTAAATATTAGCAGTGGTTATTTGGAACCCTCCTTACAGAAGGAGTAAAGCGGATGCAAGTCTGAGGGGAAGGAAATGACACCATTCACTTGAGTGCCATAGGCAAACCTCAAGCTAAATGACTGTTTTGTACTTCTATTGTTGATTTGGCAATGAAAAGCATCTTCTCTGCCATGGTGCACCTGGTACAATAATCAATAAGCTGTAGTACTTACATGAAGCTCTTTACCTCTGCCCAGCTGCCACCCTTTGTCAGGGGAATGCACCTGCACAGCAGGCTGGGCGGGACTCTACTGCAATGAGACCTGTCCATCAGGTTACTATGGAGAGGGATGCAGCCAGTTGTGCAACTGTGCCAACGGAGCAGACTGTGACGGTATCACTGGAGCCTGTGTCTGTGCACCTGGCTTCACGGTGAGTCCCCAACAGGTCGCTCAGGCTGCTACATCACCGTTAACCCATCAACATACAGGTGGGAGGTCTAAATACTGTCTGCCATCTTACTTGGTGCTGTTGGAGTACAGTGTTTCTCAGCCCCTGCAAAGACTAAGCTTACTATTCCAAACATAAATCTGGTTACAGGCTTACATTACTGCTTAATGTTGTGTTAATCCTTAATTCTTGTGGATTGATGACACAAAACCTCTAGTAGAGTACCACTCCAAGTTAAATGTACAATATACACATCAAGGATATTATTTACAGGCTTTTTTATTTATGGAAAACCATGGAATTGACAGAGGGTGTTTTTTTCATAGCTTTTTTGTGGGAACAATTGTTTTCTGGTTGAAAATAATTTGTATGCCTATACACTTAGGTACATTATTCTTTGGATTGAATGCTGCCAGTGGAAGTTACCAGCAGATTTCTCTTATTTTACAAGTATTGTTTGGTGGTGATTAAGTGTTCCACATTATTGGTGGAGCATGTTAATGTTTTAGAACTGAAAGTAATGCATTGGAATTAATTATCTTCCTATTACCAACAAGTGAACAGCAAAATAGATGTATCTGATGTATTGAAGTGTTTTATTACAGGGAGTATAATTGATGTGTCCCATTATGGCTCAGCCCTATACTTAATACAATCTCTTGGCAAGTAGAGAGGTCAGAAGTAGATGCATGGGCTTGGAAATGGATCTTCTTCCAGATTAGAGATTTTCTTTTTCATCAGTGTCAGACTGCTGATACAAGACTTGTTTTACCCACCATGCCCATGTGCCAGTTTGGCACTTCACCTGTACCACTGTCTTTTCGGGGCCTTGGATTGGTACTCCTGAACTCTTGTCCTGGTGCCAGGTGCACCCCCATCATGTGTAAAAGAGTGCCTCCCTCCAACTGCAGGCTTCTGATGATATCTGAGCGACCTGGCAAAGACTTCTTCTTCATCACAGATTTTGTCTTTATTTTCTCCACCTGCTCGTCGCCACCCATCCAGACGGGGCTCACAGCAGAGGCTGGGGCATGAGCCAGAGTCATTAAACTCCCCCAGAGGGGTGAGAGACAGATGCCAGCAGCCTTGACAAGATGAGAAGTGGGCACAGGAAAGGAGGAGGAGGCATGGGCAGGATGGCTATGTGTATGTAGAACATAGTGCCTGTGGAGTAGAGACTACACCACATGTCAACTGAAGATGGTCTGTCTTGGAAAAGATAGACGTAACATCTCCAGAGACCAACCCTTTAAAATGAAGGTTCAAAAATACTGTTGCATTTCTGTGAGACAAAGCAGAAAAATGGAGCAGGTGAAAGTCAGCGAGGCTTGTATCAGGTGAATATACTGTAATGAACTAGAAATAGGTCTGGATTAAAGCTGCTGACTGCGACAGGTTCATGTAGGAATGTGCAGTTTTCCGTCACACATTTTCCATCTGGCTAGTGGTGTGTGAGGTCCAGCACAGAGTAGTTCAAAGACAGTGCTTCTGGCTAAGGGGCTCCCGAGTCTGAGAAAAGCCTCTGCCAGGTAGTAAACATGATAAGCTATGTGTCTTTTTGAATAAAATCATGGGCTAATGAACTGAACCAAAAGCTGTGGGAGTTTTCTCACCCCAAACCAACCATTGGTATGAAAGCACTGATCACTTCAATTTGGCATAAATAAGTTTAATGAAGTACTGTGTGGACTCTGCATTTCATTGTCAATTCCCTGCAGCTCCTTCAGCTATGCACGGTTGATGCACCGACAGATGCGCGTGGTTCTTGTTGCATCTTCCTCAGGAAAGCAGTGGAGAGTGAGCACAGCATTCATACTCTGTGTTCTTCAAAAGCACAGCAGGAAGTTCTTCATGCTAAATCCTCTGAGCACAGCGCAGACTCAACAAGTGCCCTCTTAGAACAATCTGTTAATTGGATGAAAAACTGTTTACTCCTCCACCTTGGTTTAGAGAACTGTTCTGCAGCAGCCCTGATTTGTTGTCCTTCACTAAAATATCAAGGCTTTTTTTTTAAGCCGATCATATTTGGGCCATGAGAGGATTCTCATTGTGCTGCTCCTTGATTGATAAAAGCACTGTCTTTTTCCCCTCAGCTACCATATTCCTGGATCTTGCATGTATCTTAGTAACCATCATCTTTCTCTTTACCACTGTTATTTTGCTTTATGAATATCAAATCGGCAGTCGAGAGCAGTGGCAATTAAATGAGCTGCTTGGAAGTGAGACTGATGTTAAATTAGTGGTGCTCCTTGCATATAAATAGACAAAGAGACTGATCAATCCTGTGTCAGGAAGAAGAAAGGCATCGCTGCGGCTCCTGTCTTGTTAAGTCAGCTTAGAATACTAACTAGTGTGAATGTGAGATGACGTGTGCAGCTCGGGTTCCACTCGCCACATCCCACACACGGTCTCTTGCGGGCTCACGAGCCCAGAGGTGGAGTCTGCACCGGCCCTTCCAGCAATCGCATAATAGCCATGAAAAACGAGAATACCTCCTTGTCTGCTGAAACGGAGCTGGTGCTTTATATGAATAAATAAATTCAAAAAATATGTAAGCACAGAATGTCTTAAAACCATGGTTGGCGGCAAGTATTTTGCAATTTCATATAAACTGCTAGTAGTTAAAATAATGGTAATTTAGCTGACTCGGGGGAAACTTTTTTTTTTTTTGGCAGAGAGCTCAATTTTGAGATGTAAGATGCAAAGTTGGTGAACAATGGCCTGTGCTAACCTGTCCACATAGGGATCCTGCCCCAAAATTAAATCATTCAACAGGCATAAATTCACAGCGTACTCAGGAAGGGGGACCTGCCAGCGCTCAAGCCTCTTCTGGGGACCTTAAATCATTTAGTCTGTTCTCATTCAGGGCCAGGGATTCAGAGGCTGTGGCCGACGGTGGGTCCTCAGCACTGGGAGATGGGTTGTATCCGGAGCTCTGCATACTGCAAATTAAAAAGAGTGAAATTCTAATGATGCCAGGCCAGGGGCCGGGGGCCCAGAGCCCGGAGCTGTATGTTTCTTTTATGGAAAGGTTTATTCTGGCACTTCAGCGAGGGATTCGGGGGCCGAGTGAACAAGGGCGTCCACACTCCCAGTTTCAGCTTATTAGTGGTAGCATGTGCCAAGCAGAGCACTAGACCCAGGTGCCCCTTTACCCCAGTGGGGGAGTGACACAATGGGATTATGGCTCAAGCAAAAACCATGCCCTGTCTTTCTCCTTAGCCCCTCTTCCGGAGGCAAGGGAGTACAATCCGTTTCAGCAAATAATTGGAAGAGGGATAACATGCAGTAGTAAAGATAGTGTGAGAGGTCCTTCACCAAAAAGAGGTAACACAAACCGACCTGTTGACTTTGGTTATGATCACGCGTGTGTTACAGTAAGTCAATAAATGAATTATATGGTGGCACCCGCGGGGCTTTTAATCCCCTCATATTAATGAGCCTTATACAACATTACATAATATCAGTACTGATTGGGATCCATACAGTTGCACCCTGATGCTAAGGAAAGAGTTATATGGGGGTAATGGTCAGACCACTGCTGTCTGGATGGAGTTGTGGATTCAGATGTGATAATCCTCTCATGATCTTAAACTTGACCTGTCATTGTACAGTGAAATTTTTTCTGAATTACAGTTGTTGAAGGTGCTAATCTGTAAATCCATTGGCCTGCATTATCATCAACCATTGAGATGACTCATGCACGCAAGCAGTTTTTTAGTTGCCAGTTAGTTCAGGAAAGGTGTTTGTACAGCACAGCCAAGTTGTAGTTGATGGTAGAGGGACTAGATGGCTGTGTGAAAGTGTTATTTGAGCACTTTTATAGCAAAGTGTTTGTCCCCAGGAATCTCCTCTCAGCAAAGTGTGGCAACACACTTTGCTTTGCATGTGTCTGACTGTGAATCTTTGTCCTTCATGCAGGGAGAAGACTGCACTGTGAGCTGCACCCCTGGTTTCTATGGAACAAACTGTTCCTTGCCTTGTTCCTGTCGCAATGAGATAGCCTGCTCCCCCGTCGACGGTTCCTGCATTTGCAGAGCAGGTGAGGCCACTGCCATGGGGGATCATGTGTGCCTCACAGATGCTGGGAGGCTTTACACCATTTCTGTGGAAGGCTCATGAGCCACATGAAGATTTTGTACACCAAATTTAGGGTCCAAAAATTTGCATGCTCCTGTTTGACACACAGTTTAACAAAACACACAGTGCTATTAAATCCAATCAGCAGCTCGCGGTACCCATAAGACTGTCCATCAATACTCTATTAAAAAGAGGTTGCCATATACACGTCAAGGGCCACTGTAATCTGAATGGATGGTACAAGCCAAGAGCCATTTTTTCTTTTCAAAAGTACTGCCCCCTTGCACATATTAAAATATTTATCACCTATAGAATTTGCCAGGGAGCACTCGTAATGAAATGCTGAAGATATCCGAGTCAAAATTTACATTTGGTTTCAGGGTTCTCTGGAAACAACCACCATTCACTCCACCACTTCCTCACAGAAACGGCTTTCCTCTGCATTGCATCCTTTTATCCTGTAAAATCCTTGAACCCATTGTGTTTATGTGTGCATTTGATTAACAAAAGCAATCATCACAGGTTATAGTACAGTGCAAGTCAAAGGAAAAAGTATTGTGCTAGGTTTTCTGTACACTCGGTTTTAAACAAAATTATTTGTGGTGTCTCAGTGTTATTTCTTTTTTTCATGGGTGCTCCTGCTCTGTTAAGATACCAACGTGTTCATGTACAAAAATATGAAATGTGGATGTCTATTCCAGAATATTTTTCCATTCAGACTGAAGTTGTCAGCTACACTGGTTTCATATAAATTCTCTATTCTGTAAAATATTTATACAGAACATTATAAGAGCACTAAACAACTGATTAATGATGTATGTGCATTGCCAAGGCTATTAACTATTACCCTTAAATATATGTTTCTTGTTATTTTTTCATCTAAATACTCGCTGGGACACTAGACAGCTTACATTGGTATTTTCTTGATCTCTTACATCAGTATGAATATGAGATAGAAAGTTTCTTAATTGAAGAAACGTGCATGATATTTTTGTCTTTTTGAAATGTCGTCCTGAGAGCCTAGAGTTTCAGCAGATAGGCAATAGAAAGGGAACTGAGCAGCTTTTGCCTGAAAAGAAAGGAGGTAGAGAGTGAAGCAAGAATTTTGACTTTCAGCGGAGAGGCAGTCAAAAGTACAAATATCAGAAGTCAAGAAAGGTGACATCTCTAGCTTTTGTCTCCCAGGCTGGCAGGGGGTGGACTGCTCCATCATGTGTTCTAGTGGTGCCTGGGGCCTGAGCTGCAATCAGAGCTGCACATGTGCCAATGGGGCAGCCTGCAACCCAGTGGATGGCACCTGCACCTGCTCGCCAGGCTGGGTGGGGGAGAACTGTGATATACCCTGTCCTGTGAGTCCTTACCTCAAGCCATTTGGCTTCCAGATTGGTAGACTGAACCCGAGATCTTTGTGTTTGCATGTGTAAATATGAGAATGTGTCTGTATTGCAGGATGGTACGTATGGGCTTGAGTGCAGTGAGCACTGTGACTGCAGCCATGCTAGCGGATGTGACCCAGTGAGTGGGCACTGCCACTGCCTCGCTGGCTGGACAGGTAAGTAGTTCACCCGTGGACCACTAACAGATTGGGACACTGGTACACACTGGGATATGAGCAGACACCGAGACACAGAAAAACAAACACAATAACACTGACAAGGAAGGCTAGCCCAGGACACTTACTCGGGCATTGAGAAGCTAACACTCATGTACACAAGCCTGGATGTTAGAAGAGAAAGCGAAGATGAAGACATGGAAACAATTGGAATGTTAACAGTGCAGCATGGTCAGGTTATGTAAGATCCTGATAAAGAGCAGAGATGAGCTGAGGCTGGCAGGGAACATCACTGTAGCACAGGGAGACAAGGCAGGATTTGGTTGTCTAAGATGTTCTGTATACCATTAGACAGGAGTTTGAAGACTGTCCCCTCCCTTCTATTGATGTAAAATAAGGATACTGCTCAAATAATCATGACCAACTTCTAAAATGGCAATCGGGTATTAAAATAGAACTAGTATATGTATAAATCATATACACATTCTTTTGAACGCAGCACTCTTTTGAACAACTGTACTCAGTATAAATCTGCAGTTGAATATTATATCTCCCTGTTAGTAAAGTATGCATGCACACTTTGAAATTCAGAATCCAACATGGAAGGACACATTTTTAGGTGGTTTGGATACCATTTCATATGATTTCCCTCAAGTCTTGATGGTCCTGTGGACATTTTATGTGACAAAGCAACATTATGTGACAAAATAGGGTTACCCAATTAATTAATACAGTGTGTTGGAATTAAGCAGCTTTTTTGTTTGAGGATAGTATGATAGCATCTTTTTTATGAAGTTACAGTGTACAATATGGTTCTTTT
Organism: Heterotis niloticus; assembly: GCA_018136845.1. Lineage (NCBI taxonomy): Eukaryota > Metazoa > Chordata > Actinopteri > Osteoglossiformes > Osteoglossidae > Heterotis > Heterotis niloticus. The sequence goes on from CM030904.1 coordinate 9,431,666, forward strand.
TTCTTCTTTTTTTTCTTTTTTTTTTTTAATTGATAAATGTCTGACTTAAGTTTTACAGTCTGGATGGATAGGATTCCCTGTTTACCCCAATAAAAAGAATCCGCAGGAGATTCACCAGAAGGACAGTAGCTGGGATTCGGGGTGTTTTGATGCATGTGATACTGTTTAGCTAAGTGCTGTCTACATATTTGTCATACAAGTATGAAAAATTAATAAGGCTGAATGCTCTCTTGCTTTCCGTCTAATTAGCTGCTGTTCATCTCGGGAGAACCTGCAGCTAAAAATCCTTTAATCATTTCACAATTTCCCATTCGTACTCCTGTATGTAGCTGGCGGCAAGAGTCTGTTCATGCAGAGAGGGCAGGAAAAAAGCAGTCATAGTGTCACAGCCAGGGCAAAGATCATCCAGCTCTGTATGGAGCTTAGCCTCCTGAATGACTCAAAGTGGAGCCAGCGCTCGACCATTACTGTTTACATTATTATTACATGGGAGGGGAATAGAGTGGGAAAGGCTTCAGCTTAAGGGTCACTGTGGTCTATGCTGTAAAGGTGCCTGTCTAAGTGGAAGGGGCTAATTTAGGTGAAATGGGGAGATTTAAGCAGCTGAGGAAGAAGCCCCCGAGCAGTACGCTCTAAAAACAGGGCAGGTCTGTGCCATCTGCCTGTTGTAATTGAACGGCTGGGGTCCCATGGAGCAGGATGGCAGGGGCGGGTAGGTATGACATGCCCCATTGAGCAGACCCTGTGAGGCTGGCTGGTACGCACTGGAGAGTGCGAGACCTACTTCACACACTAAAGTATCCACGTTAAACATGGCCTCGTGGGTGTCTGCAGCAAGGCTAAGGGCCTCTGTGGTTTGGTGGTTGATGGATCCGCAGTTGGAATGGTCAGCTTCTCTCCTCTGGAACTGTGTACAGGTGGACAGGTTGCTGGTTAGAAAGCGGTGTCCCACGTGCTGCCCTACCCGTGCGTAGCTAACATGTTCCCGTCTAATAGGAATTGCTGATGTCTTTCTTCTGCTCCTTGGCTTTTAAGGTGGGAGAAGCAGGATGGCTTTCACCTGCGATAAGTGCACAAACAGTGTTTTGCATATAACAAAAATGAATGGCTATGTGCATTTATCTTAATTTAGTTTTTAACTTTATATAGAAATGGCTTGAGACTAATAAAGAAGCTTAAAATTGTTAACATTTAGAAGATAAAGTTTCCCAGAAGTTCCAAGTCAGGTTGACATCACACTCTCAGAAGAGTGGCATCAGAGCAGAAAAGGGCCTCCTTGGGGGGGCGGGCATGGGGGGGGGGCTGTTTGTCTCACTGTGTCGCTGTCCTTGCACTCTGCTCTAATTGGGAACTTGGACCCCTGGCACTTTCCCAACAAACAGGCTCTTCTGAAGAGGCTTCTCTTTGGTTTGCTCTTTTTTGTTCCCCTTGCCTGGCTTCCAAAGGCCGCCTGTTTGTTGCCATTAGCCTCAGAGCACCACATTACGTTCTCATCTATCTGCTGACAATAAGGGCAGCGAAACATTAATTCTGGCCAACTTAGCAGAATGTTGACTTCCCCTAACCTCGGCAGCCTGTGCCTTCCTTCCTTTCCGTTTGATGTCCTGGGGTTTATGGTCTGCACTCTTGATTCCTTCCATCTCTGTAACCGTGCCACCCCTTTTACCCCCACACACATCTGTCCCTCTGCTCCCCCACACAAAAATGTGCAGGTTTGAAACCGGTCTCCTGAGTTTTGCTCAGGTTTAATTCAAAGCCTTTTCGTAACTGCCGTTTTAATGGCCGCTACACACTCAGATATTCTGTGTCAGAAGAAATTTCAAATGAGACTCAGCCAGGCAGGGCAACAGCTTTTCTAAGCTCAGCTTGAAAGTGTGCGAGTGTGTTTGTGTGGGCACTGCATAAAATCAGCCTTTGTGTGTCTTTGCACATGTGTTTGCATGCGATCTGCTGTGTCTTCTGAGGGAGGCCGAAAGCATAGTGAGAGGAAGAGAGTGTGTGTGTGTGGGTGTGGGTGTTTGAACGGTGTGTGCACGCACCGAGGGGGGCGTGCAGTTGGCCGGCAATAGAGACTCCCACAATCCGGCTGTGTTGTAGCGGAGTCCCTGGCGGACGCTCTGCTCTCGTCTCTGTACACAGCGCTGCTGAAAGAGAATGACAGAGGAGCTGCAGTGACACTGGGGATCCACAACTTTTAATGAACACACTCTGCTCACAGGGGGTGGGTGGGGGGCCGGCCCAGTTTGACAGAAGAAACAGATCGCTTGGAAAAAGTCACAAAAAGTAGAAGGGGAAAAAAAAGAACTTTGGCAGAACACCGTTAAACCCAGAGTTTTCTGTGTTTGGTTCTCCAGCTGCTTAAGCTGATTGGTTCCAAGAAAATACTATGTTTTTAAGGCCAGTATTGGTGTACTGGTGCAGAGGAGACACCTGGGAAAGGGGGTGTTCTGGTGTGGTGTGTTGACCAGTCAAACAGGTGCAGGGGTACGGTCGGGGAGGTAGCCTTGGTGTGCAGTGGGATGCCTGGTGAGGAAGGGGAGCGACTGCCTGGCCACTGGAGCTGAGCAGGTGTGCACGGGAGGTCCATACGAGAACTCCTTCAGCAAGAGGTGGCTGGATTAGTACTGAGCTGATAAGACCCTCACTCGGCCTCTCTACCAGGACTCAGCCCATATCTGCTGCGGTGCCGACGATGCGCAACAGAGGGGGCAGCAGCTGCAGATGCCGCACAAATTTTGAGCTGAAAGAGGAACATTACTGTGTGTTTAGTTGCTTAAACTATCATTACTGTTGTTAGATTTGAAAGGTCAAAGAATATGACGGAATGAATTTGATCAGAGTGAATTTAGCATTAAAAACATAATTTTCCACAGTCACTCCATCAAAGAGATCATAAAAATGAGAGCATGTGGTTTTAGATGTGATTTTGCCTACAAAACCTATGTATCATTCATTATATAACATTGCATAACAATTTTCTTTACTCTCTAGCGTATGACTTGAATTCTGTAGCTTCTGATTTTATTATTATTATTATTATTATTATTATTATTATTATTATTATTATGCAGTTGACACCATTGTTCAGCATATTAGTATGCACACCAAAGGACTATTATTTTCTGCACTGTTAGCAAGAGTTTATGACATCTGATCAAACAAGGTACAGTCAACTGCAAGAGAAGCCCAAGACAAAACACAGAAATAAAATATTCAGTGTGTAAGCCAGTTTTAACTGCTGTATTTTGTCCTTTGTTTTCTTGTATTTTTCATTAGCATCTGTAGTAATGTTTGTACAAACACTATTTTTTTTTTTTTTTTTTTGATTTTTCATCCTGGAACAAATCACTCAAGGGTAAGATGAGATAAAAGTTTATTTGATAAGATAAAAGTGTTTCCACTTCCATTTTTCTCAATATGGCTACAGGAATCCACTGCGATAACGTGTGCGCCCAGGGCCGCTGGGGACCCAACTGTTCCGTGTCCTGCACCTGCGAAAATGGGGGCTCGTGCTCCCCAGAGGATGGGTCGTGCGTGTGCGCCCCTGGATACCGTGGGACGTCCTGCCGTCGCAGTAAGGCCCCATGCTCATTTCACACTCCACGTGCATGCGAGGCTCTCACTCAGGGAAGCGTTTCTGCGTGTCGACCTCACATCCTCTGCGCTCACCGGCTTTAAAGATGGGCCATTTGGACAGATTTCCGCACGAATCTGCCCGTGTCTACTCTGTCTCCAGTCGGACGCCAGCTAGAGCGATGGCCCCCCAGGCCGCACGCGGCCGTTTGATTCGAGTGCACACCAGAAAGATGGATCGCTCCTACACCACTTGCCATTTAGACCATTATCTTAATGACAGGAGCCCGCTGCAGGAAGATTCAGGTCGACCAACGCAATACTGTTTCACCACTTAAAGCAACAGCAATTAAAGCACAATTAAGAGTTTAACAAAGAAAAATGATCGGAAGGTAGGCGTTAGAAATTGGAAAGAGTGGCAGAAAAGAAATGAGTCAAGGTGCCAGTGCATTGTGGGAAAATTAGTTGCTCAAAATGCTAGCAGACAATTTGTTTTTGTCTATATTCCTGACTTACAGCACTGTGCAGACTGTTTTCTTTGCAGCAGAGCAGAGAAAATTTGAGATCTTAAAACTGACACGTTTTTTTTCTACCTGTCTTCTTCTGCTCTTATTTTCCACTTTGCTCGTGCTCCATCGTCATCCGTTGACCACCCGCACATATGACGCCTTCCAACACCGCTCCTGTGTGCCAGATTGCTCCCCAGGGTTCTACGGACACCGCTGCAGCCAGTCATGCCCGCAGTGCATCCACAGCAACGGGCCATGTCACCACATCACCGGCCACTGCGAGTGTCTCCCTGGTTTCTTCGGCCCACTCTGTAACCAAGGCAAGCCCCCCGATGTGTCCTCCGCACACCTGTTTATACCTAAGGCCTTGAGCCTTATCACACTGCTCCGTACCGAATTTCCTTATCTCAGTCAAGGTGCTTCTAACCTCTGATAGCATGGAGGTAAAGGTGAGGGGGACTTGGTTAGAGGGTATTGGAGCATTCTGGGTGTTTGAAGCTGCTGCAGGACTGCATTTGTGTATCCATCCGGCCGTCACGTACGCACTCGCTCTGAACTAAATTGATGTGCAGCCTTAGTTACTGGAGCACGCTGATAAAGTGGGATGAATAACATTAACGTTGACACTCTGACAAATAGCTTTCACAGGAAAACTGAATTTTTGCTGAAAATTTCCTTTTATAAAAAGACGTGGTGAGTAAAATATTGCCGATTTCTGTTTCTTGTAAATTGTGCAACATACTGACACAAATATATACGCATATATTATCACACATGTATGTGACTGAGTATGATCTGACAAAACATGGTACTTGTTTGCTTGTTTCTGAGGCTAGCATAGCATGAACATGCTTTTTGTAATATATTTTTCTGAATGTGCTGTATTGGTCCCATCTATACATGCCATACCTGTGACAAAAAAGAAGTCCTTAAGAGAAGTGAGCTCCCCAGGGAGAATTTCAGCTAATTTCTTCAGTTCACGTTACCAACATCCGACAGTCCTTTTGTTAGGGTTACCATTCATTTGGCCGTACAACTAAGCTAACTGGACTCAAATCCAGTTTGGTTTCCTAACCACAGTAATGAACATATAATGACACTCTCATTTTCTCCCCCTGCACACATGGTAAAAGAGAGACCCCCCAAATTAAATATAGATAATACTTTTCATAATAATGTGAACTTATCTCCTCATACATTAGGAAAAGGCCAGTGTGCATATATATAAAATTCCCTTTCATGGCTTTCAAAGTAATCTTATAAATAAAAATTATATATCTTAAAAAGATTTATTGGAGGGGTCGTAATTTGTCTGCACCATAATTACTATGAAAAGGCACTAATGTGGGAAGATGATGTCCACCCTCTTACCTCCTCAGTAGGTCTGCCTTTCTCTGCATCCCCTCCACCATCTGCAGCCCTTCATTCACTGAATGTTAATGAATTTATTGCAAAAAATTTTGTTGGAAACCACCAACATAAGGGAAAACCCAATTGCTAATAAGAACCAACTTCAAGGAAGCCAGAAGCAGTTTCAGTCCAAAAAGTTACTAAAGTATAATAATTAAAATAAGTCATGGGTCCTTCTTTGCATATTAATTTTATTAATGCAAAAATAAAACTGCTTTTATTTTCTTGATGGCTGGGCCATTTTTTAAATCATTTTTTTGTCTTTAGAGGTTAATAATGGACGGTGCCAAATTTCAATTTGTTGTAATCCTGTCTTCCAGAGAGAAGAAATGACCTGCTGGAATTTTAATTTGAAATAAAATTTTTAGTTGAAGAGAATGTCAGAGCACATTGAAATATTCATTTTATTAAAAATGTACAGAAGCCCTATTTTAATTCCTTCACATATTAGCCTTTCCTGACCGTGCTGCATCGACACAGTGGTGCATTGATCTGTGGGCAAAGTGCTTCCTCAGCTTCAACTAAAACCAGGCTCAATGCTGAAGGGTGCTGTCCCACAAATGCATCTGCTCCACAACCCCAGCGTGACCCGCATGTGATAAGGGTGCAGGGGCAGTTATAGGAATGCTGGACTGCACTGGCTGGTGACAAGTTTGCCTGAATCAGGGAAAACTAGCAGTGCTGGATGAAGGTCTACGGTTTGTGAGTGTTGCTGGGTTTTTGTTCCAGTGTTGAGGGTATTAGATCAACTCCCTCTTCCCTGTGCATTGCAGTTTTCTCATATCTTGGTTGTCACTCTCATAACTGCCTATATTCTTTATCGTTGTTATCATTATTTTGCTTCTTACTATTGCTTTCCTCCCAACTTAGTTGTGGCAAGTGAAACAGTTATCTTGCTTCAATATGGGTGTGGGGCACCCATGCCAGCTCGGGAGCGGCGGGGAGTTGCATAGACACACCTCTGCCACAGTGGCTGCTATGAAACACCTGCTTCTTTCAAGCTTCAGTCTTCACTGGCTGACATGGTGGGCTCAGTGGAGAGCACTGTTCACCCGAAATCACTCCTGACTGACCATACGTGTCTGTTGTACTGCCTCCCGACTGTCACAGTGTGTCCCAGCGGCAGATATGGGAAGGGCTGCGACAATGTGTGCGTCTGCACCAACAACGGGACCTGCAACCCCATCGACGGCTCCTGTCAGTGCTTCCCAGGGTGGATTGGCGATGACTGCTCCCAGGGTAGGCACCCCTCACCTCCCACGTCACTCGTCCACACTGCAATCTCTCACCTGCTGCTCCAACCTGCCGGTCCATCCGCCTGGCTGAGGAATGACTTTGCAGCCTCCCAGCTTTCCTGCACTTCAGTTGCTTTTGTGGACGTGTTTTTTTTGGGCAAGGTCTGCAACAAGGACCCATGATGTAAATACAGAAGTTAGTTAAGCAACAATGCACTCACGCTGATTACACATCAGAGCCAAGAAGCAGAACCCTGCCTCCCCTTCGCTGATCACAAATTACATCCAAATGCAGGCAGCTTTTTCCTCCTAAACTGAACGAATTACGGAAGGCAAACTAACATGCGAGGTAAATGTGTTACTACTTTTGGTTCACGGTGAGCTCTCTGTGGGGAACAAACACTGGGTACTGCATGAAGTACTGATGGGCACTGTGTCCAGGATGAGGCCCGGTGGACACAGTGTTGGGTATGAATGGAGCTGCTGTTTACTGGGTTACACTTGGGAAAAAATCTGGGTTAGGACCACAGCTGCTCCATTTCTCAGAGCTGGTGTTTAGCTGCAGAGCTTCCTGCTGACAGGTGACTTGTGCTCAGTGTGATGCACAGTGGTTACAGACACTGGCCTGAAACCCAAATATTGGTGAAATACAGCTGTTTTACGTTTAACTGGGGTACACAGCATAAAGTATGGCAGTTTAGTATATATTTATAGCCAGCAGTATGAAAGGGTAAAATCCTAGTAAACCTGATCTGGAAGTTTAACAGCTTGTGTAATGAAGGTTAAGATTGCAGTGTGAACTTCAGTCACACCATATATTATAGACCAAGGACTGAAGGCAAGCCCACTGGAACAGCTCTGTCTATCTCGCTGTCCTGCATTGGGGCACCAAGTGTTTACGGTCATCTGGAAAACTGCTGGAGTTCTGCAGCAAACTGAAAAGAGAACAGTAAACACACAGCAGCCCGATGACTTTACCAAAGTGTTCTGCTGAATCGATAAAAAGAAATTAGACATTAAAATGCTAGTGCTGTCATCAGAGGAAAAATAAACGCTCCTGTTGATATAAAACCAAACAATGACAATAAGCAGGAGTGTGGAGTGTAAAATGCCAATGAATGTTTTGTTACTTTAATTATGATGAAACAGAAGTTTAAAAAATCCTTGGTCCTGACAAAACAAATAGTGTCTGTATGCAGCCAATTTTACACAGTGTGTGTTCATTCCTGTGCGCACATGCATGTGTGTGTGTGTGTTTTGGGCTCACCACCGATACTTTATAAATGTCTCTGACGTCTGCAGCCTGTCCCCATGGCTACTGGGGCCCTGACTGCTTCCACTCATGTAGCTGCCACAATGGAGCCCTGTGCAGCACCTACGATGGGGAGTGCAAGTGCAGCCCCGGCTGGACCGGACTCTACTGCACGCAGCGTGAGTGTCACGCACTCCTTCCAGCCCTGGGACACAGTGCAATCTGCTGGCAGTCCAGTGGAACTGCACCTGAGTATTTTAACTCATTTTAGTAATGCTGTTGTGTATGTGTTTGAAAATATTATGCAAGCAGGATTTTGTATACATACATACATACATACATACATGTAAACAGACAGACACACATGTCCATAAACACATAGGCAAAGCATTGTATTTTAAACACTATTATGCATCAATGGGTCCACTGCAGCAGCTTTATACACTGCCTGACCAAAAAAAAGTCACCGCCTGGATTTAATTTAATGTTTTGACCTGGGGTTGCTTCGCTTGGTCAGGTCTAGGTTCAGCAATGTTATGTGCCCAAAAAATGAGGTCAACTGACTACCTGAACATACTGAATGACCAGGTTTTTTCCATCAATGGATTTTTTCTTCATATTCCAAGATGACAATGCCAGGATTCATTGGGCTCAAATTGTGAAAGAGTGCTTCAGGGAGCATGAGAGAGACATCATTTTCAAACATGGATTGGCCACCACAGAGTCCAGACCTTAACCCCATTGAGAATCTTTGGGATGTGCTGGAGAAGACTTTACGCAGTGGTCCGACTCTCCCATCATCAATACAAGATCTTGATGAAAAATAAATGCAACTCTGGATGGAAATAATGTTGTGACATTGCATAAGCTTATTGAAACAATGCTACGGCAAATGCATTCCGTAATGAAAGCTAAAGGTGGTCCAACGAAATATTAGTGTGTGTGACTTTTTTTTGGCCAGGCAGTAAAGTCATGCTGTCTTGTACGGTTTGTTTTAGTAAATGTCCAGAGAATGGGCTTAATTCTGGATCCCAACTCCTTTTTTTCCATTTTATTTTTTCCTATGGTACTTCCTACAGTAATATAGAGTGTAAGGATTTTTGCTTTCATTAGGAGGATGACTTTATGCTGCAGTGTGAATGCTGTGCCCACATTGCTCTTTGCATTGGCGCTTGTCTGTCTGCGCATGTCTAACTGGCCTGCTAGAGCTGTGTGTGTGTGTGTGTGTGTGTGTCTGTGTGTGTGTGTGTGTGTGTGTGTGTGTGTGTGTGTGTGTGTGTGTGAGAGAGAGAGAGATAGAGCTGAACAGTGCCACGGTGTGGTTTGAGCTCTGAAATACACTGGCTGCAATGATGTGCTGGCTGCTTGCAGGCACAAAGAAAAATAAGAGTTGGCAGGTTCAGCTCTCCGGTGCATGGCTGTGGCTCCTCCTGCAGTCCTTGTGTCTCCCTTCTCTCTCTCAGGCTGCTCAGCAGGATTTTTTGGCAAGGACTGCGCAGAGGTGTGCCACTGCCAGAACGGTGCCGATTGTGACCACATAAGTGGCCAGTGTGCCTGCCGGACAGGCTTCATAGGGGACAGCTGTGAGCAGAGTGAGTCTCGCTGATGGATTCTGTGTCCTAGGAAACTAGCTCAGAACTAAGCTTCAATTCAACAAAAATGCAAATATGTTTGAAAACAGCCCTGTCAGTCTTCTCCTGGTTTGCTGACTCTTCATTCAGTAAAAACTCTTATCCAGAATCTTCACATTGGTTTATATCCTTTTCCCTGAAGCATTTTGGTGTTGAGTATCATAAATGGAACTACAGACAAACCTTTTACTGGGCTTCAATTGTCTGTGTTCTTAACCACTTCTCTATATCCATACCTCCCTCTCGGCAAGGTAGATACTAGATAAGAAACTGTTTCCACAGCACTAAGCCCTTGAAGCCTTTGAGGACTCCCAGGCAATTTGTGCCTGATGTGTTACTGCAGTCCTGCCTACCATTGCTCTGCATGTGCCTGATTGCCTGTGTCTCCTTCAGAGTGCCCATCTGGAACCTTTGGCTACGGGTGCCAGCAGCTCTGTGAGTGCATGAACAATGCCACCTGCGACTATGTGACGGGAACCTGTTACTGCAGCCAGGGCTACAAGGGAATCCGCTGTGATCAGGGTGAGCTACATAGCATGTTGGGAAGCACAGGTCACCTGTAGACCAGGGTCTCTGATCCTCAGTAACACACATGTTGTTACATATGCAGAACTTTGGCTCTTTGAATTAACCCCCCTTCCCCTTGCCTTCTACCAGCGGCCCTCATGATGGAGGAGCTGAACCCCTACACCAAGATCAGCCCAGCGCTGGCATCAGAACGGCACTCTGCAGGTGCTGTGATGGGCATCATCTTCCTGCTCCTCATCATCATGGCCATGCTCGCTCTATTTGTGTGGTACCGGCAGAAGCAACGGGAAAAAGGCAACGACATGCCCAGCGTGTCCTACACCCCGGCACTGCACCTCACCAGCACCGACTACTCCCTATCTGGTGAGCTGCCCCGCTGCTCCTCCACCTCCCAGCCCACCACTGCATGCATCACAACCTATCAACAAGCTAACAGCCTCATATATCATTCATAGACAGAAGCACAGAATTACTACGATAGGGCTGCCTGGTTTCTGTGTTTGGACTTGGGTCTCAGACATTTCTTGAAACTTGTGTTTTAATGTCATAATACGGTACAATGCAGTAATACCTTGATGAGTGCTACTTCCTAATAGCATTGTTTTGCATGAACATTCTTTAATGTTTAATTTGTCATTATAATTTGCTGTATTTTTAAAAATTCAAAAACATGGTAAAAATTTTTTCCAATTTTTTATCCATAAAATGTTTATTGTGTTTGCTTACTATTATTAAAGCTATAACTAATCTATTTTCTATTATGTGGTGCATGCATAGTTTTCAAGCTCCATTAATGCAATTTACTGTATTAATGACTTCCTATAGCGCTGTTTCTCTAAGCCTTCATTTCTTTAGAACACATCTATAGCACTAACTGAAGTTTTACTCTGTTGATGTGCCGTGCCTTGCCTTGCCTTGCCACCCTATGATTCCAGGACAGACTCTGGACTTCTGCGATCCTGTGTTAAAATAAATAACAAATGGTGTTGGTTGAGTGCAAGAGCTTATAAAGCTGATAGACTCTAAATCACCGAAATCCTACACGACTATTTGACAGAGAACAGTAGAGTATGTAGCATTCTGACAAAGTAATCAGATATAATTTCTTTAAGGATCTGAAAATTCAGACATTGTTAGGTATAAAACTCTATGGGTTGGACTTTGGTGTTTGCATGATGTTGAGCTGAAATGATACAGTATTTTGTGAGCGTACGTCCGTGTCTCTTACTGCTATACGTCATTGTAACTTTAACTTGGAACCCAGGAGCTTCCAGAAATCATTTCAGTTTTCCTTCGCACCTCAAGGTCACCGGCTGCAGGGGGGCAGCACAGCGCATGAATCTTGACCTTTCATTCATCTCCCTTTCAGACTGCAGCAGCCAGACCTTCTAAAGCCATTTCTTGGTCTCTCTCTCTCTCCAAGGAAGTGTGTGTGTATGTATGTGTGTGTGTGTGTATGTATGTGTGTGTGTGTGTGTGTGTGTGTGTGTGTGTGTGTGTGTGTGTGTGTATGCTCAAGCAAATATGTTTGAAGAGCACTGCATCCTTCCTTCCCTGTGACAAATGCTTGAGTCAGCAAGCTGTTTTCCTTCAAAAATAAAGCTTGAGCCAGGCTGTAACTGCACTGAAACTGTATCTTGCATAAAACTTAACCTAAGTAACCTCAAGTGGTGCAAACTTCTGAGCCTTTATAATTTTGTGTTTTCTGATATCTTGTATACGGACATACTGATTTTTTTCAATTTTTTTTAGTAGTTGCCAGGGTGTGTGTGTGTGTGTGTGTGTGTGTGTGTGTGTTTGACAATGTGTGTACTGGAGTGTGCTGGCTTGCTGTCCTCTCCAGACCCCACGCAGATTGGCAGCAGCGCTCACTGTTTCTCCAACCCCAGCTACCACACATTGGGCCACTGCAACACCGTACCGCACCTCTCCAACAACCTTGGCTCCAAATCCCCCATGAAGGTGTGTTCCGCCGCTCTGCTGTGATACCTTGACACACAGCACAGTCCAAATTGCTGCTTTACAACATCTTGCCAAAATACCACACTGTGAGACTGATAAAAAGCATCCCACTTTAATTAAAACAGAGGAAAGATAAAGCTTAAGGTTATTTTAATAACTGCTGTTTTTGTTATTCACTTGATGCTTCCAAAGCACCGTAAAATGTGATGACAATCAAAGACTAAGTGCAGTCAGTTCTGCCCGTGTTTAAATCGTGCAAATCAGACAAAATGGATGGCGCAATTTGGATATTGCGAACGTTCACCAGCGCGATGTGGGAGTGACATGATCCCATCCAAAAATGTCAAACTGCTGCTACTCATTTTCAGCATTTACAGTTTGCTGGTCTTTACTGTATCCAGCCAAAGTGGTATGTAAAGGCACGCTCTGGAGCTGCCACGCACCCCGGAAAAGGTAAAGGAGAAGCCGTAATGCTGTAACTGAGGTTGAATATTAAGTGCTTTGACAGAAGCAAAGGTGTTATGGACTCCATATTGTGCTGTTATTTTTTTATTATTTGTTTGCAGCATTAATGTTTTGAGCTGTGTTCTAATTTAATTTTGGGCACCCTATGTTTGTAGCAGGTTGTGAGTGTTGCACTGTCCCCACCAAATCTCTTGAGAAATGTGTTCCCTTGTGTTACAGCAGAACTGACTACATCACTTTGCAGGTCACATACATTTGTTTTCTTTGCTTTACTTCAAACATGAGACATTCAAGGTTACCATTTTAATCCCTTTTTTTTGTCCTAGATGAAAAGCAAGAACAGGGGCTGCGCTGGAGCCACTGACTGGAGAGACTACTGCAACCTCAATGATCTGGGTTAGTTCACCCCTCAGTTTCTCACACATTGAGCGCTAACATGGCCTTAAACAAATGCAGGTATCTTGGTCGCTTTTTTTAACTTTTGCTTCTACAAAATGAGCGATATTCACTGTCGGTCAAAAAAATCTTATTCGGGAACTAAGGAAACAGCTATGTGAGAGTTTAAGTAAACACTGAAATGCTTCATAGGATTTTAATATGAGAATATTTGTGTAAAAGCACAGAACATCTCAAAGCCGTTCACAAAATCACAATGTACAAAATTGCTAATAATAAAAGGTAAACATAAGCTATTTATTCCAGTATTTTGTGGAAAACTGCCTTCTGTGGTGTTCACATATCATGGAACTAAACCGCTTTCTGCTGTTGCAGTGCTTCCCTAAATATATGTCAGAGTTGACTTGGCATATCATGGATAATCCAAATTTCACATCTCAGTCGGTGTTTGCAAGCGCGGCACACCACCACCTGGCTGAAGAGCTGACGCCCAGGAGACCACCAGCCATGCAAATGCCTTTATAACCGTTTCGGATTGCAGAGATTTACTGCTGAACAGATTTGATTTCAGTTGTTGAAATCAAGTGCATTTCAGTGCTTTGGAGACAAGGATTGCCAATACTCAAGGAATACCAAAAGCTGTACCTCGGACTTCTTGTACTCATAGTGGTTCAACAAACTGAAATATGAAGATGTCTGTGATGATAATTCTGTGGCGATGCAGGTATCTCATCATTTCTATGTACTTATCAGCCAATACTGATGCACATATGCAATATAGACAAAAATTGATCCTGAATGAGGATTACAGACAAATATGTCATTTATTTGTGCATTTCAGTTTTGCAGACTGCATCCAATTGTTAATAGACAACATCTTCAGAGCAATGTTTGGCTGGCTGTTTGATCCTTAAACAGGGAATTGTTTTGTATCCTGTAGCTTTAAATGATGTGTGAACACTTTTCACCTTTTTCTGGAAATAAATAAATATATAATTTAAATAATGAAAATTGAAAAAGGGTAGAATGATACAATTTATTAAAATGACACTAAATTACAGTAACTTCATTCAGGAGGAGCATCATTCTGCTTTTTAACAAGAGGGCATATTTACCATAATAAATTAACGCATCTCTACTTTGTCGCAGGAAATTCTGCTTCTCTTTTCCTTGACCATCTTGGAAGCCACACTGAACAATCTCTTGCTGTCCACACTAATTTAAGCGTTTTAAATAGTGCATTCTCACTTTCTTTGGAAAAACAGATACAAATGTTCATGACAGACATTTCCTTGCTGTAGCATCGGCTAAACATTTTGTCCTTCTGGAATGCAGTGATTGTGTCACTAAATAAGGGTTTGAATTATCTGTAATTTGTAAGTGTCAGTCTGTTGTTCTTAAGTGCCGTCGAGTTGATGTTGCCTCATGGCAACTCTGTGGATAGCTGGCCTGAATCCGGTCTTCAGCAAATTGGCTAAGACTTGACAAAGGGGCATCCATGGCTGTGATGACCATGTCCGCCCACCATGTTGCAGGTCTTCCTCTTTTGTGTTGACTTTCCACTTGCATTATCAATGTATCAGTATTGATATGACTCTTACATAAGTGTGCATTTGTACAGTTGTTGAAGACTGTGATCATATTTACTAAGGGGAAAAGGGTTCATTGTACAGACTTATGTTGCCCACAACCATATAGAAGACTTTTTTTGGTGAGAGGTGTGCTTAATAGTGGTATGTCAGTGTAGTACAAGCCAGATAACCCACAGCTTATCCAGTTATGTGTGTGTGTGTGTGTGTGTGTGTGTGTGTGTGTGAGAGTGAGAAAGAAAAAGAGAAAGAGCGAGAGAGAGAGAGAGAATGAATTCCTTTTTCATCCAGTTTTCCCTGTGGGCGGTTAATATTGAACAGATTCAGTGTCCTACCAGAGACCTGGGAGTTTGAGGGTACGGTGCAGCATTTTTGTTGTTTCTAGGATTCTGCCAGACTGAGGCCAACATTGTTATTCTTGGGATCTGATGGAACCACTCTTCCAGCTTAGAGGTGATGGCCCCATGTATCCCTGTCACTCATGGGATTGCTTGGATTTTCATATTTCACATTTTCTCCAGCTTCTCATAATCCTTCTTCCTGATGTTTCTATCACCTGAACCACCACATCTCTCACCATCACCTCACCTTATCTATCACCACTGCATCTGGTTGGTTAGCCATTACCTGTGTACCTGTATGGATGTGCAAGTCCCACAAGATTCTGCCTCTGTTGTTCTCCACCACTCTGTGGTGCCTCCCAGTTAGACGCGGGAGTGTCCTGGCTGTAGTCCTTGCTGATGTTCCTGTATTCCTGCAACTTGGTTGTGCCTCTCAGTATCTGTTGTCCCTACATGCATCTTGCAGCCACTACTAGGTGCTGGACTGTCTTGGAGCATCTCTCCTAGTCACCACCTGGGGTCTTGCCTGATACAGTATATCTGTTTCAAATAACCTGGTGCCGAGTGCTTGTTCTTGTGCTGCCATAATTACTGCCTCAAGTGTCCTTAAGGCCTGCCTTTTCCAGCCAGTGGTAGGGTTTCTTCATGTCAGCCACCTCTGCTGTCTTGTCAGGGGGCTTATCCAGCCATAGCACCTTCTTTACTTCCCTACTATCCTCATCCCCTATCTGTCTCAGACATCCCCCCTAGCAGTTCATCTTTAGGGGACAGTGTTTGCATGTGTTTCATATCACATTCAGGATAATAGTCGTGACACTTTTTAGACCCGCCATCCTTCCATGTGGTGTAAAGCTTCTCTGTGCTGGAGTTCAGGTAGTCAGAAGTTCTTAGATCATCTTGGTCAGCAGCTTGGTACCTGATGACTGGCAGGGCATAAGTGTTGATAGTGCTGAGTCCATTCAGCTGACTCTTCAGGACCTGTCTTACTTTGTCAAGGTGCAGGGATGTTGCTGTCTTTGTAGTTTCTGCCTCATAGCTCCTGCGTGATTGGAGGACCCCCAGATACTTCTTGTCCTGCATATGGTACACTGTGTTACTACAACTGCCTCTGTGTTTATCATTTCCCCTCTTTTTGCTATTATCCTCACTGTAGAGCCAATGTCTCTTTCAGACTTGGCTGAAAGCTCCACTCTTGAACCCGCAGGTATGTTAGTAATGACAGGGGTTTCAGGCCTATGCAAAACAGCAGTGGGGACA
Source organism: Heterotis niloticus (assembly GCA_018136845.1). Taxonomy (NCBI): domain Eukaryota; kingdom Metazoa; phylum Chordata; class Actinopteri; order Osteoglossiformes; family Osteoglossidae; genus Heterotis; species Heterotis niloticus. Next base: position 9,447,814 of record CM030904.1, read on the forward strand.
GTGCATCTCCTTGGTATACGCCACACCCTATGGTCACCTGGGTAATTAACCTTCCCTCATTCGTCTCAAATTCCCCTCATTCGGTTTGCTAATGTTGTAGTATTCCATCATGTCCATATTATCAAATTTTGTTCTTTGGTCAGCATGTGGTTCTAGTAGCTCACTTACCATTGAACTCTTCTGTCAAGCTTGATAGTGGCAACTGCAGAATCCCTTTCCCATATAGAGCCACACTGCTTAGACACTGAGGATGTACTGTAAGAGCTGATCAACCTCTCCAGTTTCTTTACTTTTGTGACTGATACCTCATACATTGTTAGTGGCCACATCACCCTTGGGAATAGGCTGAACTATAAGCACCACAGCTTCAGTTTTCCCAGCAGCCCTGATTTCCCTATTTTCACCGACCCATCTACTATCATTCACCTAAGCTACTCCACCCGATCCACATCAGTTAACTCCCTTGTATATCACCTCCTTAAACTCTTCACTGGCTTTTCCAACACTGATGGGATCTCTTCATTATCCACCAAAAAGCTAACCTTCTTTATCTTCCCCTTAACCAGTGACATGCTATGGGACTTAATCTTTAAACTAGCCCACTTCAAATTCCCATCTAACTTCCCTAATAGTCATCTCACACACGCTACTGTTGTTGTCACCAGCATCATATCATCCATGTAAGCCCTAATTGGAGGAAAACGGAGCCCATCTGGCCATCTCTCTCCCACTACCACCCAACGCAAAGCCCCAATTACTATTTCCATTGCCACAGTGAATGCTAGTGGGGAGATGGTGCAGCCCGCCATAATACCCATTTCCAGCTTCTGCCAGGCTGTTGTGTAATCTGCCGTGGTAAAACACATCCTAACATCCTGAAAATATTCTTTCACTAACTTAGCTATCTGACCTGGAACTCTAAAAAAAAAATAAAAAAATAAAATAAAAAAAAAAGTCAAACATGCTCCAGATAAGACTATGTGGCACAGAGCCAAAGGCATTCACCAGATCTAGAAACACCACATGCAAGTCCTTTTTCTCGTGCTTAACGTCTTGAATCTGATATTATATTGCACTAGTGTGCTCTGGGCATCCTAAGAAACCAGGGACTCCTGCCTTCTGGACAGTTGTATCAATTAGTCTGTTTTTCTCTAAATACTCTGACAACCTCTGTGCCACTACACTAAAGAAGGTCTTACCTTCCATGTTTAACAAAAATATTGGCCTAAACTGCCCTGTCTCTACAGACTCCTTTTTTTGTGGTATAAATATCCCCCCTACCCTATGCCAGGCCATCAGAATTACCTGCTTCCTCCACACTACTCTAAAGAGCCACCACAAGTGGTAGTCCTGGACTAGGACTGGAACTCAAACCCTAGTTTCCCAGGTTAGGGAGTGGTGTTATCCACTGTGTTAACAGTCAGCCTTCTGACTGAGGCAGTAAGTATGTACGTATATAATGTATATGGTCAACAACATTCTGTCTCATTTTAGCTGAAAGCTTTATGGTTTCGGGCATGGCTTTGGACAACAAAGGGATTAAAGCATGCATTCTTATATATATACCCTAGAGAAATAAGGCCTGATAAAAGACTGCATTACAGTTCTTGGAAGTTGAGACCATTTGAAAAGCACAGAATTTCATAACAGACAGTACTTTTAGTTTTTTTTTTTTTAATATCTTTCTGGGGTGCCAGTAATTTTAATTTAATTTTAATTTATGTCTGAAAAATTGCATTTAAAAAGTTCTCCTGTGTTTGAGCTGAAATATCAGTTATTGTAGGTATGTTATGCCATATGGTTGTGCAGGAAATAATTGTATTGCATGAAAATAATAGTGTTACTGCAAACTGGATGGCATCACGGTCTTGCTGTGAGCAGCTCTTTCCACCTCATCCCAAAGATGGGTCGAGATCTGAGTGTTGTGCAGGACACAGAAGCAATGAAACTTGGCTGTCATATTTCTGGAAACATTCAGTGAAGATACCTGCTTTGTGCCTTGTTGCAGAATAATGCTGAAAGTGTCCATCTGAGTGTGGGTAAACTGTAGCCATGAAGGGATGAACTTGGTCAGCAGCGATGTTCAGATACACTGTGCCATTTAGATGTTCTTCAGTGGGTATCAGGGCCCCTGAGCCAGGAAATCATTCCCCACACCATCATGCTGCTACCACTGGTCTGTACTGTTAACATTAAATAGGATGGTTCCATGGACTCGTGTTGCTTGTGCCAAATTCTCATCCTTCCATCATCATGAGGATCTGAATTCAGTTTATCATTTCTAATCCTCAGTAGCCCATTTTTGATACTCCTGTGCCCACTTGTTCTTCACTGAGAGCATTGGTACTCATTATGGCCTTCAGCAGGTATAAATCATTCAAGACAAAGTCTGATAAATGGTGCATACTGAGATCACACCAGTGTTGAATTCTGGTGTGATTTACCTGGTTGTGGCCCATCTGTTTGCTGGCATGATCTTCACATTCTCCTTTAATCCCTCTGATACACTCTGCTAACCCACAATATCACTAACCCCTAGTACTTTCTTGCTTTTTGCTCCATTTTGAATGAACATTTAAAACAGTTGCGAATGGAAAGCCCAGGCTGACAGCTGGGAGATGCTGGACTCATGCCAGGTTCAAAGTCACATGTTTTGCTCATTCCAACACTCAACTGAACACTAACTAATGCTAGAAATACTGGCTGGCCTGACTTAGTATATGATAGGGTGCAGTCACATGACATATGACCTGTTGGAATGTACAATTCTGTGAAGGTAGGGGACTACCTGAAAAACTGGCAACTCAGTGTATATGATAATACATTTCTTTTAGTGAAGATAATTTAGAAATTACACAAGCTTGTTGTGTTTTCACCTCAGAATCCCCAAAAGACAGCTAATGCCAGCATGTGTAAGCAGTGTTTTTTTCCCCTCCAAGCTTCAAATAATGTAAAACACTGCATCTGGTTTGTCATCTGAGCCAGTACATATCAAGGAAAACTCCCAACACCCCTTGGCTCCCACCCCTCACACATGTACTGCTATGACAGTAACTTCTATGTTCCGGCTCCCTGCAGGTGTTTGTGTCCTGGGGCGACAGTACAACACCTACATTCTAGAGCAACGCTGCAAAGGTATGGTACTGAACCCCATCCTTGTCGGCCATCACTACCACCAGCATCACATTACACTCATGAGCCACCAAAGTGTCTCTCACTGTCTCCTCCTTCTTCAGACATTCCTCTTTATCTGAAGTTGTCCACTAGTCCCACATCTGTTTGATATGCCGTCTCCAAAGCTGTGTCCCCCAGTGTTTTTCGTCCAGCAACACCACTTCTTTTTGTTACTTTTCTTTCTTATCTTATGCATTGGCAATTGTTGCTGCCTGAGACCCAGGCAATAATTTTGTCCACTTTAGAGGATGTATTTTTATAAGAGTTTGCATCTTTCAAATTGTTTATGTCACAGTGTTGAATTCAAAGCCATGTGATAGACAATATTCTGTCACTGCAGATGATGCCACATTCAGGAGGGGCAGCAGGTTGCATCGTGGGTCAAGATGCTGGCTTGCACTCCAAGGCCCCACCTGCTGTAGAAGTGTCTTTACCCTGAAAAATTGTGTAGCTGTATACACGGGTAAATGATTGAAAGTTGCTATAGAGAAAAGCATTCACTAACTGAATGAGTAACTAAGCGAGTGAGGGCTGACAGCTTTGTATAAATCCTTGAAACAGAAACTTTTTTTGCTGGGTGTCAAGAGGACAAGCACTGCAGCTGCACAGTCAGTGCAGCAACAATGCGATAACCTTCTCCTTGCCGCACGCAGAACTGCAGTAGTTAAGAGTGCGCCTGGTCCCAGGTGAGCCTCTGTACGTGCCATCAGCTGGTCCTCTCCTGCCTTCTTCGGCTAGATTTGTTTAACAGTTGCTCATCCAGAGTCATTTAGTGCTGAAGCTCAAGCACAGCCGCAGTGTGTATGTGCTGGTGTGCAGTCTGTTTAAATCTGACTATATGCATACTGTAAGTAGCCACAGCTGTCACACAGATGCACTGCAGTGGCAGGAGTGAGTTGCAGTGGATGATGCCAGTACCAACATGGGTGGGGTCCTAACAGCGATTATGACCTTGATTGTGATGACACCTGTGATTCTCTGGTCACTTGTGTGTGTCTCTCTCCGCAGGGTACTCACCTGAAGACATGGACAGTCTCTCTCCTCACCTCCCAACTGTCTGTGCACCCCAGCAGCGCTCAGCTCCCCAGCACATTCCTGTTTGCTCCTTGCCCAAACTCTAATATTTAACAGCCTGTCTGTGTTCAGTTCCAGCCTTGCTTTTCTTTTCTTTTCCTTAAATAATACATTGATTTTATCTTTCAAAGGCCATGTGAAGTTAAACTCCTTTGTAAATGGACTTCTGGGAACAGGATCTCCTGAGGTGGACAGACTGCCATCAGGTCACGGTGGCTATTTGTTGCAGGAGTGTGTGATGTGGCAGCATCTTGTATATTTCATTTTGATGTGTATAGTGAAAATAAATGACTTAAACGAATAGCATGCAGAAACACACTGCTGTCCCAGAGTGCACAGGACCCCAGTGGAATATCTGCCCAGCTTTCATCTTAAATGACATAAATGTACCTCTGGTGAACAGTCCAGAGCTGCTCAGAGGACAGGCACACACATTCATCCTTTCTAGTGCCTCTTCCTGGAATGTGCTTCCAGGCCTCCCTTTGCCTTGTGACACGCCACAGCTCAGAACACACACTGCCGCCCATCAGATTCCCCGTAACTCTCTGCATACTCAGCAGTCGTTGCTGAATTTGCTTCTCTTTTGGCAGATTATATGAAGGGCTCCATGTGCAGCTCGAGCACCTGCTCTCTGAATAGTGAGAATCCCTACGCTACCATCAAGGACCCTCCTGGCGGCACCTGTAAGCACACTGAGAGCAGCTACGTGGAGATGAAGTCCCCAGCCCACCATGAACTGCCCTGCTGCTCCTCTGCTGCTGCCGGCCCTGTGGCCAACAGGAACGTTTACGACGTGGGTAAGTTCCGCTGTCTGTGGGACTGGACCTTATTTGAAGCCACTGTGTTATCACACCACCCGCTTCCTGGGGTCTCTCTTTCCCTCTGCAGAGCCTACAGTGAGCATTCTGCAGGGGGCCAATGGAATAGCGACGGGATTTTCCCAGAACCCCTATGATCTCCCGCGCAACAGCCACATCCCCTGCCACTACGACCTGCTGCCCATGCGCCACAGCCCCACCCACACACCACCCCCTGCTGACAGCCCCCCTGACTCCCTGCTATAGATGCTCACCCCACCCTTTGGGCATCACATTATTGGTGAAAAAAACCACTCTTGCTGTTTGGTGACGTGGACAGGATCGTCCTGCTGTGTACTCTCTCTACCTGCCGCATGACAAGTGTAAAAACTGTGGGTTCAGCACCTGGACTGCAGAATAACAGTCTACAGACTCAAACTGGATACCTGTGCCACTTTTTTCCTCCAGACTGCGCATTGTTTACAGGCAGCTCTGGGCAAGATGTTCTCAGGGCTGCACTTCTGTTTCCTTTTCCCACTGTCTCCTCATTACAGAGGCCGAAATGTGTGAAGCAGCTAAGGGGAGGGACCTTCTCCGCCCTCGTGGTGGCCAAGAATAACAGACTTGGTGGAACCCACAGTCCTACTGTATGTGGATTCATGCACAGCAGCACTCTCGTGCGCTTCATCTTCTGAAGTTCACTGCTGTTGCTGCATGCCAGTGCAATGAGGTTTTTACTAAAGCGCTCTTCAGTTATCCACAACATCCACAGGAGATCAGGCAGTGAACACAGCCTGGCGATCACTGGAGACTCAATGTCCTCACACCAAGGCCGTGTTGATTTTGTCAATTGAGGACATTAAAGGGCCTTTCAATCAGGTGCCATTGTAACTGACGTGTGAACCTGGGGGGTCCCAGTGTGACCGTGTTCCTCACAGCTGTGTGGAGAGCCCTTCATGAGTGGCCACATGTCCAGTCTGCGGTCCAAAGCCCTTTCTTTTACAGCAGACCCCCCCCAGCTCCTTGGCCTAAAGCATGATTTAATTCATAATTAATAGCAATGATTGTACTCATTGATTTAAAAAAAAAAAAAAAAAAAAAACACATAGGTGTTAGATTTAGTTTTTGTTAATTTTTTTATTTGCTACATATGCTTTGTTTTTTTATTTTTATATTTATGTATTAAGCTATATTTATTTATTTATATTAGTGTTAGTGAATTTTATCAGTGAGAGGTCTAAAATAAAAAAGCAAGCATGCCCAAATTATAAATACTCTGTAGTTTACTTAAAATGTTACTTGTCACATAAGTCCTCTGCACACATTGGGTAATAAAAATTTAAACATTTTTAATTGGAATTAAACCTTTTCCGATGTACTTTAAAATGGGTGTGTCAAAGCCACAGATTCTCAGTTTGAAGTACAGGATTAACTTTATGGTGGTCTATTTTTTACATTTCACTCCTTGTAAATATTAGTTGCATAGTTTTGTTTTGTAAAAAAAGGCAGAACTAAGTGCTAGTATATAAATGCCTTCAGTATGAAGATAAAATAAATAAGATAATGTCAACAAAAGGATGACGTCAGTTTATTACAGCTAGTAATTACCATTACCTAAGTGTACCGTTACATTCACATTGACTTCATAAATATTACTCACAAACTGTAACGACATCTTAACTTTTGTTCAATTGCTGCAATTTGTTCAGTTTATTCACTGGGAATTTGTATTAAATATGATGGTAGAATAATGTGGAGCTACAGGTTCTCTTCCTGGAAGCAACAACATGCAGACAATCATACAGGGACCAGAACTCAGAACCATCAGGCCTGATCTCATCTCCCACATCTCCATCCACAACAACAGGTGAGGATGGATTGCCTAATAAAATGTTAAAAGTTACAGTAACTCAGGGTAGTATTTTTTTCCAACCTGGAAATATTTACTGCTGTTACTAAGTGCCGCCTTATTTCCATTCTCCAACAATTTTTTTCACTGTCTCAGGCCAAAAAGCACTTTACCCTAAAACACATTAAAGATTGTGTCCACTCAGCAGGTAACATTTTAATGAGATTTTGTTTTAATGAGATTATGAGCCTTTACATTGATGTGGCTCTTTGCATTCACTGTAATTTATTTTATTTGCATTTCTCAGGCATATTTAACTATTGGGAGTACACATAGTTGGACAGCTGTAAAAAGGACATAAACTGAACTCACAGTACATTTATATACTCACAGAACAGTGAAATGGAAGCATAACAAGATGTGATTTCACCAGTGACTGTGACATGAGTCCCTAGAAAGATGACGTGTGGGCCTTTTGTGGTTCTGCATGAACCATAGTGCTGCCCTCCTGCAGAAGATGACACGTCTACAGAGCTGTCACACCGACTGTGACCACCTTCGCATGGCTTCTGTGCCACTATCTGCATCCACCTAAACAACTTTGTAGGGAGGCTTCTAGTAAAGACCTGTCTGACACTGTGGATTCGGCCTCAACATGTCTGTGAGCCAGCCAGGGTGCAAGGAATGTGTGCACAGAGAAAGGGTTGTTAGGGAATGCTTGTTCCAGCCATACAGGTCATCAATATTTGATATCAAGCAGTTTTTTTCATAATATCCACAAATGTCTGAGTAAGGAAGTAATAAGATTATACTGTAGTTATTTAGCAGCTCAGATACATTTTAAATAATTGCTGCTGTATTGCCTCAAAAGACCGTGGAGACGACTTAGTGTAAAGAGCTTAAAATGCAATATAAAAAAACTCTAGCTACTTGTCCAATCAAGTGTTTCATAAATACACCTGACACAAAGCAGTGTTTTTGCGAAACCAGATGGAGAGACGCCAGCTGCTACTATATGTGAAGAGTAAACAATCCAGTGCTCCAGTGAAGTGCTTGTGTGCTGTTCCGACTGTCTACCAGCAGCCTGTGGATAAGAACTGACCTGCACAACAACGGCTGCGAGAACGTGAGGAAAGATCGATAAGTCAAAACTGCTCGCCTGCCAAGGGCGCTGCACTCTACTTCAGTACAGAAAATGATCCAAGTGATTTTAAAAGCCCCTGGGCAAATTCAGATGTTGCTCATTCTGAGGTCAGACAGCGTGAGAGGTATCGAATGTCAGGCACAACATGTGACATTCCAGCAAGTTCCAAAGGCACCGTGAGACTAGCACTCCTCCAGGGGAGATGAGTACAGACAAGTGCATAACCAAAACACTTCCTTTTTTGGTTAAAGTGCAGTCTCAAGTGTAGTCTTACTCAAGACAGGCAGCAGATTAGACCCTCATCCAGTTCAAGCTCACCCAAGATTTTCAGAAATGCTAAATTCTTATATGCAACGCTGGATTGACCATAAAACAATTACAATTTGATTTACATTTTAAAAGAAAATGTATATAAACAGATAGCTGTATAATCATTAAGACATTTGTCAAATTCTAAAAGCCTACCACAGCAGCAAAAGCTTAGCCTTTCCTCCAGATGGAGACCTGCACCTGATCGCTCATCGGTGGCTCTGTCCCACAGTGCCGGTGCCAGCACTCCTTTAGATGCTCTGGCAGCACTGCGTCTTTGGCTTGTTCTCTGTGGGCTGCACTTGGATGGACACCACGTTGTTGCTAGGAGACATGTCGTTTTCTCGGCGGTCTGACATCTGTTTCTGTGACACGATGCGGTAGATTTCTGCGTACAAAGTGCAGGGAAATGTGTCATAACACTTCATCTTGTACCGTGGGCCAAAGGTTCATTTTCCATTTAAACCTGAAAGACTCGTAACTTGTTGCTACAATTAAACCCCCTTGCTGCTTACCCGCAGATGTGCAACAGGTCATTACAATATAACACTATTAGCAAAGGTAAAGACAAAGCAATCATTTAATTCCAGAAAAAAGTACTCACAACTGGAAAAACCCACTGGTTCCAAAGTGTAGACTACAGAGCTGCATATGATCACAGCAGACCGCTGATGCATTCCTTTCCTTAAGTCCCCACCCTCTCTGGACACAGTATGGACACAAACTATTTCTAGGTAAGATGAGGAGAGACCTCTACAGTTTATCCATAGAGCACACTTACCTGTCAGGATGGTACGAAAAGCTGTTTCTACGTTGGTCGAATCCAAAGCTGATGTCTCAAGGAAGGATAAGCCGTTCTTCTCTGAACATGGACAAAGAATTCATGATGAAAAAGGAAGTTATCGATGACCGTTTTCATCATTTAAATTTTATCCCGTTATGTTCACATCACTTTATGTTATCAAAATGCACGCGAGAGGTGCTGACCTGCAAAGGCCCGAGCTTCGTCAGTGGGCACTGCCCTCAGGTGTCGCAGGTCACTCTTGTTGCCCACCAACATGATGACAATGTTAGTGTCGGCATGGTCCCGCAGCTCCTTCAGCCAGCGTTCCACATTTTCGTAGGTCAGATGTTTGGCAATGTCATACACCAAGAGTGCCCCCACAGCCCCCCTGTAGTAGCTGCACAAGAGACAGTCACTCCCTAAATAATGCATACCTGACTTACATAAACATTCTACAAGACTGACAGAATTCTGCTACACATGCACTTCTGCTTTATGACAAATATATCTGCAAATATTCCTGCTGATTATAGCAGATGTGTACAACCAAAGCAAGTAGCTGAAGACATGACTTATACACGCTTATCATAACAGCAAACATTTTGAAATTTCACACACTATATATAAAAGCTATGGCACTGCTAAGATCAACACAGTTCATTAGCCAAAATCTAAAAAAAAAAATTAAAGTTTAAAGTTAAACATTGAGAGTTTGTTGACTCTGCTCATTGCTAAAGATCCAGTTCAAACACTCACGCTGAGGTAATTGCTCGGTAGCGTTCCTGCCCTGCCGTGTCCCAAATCTGCGCCTTAACCGTCTTTCCGTCCACCTGGATGCTACGAGTGGCAAACTCCACCCCAATGGTGCTCTTACTCTCCAAGTTGAATTCATTGCGGGTGAAGCGGGAGAGCAGGTTGCTTTTGCCTACACCGGAGTCTCCAATTAAAACAACTGCAACATTGAAAGCATCAGATTTACTCAGTAAATCAGTAAAATAACACTGTTCAGAGAACATGACAACACAATGTATAATGACAAGAATAAAATGTCTTTTTGTAGTGTGATCAGGACAATTCTGAAGATGTGGAGTAGGATAGAAGCTTGAGCAGCAATTTAATTTTATTATCCACTTCTGGATGTTAAATTACCACTGAAAACCCTTAAGTTTCATCACATGTTCCTCATTTGTCAATTACACTAAAGTAAATACAACATAACATCTTCTCATGTCACACATTCCAGCAGCCGTGTCTTCAAAAATAATAAAATAATGCCTTGAATGGAAACCAACAGTGAATAAGAACATAGCACTAAACTCATAAGACTTCTGAAATGTGGGTAATATGTATACAATACAGTTGATTTTATTTTAGTTTCATTGTAAGATCATCATCATGTGATTGCAACTTTGTGCTTCAACAGCACTCATACACCGTGCTGAATCTGACACTGTAATTCATCCTTTAAATTCAGAAAAATAGTAACAATTCCTGTTATGTATCCGTGAACTGCTTGAGGACTGTAGTGTAAATGCCAGGTTAATGCAGCTGTTCAGCTGGATATATGGTCTTGGGATTCAGTTCCTTCTGATTAAACCAGGTAATAAGTGAGGCAGCATTCAAGAGTGTTAGGCAACTTCACTAAAACACAACCAAAGACCCACCAACATCTATCAGTACATCCACATAAACACATTACATTTCTCATGTTCATTTGTGTAAAAAGCCACCTGTAAAACATACATGCAGTATTGTTAAATGTAATTTGTTGGAAGAAATCTAGCGGCATTTCCTTCATTCTGAAGAACATATAGTACAGTGTAGTAAACTGACAGGAACATTAAGTGTACACAGCTGAAAAATGGAAGAGTTCATCCCAGGGTTCTTTCTATGCACTATTTATGATCGATCAGCACAGGCGAAGATGCCCAAGTAATGGATTTTCATAAAGTTATAGTGAAAATACCATAAAGCAAGGTTATGATCAGAAGTAGTTTCATTAAAAGAAATGTTTAAAGTTGTTAATCTGTTCATATTTTTTGCTTTAGAACATAGTAACAATCAGTGGCCACTGTTTTTTCCTCTTTTACCTGTTCTAAAATAACAGAACTAAACATTGGTCTCATTAATACAAAGCAGTTCAATTCAATTTTATTTTTATACAGCGCTCTTCTCATTGCAGTGACACAGAGCGCTGAACAGACATGACAAGGGTAGTATGCATGTACAGTTTGTATCTGGCCGCACAGAAGAGGAAAACAAAAACTCCTTTTTACTAGAGAATAGGAGAAAAATAAACCTCTGGGGGTCCATGTGCCAGTGGAAACCCACCCCTCCTGGGCATTCTATACAAAGCACTGTTCATATATTCAAAGGCAGATACATATCATACTTATAGAAATATAATTCCACATTAACTGTACAATGACATATCAGTTTTCCCAGCAGGGTACAGTACTCTTTTGAGAGCAACACGAATGTCAGAAGTGTATTTAGCACTGAAATTGACCCAGGGCAAAAAGGTGTTGGTTAACCAGCTGAAATCAGGGTAAAAATCCACTTTACTGTGTACCCACAACACATGAGTGTCCTCTCACAGAGCAAGTTTTTGCTTTGTTTGTGTGTGTGTATTTGTGAGACACACACACACACACACACACACACACACACACACACACACACACACACACACAATCTCCAGCTCGTTTCCTTCCTCTTCTCCATGAACCTTCTTCCACAAAACTACGGTCGACCTGTTTCCCCCACACCTTTCAGTCAAGAAATCTGTTCATTGACAACGTTTAATGAACTGCCCAATACAATCTTACCTCAGAGAAATGTTATTTTCATACATTGAACAAAAACACGGCGAGCTGACAATAAGCCCCGCATCTCTGATTCTCACCTATCCATTCACTATTGACTTTTACATAGATTTTTACGATTTCCAAGCTCGACTGGTGCGGTGTCGTGTTTACCTTTGAACAGGTAGTCATATTCTTCGTCCCTGGTCCCCATATTCCGCAAAACAGCCCAGAACCTGCCGTCTTATTTCACCACAACGACCCAGGACGACCGAACCGCTTCCCAAGGCGTTGCTGGCCCTCCCCGCTGGAAAAGCAACCGCTGGATCCCCGTGACGGCACGAGCGTGCACTTCCGGGGTCACATGCAGGCATTCCAGGCAGAACGAGAGGAGCGCCGAGTCATGAACGAGATGCGTCAGCGACGTCACGTTGACCGCGCAGAATCAGCCTTGCTATCGCGAGATGTTACCCTTGGCTGAGACAGAGCGAAAACATCCGAAGTAAATTGAGGGTGCCGCTATTTTAAGTGTAATAATGTGACTTGTTGACCCGAAACATCATTTAGAAGTGATTTTCACATAACTCAAAAATTATCAAACATATAAATGATAAAAAGTTAAATAAGAAAATTAGTAACTAGTTAAAGGGCCACGGTTCCCACTTCGCGCCAGACGGTTCCATGGTGTAATGGTTAGCACTCTGGACTCTGAATCCAGCGATCCGAGTTCAAATCTCGGTGGAACCTGAGTTTTCTTCTTTTTGCCCTCACAAAACACGCAGCCTAATATGATAAAGCGTATAAGTTATTTAAAAAAATAAAAATCTTCTTATATTTTACAAAATAAAAATTACCTATTTACTACCCAGCAAATTTGCTGTATTTTCTGAGCAACCAACATAATGTTTTTTTTTTTTTTTTTTAAAGTAACTTTTAGATAATAAAATGATAGGGATACACAGAGCATTCATCCTGCTTTGGAGAACACTGGGATTTATAACTGTAAACAATAGATATTTACAGTTAAGTACAACATGCTCTGAAACTTAATTATGGTGAAGTTGTTCTGCATGTCCATCATTCTGAAGCATCTAAGGTAAGGGCCTCAAGAGAACTGCAGCAGGAGCACTTAATGGGTCTTGAACCAATAACCTTCAGAGTACAAGGCTCTCTTTAATTGCACAAGCTATAATATAGACACCAACCCTCAGTGAATCAATGATAACACAACTGGATTAGGAACCTGACATGTAGAGACAGCAGGCGCACAGTTTAGCAGGAGTCTAAATACTGATCGTAAAACTGTTTGTCCTGAGCAAAAGCTTCCACTGAGCACAGAAACTGAGTAAGAACCTCAGCTGCTACTCAGCCACATCCCAACTTTAGTCTCCAATCATATACAGTACCTGCAGATCAGCAGCACGAAGAGCTGTGCCATTTATTGCTCAGCAAAGAAGAGAGAACTTCAGCAGAACATACATGAGAGAACAACAAAAATCCCAGCTAACAGATGCAGCAATGACTTCTGTAAACGTGAAGCATGTGGGGAGAGGACTGGGAGCAGTGCATTTAGCAACAACGATCAAAAAAAAAGATGGAAGAAAATGGAAAGCAGCAATCAGCATCATTTTACACTTTTATGCCTTTTATGAGTAGAAATGAACTCAGGGTAACAAGCAGTTCAAAATAATTGCACATTATTTAGCACAATAAACCTGACTTGAAACTCAGGTTTACATTTAACAGTGAGGTATATATAAATAAAAGGCACAGCAACCAAGAAACAACCATCTTATGTCACTGGCAAGTTGGAAGGATTAAAAAAACACAACGAAAGCTCACATATGCAGCATGTTAATTTCTACATAAAATTCAGAAAATCCCAAAATATATTTAAAGAATATTTTACTACACAGACATCAATTCAAGTCCAGTTGCAGTGACAGAAAAATGTTGTCTGTCAACCCATTTGTAAAACTTCCAACTTAAGCCATGAAGTTTGCCAGCATTAATAGAATGTTTAAATTAATTGTAATTATGTAAGATATCAGATTTTTTGGCCATTCATATGCAAAGATTTAACACACAAGCCCTTTTCAACAGTGATTTTATTAAATGTTTAAAAAAACAATGTAGATGCTGTTTAACACAAATTTTTTATAACACTTTGTAAAGCAAATGGTGTCAGAACGATTATGATGCCAAATTTTGCCTATTGTCTTCAGTATGAGTTCACTGGGCTCATTGCAGATGTATGCAGTCTCTCCTATTGACTAACACAAGCCTGCAGAACAGGCCAGTAACATCAGGGCTGCATAACACCCCCCCATACTTGGAGCAGTAAATGAATAATTAACACAAAGTGGATTTCTTCGTGCAGAAAATAGAGATGGTATCCAAACTCATTAAAAATGCCACTGCACTACTTCGGAGTTTTTCCAAAGAGCCACAAGATCTCAACAACATTTACCCTCCTTACTTATTGCATTTCATGACATGTGACATCTGGCTTCAAGGGTAGATTATGTGCAACCTTCACAAAAACCCATTGCACATTTTGATCTCTAATTCCTATTTAGTGTGCAGCAAAAAAGAATAAATAACACACAAAATAAAACACCAACACCACAAACATATTTGAATTTGGCAATCCAAGTTCTTGTCAAGATGTTAAGTTTCATTAAGAAATTGTAAGCTCCATTAACAAGGAAAAACCATAAAGCAGACATTCTGAATTAATTTGCATAGAAGATCAATTTTAATTCCACAACTACAGATCCCAGAGTAAGTATCATTCGCCCATTTTGTCACAGGTCAAGTCCTAAAACAATGAATCTGAAATGTAATGCTAATGTTTATTCACACTTTCACTCGAGTGTGGTGGTTTTCGGAAAACAAAATTCAAACAAAAGATTTACTTTATTTCGGTGGAGCAGGACCAAAGGTGGCGGGGCACTGTTTTGACCAGGACACACAACCAGACACAACTGGCTGCTCTTTCTCTCTCTATCTCTCTCTCTCTCTCTCAAGCATTTGAGCACAATAAAGGGAGCGATAAGTTCAGTTTTTCCAGTATGGCACTGGACAGCAAGATGGGCTCGTGCTGCATTTGGAGGGGCTCAGGGAAGCAAGACAAAGGCAGTTGAAGTATAGCCATTGTCACATAAAGTCCTCGAATTCTTGATTGTAGCCCTCATTGAAGTTCCCGTAATCAACCAGATCGTCCTTCATCTTGGCCTTAAGACCCCCTCCTGGCATCACACCCTTTTTCTTCTTCTTTGACTTGTTCTGCTGCAGAAGAAGAACACAGAGAACAACAGTCAGCTGACAGAGGATATGATGCATTCAGCACAGCAGTAGTTTTTCATTCCAACAGCTCAACAAATCTACAGGACAGCGGTGTGTGACCTCTACCCACAGAATAAAACAAATAACCACTTTCTATAATCAAGTGGATCTGCAATACTGTATAAAAACAGGAGACTGCCAACATCGGACCTTTTCCTGCTTCTGTTTTTCACTGAGCAGCACTGTCAGCGAGAGGTTGATCTTCTTCAGCTCTTCCACTTCCACTGCACACATTACAAAACACAAATTTTTACAAAAGACAAAATGAATGGGCAGCATTAAACCAGAAAGGTCTGTTTTCACCTAAAAAGTAGAGTTCTGTGAAATGTAATGTTAAAAACTGTTGTTTAACAATGTTCTTGGCAGCCTTTGAATTTCTAGGGTAGAGAAAAAGTAATAAAAACTCACATGAAATACATAGATCTCGAAACAATGAATCCAAAAAGTTTGAATAGTGCACGGATTTCTCATACTGAGATATTTTCTCCTTTAGCAGCCTCTCAAACTCTGTAAACTCTTCTTTAGATGTGGGGCTCATGGAATCTATTCGTGGAACAACATTGGTGACACCTGTACAAATAACATTGAAAAAATTAATAAAATTTACTAAGTTACAATAATCACATAAAATGCCAATTTTCAAGTTTTTCCACAAATAAACCACATTCCATATGTACCACATTGTAAATGTCTTTACTTCTGGCCTGCTGTATTCCTGGATGCTTGCCTTACATTAACATTCTCTACAATAACTGGAATATCATATTAAGTCAGTCCCAGTACCAAAAGCCTCTTTTGCGAGCTCCAGGTCAGCCTCCTCTTGTAGTTTCTTCACTCTGAGCTTCTCTGCCAGCTGTTCTTCTGGCGTGGGTGCTGTCGTCTCCTGTGAGTCCTGCAACTGCCCGGGCACAACACAACTTACTCAGAAAAATGATAAATGATAAAATTTGGAGGGGAGGAAAAAAAAAAAAAAAACGATAACATCAACAAAAAACAGGCTTGGGGATATACAGATAGACAGAAGTAAATTAAGAATTCACTGGAACAATATACTAACTTTCTAATATTGTTGAAACTGTTAATGGCTAATTTGTGTAGCAAGAATATCTGTCGTTATTTAGTGCCGTGTCACAGTAACACACCTGACAGTGTCGCCTTCATGGGAAATATGACACAAATGCTCTCCCCACAAAAGTGATCTATTTTAAGACTGTAAGCCAAGCCAGAGGAGGACAGCCAACTATTAGTAGAAGAGGAAAACACCTTTAGCACTGCCCAAATTTACTAAGCAAAAGTAACTTTTTAAAAAGAAAACCATCCCAATTACATAACTGAAGTCAGCTATAGGAAACCCCCCAGGGGAAGATGGACTACTGCAGCTGTGTAAACAAAAACTTTAATACTCACCTTCTTTGTGAGCTCTTCCCTTTTTTTTCTTTGTTGACTTTCTTTTTCTTTGATTTTTTCACTTAATTTTTTCTTTTCT
This sequence comes from Heterotis niloticus, assembly GCA_018136845.1. Lineage (NCBI taxonomy): Eukaryota > Metazoa > Chordata > Actinopteri > Osteoglossiformes > Osteoglossidae > Heterotis > Heterotis niloticus. The sequence continues at coordinate 9,464,583 of CM030904.1, forward strand.
GAAACTTTAACTTCTAGAAAAGAATTTAAGAAAACAAAAAATTTGTAACTTTGCTTAAAAACATCAAATGTTATTTATCCACAATCGCAGTATTTCCTGTTCTGTCCTGCACCTGGTATCATCTCCTCAACCTTTTTCTCCTCCTCATCTTCATCATCCCAGTTTTCCTGAAAGTGTGAAGAAATTGAAATGTTATTTATGGACTCTAACTTCAACGCTCGCCTTCAAAACACGCCTTTCAATGTTAAACAGCTTAGTGTGCCGATATTAGATATTTAATTAACATACAAATGGTGAGAACCAGCAGTCACCATTCGGTACAGTAATGAGACTGAAATGCCCACCCAGTAACACTGTCTACCATTTATGGTGCTTCATGGACATCATATTTCCAGGTGGAAGCCATGTTCTGCTACATGCTCTATTGGCACATCAGACATCATATCCCACCGAGGAGTCCCAGATATCAAGAAATGCACCACTTCTTACTACAGGTACAGCAAAGCCCATAGATGTGACATACTGTTTTCCATAAAGGAGGGGACACAAGGGAGAGGCACACGATGAAGAACGATCTGGAAAAACACTGCACTGGCGCCTACTGATACTGGAGTTTCAGTGAACATCCAATACAAAATTACAAAGCATAGTAAAATCATGGTCAAGTAGCGGACCTTAGGCAACCGCTGTCCAGTGTGAAACAAAGGTGCTCAGACAACACTGCGGTCACCTTACAAATGACCGATGGCAGCCAGTGAATGGTGACGACCAGGGTCAATCAAAGGCAACAAGTGACGATCGGCGATGACCGAAGGCAACCAGTGATGGGAGTCAATGGCCAGTAATAACCAACTGATGATCCGTGATTACTAGTCAAACAGTCTGGTGATCAGCAGTTACCAGTGACAAGCACAGCAAAGAGTTGGCAGCCCTGTTAAACCGCGCCAACAGAAGGACTGTTTGTCACGTGCACCAGCATTTGGTCGCCACCGCGCGCTGGTGTTCCTGATGTCACCGTCACGACGGAACCACAACACATGGAGCACGTGCTAATGTAGGCAGCCAGATCCCGCACCAGTAGACACCACACATACACGAGCACACACACAAGTGTTTAGATAAAATCATCGCCATTACACACAGCTACACAGTAGGAATGATTAGTAGGAAAGGTATGCGTGTGGAAATACAACCAGAAACGACCCAATCCCCCATCCACCCCACACACACACACACACTTTCAGGGCCTCACGTTGTCCCTCAAAGAGGCTCCACGCGAACATAACGCCCCCTTTCTGACAGAAACAGAGTTAACACACACGACGAGCAGCTCACGGGCCGCTTTACACACCACGCCGCTCTCGGTGTTGACCGTCCCCTCAGCTGAACACTGCTGCCTGCCACCTGACCCTCGCGGCCCGGTGTCCAGCTCCTTACCTTCACGTTGTCTTCCTCGTCCTCGCCTTCCCATCTGTCCACAGCCGCCGCCTTCTTGATGGGTTCGTCCGGCTCGAAGTTCTCCGCGTCTAAAAACAAACACAGAGACGGGCGTGAGACTCAGTCCGAGAGAGCCGCTTTCCTGCCCGCTATCCTCCACCTCTTCTCTCCACGAATCAAATCATCCAAAGTTGGAATCTCACCCCAAGAGTCGACGTCAGCCATCTTGTCCGCGCGTGTGCTTCTCTCGATGTGTGCGCGAGTTTGTGTGGAAGCGAGCGGAAAGCCGCCGACCGGCCCCACGCGCCGATGACGTTACGCTGACGTGTCAATGACGGCACAGAGGTGGTATTTCGGTTTGAGCGCCTCACGTGGTGGACGGGGTGCAGTGCCTCGGCGCCCAGCCGTCGCTGTTCTGACTTGACCTTTGCTCAGCGATTCTGGATGCAATGAAATTCGTAATGCTGCGATTCCCCTCTCTCTAAACAACTGAAATTGTATTCTTTTATTAAAATAGTAATTTACAAAAACACTGCTCGAAAACACTGTACTTGGCAAATGCTTGTAAATTATTGCCGGGATATGGTGCTAACATTAGTTTTTTTGGTACAGTCTCCCTGCAAGTCAGTAAAGATGAAAAAATAAAAGTATTACTTACATGAATAAAATATATTATGCTAATCTCTAGTTAAATATAGCCCAGAAAAAAGAAAAAAAGACGAATCTCTCTAACTAAATGCAGCAGGCGTCACTTTTAGTTTCGGTCCAAAATTGTGTCGAGAGGACAAACGCCAGGTGAATAAGGTCAATATTGCAGTGCATAAATGCAAAAGAGAAGAATAAAGATGTTTAGTTACTTTTACATTAAGTAACTGTTAATGAAAATATGTTAAGTACCACAACATATAATAAATTGAAAAATATTTGGACATATGGAAGAATTCCACTATTTAAATGTATTGGTATATCCTGTAGTAACTGAAATCTATTCAAATATATTTCCTTACATCAATGCATATAATTATATGGTCAAAATATTACAAAATATTTTAGAGAAAGTCACTGAAAATAAATACTCTATAAAAATAGAATATCCAGAAAATCCACACATTTTAATTCCATTTTCTCCATATAGGAGGAAAAGAAACAAGATTTTCCAACCCAGTCCAGTTCTGTTTAATTCAAAATGACACAGGTACACTCCTCAAAATAATATTCAAACAAAAGTGTGACAGTATTGTAATTAATACTCGTTTTAAGTGTCAGATACAAAAGTTTTTGTAGTATTTTTAGAAACAGTACTGTGAATTAAAAGCAAAACAGATTTTTTTTTTTTTTTACCAGCAGACACACAAACAACTCTTTAAATTATATTTCATGGTTACATGTCACGGTTTTTAAATAAGTGCTTAAAACTTCTATTGTTACGTATTATTAAATATCTTTTCATTATGCTTGTTCTGTACTACATTTTCTATTTGTAATTGCATTTACAGCAAAGTACTTTAATTTTGCGACAATTTAAGCCATCATCAGATTACAAAAAATTGTGATTTTCCATTGAATAATAACTTAGTGTTAATGTGCACTGCAGATGGTGATAGATTAAAAAAAAATTTGAAACTGTAGGGCAGCTCCTTGTGACCGTGATGTTCATTACAGCAGGGTTTGTAGGGGCATCAGAAGCAGCATCACCAGTTCAAGCCCAAAGGAGCCAGGCCAACAGTGCTGGGAACATGCAGATGACCTCCCTGCAGGCATCAAACACAGACACGCAGGTTATGAAACGATTATACAATTTTATGTATGATAATGAGTGAAAGATTTATCATATGTAGTCACTGGCATAGAATGGAACGGGTTAAAGTTAAAAGAATACAGTTGCCAGTCTGCAGTGCAGAAAGTGTACAGTACATAAATATTTAGTGGCAAAACACTGCAAAATAAACAAACAGAAAACAAAGTGGGAGAAATAAAAATTAATCTAGACAGTTAGTCAAGACAACAAATCTACTCTAGGCAACAGTCTATGACAACAAATATTTACGCTGGTTAACAGCTATACCTTTGTGTCTTCCCCATTAAAAGCTCATTATTGTTTTTTTGTAGTTTTTCATATCAATCAGCTACTGTCAACAGCAACACCTACCACCAATTCAGCTTAGAGGCCTTTCATATCTGAAGCCTGCTTCTTCCAGCTTTGATATGTACCTGTTACATACAGCAACATGAGGGTGTGGTGTTGAAAGGGTAATTACCACGGAAGTCAACAGGTTTGCCCTCCCAGGGGGTCAAAACCATGGCCAAAGCAGTCTGCTGTACTGTGTCGAGGGCAGAGCGTTGGGCTTCAGTCACTGCAACTGCTTGTTCATAGCTAAACATGCGAATCTGGGCCTGACTAAATACCACCTGCAGAGGAGAGGAACAGGCATTCAGGTGATCTTAAGTTTAAATCTTTTCCCCTCATCTCCAAACCCACATAAGTGGTCGCTATGAATCAGATTCGACTCAGTGGGATTTCCACCACCTCAGTCCAATTACTATTAATGAAAATCATCAAAAATCATAATAAACAAAAGTGCATTTCACACCAGATTAATAACTTTAGATACAATCCAGACTATCATTTCACAGTTTGTCCGATACCACTCTCACCAGCACACATTACACAAATGGCAGCCTATATAACTAAGTTACAAAAGAGAGAAGTTAGGGAAGAAAAAAGTTGGGGTTTAAATCTCTTCTTGAGTGCTCAAAAGTATTCAGCAGTTCTGAAGGACAGAGGGAATTCATTCCACAAAATGAAGCCAAGACTGAGATTTTTTGTGTTGAACCGCTTGTGAGAGGGATCACCATGTGGTGAGAGGTGGAGAACTGTGCAGTTCTTTTTGGGTTTAGGGAATGGTAATGCTCATTAAAAACTGATTCCTCTGATCCAGAACATCAATGAAGGAATTTTGGGAAGCTGGTGATTTTGTCAAGTTGTCTTTTACAAGCAACACAGTGCAAATGATTTTATTATTCACAACACTCCAGTTTCTTTTAATGGACCTTTATCAAACCTGCAAACCAAAATGTAAAACTCACAACAAACTTTTTGTCTGGAATAAGGGAGATAGCCAGTGGGGTGATTCCTTCAATCTGCTCTTTCACCAGAGCCGACATGGCCATGTCTGGCAGCCCAGCTGGAGGGATCCAGAGAGACCCATGGGGGAGAACAAAAAATGGGTGACTGTGGAAATCCAGACCAGACAAGCAAAACACAATGTAGTTTGCTCAATCCAGCTGAATTACAATTAGAGACAAGAGGATGGAGAGCAGGTTTTGGTCAGATAGCAAATTATGAAATATGGTTGCACTGTACCTGCCAAGGACCCAATTTCAATGAAGACCTCAGGCCCCCAAGAGCTGATGTGTCCAAAGGAGCGATCATTACTCAGGAGTCCTGCCAGAACTAGCAGCTGCTCTTCTGAACACAAAAGTCTGAGGCAGCCCAGCCAGAATACAGCCTTACTGCAGGGAGAAGAGCAGGTAGAAAAGTGGGTTACAAAGAGATTTTTGATGTTCATGTCTTGAGGAGTTCACTCAGCATGCTGTTTTGTGTTTACTGTACAAATGTACAACGGGAGTAGCATTTTGGGCTAGACACTCATGGTTACTAATCTAGTCCCAAGTTCAGCAGCTGCCTTTGTTTCTGTCATAGACTAAAGCAACTCATATTAATACTACTTTGACAGACAAAATGAAATTCTTAGAGTTTGGTCCCATTTCTCAACCTGAACTCAATAGGATTCAGATTCTGCATGTCTGAGGTCTTGATCCCGCACACAATATGACCAAGGGCCACCAAGGTGCTAGAGTCCAGCTGGTTTGGGGTCAACCTGGTTGAATTCAACACTGAGGAGAACAGGATGGAGAGCTGTGGGAGGAGGGCCAGAGTTTAATCCATGTCCTAAAACTGAATTTGATTGTACTTTGTTAAACAAAATACAGTTTTACAGTTAAGGTAAGTTGAGTTATATTATTTTATAACTATGAAAAGCAACAATATTATTAACAAAAACAGTACAGTTGCACCTGACCATTGGAAAACCAGATGGTGTGCTAAGCAGAAGCTCTTGTTTCACCTGTCTAGTTTTCCAGCCATCAACTGCCCCAAGTGTGGTTATGGATCTGAGATCTGACAAGTTGAGCAAACGCAGCTCCTCATCCGTCAGCTGGAGAGCTATACGCCCGAGCTGTGTAATAACAGTGGGGGAGAAGGCCGATACAGGTCCATAGATCTGTACAAGGCACAGAGAGAGGAGCATATTACTCCATTTATACATAGGAAATACTGACCATCACAAGTCTCTCACTATCTAGTGTATAGAGGAAAATGTGTAAGAAAGTCAACAAAATATGATTTTTAAAACAGTTTTTGTTTAAAATAACATACTATTGGGAATCTAGTGTTACAAATAATATGGAACTACAGTCATTAACAGAAAAAAATTGTAATTTACAAAACACAGATGTGTTTGGGCAAACTGGCTTCTCCAGAGTCCATGTACAATAAGATGAATAAACCACATGCAGGCAAACGAATAAAATGATTTGTTGTAACTTTATCATTATTATACCATTGTTTACTATAAAGCCACACTGGAAAAAGGCAGTGATACTCATGGCCCATGCTGTTTAAATGTCTTCCTATGAGAATTTTTTTGCCCTTATTCTTATAAGAACATTTCACATATTCTAATTTTGAGGTTATATTCAGTTTTTTCCCTGTAGTAGGGTACAGGAGTATGGTAAAAATGAACAGCCAAAGTTCATAAGTAAATGATTCTCTTTTTCATGTTAAAAAATGTGTAAGAATGTGTAGTTATCATTACACTAAACAGATACAATTATATAACTTAAACTTAGCACTGACAGCTAGAAAAGCAAGTAGAATGAGACTTCTAACAATGTTAGCCTATACTAGCACAGTTTGTGATGAAGTTCCCTTTTATATGCAAAACAATGTCTAACTAATTAGTTTTTACACATGCGACCCATTTGCAGTACGGATGCTGCATTTGAAGGCCATGCCCAGGAGCTGTACAGGCTTTTTAAGTTGTGTAGTTATGGAAACAATGTTCTTAACCAATGTTTGAATAAACTCTTGATTTCATTTAGTTCTTCTTTGCTCCTGTTAAGACATTAAAGACATACTATCCCATCTCAACAGCTGTGAAAAATATAGGGAATCAATGGTGGTATATAAAGCACAAATAAAGCAGTGACCCCAGCACTGGTGTTGCTTTTCAAACCTGGTCTGGTTTTACATATGAGTGTCTCCCATTACCAGATGATCACTCACCCAACCTGAGAGACTACCTGGTAAAAGCAGACATTACATGAAAAACGAGGCCAGATTGAAATGCATGGTGTTGGGCTGCAGCTACTAACAGTGTTGGGGCAGTACATGAAATGGTAGGAGATATTTTTCATTTAAAAAGTTCAGCTCTTGCGCCTGGGCTTAATAATTAATATTGGTTTTGTATACGTGTTATATGCATAAACACTGATTATATTGGGATTACTAGGACTAGTTTTGCATATCATCTCCAAGATCAATGGTAAAAATGGTAAAAATACTTTAAGAAGACAACACTTGTCAAAAAACAACACTTGCTTTTCGATTCTCCCATGGTAACTTTAAATGTTACAATTGTGTGTGTTCAGTACAATGATAACTGGCCATTCTTGAAACACACACAAGTCTGAATTGGTAGACTAAATTATTTGTAATTGATCACTCTTCATTGTTACCCTTGTGTCCTTTTTATATAAGTAAAACTAAAAGTTTTCTCAAAAATTAAAATAAAAAACCAAAGTAAAAAGGTCAATTTAAGATATCTCTGGAGAGATTTAAGATAAGTATTCAAGAATAATGGAATAGAAGCAGACCCATTTTGAAGGCCCATTTAAACACTGCAGAGAAGGAAGCTACATTCATTCAGCTCTTTGGCCTCAAAGTGGTTTATGGTCTAAGAAGAGATGAAGAGGAAAATAAACACTGACACAAAGAGAAGCCAGGCACTAGGAATTTACCCTAGGTTTCTGAGTAAAGAATTACTGAAACTGTTTTGTACATGTTTGTACTATGTACTGTACATTGTCTTATGTACACTGAGAGCCATACGAAACCAAAACCCAGTTTCCTGAACATGGGACCATACTTAGCCAAAAAATCTGATTCTGATTTTCTGCAATGTATCATATTTTTCATTCCATTGTGCTTCATTGATTGTTTTCATTATTTATAAAATTTGCTCAATCCATCATCATTGTCATTATTATTAAAATTCTATTATCATTGGAATTACAGTTCAGATGTTGTTTGTGACCAGCGTGTCTGTCTGACATAGCTGAACAACAGTCTTCTGAAACAAATATGACATTACATTTAATTATGTGTTCTGTACTGGATTATATACATGTCTAGTTCAGTTCTGCATTCACACTGAAGAAGGAAGTTTGTAAAAATGTGTCCATGCATGTGCAAAATAAATTACCTATTTTTCTTATGTTTGTAAATGTTGCATTCTAGTATCATTAATACTTGTTAACAGATGGGATTCCTGGTCACAAACGTAAACTGAACATCATTTATTACAGTTGTTTGCATTGTCCAACTATTTATTTTACAAATATTAAACAATATTCATTATCTTAGCAACTGTAAATGAAGGCCTGATTGTATTGTCCTACTTTCTGAGAATTTCGGAGAAAAGAATCTGCTAAATAAACAACTAAACATAAATGTCAAAATGCCAATGCTTACTGCACCTTTTTGACTTTGGTAAGGAGTTGCGTCAGTTCGTATGGGGTCAGGAAGGGGTCCTGGCCAATCAGCTCCAGACATCTGGCAAAAGCATCTGCAGGCATACCAGTTAAACTGTCCACTGTCCAAGCTGAGGGTTGTGTTACATGTAGGTTCTCACAGCTGGGAACCAGCAATGTAGCTGAGATAGAGATAGAGAAAGAAAGACAGCAATAAAAAGTGTAAATTCAATTCAATACCTAAAAAAATGCATCTTTTAGACTCTAATGTTTGTTCAAGGCAAGAGTTTGTCTTTTTCTTGAGGTTTACAAATGAGTTCTCTCAATAAAATTCTTGTGTGATGTATGCCTGATGCTAAAAGTACAGAAAAAGCAACAAACAAATGGCAGCACACAACTACTCACTTGACAATCCTGATCTCAAGAAGCCCAGGAAGAACTGGAGCACAAATTGGCGCTTTTCGAACATTCTCTGCAGCTCGGCTTGGTCAGTGCCCTGCATACAGAGTCTTCCAATTTCCCCTACCTCCCACTCCTGCTGGCTCAGAAAAAGTCGTTCAATCCTCTCCTGGGTCATCAGTGTCTGGAGATGCAAAGTATCAGAACAGAAAAGGACTCAAGAACCTACTTAGGTGCTGGAGCACCCAACATCTATACATGTCTTATATTGCCTCAATGCTTGTTTAGTCAGGCACATAAACTGATGAATTGGTTCACTGTGGATAAGGACATTAAATCTATTTAAAATACTTCAGAATTAATAATGGCACAAACCGCAGGAATCATTTGAATTCCTTCTTTGGACAAGAAGAAAAGGAACCTGTCCACCTGATCCAATGTCTCAGACGTCCAGTTTTTTACTGACCTGGCATGAAAAAGATGCTCCTTTTAGGTAAAGAAAGACTCCAGTTCTTAAAATGGCATTTTACTAAATGTCACCATATCAATAGACAATCCCACTGTCTACTGTAGTACCCTTAAACCAAAGTACATAGTATAAAAAATAAGTAAGTAAAATTATCTATATAGATTTGAAGTTACTTTGGAGAAAAACATCAGCTAACTACATAAATATAAATGCAGTACATTTGAAATGCAATGTTGCACATGTGGTCTCCTACCCAAAGGTGCTGGGGTCCTGGAGAAGCTGTGCCACTATGTCTTTCTTGCTGTTGTTGTAGCAGTACCCTCGGATGAGCTCCAGGTTCTCGATAAAGAAGGTCCGGTCCAACTGCAGAAACACCTCGTCTGCCACAAATGTTGCCATGATACCTAGGGAGCGAAACTCCTCTTCTGTGTACCTTCCTGTATACATACTCTGAGGTTTCATAGAAGAAAAAAAGATCTTTACTTCAGTGGATGCTGAGTTGAAGTTATCACATCACCTTCTCGTGATACAGGACCAGGAGTGCGTGGAAAAAAAGGAAAACTATTTCCATCTGACAATGTCCCAGACTAGATAATGCATGTAATTTTGATGAGTAGTTAATGGCAATGTCAGCTACACTACTGTGCATGAATAAAGCTTATTAAAATGCAGGAACTCACAAGCCTCTGTGCTATCTTGTCTACAAGCAGTAATTGCTTCATACTGGGAAGGCGCAGGAAGTGATCAGGATCCTGTACAATCATCTGCCTTAGAGTGTCCATCATGGTGACTGGGAACTTCTTAATGCTGCTCACCCTATTCATGCACAAATACCATACATGCAGACACAGAGATATTAATGAAAAGATTTTGACTGGGAAGATGACAAAGTACTATATAGCATGGAATTATATTCAGAAATATTCTGTTTATAATGGCAGTGTCTTTTATAGTTATAAAGGGCAACTCACGAGAATTCAAGGGCAATTTGAGAGCCCAGCTCCTCAAGGAGTTCAGAAAAGAAGGCATACTGGTAGAGTTCCTCAATAACACACCTTTTCTATCCAGAAAAAGAGAAGAAAGGCAAGATGAAAGAAACATTCAATCACTGCAGCTGGACATGTTCATACAAGTGCATTTACTGGAGTGGTTGCTCTTATTTCTTAATTTGTTAGAGTTGCATAATGCATACTTTCATCAAGAGAGACCTAAATGACTAACATTTCATTCATTCATTCATATAAACAGCTAAAAATTCAGTAATGCAGGGTTTCCACAATTCTCAAGAGTATAATAAAAGGCCTGTGCAGAAGGAATTAAGAGCCCAGAGGTAAACAGAAAAAAATGGGAACAGAAAAAAAACATACTGACTGACGGTGTCCCATACCAGCGAAGTGTGGAGGAGGACAGTCTGTTTCCGCAGCAAGGCCAGGATGCTACGTATGGCCTCAGGTGAAACCTGGGCCATGAAAAGCTGCCTCAGGGTTTTACAGTTCACTCCTGGAGCAATGGTCCCCAGGTCCCTGAACACAGATGAACCATTAAAACACAGAAAATAGTGTATTTATGCATTACAGACATTAAATATGATTTTAATATAATAATTATAATGACACACACATAAAACACAGCAAAAGTGTCCTAAGTTACAGGACAGCACCATTAAGCAATAAATGCACTCTCATATCCACACAGACCACCAAGCATCTAAAATTCTTTTGAATACTAATGGAGATAAAGCACAAATTAAATTTAATTTTAAATTAGTGCATAGTACTATATATAGTATAATACTACAGAACTAAGGATCAGATGACCATATTATCATGCTTCTTTACCACAAAATTACTAAAAGTTCCCTGCAGTTCTCTGTTTTATCAGACTGGCTGTTAGTTGCTAGGTTGTAAATTGGTGTGTTCTTCCAAGGTGGCTTAGAGGTACTGCAGTAAAACCCTTACAGGAAGTATGCTGTAGAAAGTTTACTCTTGTTCTTTGTTGCTTCCTTAAAAAGAACTATTGCCTGAGGAAAAAAAAACACAAGGACAACTATTATTAATTTTGTTCTATGGTGTGCGCGCGCGCACACACATTCGGTAGAATCTGTAGTTTCTGGAAGGATAACAATGTTAAGGAACAACTTAGTATAGCTGTCATTCAAAGTTCATCATTAAATGTCAGAGAAGACAAGTGGAACAACAAGTGTTAACCTGGCTTTGGAAGTCATGTGGGAAGATTAGCTGGAGGCAGTTAGCTGCTTCAATACCCAATGGGGAAGAGTGACAGGGAGAAAGAGGAGGAGGAGGAGGGCATCTGAGATGAACCTATATTGTGCTCAAGTTACCTAAAACTCAAGTATGGAACTATGCACGTGCAGAGAAACTGATGCAGAAGTTACAGAACAAAGCAAAGTTAATAATTCAGCATTTAATTAGGAAGATACCACACTGTCTGAGAGAAAGGCATTTGACAAAAAACACAGGAAGCACAGCGAGTCCATATAAACACCATCCATAGCTATGAATGAGAGGAGTAGCTGTTGAAACAGGGGACCTTCTACTTGTGATATTATGGATAGTCATGTGGTCATGTAGTCAGTGTAATACTGAAGGAGCAGAAGGCCAGCAAGAGGAGCAGAAGGCAGTACCCAGCAATCATTGAGGAAGGAGCTGTTAATCTTTAACTTGGTTATTGACAAATTTTTTTCTTTGTCTGCATTTTCTGCTGTTCTTTAATTTTTGTCACACCTTCTCAGTGCTCATAAATTGTAACATTACTTAGTTAACGTTAAATGCCCCTCTCTTGCTGTACTTCATCATTATTTAGAACATATCATTTACAAATGCTGTTGCTGTTTTCTATGGCATTTGTAATTTCTCTGTGTAACTGCAGTTAAGCCTTCCTACAATTTGAAATGACACCCAGCCATGGATAACCAAGGTAACCCACCCTTATCTGTTTCCCAGCACCTGGCTGTATTTATTCAATAATTCATGATTTGAGTTGTAGGTATCTCAAAATTACCAGAACTATAACACATCTATTACAAAACTCTTTCTCAGCAAAGCTTTTGAACCTGGTCATTTGACTGCACACTGAAACAATTTTATTGGAAACCAGACTACTGGGCATACAGCATGACCCTCCCATCATAAATGTAGTTAAAGCCCTGATTCATAAATTCATTCAAGCTGGTCAGGGGTGAGGGTGTGTTCAGCTTGCCAGTGTGACGTACAAACAGAATGATGAAAGGGGCTGGGAAAGCATTGTATAGGACCTGCTGGGTATTCCAAGGACGGAGCTTTGCTGAGGTCATGTTGGCAAGCAGCATGGTGACTCTGGATAGCACACTCAGAAGTGGGGTCTTAGACAGCAGAGGTTCCAACCCATTCATCCATGCAGAAACCTGCTGGGAGTCCTGAAAACACAACACACAAGAAAGTGAAACAGGAAATGCATGTTTAATAATGCCTCATTATTAGACATTTCTAATAAAAAGACAAACATAACTATGTTTTGTTTGGCCACATTTTCATGCACATTTTATCTATTCCAGCATTTATCCCAGCCTCAAGCATTGTGAGTCTTTTTAATTGTAATGTTTATCTTTTGTTTGTACAACACTGGTTCATACCCAGAGCTTGGTAGTGATGGCATTGGCCTGTGAGTTGCTGATGTCGTGCAGGGTGATGGTTGGTAGAACAGAGAGCAGGGTTTCAATGGGCAGGTCTCTGAAGGTCTCCACCTTCACCCCGCTGATCAGTGAACCAAGTTTTGACAGCTGTCCTGCCACTTGTGGCTGAGACAGGAAATAGGGAAGCATTACATATGTGAAGGAGCACAGGAGACTGGCCAGGATCAAAGAGGAACTAGATGGTTGAATAGCTGAAGAAGGTGGAGGGAGGGAAGTAAAGAGCAGCTGTCAGGTATGAGAAGTCGACACAGAGAAATACTGCCCCCCCCCAAACAACTATGTTATCTCATCAATCTTCTTTCATGCTCCATTTCTACTAAACTCTAATTCTAAGAGGAAACCAGAGAGCCAAGAAGAAACAACAAATAAATGATAGACAGCACAAAGGCACTGTAGACAGATGCAGCTGGTGGCCCAACTTGAACCTGCAGCCACAAATCCAAAGTAACTGTGGTCCTTGCTTTGCTATAACTCAACATTTTTATAAAAAAAAAAAAGATTTAAACAGAGAAATAATACATTTTGCTAGCTCAGTGAAACATAAGATGCTAATTTAGCGCTTTAGTAGACCTCAATAGGGTGAGCACACAATCTTCCCTGCGCTGTGTATCTAACGTATTAATGAGTGTCTGCAGGCTAGGAATGGGCATCTTGTAGTCTCACCCTTACACAGCCTGTCCTTGGCTTTAGGCCAGTTGGCAACCTTGTACACACCATTTTCTAGTACAAACTGGGATAAGACTCAATTTACTGCCACAGTCTCCATGTCATCACTGAGATGCTTTCACAGTTTGGGTGTTATCAGCAACACACACTCACACATGCACAGCCTCTTTATTAACGTACTGCTACGTGCATCATAGCTATGCATCACTGCTATATACTCATAAACGGATTAATGCATTACTTAATTGTTGGCACACAGTCACTACTTTGTTAATGGCACATTCTCCACAGGATACCCCCTCATTTAAACAACACTCCCACACAGACATCATTGTCACTTGGGGGACAAATAATCACTATCCAAGAGGCAGGGAACCAGAAATATTGACACTTACACTCTGGTTAGACAGCACTTTGCTCACAATCTCTTGGGCCTGGAGCAGAACAGGATATCAGAGGATGAGATCAGGATGACATTCAAAAGGAACGTATATTTCTCTGTAAGTGATAACATCAGACCCCATTCTATCATGGCGAATACTGTACCACATACATTATAGGATCGCTAAGTTGAACCAGCAGACCTTTTGACCTTCAAAATGCTGATCACCTTATTTGGTACCACGATGTATCAGATTTCCACCCCTCCGACATGCTTTCCACCTGTCCTGCCAAGGTTACTTCTCAAACCACCACCCAAACCCCCTTTTAAAAACCTCAAGCATAAGACAGATGTCTTGTGAATTCCACTTCCTGAAATTAAAGTGACCGACAAACAAGGCCACAACAACTCTGAGAGAGCTGGATCCTCCTGATGAGGAGTTTACTTACAATAAACAGGATAAATTTACTAACACTGAGAGCTGATTAACACTGTTGATTTTACTGTACAGCTTTATGAATACGAGCTGTAGGTTGGCTTGTTAGTTGCTGTACCTGTATAGGTGTGAAGGACACAGCAGCCAGTTTAGGCAGAGCGGGCAGGAGCTGAGAAGGTGTCAGCTGTTGCAAGAAGTCAGCACCCAGCCAGGGCAAAAAGTCAGCCAGCTGCTGGATTCGCTGAGAGCTGAGTGAAGCTGGCACCTTCAGCTCGGTTCTATTGAGGAACAAGCCAGAGATCTAGAAGGAGAACACAAACAATCTCACAAAATGAACAATGAATAATGTTGTCTACCAAAAATACAATAAAGAAACAAATGATTGTGCAACTGAAGTACAAAATGCTTTAAAGACTTTTTAAGCCACTCCTCCTGTCAATTTCCTATTAATGATTACCACCTCAGGCATTGGTAAAAGCATGACAATACAAGAGAACAATGCTAGGAACAATGTCATCACAGTGAGGCTTACCATGTCACTGGGCACTCGAAGACCCTGGCCCACACAGGTCCTCACATTATCCTGGATTACTGCAAAGGCCTCTGTATTTCTGTACACCAGCAAGTCTTTTGGATGAGCAAGACATGTAAGATTCCCCAACCTATGTACGACGCAGTAAAATATATCCAAAGGAGTTACAATCAAGACAGATGTAAACAATTTGTTCTTTCTGTATGCGTATATAAAAGCCTTGTGAAATGTATAAGTTTAGTATAGCATCAGCTATGTAATATAAAAAGACAAAATAATGACAGACTTTTAGAAGAACAGATAAGTGCAGGCAGTATTTTAAAAGCTGGGGTAGCAACATGTTGGACAATGACACACCAACCTCCTGAAATGGTCAGCTGTTAGATTTGAGAAGAATCCTACAATACTTTGGGCAACAAATATCTCCTGGACAGGACTTAACTGGCTCCTCACTAGGACACCCAATCCATCCAGCAACTAGAAACAGACCCAAAATCACATATCAAGACAGTTGCTTAGGCAGGCTGTGCACACTCCAGGTAACCTTCTGTATATTAACTCCCTTCGTATCTTCTGTGTGGCCTATGGCCTTCCCATATTTTGAAGTCTGAAATTTTGTTCTTAAATCATACTTGTATCATATTTGTAAATAGCAATTTGACTGACACATTCCATAATACTGTATTTTTGATGTTTACTTATTAAACATGTTGGTAAGGTGAAGCCCGCACATTAGAGCCACTGTAACTGTTGACAAGCTTCTCTTTCCCTCCTCTGTCAACGGCTGGTCGAAGGAGTGTCTTGTTTCACCAGGAGGTGTTGTAGCAGTTACCTGAGCAGGTGAGAGATGCTGGAAGCTGGAGAACGGTAGGTATGTGATCAGGTTACCAACATCTGTGATGAAAAACGGGCCTTCAACTGTCATGTTCAGGAAACTGGCGGACTGACTGAACCACTTTCCAAAAGCTCTGCGTTGCTCTAGGGTGAGACTGTTTAACTTGTTGTTGATTGTCTTTATCCTTGAAAATGGCAGAAAGTGTTGAAGAATAATTACATATGCCCTGTTTAGATAGTTATCATAATAATATTGTTAACTTCATTAAGTTTTGTTTCATTTATCGACATTTTAATTTTCATTAGAATTTGTTATGGTGTAGGAAAATGTAAGTTTAATGGTTTGAAGCATTAGATACTGTTAAGGACGCAGACAATTTGGCGCTTGACTTTATAAGACAAACTTATGAACTCACACATTTGTGTTGTTCTGTAGTGGTGGCAGAGCCAGAATGTCCTTCGGTTTGGCCTGAGAAAGTAGAGAGGCCAGGTCAGGGAAGAGGGTTGGGTCCCCAACCAGTTGTGTCTGAAAGAACACGGTCACCATTGTTTGCATGTATTCTGTAGAGAGCTGGAATAGGAAAGAAAAGAAAACAGAGGTGGTCATATGCTCATCCTCTGTCAGCTGCAGTCTCAAGTATATTTCTATTCCTCAATCAGAATGTGAATAAATAAATACAAAGAAATGAAAGTTTTTCCCCTTAGTGAACTCACTGCAGGATAACCTCACATAAGTGCACCGTGGTACAACTCTGCCAAGATACAATGTGTCAAAATTTTATAGATATCCACTATGCCTTAACTGCCTTAGGTCTATGCTAGCAAAATTATAATTTCACCATTTCTCTTGACTAAAATTTTCACCTGTCAAACACATTTTTGACAAGATATGAAGATATTTGACACTGAAGATAAGTGGATGGGAAATTGTCATTTTCAGCATTTTAGAATGTATGCTTTTTATAGTTCCTGATTGCATGTTTTTCTCAGTTTGCCCTGAGGGGGGGATGACAGATCTGACAAAGATCAATTCTGCAGGTAAAATGTATGTTTTCGGATGATCCTCTTTAAAACAAGGAGGAAATAACAGAATTTTCATTAGTATACAATAATAGCCTGTTTAATGCTGTCATTTTTAGGTCCATTACTTTGTAGCTATTGTGTTATAATTTCATAGCATGCGTGCATATAGCATGCTCAACGCTGCCCAACTTCTTTCACTCGTATTAGCACTGTCATAATCGAAATACTGAGCTTTTTTTCAGGCACCCCCCCTCCCATCCACGGTTCTGTGGCTTTGGCATATGGGCTGCATAAGGCAGGAGACATCTGCCATTTCTGCATACATCTTGTCTGCACATCCCAACACAAGGTGGCAAGACACAAACACACACACACACACACACACACACACGCACACACAATTTAGAGTGACCAATTAACATGAAATACATGTCTTTGGACTGTGGGACAAAACTGATAACCCATGCAGACACAGGGAGAAAAGACTAACTTCTCACAGACTGAGCCAGATTCAGATCCACACATATACAGCTGAGGTGTTGTGAAATGGCAGCACTACATGCTCTACCACTATGCTGCCCCATTTCTCTGGCCGTGTACAAAACAGTTACAAAGATGAATAAGAAGCAGCTATTTAAGTTTCAGATGAGATTTTCAACAAAAGTTCATTAATGTTTTACTGTGTTTGCATTTTTATCTAGCTAATAATATGTAATGATATAATAAATGACTAATATAATATGTTTCAGTTAGAGATTCACCATCTAAGAATGTATCTTGAGATCCAGCTATGCTTTTACTGCAGTAGGTCAGAATGAGATTGCTGCCCAACCTGCAGAGTGTCCTGGTTCCTGCTGAAGTATAACAGGATTTGTCTGACGGTGGTTACATCTGTAGCTCTCAGAACATCTTGCAAGTTGGACAGGGGGATGCGGAAATATTCCTGTCAAAAAAGAACAATAAATTGTAAAGCATGAATATGTACTTGCAAGGAGCTTTACCTTAAAATTTTAACTCACAAGTAAAGAAATGGAAAAAAAGTGCAGAAAAATGCAAAAAAGGTACTGCATATGAGTTAGCACTACAAGTTACACAGTATATAAAAATACAGTTGTAACTGTTCTAATAGGCCAGGTGAGGGGGCTATGCTCCAGTTCACCTGTCTGACCTTAATGAGGAAATAGCTGTCGCTGGTCACATCTCTTCCCGTCTGCATCAAACTGGTCAGCACTTTCTGTTAAAGTGCACAGGCACACAGTTATGGACAATCAGCAATTTGGACTAACAGCTAGTAATTATACTGAAAGCGTATCACTGGATCACCAATTGACAATGCAAAAATAATAGTTTGGTTATGAAATTCAAGGGCTCTCAGCTGTAATAAAGGAACATTAAACAGTGTATAATCATTGTTCTCAAACTGTCCATTACCTCTTTATACTGTGTTACAGTAGTATGTAATGGATAGAACATACAGTTAAGGAATTATGCCACACATATTTATCTCAAAAAATAAAATAGATTCCTCATTCACAATTTAGGCATTTTGACAGGTTTAGCATTTCTTGTGTGTGTTTTGCAGTATTTTGGCTGAAATAGTCTTGAATAGTATGTTCTTAAAGAAGAGCTCCTCTGGGGCCCAGTATGATCAGATTTTCCAGCTGCTAACCTCCCCACCAAAACCATTAGTAAAAGTAAGGCTAAATTCAGATTCATAATAAACACAAAGGGCTAATAAAAACACTAGCACTCCAAAGGGGATCCAACATCCTAGTCTTCAATTAGGTCAATTAGAGCAATAACTATTTAAGTCATGTGAATAAGCCCAAAAACATGGACACACTGCTGTTTACAGTGACTGGGATGGAAAAAGCTTCCTTATACTCCTCCACAGTAAAATGTCTCAAAAATACCTCTGTTGACTGAATCAGAGAAATGGGGTCAAAAATCAAGATTAAAAACAGGGGCATCACAGTCTAGTTACCCCAAAGCACTGAAGCAAGACTCTCTTGCTGGTGAAGTTTGTCTCTTGCTCCAGGTATAACATGACAGACTCCAGCACACTCAAGCGGATGTTCTCTGTCACGCGGAGTGAGGTAATCTGCCTCTCTTCCAGGGCCAACAGCACCACTACCAACTCTCTAGTGGCCTGAGTCATCAGGTTGAACACTTCCTTGGTCAGGTGAACACCAATGTGTGATTGCAGCATCTCCATAGAACAGCGCAGGATGAGCTGCAGGCCCAGAGTCTGAGATGCATCTGGCTGGCAGGCTGCGCTGAAGTCAGTGCTGCAGGACCATTTCAGCCTCTGGACAAAGTCCCTGGCTGGACAAGAGTTTATGGTACTCTTGTTAGCACTGGTGCTGGCATTGGAGGGACTAGCGTATGGGAGGCAGACTGTCCTGACCCACATGCTGGAAGGCTCCTGGCTGAGGAGGGACAGCAGTGTAAAATCCTTGCAGATGGAGGACAGGAAATTAGCCTGGTCATAACTCCAACAGAAGGACAAGAGGTCCACATCCGGGACCATCACTGTCCAGCTTTGGTACTGGCACAGCTCATCTGACTTGAACCCAACTGGACTGGGGCCCGAATGGTTGGCGCAGTACTGCAACAGCCAAGTGTTATCCAGGTTGGCCAACAGGTTCTGCAGCACCACAACGTTAGTACAAACTTTCTGCATGAAGTTCTGGGGGTCAAGCTCAGCACAAAAGGCCAGATCTGTCATATCCACAATCGTGGGGCTCAGCCACTCATCATAGCGGCACACACGTGGTAGCACACTCAGCATCTCCTTGTCAGAACACACTATCGTCAGCCACAAATTCTGTGGGTCCAGGATAAGCTTCTCATACACTGACACAATGCAACAAACATTCTTGATGAAAGCCACTTGGTCTTTTTCCCAGCAGAACCCAACCACCGAGGAGTCTACTCCTTTCACCCCCCAGTCCCCATAACTGCACCAGTCTTTAATACTTATGGCAGCAGTGGTTACAGTTGGTATGGCACTCAGGGCAATTTCACAGTGATCCTCAATCCACATATTCCGTTTGTTTTCCAGGAGTGCATTTAGGAATGTAACGTTTGAACATACGGTCCGGACAAATTTGAGATTGTCCTGCAGAACACACATCTGGAGCACATCCATGGTGATCAGGGCAGGTTGGCTCCAGTCTGAGTACTGGCACAAACTGCCCACCTCATTGGAGATGTCCAGCGGTGTGGGAGGCTCCAGGTTGCTGCAATTAAGCAAAATCCAAAAGTTCTGTGAGTCAGCAAAAAATCGCATATAGAAATCCAGATCATCACAGAGCATCCTCTCCAGTCTGTCATGGTCCTGCTCCCAGCAGAATGAAGCTAGTGAACTGTCTACCATATTCAATCTCCATGTGTCATAGGTACAGTATAGACCCACAATGCTGTCGGCAGAGAAGTTGGCACAGAAGCTCCACAGCCAAGCATTGTTAGCATCTGCAACCAGCAGCAGCATTAGTGTGACATTATAACACACAACTCGGACAAATTCCTTCCGGTCATTGTCACTGCACAGGGTGACCATGGCTGGGTCCACATTACCTCCATTAGTCCAGTTTGTGTAATTGCACAGCAGCTGGCTGAGACTGAGGGTTGAGCTAGATGTTTTAGTCTCCAGAAAGGAAGAGGAATCCTCACCACAGCCCGAGTTGTTCAAGAAAGGGGACAACAGGGAACGGGCAAAGACACATCCATTTTTCCACACGTGCTCCATTTCTGTGATGTTGAGAGAGTTCAGTGCCTTGCAGAAGGAGTGTAGCATATCGTTAGAAAAGAGTTCGGCACAGAAAGTGTGAGCAAAGCTGGTGAAGTGCAGCCGGTCACACTCCAGTTGTCCCATAGAGTTCTCCACAGACATCAGGGTGCGTGTGAACAAGCTGCTGTGGGTGCTCTGACAATCCAAGCTTGGGTAGCTGCACACTGGTGACTCTGGTGCCAGGAAAATATCAAGGATTGAGTCACCGAAGGACCAGCTCACGTTGTGATTCATTCCCCTGAATAAAACATGCGGATACACTCAGAGATCAAAGCATTTCAAGTAGACGGAAAGCTGACAGTTGTGCCAGTTGCTAGGCAATTCCTCTTACAATAAAATATTTTAAAAACTAACATTCAAATCATATATAGTAAGTATTTATGTAATTCACACATACCACTCACATATTACACATTTGTGAAAAGTTTAAAGCTTGCTGTTTAATGCAGATGTAATAAACAGTATAATAAAACTGTATGGTACTGAAATTTTTAACTCCTACAATGTGTTACTTTACATGGCATTAATGTATCTAGACAATCCATCAGCACACCAGAATGGTACGCAGCATGTAACTGAATTTTCAGTCCATCCATCACACAGACATGTAAACCTTTGCTGTTCAGCTCTTACCAAATTAAAAGCTGCTTTAGGTCCCCTGAATACAAAATAAAACAGGAAATAAGAAATCATTACATTACTTACACATGCTGCATAATGTCACATATAATGTCATAATAAAAAGAACCACTGTAGAGACCACAGTTTTTGACAGTTAATGTGTTTGGCTGTGAAACTGAACAAGTAACAAACCTTGGACACATTGCTCAGTTTGGTTCAGATCAGGGACTTTGATGAAAAACTGCAGGGCACTCTTGACATAATCTGCAGGCTTTTGGAAAGTGTTCACGATCATGTTGGAGACGTACTTCATCAGAGGGGGGAAGGTCACATCCACCAAAAAACTCCATCCGGATAACACATACTCAGGGATGTACTGGGGAATGTCAACCAAGAATGACATGACCAAGTCTTGGAGAGAAGCTAACCTGTTCAGGGTGGAACCTCCAACTTGAAGCACGTTCAGGAGGCTTGGTGTATCTAGAATTTTTGTGCTAGATGATGACAACTCACAAGTGGTCTTCTGAACCGATGACAGGATGGATCGCAGAGGAGCTTCAATCTGAGCAGATAGACCCCTGGTTAAATCAGCTTCCATGCCGCAGTCTTTCCTGTCTGACAGGATGCACACCAGAGCCCCTGGCAGTTCATCCATGAAGCTCTGTGTAAGGACAGGGCGGTATAAGGCCAGCAGGGTCCTCAAGACTTCGTAGGACACGGACAGGTCGGAGTCTTGGAGTGCAGAGTCAGTGAGGGGTGCTGGAGTGGTCCCATCTACCAACAGAGACTGCATTCTTTTCATCCAGTCTTGTGGGCTCATCTCAAGACCACCTGGATCACCAGGACCAACAGGTTCCAGAGCACTCCCATTGCCTCTCCTGGTAATATTGAGCAACGCTGAACTCTTCAGCTGCTTCGACTGACTGCAAACCATCCCTAGTAAAGCAGTGAAAGGTATACAAATTATGTAACTTAATACATAATAGAAGAACATCCAATATAAAATACGTACATAACACAAATATGCATACATATTTCGCAACTATCACAAGACATATATAATGTAAATAAAATGAATCACACAAAATAAAACATAAAAGAAAATAAATATGTACATTGTACAAAACATGGAGAAAAAAATATGCTAAAAATATGCAAATAATTTATATATTAAAAACAAACTGTATTATTTAAAGAATACAACAGGGCATAGAGAAATTATATGAAAGTCAAAAAATAAATGTTCAAAAAGAATAAATAACTTCAAAGAGTGAAATAAATAAATAAAAGCAGTGTGCATACTTACCAAAAACACTATTTATGGTAAAAAATACTACAAATGCCCTTTGTGGCATCCTACCTGAAAAAAGATTCTTCTTAAAAATAAATTCTTTGAAATTGCACACAGATTTAAAACCTTATTTTTGTACGATTAATCCCCGCGGATTATTCCTCTTTAATTTAAAAGTACTGTCCGCTATGGAGCAATACGTTTGTTCTCTTCTTGGCTGCCCCGTTCCTGCACACACCTGTCCTCTGAGCCCCATTCCCCCCCCGTGCCGTGGCGCCTCCCATTAACCTCCCCCGCACTTCCACCTTCCGCCTCCCTGCATCTCGGATATCAACAAGAAATTCAATAGCCTCGCACCGGCCTCATTAAAAATAGCGCCAGAAAACAGGTGTGAACGAGATGGTGTGAAACACACCTAACAGAGTAAAAAATTTACGGGCCGTAAAGGAAACCGCATTCCTGTGACAAACACACTAGGGTGGAAAAACTGTCCAAAGGCTGTGAACGTCAGTGTTCGGAAATCCTGAATGAATGAATGAATGAATGAACGAACGAATGAATGAAATCATTATCAACAGTTATTTGCTGTTTTTAGTCACCCGATAATCACTTTACCGCCACACTGCGCAGTACAAACTTTTTATACAGTTTACTGTATTTATTGCATGTTTTATTCGGAAGAATTCGTGTTTAGCGCAAACAAGGCTAATGTTTACGTTCCCAGCCGACAGGCGTCAGTAGACCGCACCCAAACAGAATAGAAGAGTGGGACTCCTTTATTTAAACTTATTTCTCTGGTGCTTTGTGCTGCTGGATGTCGGTAATCAACAAAAAGAAATATTTTCCATGTCTATGATATGAATTTACACTGATCAGCGAATCGAGGAGACGGCATATTGCAGCCGAGGGCTGTGTGTCCTCCGCTGCCGGGATGGGCTGTGGGCCGCTGTGACCCTGGCTAAAGATGGCGGCTTTGGCGCTATGAGCACATAGCACCTGTCCCAGGTGTGTTGCTCGGCTGAGGAACCAGTATACCCGAAATCTACATGACAGTGCAATTATTTAGCCTATCTGTAGTAACTTAAGAATAATCCCAGCTGTCTGCGCCTCCTTTTTTCCAACTAATTGGCTTTCGGAGAAGACGAGTCATTCCTGCAGCGCAGTTGCTGCGCAGCTTTCAGGCCGTCCTGCACTGGGGTTAAAGGACAGCGTGAAGCGAAGCTGAAACATGACGCGTGTGGCATTTTAGGCATTTTAAGGCCGCTCACATTTTCGGTGCCGCCGTGCGTCTCCTGTCCTCCGTGCGTTTGCGGTCGTGCCGTTTGGGCCACAAACACGGCGCTCGCTTCGCACGGCCGCTGCGGGGGGGAAGGCGACTCGCGCGCGGCTGTGCGACTTGAGACAACGCAGGAAAACGGATCTTCTCAATAAATGGAGGTCGACTTAAAACACAAATGGAAGAAACAGACTAAATCAGCAGCAGCGCTGTAATGTAAGATGCAAGAGCGATTCAAGAGGGTAATAGGAGACCTTGGAAAAGGCACCACTTTTCTCTGCTGTCGATGCAGTGTTTCCCCTCAGAGGACAAAGCCATCGTCATTTCTTCAAATGGCGTCCGAACAATGTTTTAAGCAACCAAATAATGAAGGTATAAGACAGAATTTGTGATAAATAATTGCACTGAAAGACTAGAATTAAATTTTTTTTTTTTTAATTATAATTGATTTTAGGTTCTATATTGGCAAATGATCATTTGACCCCAATAACAAGGATTTGCTTAATGCCCTAATTTCAGAAAATAAATTTACCTCAAAATATGTATGTGGGATGACAGACACCAACTTGGGTTTCTGCCATTATCCTCAGCAACTTTGTGATGTGAAATCAATAAAAATAACAGCAGGTAATATCACCTGTACAACTTTTTTGTCTTATAATCTCTAGGTCTTTGGTTTGAATCCCGTTTTATTACCCTTGATCAAGATACTCACCCTGAGTTGATGGAAATACCTGGTTGTATAAATGCATAAATCACGGTGAAGCCGAATAGTACTGTAAGGTACTGTGGTTTCAAAAACTTTGACATTATTAGGCATACTTTAGGCTGACAGTTGAAGGACTGACTGACACACTGCTTCACTGACCTGCTGAGCAGCTTCATAGACGAACCCTAGCACCAGTTTGGTAATCCTCGTGAAAAATGGCATTCTTGGATTGTAGGTACACCTCGGAGTCATAAGTTATTAAATAAGCCTTAATACTATACAAAGTACAAACAGGTGTCATTTTCATGTTCTAATAGTGTGGCACATGAAGACACTCCTGGCTTGGTGGCCTTAGCTTAAGCCTCTGAAGATGTTTAACAATGCAAAACACAACACTCTGATCTTCACAGCTAGGCTGGAATGATAGCCAAATCCTCCTATTGTGTGAGTACATCTATTGCTAAGGGAAAAACAAACAAACAAAAAAAAACAACACACACTCATGGACTCAGAAAATATCATGCAGAACTCCATTTTTAACTTCTCAGAAATGTTTTTATGGTAAGTAATAGTCATAAGATGTTATTTTTATTGGGAGATGAAACTTGCTGTTGAGTTCTTGAGCTGCACAACTTAAACAGTATCTGCAAAAATATAAAGTGCAGTATTACACCATGGAAGTTGCTGTGGATATATAAACTAAGAAAATGATGTATTCTTAAAGGTCATGCTCCATATTTAAAATGACCATTGCTTACAAATAAAAAATGGTAACACTGATGAACAAATACTGGAATGTCAAATGGGAGTCAGGCCTCATTGTAAGATTTAAAAACACATTTCCCAAACCCCATTGTCCACAAGCTCAATGAGGAATACACACAAATTAGTTCTGAAACCTTTTCTCCTGCAGAAAAAACAGCCATGATTAATTTAATGAAGGATTTTCCCATAAAACAGGCTCATTTTCTACATGCTAGATTTTTAACAATTCAGTGACACAGTCCTAACTAGACCTACATACACAGATGATAGTATAGTAAGAAAAGCACTCACCCTGATGTAAAGTTAAAACCTTCAATAATACACTTTAAAAGCAGACATAACATGCCTCTCAAAACAAAGATACAAAAATTAAAATGTTCAAGATTTTCCTTAAAGGATTTTCTTTTTTTTCTTTTTTTTTTCTTAAAAAAAATGAAGCTGCATGTGTTTTTATACAACTTTTAGAATACATAATACAAATTTACTGGATATACATTTTAAACTGCCCCAGATGGCCCACTTTTAAAGTGTCTGTACTGCTCTTTAGCAATCATACAAAAAGATCTCAGAGAAGTTTCAGAACCACCAACACAACAGGTCACCCCCTGTCCTCTATGAACAATGTCAAGGGTAAAACTCAGACTTAAGCAAATGTCTGAGTTTCCATCACTATGTATTTCATGTCTCTGTACACTTTGGAGATACAGGGGCATAAGAAGGATTTCTTCAAAATGTATTTTATAAACAAAACCTTAATACATAAATATTACAATTGTTTGGATTGACACACAACTTGATCAAATACAGAAAGAACTGCTGGTGAGAATTCCCACCCCCACACAAGCACCAGCTGAAAAGTGGTTTTATTAGAGTGTGTACCCCTCACTGCAGCACGAGTTTTTCTTAAGAACAAATTCAAATTTATATGGGCATGAAGAAACCAATGGCCTCTGTGCCCCACACATTTTCAGTCCAATTCATCACAGTCCCCATCACTTTACCCTGGTACAGAAGTCAGGCCAAATACCCCCTCGTCATGTTTAAGCAGAGTAAAACTGAACATTAATGCACATTTTGGGCATTTGAAATGTAACTGCCACTAACAAGCCATTTTATACTTGCCCTGAACATGTTTTGTTAATCCACTGCAAGTTTTAGCCTATGAAAATCATCAGAATGACATTGCGACCCACGAGGAGCAGGTTTAGTGCTTTCATTTGGCTCGATTGTCGCTTTCTACCTAGAGTTTAAAATGGGATTGGGGTGCAGGAGTGAGTGAGTGAGTGTGTGTGTGTGTGTGGGGGGCGGTTAATACAACATTGGGACTTGTAAATAGAAGCTGCCTGGGGGGGGGTGTTTGGGGGCACACACGCGCATACACACCAACACGCATATATAGTATGTATATAACACTCATGGTGCAAGAAAGTCCCAGCCTGGTTGGCAGAAACCTCAGGGCTACATTCATTTAGGGTCCAGGCTCCATATGCATGACAATGCAGTCAAAATAGGCAACAGATGATCAACCTGTTATTAAAAAAATGTGATATCCTTGGAAAAAGATGGACTGAAAGGCAACGCAGGCTCCTGGTAATGAAGTCAAGTTTGTAAAGCAAAAAATTCACAAAAAGTTTAAACACCAAAGCCTGGCTGAAAGTGAAACCAGTGCTACAGACAGGGCTGTTGGAAGAGATGACCCACATCCATCAACCCACAGACTGGGGAACAAACATGGTGTCCACTGCATGCTACATAGTACAACGCGTCCAGGCCGGACACCCTATTCCAGTCAAAAGCCGAACATTTTACTCTGCAGTATCTTTATGGTATGTCGCCAGCCCATTCCACGAGGCAGTTTCGGCATACAAGACACACATAATACTTGTTTTCTGAAAGTGTATACATTTTGGAAACCACCACCAAAGACTGACAGGCATAATATCTGACGCTGTGATCAATTTATGGCTGCATAAACTGCCCTCTGCCCAAATAGCCAAACTGATGCAAAAATTGGTACAGTAGAGACAAGGATAAACTGCAAAACTAAGCCAAACTATGTTTGGTTTGGCCTTAGTAAGGAGTAAAAATAACCAACTGGCAAGATACTTAAAAAAATACAAAAATATATATAAATGCATGTTTTGTAGTTATGAAAAGACAGGCGAAAACCAGATATACACCCCCCAATTCCCCAAGAAACCACAAAGCAAGGGAAAGATGGGACAAGTAAACTATCAGATGTAAATGCAAAATCCAACAGAAAAAAGGAATGGTGTTTGAAATTCTACGGCAACACACAGGTACACAATTTCATTTACTGGCCAATCCAGCTGATATGACAAGTCTGTATATGACAAGTGTCAAGAGTCCTGCACAGATCACCAAACAGCAAGTGGCCTCCACTTCTGTTACTGGGACACATTCAGAGACTGCTCCACCCAGCCCAGCAGCTGCCACGCATCATACTGAGATGGCATCCCTTCAGGGAACAAGCCACTCAGTTGTGGATGATCCTTCTTGCTCTTGCCTACACTTTACAAGTGTGCGTGCTCAAATTTCTATATATATATATAAAATAGGTATGTATATACACTTATTGGTAACATATGTGCATTTATAAATTTTATGTCACTTTCCAAAAGTTTAATCTGTCTTTTTGCATTATTCATTTTAAAAGCAATGACAGTTAAAAAAAAAAAAAAAAAAAAGTCTACAATTATCAACAGTAATGGCAATGTTTGTTGTAATCCAAAGAGCTGCACAGATCTGCCTGTGTGGAGTTGTTTGGTCTTGGTGTCCTCAAGTTTCCATACAGGAAGGCCTGTTGCATGAGGTCAATGTTGTGAAAACCTCAGTCTGGAGGCAGCAGGTCGTGCAAGCGGAACCGCTCGCGTACGTGGGGCCGTACATCCTCATTCTAGGCCACAGGAAAGATCTATTACCATCTGGTTTAACATGCCAAACAGGACTGCACCTTTTGAGGGCTATTATAGGCTACAGATTCATAATACCAAGATTACACTATAACTTTTAATCAGATGCATTACAGTACAGATCAATATCCCCCCCCCCTTTCTGTACAGTTTAAAAAACAAATTCTAAGCTATACCAGTTGTCTATTATAGTATCTGTAAATTCAGAATACTGATGCAAGGTGTTATACTTACCAGTTCGACAAGTTTTTCTAGGAAAGGAACCAGCTTCAAGAGCTCATTGTCATTCTTGTCCATGAACCAGCTCTCAATGGGAATCCCGTTGGAAAGCTAATATAGATACCACAAAAAGTTATTACTAACCAAGCAGTTAACTTGAACACAGACATACTTCTAGACCAAGAGCTCACCTGATAAGCAAAGGCTTGCGGTGAATTGTCAATAATTATGGTCTTGGACAGATCTCTCCCAAGAATATTTAAATCCTTTATATAGTTTCCTTGTACACAAACACAGTGCTCCCGAAACAGCCTGTGTCTGGAAAACAGCAAGGAAATCAAGAAAAACAAAGAAAATCAATGACTTCTAAATCTAGAAATGCTGATCAATAATGTATGGCAACCAGACTTGATACCTGAATACATCCAAGGGCTTGGCACACACTTACACAACACCTATACTGTAACCATATCTGTGCTCTGAATTGTACATGCATGTGCTAAAATGGATAGTGTTACAAATTAGGGTTTATACTGGAGGTTGCACATTCAATAAAAAGAGACTTGACAGGTTTACACAATCTTCTGGCATGTATTGACAAAGGAAAAAACAGATAAAGGTAGTTACAATGATGGCTTATACGTGTGGTTTTAATAGCCAGCAGGGACAGAAATGTATGAAGCAAGTACAGATCACACTCACCTGACCAGCTGCTTTTTGGGATCCAGGATGTTGAGCAGTTTATCTGCATAAACCTTCTTGGAGGCAGTGAAGAGAATGATCTGTGGATATATGATGACCAGTACCTAGATGAGTGTTGCTAAGAATCAAAGCACATTATACATGTGCATGTGAGGCAGAAGATCGAAGACACCTTCAATTATTCATTGAGTGTATCTCTCACCTCGTAAATCTGAGACATGCGCTCGAGAAACTCTCTGAAGAATGGCCTCAATCGCACATACACCTGTGGGCAAGCAAAGACTGGTCACTTTCACTGGTCCAAAGCTATCAAGTACAACCATACATGTTCTCATTACTAAAATAGCCATAAAAGATTAATAAATTAGAAAACATGACCAATGAAGAATATAAACTGTACATTCGAGATTGCCTTCAAAGCACAGGTAGTGTCCTTTGGAGACGTTTACCATACCTGGTATATGACATCTTGAAAGAGAACAGGAAAGGTAAGTGCTGCATCTTCCAGCTCATTTAAGCTACAGTGTACCAATGTTTCATCCTGAAGTGTCACAAAAGAACAGGAAACAAAACCAAATTACTGAGAAACAAAATGTAATGATGAAATACTATGTTATTTTATTGTACCACCACTGCATTTAATAAATAAATAAATAATAATAAAAATCTGAAGATCGGTTGTCATTTGCTTCTGTTCCCGAAGTAACATGCAATGTTATAAGTACGATCTGTTTATATGCACGTTGCATGCCCAGTCCCATTTGAAATCAGGCCATTTCAACGACAGTTAAGTCCATTTATAAACAAAAAGATAAGTACAAGTTTGGATTATAAGCAGGCATGTTTTGGGTCCCACTTGTGCATCACTTGGCCTAATCGTCTCCAACTATACACACGGATGACGGTAACCAACAGAAAGTCAATCTCATGCGATGCATAGATCAAAGTTCAATGACATTGTTCATTTTAGAAAAGTCTGCCTGGCTGCACAGTGTCAAAAGTTAAGTTTGTGATAAAAAGTTAAAGTATGGCATCGTCAAATAAGCGTAAGGCACTGACATTAGCTGAATGAGTCGATGTTGTAAAGAGACTAGACACCAAAGACAGTCAAACTTCAGTGGCTAAGAGTTACAGCATTCATCCCAGCCAAATGTCACAAATACTGAATAAAGATAACATTCTTGATCATTACATACAGTGGTCATGTTTATTAAACTTTTTTAGCATGTATTCTGTGTTCTACAATTTATAAGTTATGCTGTATGCATGTACACTGTATACTTGTTTTCAGTATAGGTATTGTCTTCGCTACTTAGCTCTGTTTATAAGCACAACAATTTTTGGTCAATATGGAGTACAAAAGTAGTGCAGTGTCTGAATGTATGTATATTTATTTATTTTTACAGATTTACTGGAGTTTACTCAACCATTAAAAAGATCTTTGACAAAGTTTTGTCCCCATCAACAAAATTCTCTTTCTGATGAAGTTGTGGAGCACTGGTATTTCACACTGAAATACATGGCAAGAAAATGTACCAATACTTTTGTTTACACCTGAAGCTCCTTCTTTAAATATGCAGATGTATGAAGTTTTTTAAAATTTTCTCCTACTTAAGAAATTAACATGTGATCTGCATGACAATTCAAAGCCATTCTGGAATATCTGGACACCTCTATGGAAGTTATTAGACGGTGATGCGTGATCATACTTGTGATTTGCAATCTGTGTTTCTACCTGTATGCTGCTGTGACTTAATGCTGCTCTTAAATCTAATAAAAATAAAGATTTACATTTACTTAGCAGATGCTTTTCTCCATTTAACCATTTGTAGAGCTGGGTAACTTTTACTTTAACAGTTCAGGCAAGGGCATATCTCAAGGGTCCTAGAGCAGGAGGAGGGAATTAAATCTGGGCCTTTCGAGTAAAAGGCATCAGCTTTAAATCACTACATCATCTGTGCCATGTCACAAAACATACAACTCAGGACAGTTCCACAAAAATAATAGATTCTTTAATGGCATTCACAGTTCCAGCCTTTCTAGCTAACCATTTTTGCAATGACATGGAACACGATATTAGACAACAAATGTACTACCAGGAAAAAAAAAAAAAAAAAAAAAAAAAAATTACAGGAACTTTCCAACAACTCATGCTGTTCTTGGAGGCCAGAACATGCCATGTGTGGTGTACCCAAAAAAGTTGGAAATTATTATATATCCTCTTTTATTCCAGTATCTCTATGATATCTACATCTGGATGAGTGATCAAGATCACCTCTAACTCAATCTTATCCAACTGTCAGTCGGCCAGCAAGTCCATCCAACAGCTGAGACCTTCATAAAACTGGGCAATTCACTCATTAATTCAGCTTTCTGTATTGCCTGAGACAAACCAATGACTCATGTCTCCACTTCTCCAAATATATACAGTAGAAGCCATATCAATACCTCTAACAGAGTCAACCGCTCTAAAATATTCAGACTCTACTAGTACCTCACACTACATCCTGTGCAGTTATTTGTCCAGTTTGTGATGCTCTCTTGCCTAGTTTACTGCAGCTCCTTTTCATCTGGTGTTCTGGCCTCTGTGATCAAGCCTCTAGATCTGATTGCAGAGTGCCATGGTACGTGTTCTATTTGACCTGCCAAAGGATTCCTACGTGTCCTCCCTCTCTGTCTCTATACACTGGTTTCCTCTGTCTGCCTGTATCAAGTTCAGGACTCTGGTAACATCCTACAAGGCAAAGGATCTGCATCCAGTACAGAACTTCATCGATTCCCATATCCCAAAAGCATCACAGTGCTCCTCCACCTCTGACAACTTGGTGATCCCACTCATAAGGGGCTCAAAACAGAAAGTCTGCTAGTTCTCACTCTTGGCCCCAACGTGGAAGGAAAAACTCACTCAGCCCCAAAGAACTGCTGAATTCCTTCAGCATTCAAGAAGGCTTTCAAAACATCTGTCTGACCCACGTCCCTCCCAATCTGTTACTATAATCTATAGTAATTTGACGGTCACTTCTAAGGAGAGATACAAACAAATAGGCAATATTAGATAAGCAAGCTGTCCTTCAACAAATGTGTCTGTTTACGTTGCTTTCTGTCTGTTGCTGTAAACACCTTCATTTACAATGTATGATGCCTTGTGGAAAAGCACTTGTAAAATGCATATTCACTTAATGAAAGCGAGCCTAATCTTTTCACACACAAGGGGGCACTGTAGAGTTAACTGCTCACCAGATCTAGGACAAGGGAGAACTCTGGTGTGCTGCGAGTCTTAAGTGGGAGTGCTGGCTTGCGCGTCAGTTGTTCCTCTGTCAGAGGGGGCACGTGTTTGATGAAAAAGTACCTGTAAGTGAGAACCATGCGTGTAAACATGTACGTACACACACATACAGATTAGCAATTGCTGCAAAAGACCTCACGATGAGGCTGTTTGATACAGACAGCCCTAAATAGCCAGCACAGTCCTACAAGAGGCACAGTGAACATGACAGTATCGTGTTCAATACCAGCTTATTGTGGAAAATACTGACTGCATGAGCAAGCATCAGTGATGTGACAAGGCTGAGCTCCAAGTCAGAACATCATGGGCGTAACCCAAAATCATTATAATGCTCTTGCTACTGGTAACCAGAGTACACATGATTCGATGCAAGTTGTACTCACGGGTCAAAGACCTCCCAATCTTCTTCATATGCTCCTTCTGCAGGCACAGTGGGAGGTGCCTCAGTATAGCCACTGTTTGGAACTGACCCAGGTGCTGTTGGTCATACCGGACAAATTCATAGGTCAGACAATCGTGGCACTTCACCAAGCCCCTTCCCCAGAGGCTTTAAGCCAGGGACCCAAAATTACCACTGTCCTACAGCAGAATACCTGTGAGAGGAGGCAGGTCAGAGTCTGTAAGGATCTCCCCTTCCTCTGTGGTGATGTCAGAGGCAGGAGCTGGGTGCAGTGGCAGAGGTGGGGCACTGGGGTAGAAAGGGATGCACATCCTCTCTGTGCTGGTAGCAGTGCTGATGGGGGTCTCTTCCACTTGGTCCATATCAAGCTGCTTGACAATTTCCTCTGCCTCCACTGCCTGCCCTGGGGAGTCTGAGCCTGATGTCCCTGAAGGTATAGGAAAAGACAGCACATGTGGAAGGACAATACAGACAATGAGGATAGGGGAAAAGAAAAAGAGGTGGTAAGTAACTAATTAAGGGAACACTCAAGTACTTCGCATCACTTGCACAACAACTCAATGCTCGTATGCAAACAGTAATGCAGAATTTACTTTCGGTTTGCTCCACAACAGCAGAACTTGGCGGTTTGACATCCCTTCCCAGATGTATCTTTACCATTCTTATTCGCTGGTGAGAAGTAGTTGAAGACTGGTGAGAAGATTGTCCCCAACAATGTGGTGCGGGGTGGGCTGCTCACAGCTCCAGCAGGCTCCTCCAGCTTTCCATTGGGCTTTGTGGATTTGCCTGTGTCATGGTTCTTGGTGTCTAAGACAAGGGGAGAGAAGATCATTTAACTTCAGCAGTCTACTCTAAGGCTGAATCCCACCAACTATCCTTTCACAACATAAGGTGGGAATGGAACGCAAATGGTCTTTCAATCCAAATGCATGAATTTCAGTAAAAGATATACACAATTACGTGTAAGTGAGAAACACGAGATGAACAAAGCAGTACTCATCCACATGAATCTCAGTTCACTCTGTAGGTCCCTGACACCTAGGTGGTAAGCACATGCTGGCAACTCACGGCCATTGGTGGGACTCCTCCTGTGGGTCCTGGGCACAGTCTTGTCGGGCAGGTCTGTTTGCGGTGTTGATGTGATCAAGCTGTTGTCAACCATGCAATCAACGCGTCTCCTCTTTGCTGAGATTTCCTGCTCTGTCTGAAAGGTACAGCGACAGTCACGTGAATAGACATCAGCAAAAATCTGGGGTGCAACATGGTGTTTTTCACTTTGTTAGTGAACCATCTGCTCTGCACACATGCTGTACATTACATCAATGTACTGTGGATTTTTTAAAAGTAGCAGAAGATGCATACAGTCCATTTAGCTCTATGCCGTTTCATTTTTAAGATTTGGATATATTAGAATAAATAATACTGGAATGCAGTTTGGAAAAACCCAAACCCATTCTGAAAACTGCAGATGAAGATGCAAGTCACAGATGTTAGATGGTCAGTCCATTTCATTTTAATCAGATCCGATGTGTCCTCCCATTTTGTGTTCAATGTTAATCTACTGTATTACAGATTTACTTGGGTAGCCAAGTGACAACAGTGCAAAGAAGTGCTCCTGGTGGAGAATATTAAAAAAAGGCTATAATGCTGGAATAAAAATTGGATGTTATAAAGTACTCTGAATGAAAAGAAAGAGCATTTCACTGCACATGCAACAGGTATTAGTGAATCAATACTGTGTACCATTAGACACAATGGTCAAAAGTTAAAACTGCACAAACTAGTTTGCTTGCTTCTCTATTATTCTCACGTGGGCGTTATTGCAATAATGGTTTGGTAGGTTTAGAACAACCTTCTAATTTAATTTTGAATGAGTTTTTTTTCCAGTCGACTAATGTTACTTTATGTTGTGCCTCTGACAATATTTCCCCATTATGAAGATAAGGATAACATGATGTTTTAATTGCACTATAGCATATCTGATTGAACGGATGGTTAATTTATGATTAATTACAAAGAATTAGGCCTCAATAATCTTAATGGGTTAAAATTTATGTACAGCAAGACAATGAATATTGTGAACATAAACATGTCAAGTATTTAACTGTAACTAAAAACAGTTTCATACATAACATTATGTTCAAATGTTGGTTCACTAAGTGCTTTATCAGTAATAAATTTGTGCAAAACTTATTGCACACAACTGGGTAGCAACCCTTTTCTGCTTAAAGGTTTTAAAAGGCAAACATTTATTAACAGCTAAATGAGACAAAAAAAAATTGAAAGGTTATCAGCTTAGAAAATGTCAAATTTGTTTCCTGTTCTCTAACCACAGAAAACCCAAAATCAGACATGTTTCTTCCTGGCATAAACATAGACCCTTAAGAGACATGCAGTAAAAGTGGAAGAAATATGTAGGACTCAGAAACAGCGCAATTTAAATGAACTCACATTGTGATCACTTTCACCTTGGAGGAAAATTAAAGAATGACTTAAGGTCAAAAGCAGTATTTTTTGAACCAGCTGGAAATGTCACAAACTGGATGACACAAGTGTCAATGAACAAATTGAGCCTCTTTCTGAGCAGTAATGCTAAATAAATAGACTGAAGGAAAAGTCATTTCTTCCCCCTGCATACAAAACCACAGTAATTATGAGTGAGGCATTAGGTTCCTTACATACAACAATATGAAGTACATTTCTGGGGGCGCATCTGAGGAACACAGGTTTCTAACACTACACATGGACAAACGGTCTGGGGTAAAACTGGCTTCACATTCTCATGTCTGCAGTACCAGAGTGAGGGAGGATCTTCCAGTACCTTCACAGCATTTCCTCTGATGAACTTCTTTATGGTGGACAAGAGCTGCGTGTTGCTGTTGTCCCCTTTAGCCTCACCCACTGGTGAGCACTCCACCAGCTCTGAATGTCTCCGCTTAGTCCGGGACGGGCGGGACATGTGGGTTAGACCTGTCTGCTGAGAAGCCTTGCGCATTCTCAGCCTCATTATTCCATCCGTTGCATGTAAGCCTAACAAAAGGTAGAAACTGGAGCGAAGGGCGATTGGGAAAGGCAGATGGAGAGGAGTGAAGAAAAGGAAGGGACAGAAAGAAAGAAAAAGGACATCAACATTATTAAAAGGTAAAATAAAGTCACAGTTAGTTACCAGAGTACAACACTCATCAGGCATCCATGTAGCATAACAGTGGCTCCAAAACATAAATCATCTCAGCGGTTGAGAGGAGGAACCAGTGATGTTATAAACACGGCTGCAGAAGGCGCCACTGGAAGCTGTCCTGAAAACCAACAGTCCCAGCCCCGTGCCGAAAACTGATCTCCAGGACGAGAGCCCAGCGCTGCAGCTACAAACATCTGGTTGTACTCAAGAGCCCATTTCCTGTGCAGGAGCAGCACCGTGCTCACTGAGCCCAAAGCACGCCCAGATCCCTGCACAGAACCAGGACCATCAGCCACCATCCCCCACACTAAACACACAGCACCCAAGGATGGCAGGGACACTTTGCATACAACTGGGTACCGGATCCTAAGGCAAGTACACCTTTCAAAAATGTGTAGAGAAAGGGTGTCACACTGTACGGTTTGGAAGAGAAACAGTTGGGCAGCCCACAATATTGAGGCAAATTCCACTTTGAAAGGTCTTAAGGTGCAAACTGTGCATGGTTTGAAATGCAAGTTTCCCCTCCCAGTATTTATGCAGGAAGTCAAATGCCAACTAAATGCAAACATGTTTGTTCTATATGTGTTTCTCTTACTGATAATGAACTTAGGGGCTTTCTCCATTTGCTACCATTACAGCAGTTAATTTAATTACACAGTGTTTTAACATTCTTTGTGACTAACAGTCTTTTTTTTCCCTGCTTTCCATTAATGAGTGCTAGAAACACTTTTAATAACTATGATGAACTTGAAACATTTGGTTTTCCAAGACAGCTGTCTTCTGTTGACTGACACTGTACTACACCTCATATTAATTAAAAACTCTTTAAAATAGAACAGATCATTTAATGTAGGGCTACACATCATTTTACACTAATCTCAGTTTTGGCCTCCAGGACACATTATTTGCAATAAGCATCAGTTTTACTTTAGTCTGCATGCTGTACCAAAATGAATACTTCTTTATTAAAAACAGTGCCAGTTGACAATGATGACAGTGAGGCAGACAGAACTTTCCGTGAGTCCAGAAACAGCAGAAAACACAGCAAGCAGCTTTCATTCTTGTAAAAAAATGTATTCCTGAACCCCAACATTGACATAAATTTATCCTAAAATATCACCAAATTACAAATGCCATATTCAAATGTACAGAATTTAAGTGTTAACATTAGATAATGAAACAACACAAAGTTGTTTCCCTTCATTTATTACTCTAACAGTATGATTGTATCTGTACTCTTTCAGCTTTTACACCACAAAACAAAAAGGCAGAGGAAATTGATAAAACAATGCATTTTAGTTTCTTCACCCAGCTAACATCATTTGAATAGTCCAAACAGGCTTGGATGGCAGACTAACAGGTGAAAGTAGCCAACAAGGAGCAAGGGAGGTTGGGAGGATGGGAATTTAACACAAAGGCCAAACTAGAGGCATGTATAATGCCTTTGGTTTACCTCTAGTCAACTGTCAGGAGGCACACAAAAACCAAATGTGGCATTTTAATTCAAAGAAATACTCAGCAATATGAAATGGGGATATTAAACATTTGTGACCTTGAACCCTCAAACAATGCTTGTATCTTTAATGTAGAAGGTTCAATTTGTCATTTTACCTTTATACAGATGTACAAGAGAATGAAATGTAATGAACAGGTATGTAGATTAATAGATTTAACAGGTAGATAGACAGGTGAGCACATAAAGAGATGAATAGATGCACTACAGTATGGCCAAAAGTATGTGGACCCCCTTTCCAATGATTGGGAGCATCTGAACCAGTTCAATTCATACAGCATACAAACATGTTCTAGGCAATTGTGTGACCACAGTTTGGGGGAAGCTCCTTTTCTGTTCCAGCACGACTGTGTCCCCATGCACAAAGCGAGCTCCAAAAACACATGGTTTGACCAGGTTGGTGTGGAAGAACTCGAGTGGCTGCACAGAGCCCTGAGGTCAACCCCACTGAATGACCTTGGGATGACTTAGAATGCTGACTGTGAGCTAGGCCTTCTCATCTGACATAGGTGCCCAACTGTATTGATGCTCTTGTGGCTGAATGGAAACAAATTCCCAAAGCTGTGGTCCAAAATCTGGTGGAATGCAGTCTGGTCTTTCCAGAAGATGGAGGCTGTTATAGCAACAAAGGGGTGAGTGCCATCTTAATACCCATGGGTTTGGAATATGTTCAACAAATACAGTGTGTGATGCTCAGGTGTCCACATACTTTTGGTCATACAGTGCACATAAGAAGATTATAGTATTATCCAGCCTATAAATCAGCCAATCACCTCATGGGCTAGTGTGCCTTGTACTTCAGCACAGAAAATAAAAATCTACAAATAAATTTAAAAAAAATAAAAAAAAAATTTAAAAAAAGATGAAAAGCTATTATTCAATAAAGTATCCAAGTGCATATTACAAGATTTGGTTTTTTTTAAATCCATCTAGAGGGAGTGGTTATGAATAAGAATACATGGGCCTAAAGTAACCCTTAAGTGCATTTTAGTCCTATCAGTAAAATGCTTCATACACGTAACTTATTCTCTAGGGCAACTTACACTTATTTTTTGTATCAAGAATGTGCATTTTTGGATTTGTGACTCGTACACCAGAGCAAATTAAGTCTGAAAAATGTAGCGTTAAAGTTAGCTGGAATGGTTTTAATGGAAGTCGCAACCTGTTCCTATCATGTTCACTATACAGCAGTCCGATAGTTGAAAAAAAAAAAGATGTTTCTGAGCCTGGTGAAGTTGTGATAACATCTTCCAAACAGCAGTGGTGACAGAGACTGAAGGGAGTAAGAAAGGTCAACAGTGATGATAGAAACTCTAACACACTACTTGTATGTGGCCTGGATGGTAGGTAGTGAAGTCCTGGTGATGGACTGTGCAATCTTTGCTACATGGTACAGAGCTCCCTGGCCCAAGGAAAGGCAGTTCCCATACCAGACTGTGATGCAGGAGATCAGGATGCTCTCTTTGGCACATCAGTAGAAGCTGGTGAGGACAGGGTATAGAGGTCCAACTCTTTTTGGTCCTTAGGAAGTTTGAGATGCTACTGTGCTTTCTTCACCAAGTAGATTGTGTTGAGACCCAGAGAAACAGCTATATGTCACCATGACACTACCTTGAATGATACCCATGTTTCACTCCAATAAATAAAGTTTTTAATTCTTCTGTGGCACCAAGTTCAGCTCCTTGCCAACTATGGAAAATGCATTAAACCTTCACAAATCTGCTGTGATCACATCTTGCAGAATTTCCCAAAATAAACAGAAACATTGATTGTGTACTTGTCCAGCTAATTTTAGCTCAGTAACAACTAGTTTGCCATCTTGTTCACTGGGGCACTGTGTTCATTCATCTGTTCCTTTGCAGAAACCATATGTCCAGTGGTTCAGGGTGCTAATTCCTGATTTAGTATACCCTAAAGGTGGACTCTAGTTCAGAGGGCTTCTGTATCATTAATTTTCTAAAAATACATGTTCCTATTATGCCTTTATTTTTAACAAACATGGAACAGCAAATTAAAATCTGACAAGAACCCTGTCACAATTAGCAGACATCTTATCCATATGTTGTGAATCACACCTCATCTTCACAACTCTTCTTACTCCAGTACAGGATCCCCCCCCCCAAATGAGATATCTGTTCCACTGCCTAAATGATGGCACTACTGTGATTGTTAGCAATTTATATTATTAAAAAAAAGTTTCTTCGGTAATAAATACATTTTATATCCATTTATGACCTTTTCACATCCCCGGAGTCCTTAAAACACCACTTATCCGCATTGATAAACACTAGACAAAATATTTTCAGGGGTAAAATACAACAAAAAAAAATGTTCTCTAAAAATAATCTAGTTTGTGTCTTTGGTAATTTGATAAATTCCCTTCAGCCTACTAGCTGGAATATGTTCAGACATGTACAGTACTTGGCAGTAAAGAGTTTGTTAGCATGTCTCAGAGCATTGGCAAAACTTGCTCTAAGTTTTCTCTTCAATGTAGTGGTGTCAATCTCTACTGTCCCTCAGAATTGTTGAGCCCCTTCCTTGAGGATCTCAAAATTCTTCTCTGTACATTTTTTCTCCAAATCTCATAATTGCTGCAAAACTTGAAAGTGTACAACACAATCTGTCAATCACTTTTGCATTTCCTGTTGGACCAGATTCAACACGTTGCTAGTACTATAATGTGCATTGGCAAAAATGGTGACACCGGTCAGAGTGCCTACTTTGTCAACTCCATGACTGTATATAAAGCTCTTTACTTGTTGTGAAATACACAGTTTCTTCAGTTACATCAATTTGGAGAAAAGTGTTTGCTAAATGAATAAATGTAAAGTATACTCTGTTAATGGTGCTAACAGATTTAAAAAAAAAAAAAATAGACTAACTCCTGCAAGCCCTCATGGTGAACAATGAATCTGAGCAGAAGGAGCTCTAGAAACACTGGGAAAGTGGGGAGATCAGCAACAAGTCACATATTATGTACCAGTCCCTTCTGTGCAGCATTCCCCTG
Organism: Heterotis niloticus; assembly: GCA_018136845.1. NCBI lineage: Eukaryota > Metazoa > Chordata > Actinopteri > Osteoglossiformes > Osteoglossidae > Heterotis > Heterotis niloticus. The sequence goes on from CM030904.1 coordinate 9,504,958, forward strand.
CCATGACACAACTTGCATTAATAACCATTATGTTTCTCCTCTAAGACACTGAGAGGGAGCAGCCGTCCAAAGAACCCCTGGAGACATGTGACAATGCAACTATGGCAGCAGTGTGTGCCAAAACCGCGTAGCTGCAGCAGTGCCTGACAGCATGCAGGGGGAACAGCGCACACACAGCAGCTTTGTTGCTTCAGTTTCTGTGCATATTTTTAACCAGTACAAAACATGACTCACCGAGCACCCCCCCCCCCCACACACACACACACACACACCTCCAGGCAGTGCAAGTCATACCTGCACTTTTGTTTTATTTAATTTACAAAGGCTAAGAGAAGACACAAAACTTTGCATTTCTTGACCATGATACATGACAAAACTCTTCTATCTCTGGTTACAGTACACTCAAAAGAACTGATGTGCTGTATCACACTGGACATTGTAAGCTGCTCTGGACAAAGCTTAAAAATAACATGAAGTTGTTTCACAGCGCTGATTAAATTAGTAAAAATAACCAGCTGTGAAATAAAGCAATGTCTTTTAAAGGGGCATTTAACACAAACATTACAGTATACACAAGGTTAAATGATTACCATGAACATTTATGTAATAATAAAGATAACATGTATATAACACATAGGCAGCAAGAAGTGTTCAGAACAACAAAACAAAGGTTCAGGTGCCAAGGAAGAGTCATTCAGCAACTTGGAAAATGAGATTAATGAAGTATTGGAGGTACATAACCTAAGCTGCCTAAAATCAATGCAATTCTCAATCCAGGCTGCTATGGTTTTCAGCTTTTCTTTTTAGAGACACCTTTTCTTATAAACTTATTTTAAAAAAAATATTCCAAAAGCAATACAGGGGAAAGTGAGCAGTGTTTAACCAAACATTTCTGTAAAATTTAGAAAAGGAAAAGACACATTTACACCTATTAATATCTTATTAGATACAGCCACACTTTTGCCGTTCCTCCATTAAAAATGTCATTTTACCGAGTAACTGACCTTATCGCTGCTGTTCATAGGATGAAAAGACAGTTGTAACATAAAGCTGTCGTGAAATACACCAACAGCACCAGCTAGTTGCTGAGACATTTTGTGGTTAGTAAACTCTACAGCTAAATTATCAGAACCAAAAAACTAGTCTTTGAAAATGTAATGTGTTAGCCACTTCGGTGACATTTTCTAAACTGTAGCAAAAATTACAGTAGTAAAATACAATATAGCACATTGCTGTGATGAAATACTGAGTATGGCAGAGTACCCTTGTGAAAAAGGCAGTGGTCAAACATATCAAATACTATCGCCAAATAAATACATAAATGCCTACATACAGCACATATATGTACACGAATTGTGACAGTACACCCTCGTGAAATATAAAGGCACGGTGCTGTGGTGAAATATGAACTGTGACAGTGTAGCCTGGTGAAAACTGCAGTATGACAGGGTGCCACGGTGAAATACGACTGGGTAGTGGGGTGAAGAGTAAAATATGATCTAAAATGCGCTGAATATAAAATACGAAATGTGGCGGGGAACTGAACTCCACACAAAGCAGTAGTGGCGCGGCGCGAACAACCCCCCACCCCCCCGGATTTAGCGCGGGGATCGCCAGTGTCTCAGCGCCTCACAGTGACCCCCGCTTCAGGCCACACAGTCGCCGACGCGCCATCACTGCCGGAAAATAGCAGTTTAACACAGTTATTCTGTGTGCGGTAGAGCACGCTAGTATGTTCGCTAACAGCGCCCCACGCCGGTGACGGAGGGTGCCGGGAAAGGGAAGGGGAACCCGGCGTGTGTAGCACTGGAGCTCGAGGCGGGAAAGAAAAACCACGGAGGCCACGGCCTTAAAAAAAAAATTTAAAAAAAAAAACCCCACCGGAATATGTGCGCCACTCGAACAGGTGTTTTCTGTTAACAATCTTCTTGAAAATGTCCAGTGCAGCCATAAACCTTGAGGCCAGTTACCTTAAAAACTTCCTGGGCTACACTGTAACCCATCCCATCCATTTAATAACTGGCGGCTAACTAGTTTGGCAATAAATTAACAAGGTGCCAACTAGGCATTACAAACACCGTGCTCAACTGCCCGTTTAGCTAACTAGCAGCTGCGACGTCGGACCACTAACCTCGGTTTACGTCAACACATTACCTGCAACAACTGTGCGCCCAACTACTATAAGACGGCCGCCTCTGTTGTGTTACCTAATTGGCACAAGCTGATTGGTTGGAGGAGTAACTAACCAGGCATTTAATCAGCCAGTCAAACAAATGTACATTTTCATTTAGACCGCCGTACGCGACTTGAGGCAGAGACCGCTTCAGCACCGGGCTGCAACAGGCGAACTGTTTTTCGTACACAGCGAGCGCCCCGCTAAAACGTTACTTACACGAATAAATATTTACTCTACTTGACACCCACAATGCTGCATACCGAAAAGCCGTGCTAATTTCCGCACTCACTCACCCGCCAAAAGGGAGGGGGTGCGGTGTCCGGGCTGCCGGTGTTGGTCGTGCAGCGAGCGGGGCACTGCCGCTGCCTCTGGTTTCTGCAGTCCGCTGTGTTCAGGGAACGTCCGCCCGCTTTCGCGCAGAACCTCCAGACGCCATTTCCCGCCCCCTTACCAATACTCTCAATGGCAGAGACCCGGATGAGCGGGTCTCCGGCGCATGCGCAGGAGCGTCACGCACCACACCCCCTTCCACATTTTTCAACTGTTGGCACACGCGCGGTTCGGTGTGGCTCGGGGGATTGAGACGTGAATATTCAACGGCAGCCAGCTGACAACAGAAAGCTTTTTGCAATGAAAGAATAATTAAAAATGAAAGGAAATGATTCATACCGCTAGCAGTAAGTAGGAAACAAAAAGCCTTTAAATACGATACTGCGAGGGAGTTCCTAGACACAAAACAAAATGCGAAGACTGAGTCGCTTTTTCCCTCCAAATTTGAATCAAGGAATTCACCGCGTAAGTGGCAGCTTATTCGTCTCCCGGGGTTTATTTACTGTCCTCCCTCCGTGACTTTGAAAGCTGTACGAACCCGCTTTTGCACTGCAGTAAGAGTAACAGAAATATCGAAAGAGTGGTAAACAGCTAAGCTACACCGCATGGCTGTAAGGGAGCGTGAAAGCGCGCGAACAATACAGAGCTTCGGCAGCAGAGCTGCGCAGCGGTCGCCATGGTAACGAGGCAGTTCCTCCAAGGGGCGGCGCTGTAACGTGCAGAAATGCCCTGAAAATGACTACTTTTTTAGGGGCCGTTACTGAGTGCTCTACGGGGGTTCCTTTTCTCATATAAATTACACATGACAACTAGCAGCTTGCATCTGGTGTCAGCGTAGACCATCTGTAGGGAAAGTTAGCTATACATGATCAGTGTATGTATGGTTTCCTTGCATAACGTAATTATACCGTAATTAGTTTAAATGTTCTGCCCCAGGTGCTCTGGTTTCCTTCTACAGCACAAAGACATGCCTTTGAGGTGACCAAACTGCCTGTGGTTGTGTACATGAGACTCCTCTCCCAACAGACTGCCGTCCTACCCAGGATGTACTGCTAACAACCAGTAATGTCAGAATAGGCTCTGGATAACCACGACCCTGAAAAGAACAAGCAGTTAACATGAGTGAGTGAGTGAATTATACAAAGTATGGTAAAGATCTACAAACCGGGTTCCTCCATATAGCCAGCAGATCCTAACAGTGCCCTGGTTTTTGCGTTCAACGGGTTACATACCTTAGTAGGACGTTTCTTTCAATTCCAGTTTGAAGCACTCCTTTACTGACACAAACCATACAGCGAAGGATTCTGATTAACTTGGAAACACTTGTGTGGCTCCCACTGCATCTCACCTGCTCAAAACTAGACCACACATTGACACAAACATATTGGATTCCTTCCTTTAATAAATTAGGATTACACTGCATTCAGGGCTTGGACAGCAACAATGTCATTTTCATTATGCATACACTATGACCAACAATCAAGGGAAGTTAATTTACTGCCTTGCTGCATCATGAAAGGGTGAGATACAAGACAATCAACACTTGGGAATCTAGAGCAGAACCTTTTCTTCATCCCCTTCTTTATTACCATGACAGCAAGAACACCAGGGTTGTTTTTCAACCCTTCACCCACACATCTGCATTAGTCAGAAATAAAGGAATTGGTTGGTTCATTTCAGTAATGCATATTAACATTAGAAATGACACTATTAGTTGTACTACACAACATGTTTCTGCCCCCGTCTGAGAACAAAGTCATTGTATTCCCCATTTGGTTACATTCAATTTGCTGATCATTTCTTCAGTAAACACTAGTGTAACAAGATCTGCAGGTGGGGGAGAGGGAGGAACAGGACACAAATGCACCGATTAATGAAATCCACACACTGGAAAACAATTACTAACCATTTCTTCAATCTGCCAAAAAGAAAAACACAGTAGGGGAGAGATGAATGTTGCCGCCTCGTTTGTCTGAGAAGAAAACACAACCCTTCCCCATTCCTGTACCTCTTCCAATCTAGATTCACTTATGTACATAAACTTCATGAGAAATATTGTGTGACCAAGATAGTTCTCAAAAGAAAGTTTGCCCCTTGTCCTGTTCAAATAACCCAAGACTGTACATTGGCGCTGAAACCTGGAACAGGAGAAGGCTGTCATGGGACACTTTGCAGATGGAGCATCTGTTCCAGCAATTCACTGCTAATCAGAAACAAATCAAAGCTATACTTTCTGCTCTACAGGACAAGCGTAGAACAATGATGGAAGCCCTGGCTACCTTTGCTAGATGGTCGCCTGAGGAGGCGGCCAAAACTTTTTTGGAAATGTTCGAACAAACCACCCAGGCATGCTACTGGCCACAGGAGGAATCGGCATTCAGACCGGCACCTGTTGATGGGGAAGCCCTTGCAGCAGCATGACAGATTCCGGCAGTGGCTGCCAGCAGTTATGGCACTTTGCAATAGGCTGTTACAGAATGTGTGGGTTTGATGTGCCCTGTCCCCACCCCCCCACTTGCAGACCTCATTTGTTACAGTTAGTTTTAAAATCTTGTTTGTCAATCATCCAAAAATCAAGGAAGAATACTGCTCAACATGTCATATCAAAAGGAAAAGAAATTCTTCCATTATGTACATAAAAAAAGTATACATAAGCACAGTTGTTAGCTCCAGAGTTGCAATGAGTTCATCTTCCTTAAAAGGACTTTTAACTACAGCTTGGACTACATAATGCTGCATCATTATGCTGTTCTACAGTTTGGATTATACATTTCAATGCATGCAGCAACTACATTGCTAGATGCAATGTCCCCCATGGAGTTACTCAGGTGCTTAAAAAATGATAAAAAGCAAAAATAATAGAAGAAAAAAAGAAGCATTTACATAATCATAAAAGTCCTTGGCATTGAAGGTCTGTGCACCAGGACATGGCCCTCCTCCTATGTCATCAGTAGTACAAAGTTTCCACAGACAGAAAGTCACTTTGCCCATTAGGTCTTTAAACATGGTGAAGAAAGAACACAGTTTGCCTCTTTAGTCAGCAACGTTTCATCGGAAGAAAGAGGCGGAAAACGTCCAAGTCTCACAACTATTTGTATTCAAGGGAAATCCGGGCATTTGCTAAGTACTGGCGCTCCCTGGACCAGCAGGTCTGAGTCCAGCAGTGGCCGATAGCGACAAGCGTCTTGGGCCAACTATCAAGCCATCACAGTTCCCCCATGTTCAGCATCCATCATTGGCTACATGAGTGAAGATCCTTCATCGGCTGCTTAATAAACACCATTTGGATTTATATGCAGCCATCCTTTCACAATTAATCACATTATAATACCTTTGAGACAAAGAATAATTTTACTTGAAAACCATTGAAAATAAGGGGGGGGAAGGCTATTCACCATGTGTAACTCCCACCTAACAGTGTGACATCAGAACCACCATTAAAGAGCAATGTTATTCCTGTGTATTATTCCCCTTCTCAAATGACACAGCAAAGTCCAGGCGTGAAAAGTACTGATCAGTCAGGGTTTACAGGATGTCAGGGGCTTGATGTCGCTTCCCATAGTCCACAGCACGGTCTCCCTGAAGTTCCCGATCTTCATCATCTGCGCAAAAAAAGGTGACATGAGTATAAACTTCGGGACAGTTTTTTTTTTTTTTTACCTCCATATTATTATTTTTCAGAAGAGAAAGCAAATATCTAAAATCCATCATCTCTCCAGCATCACAGTAATGGCTAAAAGGCTAATTTAGGAACAAAGCAAACTGACTTTACGCTTGTATGTCTCCAGTGTCACTTGTTTCATATATACTTGGACAAAATATTGGTCAAACAATCATTTGTTCAAAATAAATGAAATTTGCACAATAGAAGGGGATGCACTGGGTGACATGGGCAGGACGACATGCAGCATATAAGCATTTCAAGAAAACCAATTTTTGGCCCTGTTCCTGACACTTGTCTGTGTGTAACATGTTTTCCATCAATTAAATTGTGTAAATACATTTTACCTGAATTGCTCTGATCTTTCAAACAGCTAAATTAAGGCTAATTACTTACACATTCTGTAAGGGGGAAGGAGGCATACAATGGGGCTGGAACCTAGTCAGCTTAAAATGTCACAACAATTCACAACAAGCTCTGCGGGGTTTTCAAGAGGAAAATTTCCAACACATTTCTGAATAAGAAAATTCATTTAGTTCATCCTTAAACAAAATTTAAGGACCCATCTTAGAAAAATATCTTAAATTCTGAGGGAAAGTTTTATTTACTTTATTTAATTTAGGTTCAGTTTGGGCAGAACAGCACCAGGGATACTAGTATCCAAACTACCATTTTAGCTTGTTTTTCTGAGTTGGGAAATGACTGGTGTCATAGACTAACATGTACATTGTTGCTGACACTGTAGCTACAGTACATGGAGCCAAGGCCTCAGTCCCTAACACTGCTGTAACACATTTAAATATTCTGACATTAACAATCATGTAATGAATTCAACACACAAATCTGATTGCTACGCTGGTAATCAATATCTCAATAAGAGCAGATAAAAACTGCAGGGTCATACAGGGACACAAAGTCTGTATCAATTTAATATGAAAGCCATAAATGACAGACAGTGGCAGACTGCATGAAAAGACACTATGGGCAGGCTAGAAACATGCAGAAACCAAGGAGGAAATGGTGCTGTACTCAGTAGACCATGACTCCCAAAAGAATGAACATGCAGCCAAAAGAAAGGCAAGACAGACTGATATCAAAAACAGAGGTGGGACGTAAACGCAGAGTAACGATAATCCATTTCAACTCACGAGACCAGACACCAGCATTCAACTTAGGAAACCCAAACACAGCAGAGCAGCCTGAGCAAATGGACTGAAGAAACTGCTACTGCCAGGAAGCCAATCTCACCTTGGACGTCTTCTTCCCCACCATCACCATCCTCTTCCTCATTGTAAGCCAGCTCAGCCTGCTTGTCAGCCTCGTACTCACCCACGTTCCCATCATCCCCGTTGTAGTCCGCCAGCTTAGAACCATGCTGCGGATCTACAGGGGACTCGTTCTCATCAAAGAACCGGCCTGCAGAGGCACAGAACGTTCCCCCATGAGGAGGGTAGGGCAGGAAAATTAACTTCTAAAGACCGTTTGGAGGAAATGGAAAGAGCAAGTGAAGAAAATTATAATAAAAGTTAGGAAAAGTGAGGGAAAGTGATCTTCCATAAAGAAGCAAGTGGGTGGCTTAGATGAGGTACAGAGCAAGCAGCTACAGTTTGACAGCAACATTGGTGGGACACAGAAGAAAGGTGGTAGAAAAGCTGAAGGGAACTGTCTCAATGTGGTGTGGAGTAGGATGTATTTGTAGCTGAGCATTACTGTTTTCATAACTGAGAAAAAGCTGGGGGGGGGGGGGAATCACTGAAAAGAAACCACCCATTTATCCACACTGGATGGGGAATGTGAACCATGATAAAAGCAGTGAACCCAGAAATTGTGCACAGAAAGATTAAAATGATGGAAGGGTAGCTTGTGATGCAGCAACCACTCTGCTTCATCATGCATCTCTCACTGAGGAAGTAGCACTCAGACCTACAGGCTGGACTCTAGTGTTGCGGCACACAGCTACAGACTGAGCCTTAGACAGCAAAGCGGAACAGGAATATGCAGAAGAGGCCTTCAGCTCAACAAAACACACACCAGGGTTTCCTGCAGCAGGCACCATCTGGTCAAACAAAAATACCGATACTGACAAGTTAACTGTCCACGTGATATAGAAGCACACTACTGTACCTTCCACCAGCCACTGGGCACAATGGCACATACTCAGAGTAAAAGACAGTGGGTTTCTTTGCAGTGAGGTCACTTTATGGTTTGAAAGAGCTGATGGCCAAATTTATCAGGTACAATAAAGAAAATGTGTGCTGCATAATTTTAAAAGTGAAGAAGAATTGTCTTAATGAATGCACAACCCTCAGAGACTCAATAGCAGAGAAACACTAGTAAGCAGGCACTGATTTTGTGGACAAAACTGTCTCCATGTACTGTGCATCTTCACTAAAACCAGTGCTTTTACTCAAACACATTGGTCAAAGTAATGGCATTATTATTGTTATTAATTTGCTGCTTAGCCAAGGCATTCATCTAAAATTACTACTTGATGCTATTTTCACAGTAACCATCTTTATCAAGGGTACTATAGCAAGACTGGGGATTCAAACACATAGTTCTCAGGTAACAAGATCACATCCTTAATCACAACCCTAGCTGACAGTGATATGGTTTATTTACATTTGGGCTATATAATGGTTCTCGTGATTTCCAGCGCTTCATGTTCAACATTCAACATTTTCTATGTCACAGACCCTTTTACAAACCTAAAGAAATTTAAGGACCCCTCTTAGAAAAATCTTATATTGAGGAAAAAAAATCTTGAACTGAAACCTGATTAAATTCAAAATGACTCACACGTCACAACCCAGGATCTCAAGCATCAAACAACCCCTTGTCCTCTTATTGATCAAACCTGAAATGTAAAAAACCTGTGGAAGGGAAGATCAGACTGCAGAAAGCTTCACCTCACTTCTATCAGCAAAAGACATATTTCTGCAATGCAGAGCAGACCACCAGCACGAATGGCACTTACTCTGGCGGTGTCGTGGAGGCTCTGCGGGCTGGGGTTCCCCACCATGGTGTGATTCTATGGGGTTGGGCAGAACCTGGGCAGGGTTTGGGGGTGGAGCCAGACCCATACCTCTCAGTTCATGGCCCACTACCTTGGAATTTTCAGGAGCTGAAGAGAGGGTAGAAGAATGTGAAGGATGAGCATGTTTGTGCAACTTATCCATAACAAGGCAGAAAATCAGCTCAGTGACTATCTCTAACTGGGCTTTACAAAAAACTAATATATACTGTATATCTAGGACTTGCATTCATCAAGAAAAAAACCCAAGGCTAGCAAGTGAAATAGGCTACAATCCACTGTAAAGAAGTAATTTGTAATGGATGGATACATTTTTTAACATGAATAAAACACTGTACACCAAGTAGCTGTGTCACTTGTCTCCTGTAGCTTGTGACACCCCCACATATCCCCTTCAGATATTGTGCTCTTCAGATCAAGACTTCCCTCTTAGGTGCAACCAGTATGACATAGTACACAGTAAGCTGGAGCAAAATAGTGTTTTTGTATTTTATATATTTAAAAAAATTTTTTTTAAAAAGTGGATTTTCATATTCATTTGTTATTATGGGGCAGCACAGTGGCTCAGCCAGTAGGACTGCTGCATCACAGCACCTGTGAACCATAAGGTTAATATTTTGTGTTCTGATTTTTATTTTATTATTATTTATTTATTTTATGTGCCATGCTAGTCCCCAGTTCTGACCTTAGATGAATCCTATCTCTCTTGTTGTGAGTCAGAGTAGCTCAAAGCTTGTGGCAGAGAGTACCAGACAAGATGCCAGCGAGCGAGATTCCTTTTCCTGCACCGTGGCAGTTCTAACCTCCAAGTTTCAAAATGATACAATACAGCTTGGCCTCCAGGGCGATCAGATAAGCCACTTAGGGAGAGACCAGATCCTTTGTGTCCTATTCATGCATTTTGCATCTGACACCATTCATATGAAGAAGGCAAAGCAAAGGTATGTACAGTATTGTGCAAAAAGGTGCTTGTTGAAGCATGGAAATCTGTGCTGCCTGCAACATAATGTAAAAAAGGTGAGCAGTGATGAGTATAACAGCATAAGAACAGCACAGGGTTAAGAGTATGCATACCCCTTAGTTGACCTCGGTGCTCGCCCAGCTCGTCTGCATGGAGAGCCTTGTTATCCTCATCAAAGAGGACTGGCCTATCGGCAACACCCTGAATGGACTGCTGCCGCTGGGATGCCACGCGGCCCAAGCTGGTGCCCACTTTGCCATTTTCATTGCGGTGTTCCTGGCCCAGTTGCACTTCCAGCTTTAGCTCGTTGTCCCCTTGGATATCATTCTGGTCCTGCGATAGAGGCTGGGCAGCAGCTTCTCCTGCCCCACCTCCTGCCTCTGCCCCCTGGATGTGGTTCTGTGTTATGCCTGGCTTTTTCACACCTAAGGAGGTACACTGCTGTTAGGACTATTTGTAAAACAGGAGTTTTATAGTAAGTAGTTAAAATAAAAATAAAAAAAAAAGTATGGATAATGATGTTACCATATTCAGCATTTTCCACTTTGCCTACTTCACTGTCCTCAATGCCAGGCATACCAGCGTCACTGCCAGGTTTGCCCAAGTCCCCTTGGGAAAGGAGAGAGCAATAGATATGGATGACAGGAGTTTGACACCAAGAATAAATTATATTATGTCTCTGCCCCTGCCTTTTTTTTTTTTTTTTTTTTTTTTTTTTAAAAACAATAAGCCAAAGCCTGAGTAGGTCACAAGTAATTTTGTGTTTATATTATTAAAAACATTCACTTAAACAGAATAACAGCAACAACATTCAATTTTACTTCTCAGTCTATACCAGGAATCTTCTTTTGCCACCTTAACTGTGCCTTCTAAGCAAAATGGCATTACTGAAGTGAAGTTACCTTTGAGCTCAGAGCTGTCATGCTGTTGAGTGGCTTCTGTGTGCCGGTCTCCTAGAGCTTCAACTTCCTCCTGGTTGGGAAGCTTCCCCTCTGTCCCATGAGTCTGCAGCATGCTCTGCAGAGACAACACTGCATTGTGATGCAGTCCCCAGGAATGGAATGGAATAAAAAGTGTGTCCTTCCACAATCAACTTAAGTCTCGTAAAAGCACAACTTGGATCAGTTTCAGGGATCCAGACTGCAAATACTGTCTGTCTTTCTCTTACTGTGATGACAGTTTCAGCATTGATTGAACTGTAAGATTTGTTTGACCAGAGGTGTTCCATTGCATTTATCACCTCGGGGCAGAGCTTTTTTCTGCAATACACCCCAAATACACTGGGTGGATGGGGCAAAAATCACCAGTGCTGGTAGAGCTCTTCAACTCACCTTCCCCTAAAATTACTGAAAATGTTGACTAATTGAAGGGGCAGCAACCCTCCTGCACCACCACCACACAACTGTTTACTGATATACAGCAGCAATGTATTACGTTTCCCATAATGCACTGCTGCTGCATGTGTGTAAACCGTTGGGCATCTAATCAGTGTAGGGAGATACAGGATAATTGTGGACACTGTGTTCAATGAACTCACCAGCCTCTGTGGGAGGTGTTCCTATGGTTTATCAGTCTGGATGTGCTGAAGGATATAAAAACTTGTTTCTACAGCCTGGTCTCTCAACTCTACCCATTCACAATTCCAATGATAAATACGAATCTTTAGCATAGTAAGAAAGTAAAATTATCTTCCTGTCACATAGAGCCTTTTTATTGTATATGCACATGAACACAGCAACAAATACTATGTTACGTAGTAGCTTCCATTCAGACAGCACTTAATAAACATACAGTAGTGTCGTCATCTGAATGCAGTCCAACCTGCACGGCATTCCTGTTACTGATACAAGTGATCAGATTAAGGAAGCAGCTGGATTATTAATTAGTTTTAACTTGCTTAGGTGACCCCAAATCAGTTCACTTTTTAAAATTTTTTTTTTTTTAACTCTCTCCAAACAATAATTTCTTTACAGCCCTTGCAGCCTCTTTCTGTCTCTCACCTTGGCTAGACCCCACACTCTCCCCACCATACACACACCAATTCTGACAGGTTAAATCCTGTGATATTACCATTGAACAAGACACTTCTGCTTGGCTCTATTAATATATTTAGCCTAAGATAAACAGTCCCCAAGGCACATTTAATGCAGTTAACACCAGCATTTGCACATTCGTGTCATTAAAATGTAACTACACAAAGACCACCACATGGGGGCATCCGAGTGCTTACAGCTGAAGCCAAACCTGGGATGTTCCTCTGCACTACTGCAGCTGCATGTGAGGGCAATCCTAGTCCATCTCAGACATCCATTTACACCAAGAGCTACAAATCCCATGAAGCATTGTTTTTCAGTCACCATCCCTCCAGCTCTGTACAATTCTAACCTGTCTCAGTTTTGCAGCCTGCTCTTCCAGGGTTTTTGTCCGCTCATCATACTCGTCCTTTAGCTGGGCAATCTGGCGGCCGCACTGCAAGCTGCATATGCATACACAAACGGAAAAAAGGTCAGGAAACAAGCCATCCGACTGAGCAGCGGTTCAACGATAGTAATAAATGTGAAAGCCGAGTCACCATAATTTCAACCCATGGCTAAACATGACCTATGGGAAACATAATAACGGGCTTCCAAAAAACCCCTTAAAAGCAGAGATGAAAATGAACACAGAGCTGTGTTCTGACTCCGCCTTAATGGTAAGTGTAGAGATGGGACGAAGGACAGACACTCTTATTTGAGATTACAGGACTGCCTTTGTTCCATCAATACATTTGTGGAGCACAAACGGCAAAGTCACTACAACATCATTTGCTTCACACTGTAGCTGGGTGAAGTTCTCTCCCCTCGTTCACCTTTCAAACTCCAGCTTCTTCTCCAGCTGTGTGTTGTTCCCCCTCATTTCACGCAGCTGTTCCTTCTGCTTCTGCAAGTCCTGCTGCAGATCCTTAAGCTGCTCTGCATCCAAAACACAAAAGCCACAACAAAGTTAATTTTCAGCAAGTGAGTTTATGGCTTTTAACAAGGAAAGTGAGCCTGTCAAGTGACAAGATGTAGAGTATGAAAGCTATTCGTAGTCATGCTTACCTTGGAGCTTCTGCATCTCTGACGACTGGATTTCTCCATCTCTCTGCAGCTTGTTCTGAAAAGCAGCAGAATGTCATAGTCATGGAATTTTGGCCTGTAACTGCAACCATCCTCTCAATTCCAGATTTCATGCGTATGTAGAAACAAATGGTTGACTGACTTGTAAGTTAGGAGTGTTTGTTTTCTGCAAATTCACATCTGAAATAATTGTTCCTTTTTCAGCTGCTATCAGGCATTTTATCTGGTTACAAAAGATGGAAAGTGTGGTGTGAAAGTCAAGACTTATTTAATGTCTATCTAGAGATCATATCTGGAACGGCTCAGGGAGGGAAACTACTCCCTCTGAACCCACGTGAGGTCCTAAATCCCAGCCTCAAGTCCAGCCCTTAACTATGTTAAGAAAACCACATTCCAAGTTCTGTAACTGGCTAACACAAAAGGCATTATTCCAGCAGGGGTGGCTGATGTTTGGGAGGTGCCTCCCAGAGACTACTCCCGCACTGGCAGTTTGAGAACACTACCACACCTAAAGGCAGTCTGCTTGGCACACCTCATCAACCTGGACACAGCTGTGTTGATCCAGCTGGGAGTGCAAAGCTGCCATCTTTGATGTGCACTGAGATTTTCTGAAAGCACTTTCAGCCATAAGTACAGGTGAATAAAAACAAATGCCAAAAGTATGGACAGAAAGTTAAAAAGCCAATTTTATAATTACACAAGTTTTAAAAATGCTCTTTAGACTTTGTCAAATCATCAATGGAAAAACAGTGTAAAAAATTCAATGGAATAGAAATTAATATTTAAGGATATCTCCATATTTTTACACTCAGCATCTAGTCATCAGTTGCTCTTCAAATTTCCTCCCATAAAAATGGTAAATCTCCATCCAAATCCTTCTGTTGTCTCAGCCCAAGTGTTTCTGGCATCAGGACAAGAGGTAGCACAGGCAGCAGGTATGGATATTGATTTCAACAGGAATAAAAAGGGAAATAAATGGCAAGTCCAGCTGGAAATGAGATTCACAGCCCTGGGCAAATCCGTGAGGCGAGATCCCATCAAGACTTTGCTTCAACCAGCTCCAAGCCTGTTCATCTACGTGTCTCCAGAATGCAGTATGCAAAACACAAGTCTCCAGCTTTCTCCGGTTTCACAATCTCTGTCCCACAGTTCAGGATGTATGTACAAATCTTTGAATACTCTAGAGACAATGATTATTATAACAGACACAAAAAAAAGAATATGTGCGCTTTAACAAACACAGATTCTAAAATAACTGGCTCGTGTTAAATGCTGAACAGCACATATAAGGGAAGGCTTGGCAATGCAGCTTCTCGCCACCCATCCCTCAGACACTGCACACTGGACTTTGCTGCAGCAACATCTGTGGCCTGAAGAGGGAGCCATTCCAGGCTCAGTATTAGATTGAATCGGTGAATGCAATCTAGCATTATTAAATGCACTGAAAAGTTCACCAGAACAAAATGACCACCGCTGTTTGCTTGGAAGCACTTGTTGCATATTAATCTGCAACAAGCTTGGTTTAGAAAGCAGAAAAGATGATGAGATGCAAGAACCACAGAGAGGAAAATTCTGGACCTGTGAGACCTGTGCCATCTGTTGAGGGGAAAGATGTCAAGGCAAGGAGACAAAGAGGAGGACTCATTAGATGAAAAGCAGGCTTTAGCGAGACCGCAGATATAAAAATTAAAAAAAAAAAAAAAAAAACAGATTCACAGATACACTCTTATTTCATAAAGTTCATTTACCATGGATGCCTGCTAAGCGCACGCGCGCACCAAACAGGGAAGCACACAGGTTCCTTCAGTGATCATACGCAGCTCTTACTTATTCTGAGTAATTCTCTTGTTCCGTCATTTAGAAACATACAATAGTAACAAACGCTAGTTTATTGGCTTTTCCAGTTACACTGATACATCTAACCTGGCTGCTGTGTAATTTCAAAGTCACCTGTATCAGCAGGACACAACCACTAACAAATATACAAGAGAAACTTTCTTCAATTGATTTATGGGGTTAAATTCTGTTTAAAACAAAACTTAAAACCTCAGACAAATGTATAATTGGGGAAAGGGATTACAGCAAGAGCAGCTTTTCACTATCTACACAATACATAAAAGCCTAACACATATTCTTCCATGTCTTTACAGGTAAGGTTGGGCAAAAAAAATCTTGGACATAGCTATAGGTTAGTGCTCCTGGGACACAAGCCAGGGCCTTATCAACCCTGGCTGGGTTACCTGAGCGAGGGTGTCTGATGTTGTGAGACCCGATGACATGTCCCAGCGCATCCTAGGATTATCTTTAACTTTAAACTAGTAAATAAAAAGTTTGTACGACATTATATATATTATTTGACTGACAAAAATACATCCACTCAAAAAACTATTCAATGCTGCTTGTTGTGCAAAATCATTCCAGCCACCTTATTGGCAACCAGTACTCAAACACTGCAAGACACTCTTAACACTATGAATGAAATGAATGAAGGAGGCCCCACACTCCATACAGTTTTTATTCAGCCTAACTTTGGATAAATTCAGGTGCCTTTCGTTCTACAGCATATAGAACTTTCAAAAAAAGAACTGAAGAAAATGAAAATAAACAGGTTAGCAGGCAGTGACTACAGACCTGTACGTAACCAATTACTTCAATTTTTGCACAGCTTTCTGTGTTGCAAAACATGTTTCTTGTTCAAGATTAGCACTATCAGTTACTGTGCACATGCTTTAAGATATGTACTGCTCTTTAGTATCTTGGGGGAAAACACACTGTCTACAAAATGTTTCTTGCACTGTTCTTTGAAACAGGTCAGTGTATTGGGTGTACTGAGCAGAAAAGTAACTTGGATCCAAGCCTTCGTGTGTTAAGTAAAACCTCTTCTAAGTTATAAATTAAACAGTCGAAACCAACAGATCACTTTCAACCTGCTGGTGTTTACTTTCCATAAATGCATGTGAAAAATAAAGACAACTGAACCAACTTATAAGCACACCAAGAAACACAAACCAGTCAAAACACAATCCAAAATCACCAAACTGCAAACCTCAGGAAAAAAGATACAGAAGTCTAGTGACTAAACAAAAATGGCATGGTTTTTAAAGTGGCAGAGCCTGAAGATGATTGGTCGGCATGGAGGAAGCAATGGAGGGACTGATGATGGATTTGAACCAGAACCAGTACCAGACACCGGACCTGTACAGGAACCCAACACTAAATAGGTGATTTCTTCCGTCCCTTCCTTGCATTCATTGTTATATTATTCGAGCAGTTTATATACTTTGCCAGATAACTTTTGATATTATTGCTATCAAGTGCCTAATATCCAACATTGACAATAAACCGATAAGATGCAATGTACCATCAACAACTGCAGCATTCTAATGAAAAGAATCTTGTAAAAAAAAAAAAAAAAAAAAATCATTCAAACTTTGCTTTTTTTGGTCATTTGAAAGCTTTAAAACTTCACTGGAGTTGGAAAGTGCCATCTAGTCAATTAACTCCTGGGTTGGTCTTCAAGGCAAGGACAAACAGAAGTGGCTCACCATTGTCTCCTTCCAGCATATTCCTTAGAAGGGTGCAAACACAGAGGAGAAAATGCAAGCTCTACACACACACCCTGAGCTGGAATTGAACCCCACATTAGGCAAACAGCCCAGGAGCCATGAAGCACCAGCTTACCCCACTGCACCACTGCATGGCCTTTCAACTCCATAAGCCTTGTATTTTCAAGCAGACAACAGCTGTTCACACAAAGCACTGGGTGTGTGAAGATACCTAACCTTCTCTGTCTGCAGTGTTACTGTCTTAGTTCTAGGTTCCATCTGCACAGACTACAAATCACACCAGTTTAAGTATAGAGAAAGAAATTCAAAAGAAAGGCAGTGGGATGACATGGAAAAGAGTGTATTCTGCTAAAATGTTGTGCTGCGTAAATATTCCCAGTGGAGAATATTTTGATGCCCGTATCATGATAAATGGCCTTTTCTAAAAATAGACTTGAACTCTGACAAGATGGTCAGAACAAAGCCAATAAAACATCCTCTAGAATGTCAGAAGAAACAGAGGCATTCAGACTTTCAGCATGCAACCAAGATACTATTCAGCCTGGTACAGCAACGAGAAGCACAGGACATTAGATTATAAGCAACATTCAGAGTTGAGTGACATGCTGCAGTCAGAGATAAGCCTCATGCCATCATTTCACCCACAAAAAAAAAAAAAAAAAAAAAAAAAAAAAAAAAAAAAAAAAAAAAAAAAAGACCAATGTCCAAATGAAAATGCAAAACCCTCAGATCTTTATCAAATTCTCTTCCTACTGTTCCACTAGAAACTGGCCAGCCAGGAACCCTAAAGCAGCAGTCAGTTGAGTGTGGGATGGGACAAAAACCAGTCTGGTAAGGACATGGGCATGACATACTGCGTGCCCACAAAAAGAGAGACAGAGAGAGAGAACAGGACCCAAGATTCACTGGTACAGGACACACTCAAATTAAGTCTCGTCATATTACACTTGACCTTAGCAGTGAAACAGAAGCCCTCATGGGCATATGGGCAAAACTGCCAGCAGCAGGGGAACATTTATACCAGCGAGCAGAAAGATGGGATCAACAGGGACTCAACATTAATTCACTGTAAAATAAGCACGGTGTTAACACGGTCATTACCGCTACTATATATTATAGGGTATACACCTGTGGCCTACGCGTTGTCAGTTTAAGTTCCAGAATGGCATTTATTCTTGTTGGCTGCTATAAAATATGCAGCTTTTATGTTGCGTGAGAAAGGAGTGAACTGAACAATGAAATACTACTACTGTTACAACTTCCTCTTCACTGACATGGTTCCACTTACAGGTGACACACACACACAGAAGGAAATGGGATCCCGTCACACAGTAGATAACTGTCCTTTAAGGAAATTAATTAAATGAGAATTAAATGGTAAGTACTGTGTCTGTCTTGAACATTTAAAAGCTTGACTGGGTTTCGGATATGATTCAGATGTGATTATTCTATTTGCACAAGTGCCACTTTGTCCCAGTTTATAAACAAGCATCGGTTTAATGGAACTCCTCACAAGCGCAGTGAAAGCAGTGTGATGTGCTGAGCAATGCTACTCAAACCACAGTGGGCCACTTCAATCATGGGGGTTTTATTTTCCCAGAATCCCAATGATTGGAGGGGAGCCTGCTGCTTATCTCTTAAGTTTGTGTGACTGATGTAGGCAGAAGTTGTCAGAAACCGAGGGAACACAGGCTGGGTCACTTGAGGACCCCATTGCATCCATGGCACTGGCACAGAAAAATGGCCACAGGCAGCAGCATTTGCTCGCTGCGCCCACGCTGGCTGTTGCTGTTTCGTGGGTTGTCAAGTTTTATCAGCACCAAGGCAGGAATGGGCTAATAACATCTTATATACTTGGGTCAGTATGAAAACCCACCCTGAAAAACAGTCTGGGAAGAGGAATGGGATACATATCACATAAATTTGTATTGTTTTGATAAATACAGCAAACAGGCAATGAGTAACAATGAATAAAAAGAGAAGAAACCAAAAATGTGTTCAACAAATTAAAAGACTAGAGTGAAGATGTAGTGCAAAGGTCACTTACAGATGAATGATTAACGGTTTCCACAGAGAAATGAACAAAAGATGAAATTCGTGCAACCATGTCAACTACTTCCTTGTTACAACAGCAGATGTGTTCAACAGGGCAAATACATGTAGAGGTTCCTTCTGAAGTTGTGTGCACAGAAAGCCACCATATTCACTCCCTCATTCGAGATGTAGCACAACTACTGCTCTGCAACCAAGGGTTTGTCCCTCACTTTCAATACTTAAATGGGACTCAAAATGTCACTCACCTACACTTGTCATCTTAAATGTTAATGACCTTGAAGGAAATGTTGAGGGTTTTTTTTTTTTTTTTTTTTTTTTTTAAAATACAGGCCTTAACTTGACATTTATTTAAAAACATGGACAGAAACCAGTTATCACATTACAACATAAATGTATCAGTTTCACTAAGACAAATCAATGCTAAAACAAATAATTTGTAGTTTATTGCTGAATGTGGGGACAACAAATGTACAGCCTAAGCTACCTGACCGCAACTTTATTCATACTGAGTTACTGACAAGTAAATCTGAGAAAATTGCTTTTTGAGCCATCAGAGGGCACCGAATTCAGAATACAGACAACCTTGCAGGGTGGGATGAGCTACTACTTGGCCACCTTTGCTCAGATCATAGCTGATGTTTTAAGAAAGCCACTTCAAAGGACAGATAGCGCTGCTTCATAATGATTTAAAGAACCTGTTAACTAAATTACTCACCACAATTATCCATTAGCTGTCTACAGTTGCTTTTGAAGCCATAATTCATAAAGAGCAATAAGAAAGTGGCACTTCACCAAAGGTGCATTACCATGGTGAAACGGGCTATCGGTACAGCCATTGTCCACTCCACACATTAAGCATTCTCAGGCATCAAACAGACCTGGCAGTTCACTGTGGTTATAACAGCAAATTTCTTATCCATTAGGTTCATTCTGCAGTATAAGGACAAAAAAAAAGTCTAAATTATATTAAGCCTACACATCTCCAAGTGGAAACCAAGGGGGGGGGGGGACCAATCTTTACACAGAGATTGCTTTCCAAAGACCCCCTCCATCCCTCACACATGGAGTAGGTTTAATTAAGCCAAACGTCTGTCTCCCAGTAAGGTGTGTTTGGGGACAAATATGCACATTCACACACACACACACACACACACACACCACATAACCAAAGGCCAACACTGTACAGTGTGAGGAAAGGGATGTTCCCCTCCAGCTGGGCCTATACACCCAGAGGTGCCGTGCAATTCCCAGAAGGAAGAGGATGAGAAAGGTCAGCACATTTGCCTCATGTTGGGAGTGACATTTGGCATAGTACATGCCCAGAAACTCCTCCCAATTCCCTTCACTGAGCACAGATGGCTGCCTTGACAGTCAGGCCACATCCGGGCTGGCCATGAGCACACCCTTAAGGAAGCCCTTGCAGACCATGAGCATCTTATGCCTAACTATCATACTTATAAAAAGGAATTAAAATTTTTTTAACAATTTGGAGCAAACATAGCTCTTCACTATTTAAAAAAAAAAAAAAAAAAAAAAAAAAAAAACTAACCACAGATAAACAAAATGACTACATAAATGTATAAGTACACATTCACGGAAACAAGTCACAAGAGCAGGCTGGACAGAAAGCACCATATCCTCCGCGTGTGTGCCGCATTTGGTAAGCCAACTCCGATGACATTGAGCCTCGCCACATGGGCTGCTGCCATGGAAACAAGCAAAACTTCTGAGGCAACAGTCTGCAGCATTTTGCTGCATGCTTACGGGAATATGCCTTTACGCCAAGGGTTTTCCCTCTAGGGATCTTTCAGCTAAACAAAGACAAGCTGACAGGGAACTCGCTATCCATTTTC
Organism: Heterotis niloticus; assembly: GCA_018136845.1. Lineage (NCBI taxonomy): Eukaryota > Metazoa > Chordata > Actinopteri > Osteoglossiformes > Osteoglossidae > Heterotis > Heterotis niloticus. The sequence continues at coordinate 9,525,692 of CM030904.1, forward strand.
CTATCAGCAGCTGCAACGTTAAACACACACTTTGCCAAAAGCAAAAGGATACCCCTTAAAGCCCCCGGAGAGGATACAGCAGCAGCAACATTTAAAAAGTTGCTTTTAATTGCCTTGAGACAGTGGATTTTATGGTGAGTTGCTCAATGTCTTACACAACATCTAGCATCTCTGTACAGCACTTACCAAACCCCATCCTTAGGAGAATCTTAACAAGCATTCAAAATAAATAAATAAATAAATAAATAAATAAATAAAAACTTGTTACCAAGTGATCAATTCAACCAATTGCAAGTTCATTGTTTCTTACACAAAAGTCCAAACACTGAACTGATCTGATCATGGAACTGAAATATGGGGCTGCTGGCTTCTTTATTTGTTACAAACCAATGTCCGTGCAACAAGAACTGATCAGAGTGTAACAGCAGCGATGGAAGCAGTATCAACACAACTGTACCTTCAATGGTGCTGAACAAATTTTAAGGGAGAACTACCCACCCCTACCCTCCACAGTCCTAACAGGTTGTCAGATGTGAACTGTAAGCGCCTTGCCAATAAAACGTGGCAGGAGTCAAAGCAAAGAACTTGATCATTTGAGGATTTATCTTGTTGGCAAACACAATTTGATGACCATATTCATGACTACGGTTGGTGACAAATAAACTCTTTTGACTCTTAAAAAAAAAAAAAAGAAAAATATAATAAAATCAGGGCTGCATGGTTCTCACTGAAAAAAATATATCCCCCCCACCATTCTAGATACCTGACATGCTTCAATCCTTTATGCTCGACATTTATTTTTAGCCTTTACTCGGCTGGCACTTCCATAGCTGACACTGGTCACATCAGTTTTGCAGCTTTGTGTGCATTTATACTTCCGGTTATTTTTGCTGGACCAATTCGGACAATGCAGGCTGATCAAAGCAGAAACAGGGCCTCGAATCAGCAACCATACAAGACAAGCGCTCTACCCACTACAGGCTGCATTCTGCACTGTAAAGCTGTACCGTACGCTGGTCTCACCTTGTCGTCGGCGCATTTTCGGATCTGGGCGTCGCGGCCCTGCAGCTTGGCCTCCAGCGCGCTCAAGTCGCCCTCTCGCTGGTCCACCTGCTTGCGATGCGCGTCCACCTGAGCCATGAGCTCCGAGTTGCGCTTCTCCAGGCGACTGCGCGCCGCGTCCGTGCGCTTCACCTGCGTGTGCGCCTCGGCCAGCTCGTCAAGCAGGCGGCCGTGCTTGCTGGATACGGTCCAGTAGTTGAAGGACAGGACGAGGATGACCACCATGAGGGCGACGAGAACGAGGGACGGGAGGCGGCCGCCTCGCCGGTTGGCGCCGAAGCCCACCATCTTTCACAGCTCAAAGTCGCTGCCTTTCGCTTTAAAGTCTCCACACGGCTTTCTCACTACGTCTAACTATCGGTAAAAGCCGTATTACAGTCACACTCGGCCGTTTTTCAGCGTCCTCTCGCTCTCTGTTCCCCGCACGGTGCCCGAGCGGCGCGGTCCTTCATCCCCTTCTCCACAGCGCCGCGCGTTCACGCACACACTCAGCTCCTGGAGCGCGTCACTGAAATACACATTTGTGACACACTTTGCAGGTCGCTATCGAATATTCGACATTTACTCTCTGTGGGCACCTTTCCTAACAAAGCAACGAAAACTATCACCCGAGTACCTGCTGGCTTAACCAGTCAACTAAATATAGCGGAAAGGCCAAATATACCCCGCGATAAACACTAACATGAAACCAGATGCGAGAGCAACCTGCAGCCTATTCCAGCACAAATATGCATCCAGGCATTTGTCTGCACTACGAGTGACAAAAATGGCAGCGGCGGCAGCGGCTGCAGCAGCCTGCGGTTAGCCGACAACTGCAGCGCAGCGCTCCGGTTCAGCTCGAACACCGCGACAGTAACCGTGCATCCGTTAGCTGGCACGAGGCGCGCGCGTCATTCCCGAATACGCGGCGCCGCCACCGTTTCCGGGGCCATCAGAGCGCAGCGTGGAGCCCGGGCCACCGCTGCCTCGCTGGCTGCACTGGGCTGGGACGCATCACGCTATGGCCGGCGACTGAAAGTGCGCCACATCACCGGAGACAATAAGAGCGTTAACTCGCCTGCAGCAGCCGGCCCTACGCTGCCGTTTTTAATTGATTTTTCCGGATTGCCTCGGCGACGAAACCCGGGAGTTGCTGGCCTCCTCCAACCCTTGTCAAGAACAAAAGCCAATGGCCTCATAATAATGGCGAGGACGCTCGTCGGGGATTGGGCCACGCACAGATGCTTTTTCAAAGTCGCTGATGATTGGATCAAATGTTGCGTCAACAAAGGTTACTGTGGCGTCTGTTGTTCGGTTGCGCGTCAATAAAGATGCGCATGCGCAGGGAGACACCGCGGTCGCGCTGAAGGTTTTCGGGCTGGAAGGTCCGGTTTTGTGTTTGTGAATCCGTTTGCGAAGCGCACGGTTATTAAAGCATGTTTTCACCGTCACTGAAAAGACGCAGGGTTACAGTGTGCTCGCTACAAAGACAGTAGTAAAATGTGATGAGTTACATGTTATCAGAAATGTCTTTACTGTGACATCGAATTGTGCATATCGTCGTCTTATCAATTGTTATTTTTTCGATTTACGTGGATAGACTTCCTACCGTTTTCGTGTGCCATTAAATTTTCATTATATGTACTATGAGAATAATATCAACCACACACAGTATAGCGTGCTTTCAAAAATATTGTAATATATTAGTCAACTGAAGTTGGAGAAATTTTAAAATGGATGGTAATATCCAAAACGTAAGCTCCTCAGTAAGTGACTGTCCAGGGCGAGATGCTGGCGGGCCGAGTGCGTTTCACCCTGGCTGGGACGCCAGCCCATGACACAACCTAGAAACCTTAAAATAAAACTGGAACATTATTCTATGAATCATTACAAGTTGTTTTCTTACAAACGATTGTGTATCTAAACTACATTAGCATCTCTCGTCATTGTAGTATTTGTCTATTATCGATATTAATTCTATTATCTTATTACAGATCTATTTAAGATGATGATCATTTATTAGAGTAATACTAGTTCTGACAAACAATACATTTTCCCTGATTGTTTTCAATACTGTGTAATTACTGGAAGTCTGTCGGCACTTTATTTTCCTGTATTTCCTCGAATCTGCGACGCACACTTTTTCCAAGTTTAAACGACTTGAAAATCTAGAGAAGGGAAACAAACTTCTAAAGTTGGTGCAAAACAAAATCGCTAAGGCAAACGCTGAAAGCAACCTTTACACCATTAATGGGAAATTATCTGTACGTCATGCGTTCCACCGGAAGACAATCGAAATAAAGTTTATTAAAGTTTATCTTAAGAAAAACTATATGATCATTTAGAATTTTGGAATTTATACCTTGTATTTTTTCCAGTAGATTTCCCCTAGGTGACGCTGTTAGACAGTTTAAGCGGTAAATGAAATCCTGTTTAGTACAGTACAATACAGTACACACACAATATACACTTTCATGTAGTGACTTCTATGACTTTGTGTGTGTAAATTATCACCCTTATGCAGTGTTGCTTTTGTAAAACAACTGATTTTTTTCCTTGATCAGCAGTTGGATTCCCCAAATCTAACAGAAACAGTTCACCACACTAATTTCTTTCATCCATATTTCAACAGTGTTTTCACCTGCTTTAAATTACATTAGTTAAACATGTGACTTTGACTTTCTTTGAAGTGCCAAACTTTATATTTCAGTGAGGGCCTAACCTAGGTTTTTTTAAACTTTCAGTTTATTTCTCAATACATAGGTTAAAATACAAGTAGACACAATTGCAAAAGACCCAAAATAAAAGCCAACTGAAAGTAAAAAATGAGGTCAGCACAAAACGTACAAAACTCAGATTTTATTGTAACACTGATGAGGGTTGTAGCGCACTGAGGTAAGTTAAACAGTCAAACTTCTCGGAGGCATAGAAGTTCTCAGGTCTGTCTGTAGCACAGACAGATCTGCTGCTCAGACTCCCAAGGTCTTGGAAGATCAGTTAACAGAGTCATAGACGTCCAGTTCTATGATTCACAGTTTCATGAACTTTTAAAAACTTCAGTCTTATCTTAAGATACCCCTTGGCTTAGTACGTTTGTCACATTTACCATCAGTCTGATTTTGACAAATTAAAGTTGGGGAGAGAAGTGCTCTGCTTGAGCAGTAGTTTCTCCCAGTTGGCCTTCTGCACACACCTTCTCTCCAGCAAGCTGTGGGTTTGAGTCTTCGCATGGCATAGCGGCAGTCAGAGGATGGTCTCTCGGCACGCGCTAACAAGGCTGTGAGGCCGCTCGGGTGGTGAGGACCCCGGAGTTTCCGCAGTTTGGAGATCCTGTGGAGGCCTTAAAGAAGAGCTCAGGGCACCACAGCTCTGTAGATGCAGCTCCTCATGGGGGCGCTTCCTGGGGCTGCCCACACCCAGCTGGGAGTGTGTCATCACCTGGAGACCAAAAAGAGATTGTGAGATGCCTCCTGACAAGTCCTGGACTGGCAGTCACTGATATAACTGCACTGTATAGCAAAGTCTTTGTCCCCAGTTAATGAATCTAAACATTTTGCATTAGTAAAATAAACTAACCTGGATGTTTAGCCATTTTAAGCAATGAGTGCAATTTATTTTGCCTAATGTACTTTATGCTTTTGGCATGTTAAGGTGTGCCAGATCCAAGGAGTGACCAGGCAGGACATCAGTGCTGCTCCTTTTATTTCTCTCTCCCAAAGTCAAGACCAAACTATAAACCAGCACAAGTAAATGTATTACATTTTGCTGTACTGTAAAATCAGTACAAGCGACCCAACAACACCACAAACAGAACAGAGTCTAACAATCCAAAGGCAAAAGAAAAATTACAGAGCAAAAATGGCAGCTCTATCAACCACATGCACCCTCTGTCCACTTCCCCAGTGCTGTGTAGTTCTGTGCTTTTATGTTTTTCTTTATTATGTGACTGTTTGCATCTAAAATGTATTAACTGGCTGCTTCTTTATGTAGCATTTGGAGTCCATCTTTAGCCTAACAATCCCAAAGCAGATGCTGCTCCATGGCACAACGTGTCTAGCATGAATATACTGCACATGCTGAGTGAGTTCATATTCAGCCTAAAATTAGAATTCCTAATTCCAACTTTTAATGGTTTAACACAAAAGGTACATCAATCCACCTCTTTGCTTCCTTGAGCCCCAATCCAATCTCACCTGGTCAATGATGTTGGCACTAAATATGGCCTCCTCCATGTGTCTTTCATCTGACTTGATGACAAACTTGATACTGTTCACCACCTGCTGGACCTCTGGAGGTAGACAGCTGTTGGAGTGCTCCAGGAACCTGGCCACCAGGATTTTGGTGTCCTTGTAGGCCTTGAGGTCAGCTAATGAGGTCTGGCAGTCACTTGTGGAACCGTGAAGCATCCGCGGGAGGAGCTGAATGTCCCTCTTCCCTCCTTCTTTACGCTTTTTGCCAGCAGGGGCACTGTGTGTGACTGTACTGTGGTAAAATGCCAGAGCAGGCGTGCGTTCTGAACACACAGCTGAAAAAACAAACCCTTAAATGAGACTCTCTGGTTTAATGCAAAAATAACTTTCACATCATTTCCACATATGGTTGAGATTTGCTGCAAAGTCACAGTGGGATGTACATGAGGAAATGTGTTTGGTACACCCCCTCGAGATATTCTGTGTTATGTGCCCCCATTTTGGAGGGCCACACAGATTGGCCCACATACCAGGCCATGATACACACAGCACAGTGCCAACACTTCACTAGTAGTTCAATTGTTTTGTATGCTGTATAAGAGGCCGTGTGTGCCTGTCTGTTTGGAATGGTGGCCATAAGTACAGAAGATGCTATTTTAACATTTTTATACTAAGTAACTTGGAATTCTCAAATTTTTTTACAGTTAAATAATTTATTAAATAGCATTTGTACTGCAGGGACCCTCCTTGGTCTTCAACTAGCAACCTTCAGGTTATAAAGTGTGTCTTTAAGTGCTATGCTAACCTGATGTCCATTACAGTGAAGCTTGCAGGGTGACAAACTACAGGTTTATGCATTAAGGAGTGGCTGTTTTGCTTAAGCAGCTCCCTTGTGCTCTGTGTGACCATGAGACATAGACAGTGGTGCTACCTGGCTCAGGTGAGGTATGCAGGGTGGTCCCAGCAGGTGAGACACTGTAGGAGGCACAGCCACATCTGTCTGCTGCACAGAGAGACAGCCAGACAGGAATGGGAAAATTGGGAAAATAAACAGCAAATTATTAGCAGATGGTACACCGATACAGGAAGACTAACTGAGTAAACTGGTTGCTGTCTATTACAGGGATTCCTATAACAAATAAGGAGGTGCACTCTTGTAGTTTGAACAGATAGAGCATATAAAGTAGACAGAAGATGGTACAATACAGTTACTTCTTAAAAAAACAATTTTTGAATAAAAATGAAAGATCAATTATATTTGTCTGTGTGTGTGACATTCACAGGGACAGATAAATCTGTATGTTTTTATGGTGATAATGCTCAGAATTGCTTGTTTGCCTGATTCCCTACTGTTTTCTCTCCATACTGTGCGTGCCATTAAGCTGCATGAGCAAAAACAGCTAAACAGTCTCTTTGCTTACAATGCAGAGCAGCACTTCAGGAAGCGCACAGAGGATCTAAAGAAGCTGAAACTGGATATGCTGTGTGTTAAAATAATCTGTCTAAATACAACCTGTTAGTCGGGTGCTGGGTTTGACACTGACGTACCTCCAGAAATGGAGGTGCATGAGATGGGGTCACTGGTGGACCGCACAATTCGTGCCAGCTTCCGGTATCTCCTGTTGGAACGGACTGGGCGGTGCCTTTCGGAGGAGGAGCTGCTGGCAGCGGAGGCAGTGGGGGGCTGTGAAGCTGAGGAGGGGGAGGAAGACACCGACGGGGACCAAACGCTGAAGCAGAGCCTGTGTCCACGCAGTCGGCATGGCGGAGATGGACTGGGGCAGGGGGATAGGCTAGGGACTGGTGGTGATTCTGCTTGGGTTGCAGAGGTAGAGCACTGAGCAGGAGGAGGTGGATGAGGAGGAGGAGGAAGAGGAGGAGGAGGGGGAAGAGGGGTAAGCCCCCTACTAGATTTCCCTTTGTTTCCAGCCCTTTCCTCCCTCCCCAGAGGACTGATGTTCTCTGAGGACCAGTCTGGTGAACGGTCCTGTGTCTGGGAGGACTCGCTGGGGCCATAGTGCTGTGGCCAACAGGGGGCACTGTGCTCTAGACTGGTGCAGCTGTCATCTGTGGGAGCGGTGGTCAGCGTACCATAGGGGGACAGGTCTGAGGTGGAGTGCAAGGAGCCCTGCACCTCCAGGGAACACAAGTCCTCCAAGGAGCAGCTGCGGTCAGGAAGGTCAGCCACCTCAGATGCCATGAGGGAGGCACTGTCCACCGAGGCTGCAATATCCAAGGAAGGACCCAAACACAGATAAAATAATGGCACCACATAATTTACCCCATTAGCATTGATGTGATTACTGTATTTTACAACATTTTCCTGCTTTATATGAAAGCTTTATCTCTTCTGAGTCCTTTTACCTCCGGCTTTTCAAATTTGGCAAATGATGCAATTCATCAGTCCTTCTTCAGTAACCACTTTATCCTGAGCAGAGTCACAGCAGGCTAGACTACAAAACCACACCCTGGACAGGGTGCCAGTCCATAAAACATATTCACACACACGCGTGTGCATGTGCGCACACACGCATACTACAGCTAATAGTGACCACTTAACCTGAAATCTCTTTGGACTGTGGGAAGAAACTAGAGCACTTGGAGGAAACCCACACAGACACGGGGGGACATGCAAGTGCATGCAAGATGAGTGAGATTTGAATTCACATCTAAACCAGGAGTCTCCTAGAAAATGTCTCCTAGAAAAATTGTACACTTCTATGAAGTTACACACTGCAGACAAATAGATGTGCACATTGTGTACAGTTGCCAAAGAATGAAAGCAAACAGTGGGAAAATGTAAAGCTGAAAGAGTGCTTTTTGGCCCATTGGCTGTGACTCTGGCAGACAAGTGCACAGTACAGGTTGTGGTGGAGAGCACAGAAACACAGGCCACCCTGGGGGGCAGCCCTTACCCTGGGTGCTGAAGCCAGCTGTGGTGTTCCTGTCACAAAGGCTGGACTCAGTGGCCTGCTGGTCTAAGCTGGTAGTGACCTGCAGGGGGCGACACATACATACAAAAAGAAAAGTTGTAACCTTTTCACTCACTGTGACTTTACTGCTCACCTGGTGGCACAAAGAGGAGCTCAGCAGATAAAAATTGAGATAAAGCATTATTAGCCTCCAGAACCCGTCTGGGAGGGGAGGGTGAGGATGAAAATCTATGCTGAGGGACAGCTTACCCTCAGCTCTACACTCATAACCAAAGTAAGTTCTCCTATTACATTTTTCCCCTCACTCTTACTCCCTTTTAATAATAGTTCTCATAAGGGCAAAGCTGTGCTGTGTTTTTTATGACTCCTTTTTGTACTTAAATAATTTCCACAGTAGTTTGCCTTGATGAACAGAGAGAACATGACTCTCCTCACAATATACAGGGATGATCCCAGAGGGTGTGGTGATGTTATGCCCACGAGCAGAACTTGCTGACAGTGTTTCCCTAGCTACACCCTGCACATCCCACACAAACAGAAAAAAACGCGAAGCATTTACCATGTCCCACATCCCTGACCAGGCCCAGTAACTCTCCCTGAGGATTCTGGGCATCTCCCATTGTTAAGGTCATACTGTATGCACTTAAGATGAAAAGATCTCAGCCTTTTGTTTGCTACCTGCCAACACACGTAAAAGCAAACAACAAAGAAAGAATAGGGGAGCAAGTAATTCAAATTCAGATTTACAAATACCATGAGGAGCAATGTATTTTGGTTTGAAAAATCACTGAGGAGGAGGAGGATTTCTCTGGGAAAGGTGTTTAGAGACAAGAGAGAAGATATAACAGCATTCTGGTTGTGAGCACAAGGCAGACAATAAAGTCTTTTATAGGGAAATAAGTCAAACTTGGCAGCAAACTGTACTTTTTATTGAAAAAAGTAATGACTACTTTTTCAAAAGAATAACGCTAATAAAACAGATATAATGCACAGGTATAAAAGTTACCCAGGAAGTCACAGATACAGGTCAGAAATGAAAACAAATACTATAATTCAAAATACTATTATAAGGGAGCAAGTGGACTTGGAGAAAGATACAGGCCAGCTAAGTCAGAAATGAACAAAGACACATAAAGGGTAGCTGTAAAAACAGTTTATATTTTTCAGAATCAAGTAGGTGGTGAATTATAAGGCATGCAGGTTAGTGGGATTCTGCTGGCTGCCCTGCTTTGTAGAGCAGTCTCCAGTCCCGATTCATTATTTAACCAGGAGCTTCTCAACTGCTTCTGCATCAGAGGCCAGTGTCTCCTTTAATGATTGACATCTGTAAGAGGCTGCAGTAACTTACAGGGCACTCGATTGATCCACCACGTCAACTGGAAGACCAGAACCTGTGATCATCTGCCTGGTATGCACATACATACAAACACACACACACACACACACACACACACACACACACACACACACACACACACACACACACACACACACACATATTACCCAGACAGTTGCCTGGTGATTTACATCAATGCTTTCCTCTAATGAGCTCACACTGCTTGGTCCCTGTGCGGCTCCAAACAGGCCCCGGGCTCCTGGACTCGCGCCATTTCAATTTGTTTGTGCTTCACCCACAGGGACCTGAATGCAGATGCAGAACTTCCCTCACCTTGCAAAGCCTCTCCCTCTGCACCTCATCTGTCTTCCTACTCAACCTCCCCACAGCAGTGCGGCTTTACCCCTTCCATTCACTGTGCTCAGGAAAAGGTTTCTTTTTCTTACAGCTCAGCTAAAAGCTTTCTTTCAGCTACGCTGACAAATCAGACATCCACCACAATGATGCCACCAATGATTAATTTTTTAAAAATGTGTTACCGAGTGCTTCCATGTATCCTGTAGATCCAGGGTATACACACTTGTGACACTGGGCTCCCTGGTCTCTGTGACAAATGCAGTCACACAGGTGTATACCAGGCGCCTTGGCAGGTGCTGGGTTGTAATTTAAGGGAGAGGACACTAGGAGCAAATGTGGGGGGTGGAACTGAACTCACTTGGCTGGCAGGTGTCTGTCCCACCACGGCCTCGTAGGGCGGGGGCAGCTCTGAGGGATACAGCGTGCCTGGGCTGTTGATGGGCACTCCGTAGATAGTGCTGAATGGAGAGTGGGGGAAGTCCAGGTGCAGCCCCCTGACAGGTGGGCATATAAACACACAAACATACACAATAATTACAACTTTCTCATGGGATCACCATGCATTCTAACCTGTAGTAACTCTTGTTTTTCAGGCTGAATGTGTCAGGTATTAAATAATACACCAGTTCACCTCAGACAAATGATGCTCTGCTTGCATGAAGGGTCACTCTGCTTTACAAATGGACTAAATGTGTCCAAGGACACAAAATCTGAGAATAACTTTTATTTCATTTTAAAAAAAGCAAAAAAAGAATTATGAATATTCTACCAGACATTTTTTAATAACGGTAAAAATCTATCCAATTAAAATTTTTTGTATTATTTTAAGAGACTCTTAGATCCAAAGCTAGATCTAATTCCTAGCTTTAAAGGACATGGAAGCTACTGGGAAAGTATAGTACATGGAGGAAAAATAAGACAATTAAAGAAATTACAGAAATAATAAAAAGTGTAAGGCTGGCTTCTTAACTTAAAAAATAAAAAATATGTACAGTATATCGTAACACGCATGTTTATGTAAGTGGATTTATTAATGTATTCAATGCCTACCAAAGTCATGCCTTGCCTCTAGAAAACATGCGTTCGCGGGTCTGTGCATTCACAGTGTTTTTGAGAAAGCAAGATGTCACCACAACTAATTCATCCTGCTTCTACAGCTAGGAATAAAACGTTTTCATAGGAGAAGATGAACTGCTAGCCGCCGCACTGCACTTGCAAATCATCAGACTTTGAAATGTCTAAGAAATATTTCTTTTAAATGTCAACAGATACCCCTATCCACTAAACCTATAGCCGCACTATAGGGTGTTTCTCGGGCATAAACCTAGACTATACAGTATATAGTCAATATTTAAAAGCATTAAACGCAAAGAAATGTTTAAAATGAAGTCTATGAACCACAGGATCTGACAGTGGCTACACAGGGAATACCGAAGTGAGGCCATAACGCCACCCTGTACAATTACTGTAGGCATGGGGTCAGTCTGAGACAGGAAGGAGCGTGAGGAGCCGGGGGAGGCAGGTGCTGCTGTACCTCTGAGCCTCCATCACTGGAGTGCAGGTGTATTCTGGGGGGTAGTAAGGTGGCGGGGGAATAGGAGGGATGAACTCATCAAAGTCCAGGGTCTGGTGGAGGATGGTGCCATGGGGGGTCATGCAGTCAGCACTGAGGGCTCGTGACCTGTGAGGCATGAACTGAAACAGAGATTTCAGGGTTTATTACAGAGACACAGGGCAGGTTTGTGTGGCTGGAAACCCAAAGCTCTTGTTTCTTAAGAAATCCACTCGTGGCAAAACTAAAATACTCAGTGGTGTAAATGGGTAAAAATGTTGTAACCTGGAATAAAATGGTCAAGAAATGCAATAAAAGCAGTTATAGAAAATGGAAAAATACAGACAGTAGGCATACGCATCCGATTAGCATGTTAGTTAAATAAATAGGTTGCCACAAAACCGTTGACATCTTTCTTCAGTCATTAAAAAGAAAAAATAATACAGTCTGTCATATTTTATTTAGATGGTCCCAGGATGGATGCAGGCATAAATGCACTACATGAAGATTTACAGGAGGACACTGAAGTGAAAAACATAGAGCGGAGAATTGTCATCTCAGCCTTGAAAAGAAAATGCAAGCTTTTTGTGACTCTCATGCACATAGAAATGTGATCATTCATCTTAAACACGGTTAGCCTTCACAGTGCAAAGCTGTTTTTCTCACAACTCACAACTTTCCCATCCAACAACCATTTGTTGATGAGTCACAGAAACGCTGATATACTGTTTAAGTTTTAAAAATGTCTTAGGGTACTGGTCAAAAGTTTGAGTACAGATGCTAAAACTAAACTAGTTCCTGTCCTTTTCATTTCCTTCAGCACCCTTTTGAGAAGGGTTCTACACATAAGTACACTGAACCAAGGTGAACTGAACTGATTTCCCTCATGCTTCATATTTCTGATGCTGTTATTAAGGCAAAGGGTGGCTACTTTGTGGAATAACAAGATTTTCAATCTTTCCATTTTCAAGTTTATATAGGAGCACATTCTGTAAAATGTCAGCTGCAAATTTCCAGCCAGGGTACTCAGACTTTTAACTGGCACTGTATATCAAATTACTGCATAAAAGTAATAATTTAACCAGATCCACTTTGAACTGATTGAACAAATAGAAATTTAAACTGAAGATTCAAAGAGTTCAACTTTTTACATTTTCTTTTACTTTTAATCTTATTCGTTTCTTTTTTGTTCCCACGTTTGAGACCAGAAAGGTAACTGATAGCGTAACCTGACAAAATTACCACTTCCAGACTCTCCAAGAGCATCTAATCCTCTCCAACTTCCAGAAACTCCACATATGTCCAGCTTAATATCATCCAGAGCCAATAATCTCCAAATCTTGCTTTTCACAATTTATAGCACCAGGCCATAAAATGCAGAATATCTGCAGGAGTCCAAAAATACACCTGTGCATTAATGCTACTGGAAATTTATCACCTTTGCTGTCACAAGGTGGAGTAAAGTTTTATAAAGGAGTATTTCAAGTTCACCACTTTTTATTTTTAAAAGCAAGTGTGTCAGGTGCCATCCCCTGTGAAGGACAGATGAAAATATACTTCCAGTAACAACAGGCCGCGAAGGACATGCAGTTTTTACACAACAGCACATATTTCCCAGGTGATTGTGGCCATTTAGGCCTGGCAGACTGGGTCAGCGGTTCTTCCACTCTCAATGAAGCAGGAGAGGTCATTTAAAAGGAAGGTTCTGCCTTTTACAAACACACAGAAGAGTACAAGATACATACATTATTCATTCTCCTGTTGTTTCCTGTGATTTTGTTTTTTCTTAATTTATTTTTAATATTCACCACAGTTTACTGCATCCAACTGGCTGCCTGCAAACGCCTCTAAACCCCTTCCCAGCCCTCAAAGGAAAAGTGTGAGTGATGCCTCAGTAGCACAGTATGCTGGTCCAGCTGCTCAATGTACACAGAGCACAGTGCTAGCACCGTGGACATTAGTTCACAGGAATGCTGAGCCTTGTTGGCGGCAGCCTGCGCTCTACCTGAGCTCTGATCATCTGTTCAGCACCCAACAGGTGATCAGGTACAGCACTCTTACCTGGTGAGCCACCATGAGTTCCTTCCATCCTGGTTTCTTGGAAAAAACACATAATACACAGGCCTATATTCCTTTTCCTCTAACTTTAGCTGCTGGTAGATTTGTATACAAGCTCACACTGGGGTTGACCAAGATTCTCTTGGACATTTTTGCTATGAAATGCTGACCCCCCACCCCTCCACACACACACGAGCAATGCAGGCCATTGCAGGCCACTTTGCAGCTCACAGAAGGGGTTGGATCAAGATGTAATCCTCACTCACCATCTGCAGTATATCGGCGGACACCATCTGCATGCAGCACATGGCTGTGGCCAGTGCACACACGATTGTGGAGACCACATTGAGGGCGCACACGCTGAAGAGCAGCTCCTGCAGGAGGTCAGAGAGGAAACACGCTGAGGGGGTGGCACAGACGGGGATCTCAGAGGAGGGAGCAGGGCCAAGCTGAGATACATTTAGAAGACAGCGAAGGAGGAACAGGAGAAATGAATAAGTTACAAGGGTGGAAGAGATGAGCAAACATGCACAAGAGAAAAGAACATAAGAGGAAACAATAGAAAGTACAAATAATCAGAAAATAAGGCTGCACACTGTTCACTTCCTGCACACTTGTTTATGTTCACTGAGCTCTCGCTTGTTCAGTGATGCTGGAGGGAGGCACTAAATAGTGAGGCTTTCCTGCAAAGGATGCTTAGTCTAACATTTCCAGCAATAACAAACTACCAAAGTCAAAGGCAACTCCCCAGTGCTGGTCAGCTACAGCCCATTTTGCGCAATCTACCCTCTGATCAATTACAAAAAAGCTCTTCTGTTTATCTACAGGGCGATGTGGCATTCAGACATGGTGCCCGGTCTGATGGGCATTCTGTATGATCAGTGGATGTAAAGGTAGAAAGTGCTACAGCATCAGGTTGGTCATTGCCAAAACCGCTACGAGGCTCCAAACTGGTGGGCAATTGCGAGGACGTCCAATTCACCAAGGACCCCTCATGCTGAGTGGCCTCCAAAGACAAGCGTGTGGGAAACTAAGCTGATGACTTTCACAAAATGTGGTTGCTTCAAACTGGAGGTAATTTTCTGAAATGGATCCATCTGCTTTCTCTTGACATGTTAGAGGCATCGACAAAGATGTCCCAAATCCACAACATTCTTTTTTTTTATTTGTAGTCATTATGTCTGTTAAATCAGGATCTTGTAATTTCCGCAATTTACTGCAAATGAAGTGCGATGGTTCATAAAGCCACTATACAAATATTAATGCTTATGCACTTTGGCAGCGTTTAATGTCTCCATTAATCACTACTTAAGAACAACTGAAGACCAACCTAATTATAACACATCAAGTTCCTCTCTTGCCTTCCATATATTCCCACTGGACGATGAAAACAGACTAAAAATGATCCTTCCTCTGTCTGCTTTATTGTAACTGAGCGATGGGGAGTCCATTCCGTTGTTGAAGGTTTGATCCGTGTGTCCTGCACATGTGACAATGTGCCCTCCTGGGTGATGAACATTCACTTGCTGACACAGCAAATCACACCAGGCCATCGTGGCAGCAATACCCCCAAGAAGGCTGTTCTCAGGTGGCACGTTGAGGGCACAGATGCCCCTCTATCATCCTTGTCTGGCTACGGTATGAGGTCAGAGAGGAGCAAACTAAGGTTACGGAAACCACAGCCTCTCTTCGGAAACTGGATTTTCCTCAGGGTGAAAATGCAGAAATATTTCCAAGAAAGAAAAACACAGTTTCACCTAAAATCCTTTTCGATCGTCTGTACTATAGAGTGGTGATTGATATTGCCTTCAGATTGTCTTGAAAAAATCTCTTCCGGTCACGAGAAACATAATTGCTGTGGTATTTTTCAGGGGCTGCTGCAGTTCTTGCTCTGAGGTCTGGCATTGCGATGTGGGCTAAGAGCAGTCAAAGGAAGGCAACGCCCTGGAGATGGCGGGCAAATGAGCGAGACGAGGAAAGGGAGGCTTCTGAAGGCTAGAAAAACAGGCTGAACAGAGTGTTTGTATGTTTGTATATTTTTGTGCATGTTCATATATGTGGAATATATCTTTTTTCCATTGACACAGAACTGAAAGGATCCGCCCACCCTTTGTGTTTATGTTGCAACTGATTTATTTCGGTTGTCTGTGCACTGGACACCTGTGGTCGCTCTGCCCGGAAGGTCGGATGACATTCCCAGGTGATGTGGAGTTTGGTGACACACTTTCACACACCTTGAGGTGCAGACGGATGGTGTCACAGTCCCTCAGGGGGTTCAGCTTCAGCGTCTCTCCCAGGTTGTTACAGCCAGAGCTCTGGTGCTGCAGTTCACAGCACTCACACACGCCGTCACTGTCGAACTTAATCTGGCAGGGAGGAGAGGACACAGGGCGCTGAGAACAACAGGTATGGACAGGAGGAGAGGACACAAGGCACTTAGAACTACAGGTATGGACAGGAGGGAAGAAAAAACAATATGAGAACCACCTATGTGGGAAGAAGAAGCAGCAATGAATATTACGGCATTTAAAAACAACATTTATCTTAAAAATTATATGCGTTGCCTGATCAAATGATTGTATTAGTTTTGACAAGGCATTTAATATTACTCAGGGTTAGCTAATGGCTTCTTCAGTTTGCATAATGGTCAAACGTGAGAAAGTACACAATGCTGCAGAATGACTGGTGACTACACAGATCCTGTTACTCCAGACTCACTTTCACAGCTAAAGCATGACTTTACGGAAACAACTGTTGCAGGCAGTTTAGGGAAAGAAATATATTGGTAGCATTTATTTATTTATTTAATGGGATCGACATGAGGAGCAACCCATTACTGATAACCATGCTTCTTCTCTTTAAGTCAAACACAAATGAACAAAACTATTCAATAAAAAATAGGAGTCAGTGCCAAAGATGATACACTTACTGTATACACTGGTATAAGTGCTCCCAGTTTCCGAGTCCCCGATATAAGCAGCGGTAAATATTAATAACTGACTTGGTATCCGAGTCAAGAAGTCCTAGCATAATGAGTTCTATCTGAGCGAAACCAACAGAAACCAGAGAAATGTTCAAAACTGGCATGAGTACAAGCACAAAGTTGTGTGGCAGCGCTGTGCCCAGCATCTGTGTTCTCAGTCTTTGCCTTGTGTGGCCCGGGTTCAAATGCAGTTTGCGTAGTCTGCACTTTCGTCATTGTGTTCACTTCTCTTCAGTCACTTAAAATCCGAGTAACAGAAAATTACAGTAACAGCCCATTCCAGTGGATACAATTTATTGTTTTTCCTATTTTTATTGTACATTATTTTAATGTATCTTTTTTTAACATAAATTTAGCTATTAAATGTTTGATGCTATTACTGCTTATAATAAGGAATGAAACAATTTGTGGTATTAAAAAATAATTTCTTCATCTTCTTCATCTTTTTCTGGTATTAAAAAATAACTATAATACACAAATCCACATTACAGTATTTACCTCATTTGTTACACTGACACAGGTATTTTAGAGTTAGGGATATTTTCAGAAAATAAATTTCAGGAACAAATCATAATTGTCCTCATAAGAAATCACAGAAATAGCTTCCCAATATCTGAGTTTGATGTTCCAGTGATTCCTAGGAACCGGGGTATACATGAAGGTGTACAACTTTCTATGACTTTTACCATCACACCTTAAAAGAAACACTTAAAATGTGTAATTCTGCTCTTGATTAAACTTTTGCAAACGGGTTATGCTTAAATGTATTAATTTAACAGTTACTTTTCTTCAAAGCCACTTATTATGATTTCACCATTTATGCAGCTGAATATTTTTACAGGAGAAATTCAGGGTAAGTGTCTTGCTCAAGGGAACTATAGCAGGAGGACGGACTTGATCCTAATTCCTTTCAGTGGAAACTGGCACCACTAACCACTACAATACTTGCTGGCCGTTCAGCACACAGTATTTGCACCTTAAAGGACAACATGCTGTGACAGCATGTAGGGCTTCCTTGTGTAAAAGGATTAATAAAAAAATTCTATGCACAGAACAATTGGGTGTGTGAATATATACGCACATACACACCTTACTATTATGCACATTGGTGTGGAGCAGCAAACAGCAGAACACGCAAATGACAATTCCAGCCCAGTGTCCCGATCCTTCATTTCATAACACCACCAATAGTAGAGTAGAGGTGGGTCTCTATAATGTTTTCTGTGAAACTCAAAGAATCATTCTTAATAACTAAACAGGATTAGTTTGCATGTCACATTACATTTTTAATTTAAAAATTCCGCATAAACAAGAAAAAAATTGATTTTGATCAAATTAAACAAAAGTAATTATTTATTTCAGGGGACATTATTGCTTTTTTCTCTCCTGTATATTTACTATTGCTGTTGAATAAAACCCAATAGTATTTCTCTTGTCCACTTACTTGAATAATCAACATAGTACTCGATTATGAATAGTTGCAGTCCTACAGTGAGTGACCATAGTGGGAGTAAGGCAGGCATGACTAGCAGGTACCCAGACCACTATGAGAGTTCCATAGTGTCGCTGCTGGTGAGTCCTTGTTATGCTGGCACACTGTTTTTACTTATGCCAGCCTAGTGAGTGATGCTTTGTGTTCTGTGAGAGGACCAAGGGGGACAGTGTATAATGGCACCGTTTGACCCAGATAGAACAAAAGCAGGGCAGACACCTTGCAAGTAGGGCTTAATTGCTTTGGGGAAATTACCACATTAATACTGCAGCCATGGTGGGTTATGGTCTCCAAGGAGATGCACACACTGCAAGCTTAACAGAGAATACGATTAATCGAATATGCTAATATACTGTATTTTAGCCAGACACAGACAAATACAAATTTGTGTGCCCTCTTCCCCATTTGGCAGCATGGCTGGACATTGTCATTGAGGCTCAGTCAGTGCTCTGTAGAAGAAAACAGCTCATGTATTTGTGTATGGTGTTTGAACACCATCAGGAATTATCAAGACTAGAAGGTTACAGTCACAGTGATACACCTGTCTGAATGGGTATGCCCTTTCTCAGATATTTTGTCTGCTGTTTTTCACATTCCCAAGGCAATGGGCAATTATTTATTTTGCTGCCTCGCAAATGCTTTTATCCAACGCATTTTATGCATTTCACATTTAATCCATTTATACCACTGCATGTTTTACTGAAGCAATTCAAATAAACTAGCACCCTTAAACTTACAGAGATCCTGCATGGTCTGGGACTCAATATGCTTGGTCTAGCTGTCTATCTCCAAAGCTAATAATTTACCATTAAGGTCAGTAATCCCTCAAAAACTCAGCACAGTTTACCTTACAATCCCAGGAAAACTTTAAAATAAAAGTATATGAGGTATACAAAAATGCAGACACACTTTACTTCGAAATAAGCAGTTTGTAAAAGGGGATTTTTGTGGTGTAACTGTACAAACTACGCTGACCGCCACCCGCCATGCCAGCGGGTCGTGGCTGTGGCCTTCACCCAGCTCTGCTGAAGGACGAGAGAGGAGAGAGGAACCCATATCTGTTGTGCTCCAGCTGCATAAACTCTAAGTACTACAATGTTTTTACACTGACAAATAACGTACAACAGCAGGTAGTGCTGGAGCCTAACGGAACTTTAACTGTGCATTTGGAAATGAGTTCAAAAGCTGCTCAGTCTGTGGTGTTTGCAGGTTCTCTCAGCATTTCCCCCTAAGCAAAAAGTATGTAAACTAAAGAAATTATGCTTTAACACGGACTGTATTATTATATGAATGAGGACCTAAATATTAAATATCATTTACTGACTATCCTTGTTTCAAAGAATGAAGGTAAATTTATTTAAAACCACACTTTTTTTTACTTAATTTTTATATAAATATACATAAAAGCCGACTATACATTTTCATTAAAAGTGATCGGCTGTATATGATTTAATATTTGGACCACTACACCGGTTCTGTGTTACTGCAATAGGGAGATCAGTGTGATCTCATGTGGCCCTCAGCAGCCTCCACTTGAGCGCGTCGCAACGCTACCCTGGGCAATAATGGAGGTGGCAGCCGGGAGCCGGGCCAGGTTCCGCTCAAAGCAATCCCATCCTGCAGAACTGCAGCTCACCATCAGGCTGGATGCAAAGCTGATAAATCACGCAAACCGCTGTCTTGTGGGATCCATCTATGCTCTGGGTCTGCGCCACCGCCTACCTAAACAGGCTCTTTAGGAACACTGTGCCTATTGTGCACCATTGTGGCAGCACACAAACACACCGCTGCGCCATTGAGGACGCGTCATAATGCACTAATGTGGTAATCCTGCCTTTGTCCATTTCCGTTCCCTCAAAGACATCACTAAATTATTTTTACTGCAAAAAAATGTTATTCGACAAGGCAGAAATTCTGGAAACGCAAATTTTTAATTACAGTGTTTCGTGATTTCAAAGATGGTTTGATCTTCGGTAGCTAAATTCGGTAGCAGAACGTCACGTTGCAGCTGAACTTTGGGGCCCAGCAAGTCTAAAATTTATCTCCCAAGGGAGGAACAAACCAGCTGACTTTCTCATCTCAACTTTTGGTGTCGTACCAGACGAATGGAAAGACATTTCCCTCGACGTCAGCTGATTATGTTTGCCTTCGTAATTAAAACTCTGAATTTGCGCTGCATCATAAAGCAAACCAATCGCACATGACTTCAATATCAATGAGAGAGCGGAGTGCTCAGCGTCCGTGTTTATTTTATCTAAGTACCGCTGTTTGCCGGGCCAATTATGTGTGTGTGAGAGCCCTTGAGGCGTGGTGTGTAAGACAAGGGCCTTTCAGTACACGTGGCTGAGCCTTTGCAGCATAGCACTGCTCATATTTTAAGGGACTGGCAGATAATGTTTTTAGATAGGTCATCTTGGAGGACAGCGTACAGAGGATAGAGCCCCTGTGGTCTCTCACCAGCTGACAGGCTTCCAGGGAGTTGACCAACTGGGCATTCTGGCAGGAAAGGATGGACCCGGCCAGGTTGAGCATCACACACACGGCAGACAGCAGCATGAAGAAGGTGATCTGTAAAGGGAGACAACATCTGGAGTCAGGGTTGGGCGAGGGGGTTGCAGTGAGGTAAACACACTCATGTCCATGCGTGAGCAAGAGAGGAACAACAGGTCAACTCTGTGGTGTCAATTTACTCTCAAGCCATTCATTCACAACTTGGGACTCAACAAACAGGCAAAGCAGGAGGTGCAGTACCTGTGAGAAAGGTACATAAAGCCAAACTGCTCCAAAAAGTGGCAGCTGAGCAATTAATGTACAGCAGAAACTATAAAAACTGGTAAACATATTAGCTGGCCACCCCAGGCCAGGCCTCCTTTCTCATTTTCCTCTCTAATTTTCTCCCATCCACTGAATCCTACATGTTGGATGAGTGATAGGCTGCCTCCACCATCTCCCATCAGCGCTGGCTCCCTGGAGACCCAACCCTGCGCTGTCAGATAAATCTCCAACCGCTCCAATTTTCCTGCTCCCTGCACAGCAGTGACCGATGCCACCGCATCTCCATCGGTACCACCAGTGGCCCCCGCCCCACCCCTACAAAAAACATTCTGTTTATTTCATAGCCGACATTTTCTCCTACTGGAAAAAATGCTGGGAACATTTCTGGTCCTTCTGCGCACAGCTCCCATGTAATGTTAAAAGGTTGCGATCGCCAGAGTGTGGAGCGCAGTGCTGTACATCATCACTGCACTTGCCGCATAGCGCGGTGATTCACTGCTGTGGCCCCTCTTCTGGCGGGAACATTAACCCCACAACACTGCGGCACGCATGGGAGCTGGGGGAGGGCTCTCTGTGACAGCGAGACGTTAGCAAGTGATGGAGGCAGAGGGATACAGATAAAGAAGAAGAAGAGCAAAGGGGAAGACGGAGAGTAAACTGCCTGACAGATGCAGCAAACAGACAGCAAGATAACTGTTTATCTACAAACCCACACAATACAAAGATCTAAATTCCAATCTGTGTGTTTTTAGAAAAGAATGCAACCAGGGCAGGAAAAACAGTGGTTATTGTACAGCCTGGTGGAGTTGATGTCGCACCACAATTCTCCCCGTATTCCCAGCAGGACTGCTCCCCCCACCGGCTGGAAAATAATAAATAAAATGTTCCTTAATATCTGCATTTTTTTTTTGTAAAACTGTCTCCTGGGACTGATGTACAGTGGGGCACACACACCAACCACCACTGTTTGAAAGTACAGAATTAAGCAAGAAAGAAAGCAACTGTGTATGCATGTGTGTGTGTACATTTTTGTCTTCATCTGTTACAATGGAAAAATGCCAGATGCTTTTTAAGCAGGTGGTCCTGCTGGTGGAAATCATGTTTTGAAACATCTATTGAAGATGCTTTTCCTCACCAGCAGTCTGTTAATCAGGGATCGTGTGAGAGGGCTTTGTGCGTGCGTGCGTGCGTGTGTGTGTTTGCTTGGTGCATAAACACATCCATTTCTGATAACATGCAGTGCCGCCCTAACCACAGCACCACTTCCCTGGAGGGAACCACAGTACGACAGCAAGCCATCGAGCTCAGCTAACAAATGCTGCTTTGCACGCCGATAATCAATCACTTAGAGAAGCGGGCAGCCAAGCTGTGTCATGTACACAAAACACTGCACAACAGCGGCTGTGATAAGACCATGATTTTTATTAACTGGTGTAAAAAACATATTACCATTTCTCAGAAAAGACAGTAACACTGGACGTGATGATGGTGATGACGGCATTGCACAGCTCAAATGGCACAAAGTCAAAATGAATTTTTCCCCAGCACTGAAGCCATATTTTACATTTTGCCAGAAACTGAGGGTAAACCACCTGCTCAGTGGGAATCTTCGTGAAACAGGTGGCCCAAACAAACTCCAAAGACCAATCCCATCCAAATCCAGCACGGACAACCGTTTCAACAAGCTGCAGGACCACAGCGGTCACTGTGCACCTGTGATCGAGCGGTGCTCTAGGCTGGCTGCAGTTTCATTTGGATGTGTCAAATTTTAACAACCAAATCAATGTCAAGATGTGAAAGCTGGAGAAGCAAAGCACTCAGAAAACCCTAAAATCCTACGGCCCCTGAGCTCCACAACAGGAATCTCTCAATAAGAGTATGAAAAACACACCTTGTAACCTCTTTTTAAATGGTCATTTAAATAAAAGCATTACACGGGTTACATGTTAACCGTGCTTCTCATAACTAAATAGGATATTTCATTCCCATGATGAAAATGTTTTACTCTTAAACTACATAAAATGGCTTTCTTCATTAAAATGCCCAAAAGCACAAATAATTAAAATTAAATATGCAAAAGCTTATTTCTGAACCCTTAATTATAACATTTTATGCGGTATAGTCATTTACTGTAGCTGACAGGTTTTGTGTACAGTGTGGGTATAGCGATGGGTACACTGGATACAACAGTGATGGGTGCACTGGGTACAGCAATCATGGGCACACAGAGTCCAACAATGGTGGGCACACCGGGTACAGCAATGATGGGTGTGCCGGGTACAGCAGCGATGGGTACACTATTTAACTTTGGAGAGGGATACACTGACAGTAGAGATCACACTTACATGCAGGCGCATACAGAAAGGAAAATATTTCTACACTCGGCTGAGCGCTCAGTCCCTGGTGCTACCTTCCTGTCCGTGCGAATGACGAGGATCGATCGCTGCGGCGCTCATGTTCCAAGGCCATCAGGCTGCTTTTATTATTCCAGACACACGCTCTGGCTCAACGTCACTTTCCGGCGAATAAAAACAACATGGGTGTATTCTTCAAAGTCAGCTTCCACATGCCTTTTCGTTTTGCACAATTACCTTGACAACAGGGCCAGACGCGCTCACATCACATGATCAGAGGGCACGCGTCGGCAAAAAGAGGGAAAGAAAGGGTGATGGAAACTATTCAATTTGGACAACTGTTAACCATTGTTTTGCGGCAAAAGGGGCAATTAAAGGCAAAAGAAAATGTTTATATGTTTTAAACTGCAGTGATTAATGTGCTTGTTTGTTCTTCCGATACTCGATGGAGAAAGAACAATCCCCTGGGAAACGTCTCACCACAGGACCTCGGTCCTTATGGGCTAAATCAACCCTACCGGCTCCATGCTGATGTGTTTTAATTACATCGGGCAATCAGATAGCTGCTCTGCAGCAAGTCATTAATTTTAGCTGGGCAGCTATTTGCATGCCAAGGGCATGGGGATCCGTTCCACTCGAGTCCCAGTCAGGAGCTGTGGGTGTTCTCAACCGTCTGTCGCGATCGTCTCGCACAACCACAAACGTGGCAATGGCTGCCATTTTGTTCTTCCGCGTTTGCCGAAGGCGGGCAAGAAACAGAGGAGATGGCGGCATCGGCATCATTTATCCCCGCCGTTACACTTCAAGAGGCCGGGATGAAGGAAGGAGGAGGAAGTGGTGAGGGGCAGTGCGTGTGGGAAAAGAACAACAAGACAAAGGGCTAAACAGGAGTGTCCAGCATACACACTTATAAATCAGGGCCACTAACTTCATAAGCTGTGCTCACATCCTTATTGCTCCATACAGTGGTGCTTGATGGTTTGTGAACCCTTTAGAATTGTCGCTATTTCTGTATAAATGTGATCAGATTTTCATGCAAGTCCTAAAACTACAGAGAACCCAATTAATTGAGACAAAAACATTGTACATTTATTGAGGAAAATGATCCAGTGTTACATATCATAGGATTCTAAAAGCTTCACAGACTTTGAGGCACCACTGTATGCAGTGCAGTTTTGTGTGGGGAACTCGAAGATGTGCAGTTCAGGGTTTTACACTGGATAAAAAGCCGCTGGAGCTGACTTAAAAATACAGCATATAATGCACAGCTATGCCCTGCAATGGGTTCATATTCCAACCAGCAGGTACCTGCCTAGCATACTATACTTCCTGGATAGGCTCTGGATCACCTCCACCCTGAACTGGACAACTGCTACTGACAATGGTTGAAATGTAACACTTTTCAGTTTAAAGTTTCAGTAGTGCCTCACAACTCCTGGGTGAGGACAGGGTTTGTGTGTTCAAACTCAGACTGTGTGGATGTTGCATGTTCTCCCCACGTTCATACGGGTTTCCTTTGTGTGCTCTGGTTTCCTCCCATACTCCAAATGTGTAGGTGAATTGACTGACTCTAAACTGTCATGAGCATGTATGACATTATTCTGCTGCAGGAATCTCAGAATAATTTGTATAACACTGAAAGCACCGGTGGAGAAAAGCTACAGCTGAAATGAATAAATGTAAATTATAGCTGTATGTTTGAAAACATATATATGCCTGCATGACTTTGCCTCCTTCAATTCAGCCTTTGATGTTGTACCTTGAACAAATCCTCTAAGTGTCCCTGGATTAAGTGTTCTATGCCTGTTTTTTCAGGGTGTAGCTCCTCAGTTCTTAGTCAGTTTCTGTGGGCCTGAGCCCTGTTTCTCCCCGACTTGATCATACACTTGCTACAGCTATCGCTGGCACAATACTGAACAACACCCTGAATTTTTTGGGTTTCAAATTAAATTACAAGAAAAAAACTGAGCCTTCATAATGAAAAATCTGTAAATCACACAGTTATAATTTAAGTACGCAAATAATTCCATAAATACCAATGCCTTGTGGCTATAAACACTGTCAATTATCACAAGGATTGTTTTAGTGGTGAAGCCCCACTTCCTGATATGCAGGCCAAAACAACAGACCGCACGTTGTCGGTTATCTACCATACTGGTATAAACAGACAGTCTGCTTGAGGAATTGCAACAATTTAGAAAGGAATAAGAATGACAAATATCCAGATGATGTAGCAAGAAATATAAAATTAATAAAATTGACATAAAGTATGAACCAAAGTTCTTAAAGACGTGGCCAGCTTTGGAAACACACATAATAATAAACAGCAGTGCACCGGGAGACTGATAGAAAGGATAGTGGTGGTCATTGTGCTCATAGGCATCCTAATACTTACTGCATTCATTTGTTGGGATAAAGGATGTGCATTGAGAAACTAGGACAGCAATACCGCAATGCCCTCTACCCATGAACAAAATGGATCTGTAAGGCCCGGCAGCGCCAAAATTCTAGGAAAAAGAACAAATGAGGTGACTGTGAGAAAATAACACCTCAGAATGGGAGTGCAGCGCCAAATACCATTTACACCAACAAGCCAGTTCATGTGTTTTTCCCACAATATGGCCAGTCAGGCTATGCCACCAAAAATACATTGGTTTCATTTACAGTACATAACAGTACATCACATGGTCCTGACTCCCACTGCTCTTCCTCTCCAATCACAGCCACACATCTACCAGCAAACAGACTCTACACTCCACTGTCAATATGTTACTTCTGCCAGACAGGTAAGCAAAAAGCTGAGGAACGGCACCAAGCTAAACTAAATCAAACATATGGAAAGCAGCCCAGTATGGGATAAGAAAACCTGCACTGGATATACCCAGGAGACACGAGGCCTCTTTCCAGGTCCCCGAGGGCCTGGTGCACACTGTCACTACTCACTCCTACCACCGGAGACCCAAGATGTATGTTTTGTGGTGAGGATAACACTCAGCAAGCTATGGTGGAAAAGGTTGTACAGGAAAGAGCCTCTCCAAGGTAAAAAGGAAGGCAACTATGCTCCCTGCAGCACAAAATTAGTATTTAATGAGCAGTACCTCTGCGACAGGCATCATTTATTTTCAATTAGCTCCATCTGTAGAGTTCTAAGAAACGAATGTCCTTAAACAAATTCTTAAGTTCCTTGAATGTTTTTTTCTGCAACGTCCTACCAGGCTGCCTAGGTATCCACACAGGACGGCCCTGAAAACAAGTTATCATCCATGAACACATTCCTCAGACTTTGGCCTTATTTTAAATAGGCCTTCACCTTACTTATGCCCTTCCCGCTAATGTATCCTTCAATATGGTCATTTTGTGTGTCTGGATTTAACTTTGTAAGTCTCAGGAGCTCTTCAAACAGTGTAGTTCAAAGGGTTAAGGATAGATTTATCACAGCCTGCAACACTGGAGCCCTGGGCAACGGCAGCCGTTTTGGTTAAAGTAGCAGCAGTGTTGGAGAGTCTGATCCAGCCGTTGTCAAGTGGTCGAAGGGAACAGTCCAGTAATCCACAAAGTTGTGATGTCACCCTCTCCATCGAGGAGACTGTTAAATGCAGATGGATATAACTTAACCTTACATTTGTTTCTTCTTGAGCTGCTAACGCTGCTGAAGGACTTAAGTGTCCTCACTAGCAGTGTAGGGGTATGAATGAGGCCTCAAAAGCTGTTTCTGAATATTGCTAAGCTATAATATCTCTCTAAAAGTGCCTTCAGACAACCAAAAGAGCAGCAACTTATCCCATCTTAAAATTATAACTTCTACTGAATCTATACTGCCTAATGCTTTCCTCTTGTGTTACTTAATTTTTTTGCATTTACAGTATACGGTCAAACGCTTACAAATGTAAGTAAATGTTAAATAATTTGTTTTAAAAGGTTTCGTTTATGGGGTGTAAACCAGCAACTGTCAGGCCATGTGCCAAACATCTGAAGCTTCTTTTTCAATATCACACTCCCCAGCCCCCTTTAATATTTCCTCCAAGAAGTTTCTGCTCATCATAATCCTCTACCGTAGCCACTGGTTACTAGGTTTAAGTTAAATATCTGACACAAACAACCTGAAGAGTGTATATTATAGGTAAAAGTCCAAAAACAGCCATGAAATGTTAAAAACACAGAAAAAGTTATGAGGGTACAGGGCTTCAGTGAGAATGTTTTGTGCTTCCTTGCTGCAATGGAGAGATAACATGAGACCCCTCGAGACATTCTTAATGAAGGGAACCATATAAACAAACTTAAAGAGGACCGTGATGAAATGGGAGTGGCGGAAAAATGTTTCTCTCGCCGCTGTTTAACCCAACTTGTTTGAAATAATTCATCAATATTTTTTGATGCTACAGCATCACCTTCATCTAAATATTGTACATAATTAAAACAAACAGAATACTTAAGAAATCCTATCAAAGCAACTGAAATCACATTCTGTTTAATAGTTATAATATGCAGGGAAAGAGTCTTGAGGATGGGTCCGCTATACTTTTAACACTGGGCACAACACTTGGTTCAAGTTTAGTGATTTTTGTTAAATTTTTACATGAAACTCTCAGCTCTGGATCCATGGTAGCTCAGGGGGTAGCACTGGTGCCTCACAGGACCTGAGCTGTTTGCATGTGGGTTTCCTCTGAGTGTTCCAGTTTCCTCCCACAGTCTTCCAGAGACACGCGTTTCAGGTTAAATGGTTACTGTAAATGACCTTCAGTCTTCAACTGTGCAGATGGCTACCCTGCAACGTACTGGCCTCCTGTCCAGAGTGTAGTTTCATAGCTTAGCACCCAGTGATTAAAGGATGTCAGAGAAAAAAGGAAGACAGAAAATGGGAAGGAGAGTGATAAGTTACAGCTTGGTGCATAACACAAAGGACATGGAGGCACAGGGAAGACAGGGTTGGGCAGCCAACACTTCACTGTGGAAGGTGGTGAAAGAGGTGGAAAGACAGTGCAGGTGTTGGTGTGAGCCAGCGAGAGCTGCATGGCCATCAAACAGAGCTGTAGAGCAGGAGAGTCCCACCACCCAAGGCCCACTTGCTTCCGCTGAGTTAGAGAAGCAACTGTGCTTCAGGAGTTCAGTGCCATCGGCTCGACTCACATCATGCTAAAATGAATCCTCAGTGCCATTACATAGGATGCCATGACAAGTTTGGAACAATAACAGACAACGGAGGAATCTCCCAGGAGGTAAAGGATTCACCCTGCAAGCCTGGGAACAACCGAACAGAGAAGATGGAGCGAGGGAGAAAGGGCAGGAATGTAATAAGAAATCAGACAACAGGCCACAGCCACAGGGAGTGCAACATCATCTAACACTTTTGCTCCACTTTTGCAGCGGAAATTTGTATTTTTATCTTGCCAATCCCCCATTCAGTGGCTCTGTGGCCTCAGCATATGGCGCCACTGACAGCACAGTGAAGTCAGAATGTCTGTTCCCTGTGTTCCTCATTTCCCCTTTACCTGTTCTTCGGCTGCTTAAAAGTCACTATATAAGCAAGGACAATGCTCCACCAAGGAGCAGATGGATTCCACGCAGGCAGACCCACTATAGCTTGCTGGTCCTTCAGGATGCTGACTGATGGCTGAAGGGTTGATAAATTTCTTTCCTCACTTTCAGCAAAAAAACGTTCATTTTAACAGCAATGTACTGTACTCCTAACTTGTTCCATATGGGCACTATGAATCTCTCTCTTTGGTCACTGTGGGATATTAATAATAACAGCAAAATGTATCTAAGTATCAGTAAAGCAAGAAAGCACTGAGTTACTGAAGTGAAGTGACTTTGATTTGTATTATTAAAGTGAAGCCTGATTATTTGGGATAAAGGAAGAGAGGCGGAGGGGGTCTATCCATATGCGAGGCACAGCAATTGGCATTCCATACTTTATGTACCCATATGTCAGGAAAGGGATCCAAAGACAGATTATCGGGTCTATCAAAGACGTTCGCTACATCTTCACAGGCTGTCTGGTCCCAGCTGTCTTACTGATGATCCTCCTGTGTCAGACTGATGTACAGCCTCTAAATAATAAGTCATCATCGTATCAACAAAAGGAGCCACTAACAGAAAACGCACAAAACTAAAAGTGGCTGTCACTGAAAACATGTCAATTAAACACAGTCTGATCACTTTGCTTCGACACACCCACCTCTTGCACCTTTGTCAAATATACGTTTGTCACATTAAAATCATCTCCGCACATTTCGTGAACGGCAATGCTAGATGATAAAGTGCTGCTGTTGTGCAACCTGAGGGCAGATAATGATAAGTGATGATGCAGAAGCCCTTGGAAAAAAAACCTGGGATGAGATTGTCATGAAGTTCCTAATCAGCCATCGGGTGGAAGTATAACTCACATTCTAATTAATACGGAAACAGAGTCGCTGGTCCGGGGGGAAATAACTCATGAGCCTTATCTGAGCCTGGAGGAAGGCTCTTTACGCCATGCTGCAGCACTAACTGTACCCCGACAACGCCCCCCTTGCTCAGGCATCTGCCGCAGACATGGCACTCCAGAGCACACGGGGGAGATGTCCTTGAGCCAGCAGGAAAGAAAAAACCCTAAGATAATCCCTTCTTATACGGGGGTGCTGAGCTCAGGCCGTATTTCATGTCTCTGTTTTACTCTTGCATTAGCCCCTCACAGCCAGCATTCAATCATACCAACCCCCCTGACGAAAATGGAGTTTAAAAAAAGAGTTTCCCCACGCGCGATATGCGGCAGACGTCACATTTCAAAGCGCCTCAATCCCGAGGCCTGCAACAGCACGTTGTTGTGTCAAAATGATCAATAAAATGTCTCGACCTCGGGAGGCGAGACAGGTGTTGGGCAGAGAGAGGGCGAGAAAAGGGCCTTTAAAGCCGGACGTGCCGAGTTAGACAAAGGATTTTTCTCACATCATCTACGGCATGATCAGATTCACAGCTGGAGAGGGTTTTGGGAGAACTGGGGCGAACGCGGTTATGGTGTTAGGCTGCCATACTGTTGAACAGACCCTGTTCTAATGCTTGCTTTAATCACGGGCTTTCATTATTCATAGAGTTTCATTTCTTGCAATGTCTGAAACACCGAGAGAGCAATAAAACATTGATGGCACTGATGTAGGCTTGAGCAGCGTATCGCAGCCAGGCTCTCCGGCATCACTTCCTGTGGTGCTGGCCTCCTGTTATGGGGTCAGTTAGCGGTGAGAGGTTACAGGCCAGTAATCGTGCGGCATTCGCTAGTTACGCATCCCTCCCACCCCCATTACCTTTCAGACAAAGCTGCTTATTTTAGGACTCATAAACATCCCATTTGTCAGTCAGGTCACTTTCTCTGAAGTCACATTCTGTGAAGGGTGGGATGAGAGCTTAGCCGAAAAAAAAAGCAACTGGCAAAGAGGGCTGAGGCTCTGAGGCAAAGCCAGAGTTCAGAGATCATTTATATTTCAAGTTGAGCTGCATTAAAGCAAAGAGATTTGGTCCAAGGCTTCAGTCACATCTACACACAACCCAAACACAGGCTGGTCACGCAGGCTGCGGTCGCACATGAATCCACAGGCGCCTGACTCCAGCCTCTACTAAAGCTTTCCCCAGACGCCGGTTCCCCTCAGCATCGTGTCCCTGAACCGGGGCTCAACTTTCTGAGTTCAAAAGTCTATGACTGCGTCTCGACCCAGAAGTTTGCTGGAATAAAACAACAGCAGGCAGATAGATCAAAAAACAAATGAGAAAGAAATTCGAATCGCTTTTTCACACACTGTACCGCAGCAGGGGAAACAACATGCAGAAAATAAAATGATTTATCAAGTATTAGGAATATGAAGGAAAATACTGTACAAAGTATGAAGCATTTCATGCTTACATTTACCATGAAAACCTCAAGTAAGGTCATTGCACTGCCTTTAGTGTGCTTTTGTGTGAGTGAATAAGTGTGCGCCATCGTCCTGTGATGGTTTAGGACAATCATACACAGGTATGCTTGGATAAAGATAAACTGCACAAGCATGAAAGGATGAATGAGTGTTTGAATTCAATGTATTAAAAAGGTAGTAAAATGTGCCCTCTTCTTCTTCACTAGAAACCTTTGCTGTGATGAGGGGAAAGTGGGTCTCTGGGGTACAGCTGCAAAACTGTCCGTTAAATCTACAGCAGTTGATGGGGTCACGGCCCGTAAGTTTTTTACTCAGCACCATTGATCTAGAGTATCTAGCCTTGAGGTCCTGAAAGGCTCAGTTTGGCAGGTTCTTCAGCGCTTCTTACACTACACAGAGCTCAGCAAGGGAAATAAAAGTGGTTCGATCACAGACAGTCATAGAAGTTCAGCAAAGTTCTTTCGCCAGTTGGAGTTGGACCATAAAGGAAGTCACCCTCCTCTAGACTGCAGCAAAGCTCTGCAGTGATCCAAAGGTGATATTTAATCTACAATTCCAAAACCTACTTCTCTTCCTATTCCTCAACCCTGTTTGTCACTGCATGCTTAAACCAAGGAATCAGTGACAGAACATAGAGAATACAGTTGTTGTGACGGACGTAAAAAACAGCTCTCCCTTTAGATGGTAAACAACACACATGGAACCATTACCACATCCATTAGCTGAATCCATTACAAGGCTTTTATAAATGGGGTCACACCACTCAGTTCAGTTTATTTTACACTATCTGAGGACAAAATAACTAGTTAAACATTGTACTAAAGCCTCACAGGGAAAATACAGTATGTGTGTGGGAATGAAGTCTTTGTTTTCCCCCAGAGTAAACATGGACTCTGACAGGGAGGTAAATGTTTATGCTGGTACCGTAATATAGTAGTGGGAGACCTCACTCCTCATACAAGACAATCGGCACTCCTGAGAAGTTGCCCTAACCACCTCGTGTTTATGACCATGTCAAACATGTATGGAATGTGTGACAAAACATCGGGACATCGCTACGGTCGGTCATCACTTTTCCGGAGCACAACCCGGGACTTGGTTGACAGTGTGTGAGAAACTTGCAAGAGGGGAAAAAGAAAGTAACAACGTTAACGGCCACAGTATAAGTTTCCGGAGGGCTTTTATTTGGACTGCTGAATATTTTACTGCTTTTTTCATCCTTGATTCTCTGTTAAATGTTTGATGCCAGAGTACGGCATATCTGGGTTTCACTGTATTTCATTATTAATCAATTTGAATCTCCTTATTGACACTTAAAGTGCTTGCTGGTGCCATGATTTCGACTGACTGTTCTGACAAGACTTTACTGTAGTATATTGCCGCTCAGCATATTTACACTTTTGTCTCCTTGTCATCATCTATAACAATAATGTAACCTGACAAAAATGGCTCTGTGAACTGAAGCTCCCACAGTATTTTGTAGACCTTTAGATGATCCACTTCCACTCCACTGTTTCTCCTATTTATATCATATCTCTGTTTGAAGGCATTAAAATGTATACTTTTTAATGAAAAAAATGTAGAAACACTAATATATGTAGGATGCAACAAATCCTCTGCATTAGCAAGGGGTCTACATGTCAGCCACTATATATCCTCTGTAAGAATGATCCACCATTCAGCAACGGCCATTTATTTTCCCCTAGGAACAAACAGGATGACACGTGTTAAATGTTTTCAAGAACAATCTATACACCTGTAAGTGTGTAAATCCTGAGCTGCAGGCAATGCCGCCTGTCCCCTTGTTTGTTGACTTCAGTCTGTTCTTCTCTCTCTCTCTCGGGTGACTGCACTGCTGTAATGCCTTGGCTGTAACCAAAGCTGTCACTCCACACCAGCCACCCACCCACGTCTGTCCTCTGCCACTCAACCAAGTCAGACTGGCAGAAGCCAGGTCTCAGAAATCGAATAAATGGACCCACAGGCCCGGCTTTGGAGAGCAAACTACATCCAGCAGCCCTCTTCCAGGTGCAGGTAAGAAAGGCTCCCGGGAGGGGTACACAAACAAGCGCTTCACACAGCTCAGCCAGGGATGAATTATTATCACACACTAATATGTAACAGGAAGTTCCCACAGGAAATGATGCCATCCGTGATCACTCTGTGCCAAGTTGCTCAAATGGAGGGGTGGGCGAAAGGAAGCTCCTCCACTGGACTTCTCTCATTTTCCGTATACCTTCCTGGACAACTGGATCCACATCCTCCCTGCTCTGTGCATGGATGTTGTCTGTTCTCATTACATTTAATCCCCTCCAGTCCCTCTGGGATCTTATCACAGGGACATTTGCCGAAAGGAGGAAAAAAATCCCTCTTCAATAAAGCACACCCACTTAATAGAGTTAAATTCATTGTGGCTTGGTGGTGAAACAGCAGGGTGGAGAGTTATCTGCCACCAAGCCCATACATAAGTATACAGAGGAGCTGATGTTCTTTTACACACACAAAGGAAATGAGCGATATCCTGATAGTTCCACTGGAAACTTCATGTCACATCACATTTCATTGTGAGAAAGAGAGATGTGATTTAATCTCCTCCACAGTTCTGCATGGCATTGTAACTGAAGCCAAACAGGAGATAGCTGCAGACTCCTTTTACCCCGGTAAGGAAGGGTATGCATGTCAATGTTGAAAAAATCAGGAGTATGGAGTAGCATTTAAAGTCCACAACATCAACCTGGGCATCACAAAGCAATGTCTCAATAAGTACAGTACACATGGCAGCCATCATTCAGTAGCTGGAAGCATCACACTGCGGTTAAGCATTTGGGTAAATGCTTAGTGCACGTTCTATCTTGGCTTGGCCAGAGGAGAAGTTGCAGTTGCTTCCCACAGAGACTGCCGAGTCACATGCTGGGACACATTTGCTGAAAACACAGGTCGAGGTCGGGTGGTGGTAGATTTCCAAAAAAAAAAAGAGAAAATGCAGGAGCATGAAAGTTAGTGGGCCCTTACATACGACGTATGTGATTGACTTCTGGGTGTGCCCGGGGGTTTGAATAATAAATCTAATTTTGCAGAATCCATTTAGAGAGGAATGGACTGCAAATAAGTATTACTTGGGATGCAGGACCCTACTGGCAGTTTCTTACAAATCTGCCGGCGTGGTAGCCAAGTGTACTGCACCAGATATATATGACACGCTGTGGGCTCTAGCTTCCGAAAGCCACGTATGTGCTGTCCCTTTGTGACTGAGCATGAAGCACAACGAGCATTCAGTCATCACACCCACTGGCAAACAATTTCTAACAGCGAGGTGATAACAACACCTCGGCCTCTACTGAAGGACGGCTAAATGATTTGTAAAGCCACAGGCGGCAAAGCTGAGAGAAAGAGCTTGGTTATGAATAGGTAATTTCTCACTAAGCACCATGGGTGCAAGCATGTGCACCCTACCAGTGTGGGCAGTTTTCAGCGCTCTGAGGGCCAACCACTGTCCTTTTTTGTTTGATGCTATGGCCTTCTCATCTCCCAATGTAGAAGCTAATTAACTTTATAGCCCTATGGTTTTTACACTTCATTTCAGATGTCTTCCTTCTAAAAGTCATTTGGGAAGTGAGAGGGGAGGCGACAAGCGCAGAACCAATCTATGAGCACTGTCAAACAGGCCTAACTCCTACATGCTCAAGTGCATAAATGAAATGCATGCAAACAAACAAACAAACAAACAAATTAATAAATAAATAAATACTACAAAAAAGTACAGTAAAACCTCACCATAAATATTGTAAGTAAGATTGAAAAAATTCAGGGTGGGGTCATCTTATTGTGAGGTTCCTGCTAGGAGCTGTTTATGATGTGCTGTCATCGCCACAGAACCTGAAGCAGTGGGGGGGGGGGGGGGTGAGGACTCAGCTTGTCCTCTGTGCTCGGAGGTAGGGACAGTTAAGCATATTTTAGTTGGTTGTAAGGTTAGTTTAGTACTGGGTAGGTATATGTGGAGGCATAACCAGGTGCTAAGGTGTCTGGCTGCGGCCATTGAAGACTGGAGGTTGCAGGAACGGTCAGGACATGAGGCTAGAAGTGCAGTGGTACAGTTTATTATAGAAGGGGAGGAGGGTAGGAGATGTGGCGGTAGGAAGGAGCTAGGTGAAGTAAGGGGGAGTAGAGACTGGGAGATGCAGGTTGACCTGGGAGGAAGATTAGTTGTGCCCCAGGAAATAGTTAGTACAAACATGAGACCAGATATGGTGCTGTGGTCAGTAAGCCAGTGGGTAGTTTATTTTATAGAACTCACGGTTCCGTGAGAAGGGTCGGTGGACGACGTTCATGAGAGGAAGAAGCTATGAATCATGAAGAAAAGTATTTTTTAGTCCGTCTTCCAATTGTGAAAGGAAGATTGGAAAAATGGTTTAATTTCTTTGTTTTTAGTTAATAGACGTGTAGGAAATGAACACTGATCAACAACAATTTTGCCACATGGATTCAATGGGTGTTCTAAGCAGACTTTTTGATGCTGAATTAAAAAATAAAGGCAGATTTTTTTCTATCAAGCTTAGCTTTCTTGTGACCCCATCTTCATTGTTCTGTTCAATTCGTGGCATTATAGTACTATACATTTACCACAATGGCACATGTTACAATTATTGAGCTAAATCAAGTTGCTGTTATTTTTGTCTGGCATTAATAGCCTCAAAACAAAGGTGGAAGGCATGACCGATAGCACAAAAGAGCACAGCACTGATGATGACAGTGCATATACAGAAAAGAAAAAGGAAGAACACTCATTCTGACCCAACATTTCAAGTTACCCGCTCTTCAAATGAGCCACATCTGCTGACACAAGAGGATCTGAATGATCTTGTTTGTGATTTCAACTTCTCTAAGAAGAAAGCTGAACCTTTAGGTTGAAGATGAAAGGACTGAAATCTTCTCCGCTCTGATAATGAAGTTTGTTGTTTTTTTTTCATAGCAGCCGTGATGAATTTAATTCATTCTTCTCCCAGGAAGATGGATTAGTGTCTTGTAAAGATGTTTGTTCGGTCATGGAGGCTCTTGGCCATGAACACAAATGAGTAAATGAGTGGTGCTTGTTCACGGACTCCTCGAAAGTCCGCTTAAAAGCTGTCCTTCTTCATAATGGAAGTAAATCACCGCCTGCACCGTCAGCCCATGCTGTTAACATGAAAGAGTGATACAAGAACATGAAACTACTTTTGGAAAAGATCCAGCATGAAAAGTGGAATACTGGTGGAGAGCTCAAGGTCACTGCACTTCTGCTCTGGTTATAGCTTGGATAAGCAAAGTATTGTTGTTTTTTGTATGAATGGGTCAGTAGGAACAAGAGAAACCATTACACCGAGAAGGAATGGGCAAATGTACTCACTTGTTCCAGAAAAAAAAGGATGTGGTAAACAGTCCACTTGCTGACCCTGAAAAGGTTTACCTTCCTCTTTCTTACATTAAACTCTGTCATTCTCACAGAGTTCCAGAATGAAGGCTATCCTTCTTGCAGAGCACATCGAGATGCCAATGAGACGTAAGTATGTGGAGAACCACTCAACATTCCTGCAACAGTTGTATGTTAGTGCTGAACTGCTGGACGGGACTGAGACAGAAGCATGTCATTCATGGAAGAATGGGACTGAAACAAATAGTCCATGAAAATCATAAGACATTAATTCCTTCAATTAAACTGTACAGGCTTGTCCATTAGAGCAGTCCAGAGTGTATTGGAAAAGCATAGGGTGTACGACCACTAAGGGTACACCCAAAAATTTCTGAAATATTTTTATATATTTGTTTTTATTTTCAGATTTTAATTACTGATTGAATTTATGCTCTCTAAGGGTATGACAATCCCTGAGCCCCCCTGCTGGGAAGCTTTTGACAGAACTCACAGCTACAACTAGCAATTAGCTACTTTTGCTAGCAATTAGCTGATTCATTGTGGCACCCTGGCCTTCAAGCAGGGCCTTCATGGTGAAAGGTGGGCTGCTTAGTCAAAGAAGATACAGCCCCCAGTCAAGGTGTGAGATGTAATAAGAGCATAAAGGCACTGAGGAAAAAATATAATTAGATGTGTGCTTTGTCACCCATTTTAATGCAGCTGGCTGGCTTTGTAAGGTCCTGATCATAGTCATGCTCTCCTGGGTTTTATCTTCTGGTCCAGTACTATGAGAAATGCATTTGGATCAAGATCACAGCTCCCATTCATCTCATCTCACTTTCATGCTGGTCACACAACCACGGGGTGTAACTGGTTGGGCCTATAAAACACAACTAGAGTAGAGTAGTTTGTGGCCAAGATGTTTGTTTGATCTTGTTTACCTTTTGAATAAATTCCTGTTTTCTCTGTCCCTTCTGCTTAAGCAAGAGTGTATATCATTTGTTAAGAAGATATTAAACTAATAACAGTTGTAGGATCTAACTGTACAGGCTCTGTAATAAATTTGCCAGCATTAGAGAAGAATCTAGAGAATCATTTGTTTGAGGGTGAAAGTAGATTTCTCCACGTGCTTATATGGTTGAGTACTGCATTTTGTTGGACCACCTGCTTTTGAATCAGTGTTATATAAGTGGAATTTGAAGATGACCATCCAGGTCCACAACCCCAGAACTGTCATAATGAGGGAGACAAGCTAGAGGAAACCAACCAAGACTGAGATTCTTCACCTCTCCTAAAGAGATAAAAGAGTTTATTTGTCACTTACATGGTTACTGAGTATACCATGTAGTGAAATGTGCTCTGATTCGACAGGAGACTGTGCGTGGTTACATACCAAAAAATTTAACACGAGTAAGACAACAAACAACCAAACCCAAGAAGACAAGAACACACAGCAAATAGATAAAGATAGTAAGTAAGTAAGTAAATAAATAAATAAATAGATAGATAAATAAAACAGTAAAATAAAACCTTAAGGTATACTGTGGGGACAGTAACAGTGACAGTGAGGGGGAGCGGTTAGAGGGTATTGTAGACCCTGGTTTGTGAGGATTGTGATAGGTTCAAAAGCCTTATGGCATGTGGATAGAAGCTCTTCCTGAGCCTCTCTGTTCTGGCCATAATGCTTCTGAATCGTTTGCCTGATTTCAGCAGGTTGAACAGATGGTTGCTGGGATGAGACAGGTCTCCGATGATCCTAGTCGCTCTGGTCCTGCATCTCCTGGACCATCAGGATCATACACCTGTTGTGAACTCTTTCAAACTGGACTACTGGTCAAGAACCTGTTACACCAACAACTGGCTTGGAACAGGTTCTTCCAACACACTGAAGCTTTCACAGAATCCTGCATATATCTCCTGTATCACATCTGTAGGTTCTGCCAATGTTCACAACACACTCTACACAGCTCCTTGTCTAGGTTATGGTGATGTCTTACCTGGACTACTGCAATTCCCCTCTATCTGGTCTCCTGGCCTCTGTAATTAAGTAGCTCCAGCAGTTCCATAAAGCTTTGGCAAAATGACAGGATAGGAGCTGCAAAGCACCAGGTCTACTTACTGAGCCACTTTTTTTCAACTCTGTCAGCTGATATCTTCTCAAGAACCTCTGACTTGGGAGAGATATGGACCAATGACCTTCCTTTTGAGAGGAGCTGTTTTAGAATATATACAACGCACACTTCTACCAGGTAAAGCTGGGTGGCTTGGGGTCTCCACAGTGGAGTAGATGGGTGGTTGGGTATGTCTACAGTAATGGAAATACGTGATTGACAAGTGTCCATGCTGACAGCTGAACAGTTTGGTTGCCTGCAGAGGCTTTAGAGCTCAGCAGGAGGATAAATGAGCAAAGCAGATCTCCAGAAGCCCTACTTCTTGCTCGCAATGAGATGTTCTGAGGCTCAAAACCTGCTCAAAACACAACTGCCATAGACAAGAGTCTAAACATTTAACTGTGGCTCATTATATCCATTGCTGTCTTAGCGCCATTGGCATGTGCTGTTCAGAAATTAAATACGTTAAAGAACTGAAGCCCAACACTTTAACACATGCGAACAGAGAGCTACTGCCTTGTGAGTCACTAACCAATTAGTGCTGTGCGCCTTTGCAGATGGAAAGAACTGTATCGCGCTTTCTAGGGCCTCTGTGAGAGCAGAACAATCGCCTTTCTTTCAGGCTGTGTTAATGACATGTCAATCCAAAACACGTCAGATTATTGTCTGCTGTCAATATGCTTCTCTTTAGGGCAGAAGAAATGTTACCAAGACCAGGAAAACTGGCCTCTTTCTCCAGCCTGGGATGCAAGGCATGCAGCCCTGAAAAAGTAAACAGAGGACATGAAGTATGCTTGATAGAGGATACGCGCCCTGAAAGCGAAGCAGTCATTGATCAGACTAGCGTTTGCGGAGATGTAGCTGCACTTTCTGCTTTTTTAAAGCAGACTCTTCATCTTAAATCAGCGTTGAGCATTAACTAAGATCAATTGGAGCTATTAGGAGCAGAGCGGATAGCTAAATATTTCATGGAAAGAGTTTAAACTGGGGGAATGATTTATGGGCACCGAGACTCTTTCAGACACTGGCGCACCCGGCAAAAATCAGCAAAGCCCTGCTGGTCAGCGCCGTGGGGCTGTAATCACTCATTAGATATTCAACGCTGTAGCTTTTCACCAAAGAATGAGATATTTCATCCCATGCTACTCATATCAAACCTCGGTGGAATAAAACCTTGGTGAAGAAAAATAGCAATCGTCAACATATCTTTCATTCCTTTGCTGCATTTGTTTTTTTTTCAGCTTTTTTCCTCACACACACACACACACACACACACACACACAACTTCTTAAAACCCCTCTTGGTTACGTGGAAGCCCACACTCAGAAACAGACCTTCTGGGCTCTCCAGCATTCTGACTGAGGACACCCACCGACTCAGGTGTGTTCTACTCTGCATTCATAAAAAAATCAGTCAGCATTGGTTTTGTCATGGTGTCTTCCAAGAGTCTCACACAATGGCTTTGTACGTCCTTGTATGTTTTTCCCAGGGAAAATCTCCACAGACTCTCTTTCTTCCTCTGGAAAACTACACAAAGAATCACCAAGGTATTCTTCTGTATTCTCCACCAGAACACCTCAGACACATGCCTTTAAGTCTGTCACATCGTATTCCCGTCTTATTGTCTCGACGGTGACTGGAGGTGGGGAGGAAGCTTCCTTGCACCTTACTGAACTCACATCTGCAGCTAGCCCTTCTCTGTGTCTGTCTCCTAGGTGTCAAGCAAGCTGTGAACGATGACTGAGCTGCAGTAAAATCTGTCCAGGGCACACACCCATTTCCCTCCTCACCCCTGGGTGTGGCTTTAATTCCACGTTTCCCCACTACCGCCACTAAGAAGGGGGTTAATTCATTAGACTTTATTTTTAGTAAGAGGAGATAGTCACAGATGCCCACATGCCGTGTACCTTCTGTGGTGCAACACTGCTGATAAAAGGAGAATGAGTGTCATCTCAGCAATGACCTCCTCTCTTTCCAGGGTAAGAGAAAAGCAGCTTGAACAGCAGACACACCAGTGCCTACACGCAAAGGTTATGAGAGGAACTCTCTAACATGAAACAGTAGGTAGAGCAATGGTTAGACTCTTTGTGTTACGATTACAGGACCTGTGCACTCCTGTGATAGTACCCTTGAGCAAGGTACTTACCCTGCACTAACACAGTGAATACAACCTACTGTACCTGTTTAAAAACAGGTCACTTATTGCAAGCAGCTTAGTATACACACATAACATTACAAGTTGCTTTGGAGAAAAGCAGCAAACAAACAAACAAACAAACAAACAAAC
This sequence comes from Heterotis niloticus, assembly GCA_018136845.1. Taxonomy (NCBI): domain Eukaryota; kingdom Metazoa; phylum Chordata; class Actinopteri; order Osteoglossiformes; family Osteoglossidae; genus Heterotis; species Heterotis niloticus. The sequence continues at coordinate 9,566,430 of CM030904.1, forward strand.
AAACAAACAAACAAAGTACGCCTAGTTCCCTAAACCTAGCAGACCTAACTAGTGTGTAATTTCCCATAGAATTCCTGCAATTTTAAAAGGAACACAAGCAGCAGAATGAGGTTGTGACTCCCTTTGCTTATGCATGAAACACAACAAGACCTCCACGCCCCCAGCATGTGGCTCTGTGTGTCCATGTGTGTGTTCGCATGTGGTCCAGAAGCAGGGCACATGATGCTTTAGCAATGCAGTGAGTCTGAGACATGAGAGCTGAATCACCACACTGAAATAAGCTGTCCCAAGAAGGCAAGCAGAATCACCACGATTTTCCCAAGATGACTCAGTGCTGTATTTTACCTGCAAAATGGCTCAAGGAGTCATCAGTCACCCAGTAGGCTATACTGTCATCACAGGGTCTTTATGGGATGATTGAGAAGTCTCTTTATGAAAGAATTATAGCCAGGAAAGCCCAAGATTCTGTTTGACACTTTGACTAGAACTAGCTCTTCTAACTGGTCCTAAAGAAGGATAACACTCACAATAAATGGAATGGAAGAAACAGATTACAGCTTTGACAAGCAAGCATTGCTGTGTCAGTCGAGATGGGATGTAGAGAAAAAAGATGCTGGTTGACAGATGTCTGTGTACAGGTCAGTGGCAGAAAGGCTGCTGTCTGCTCAAAGCAGGAAAGGATTGAGTACATTTTCCTGCAGAGGAGAACAGCAGACCAAGGCAAAAGTCAAACAGTTGCATTTGGACGCTGTCATTCAGGTTGCCTACAAAACGCATAACCTGGAGGGGTGATGTTCGAAATACCAGATCAACATCACTTACCACCAAGGAGAGGGGCCTCTTCCAGGACACCACTCCAATAAGCCCGGACAGCAGCACCTGAGAGGAGATGAGAGCACAGGTGAGCTGACAGTAAAGAGAGGAGGAGATAGGGGAGCTCTGTGGGGAATCGGCTGCAAACATTAGGGATGTCATGCCTGGTTTGGCCTTGATGGATCTGAGAGATGTTTATGCTCATAAGATAAACTGCAAATGAAGTACATGTGCTGTCTTCTCCTACAGGTCACCCAAGTCAATGGTCCTGGAAACACTACACCAAGTTCAGCACCTGCAGTAGGAATGAAAACCTCTTCTTCAGATGGTCTGTGTATAGCACAGAAACAAAGACCTCACTGAAAGATCCTGCAATGAAACACGAGTGGTCGAGTCAATAGTTTAAACTTTCCAGTCAAGGAAAATCACCATTCTGCAGTGTGTGATAAAAATCTGATTTAGATGAAATAATTCTTGTGTTTGTCTCCTGGTTTGGAACCTTGACACTAGACACAAGGAAAACAACGAAGAGATCGCCTGCATCCACACTGAAACAGAGTGTAAACCATCTCAAATGGATAAAAATGCAGACCACACCAAGCAGAGAAGCCCCCAAAACTCCAGAGATGATATTCTACTTAGCATTCAGCATTCTTCTGGATATTTTGCAGTGTGTTTTTGTGAGATGTCATAGTCTGGCCTCCTGTCTACTCCCTGCACTGTGGGAAAGTTAAATAACATGCAGACCCTTGTTTTTTTTAGACGGTTTTGTTGCCACAACTGGAACCCAAGGTGTCAAACTACAAATTCTCGACAACAGCATGATTATATTACCTATCTCACTGAGCTGCTCTCGGGGAAGATGCGTTACTCCACACACTTTGTGTTCCCCGTTTGTTTGGTTTGGGTGTCGCCTGAGAAGAGGGAGGTGGCCAGACTTCTTCCTATTTGTTTTTATGAATTATTGATTTGAGTGCGCAGCTCTTCTTCGACAAGGCAGAGGCTGTTGGTGTCCTTGCTCTTTCACTCCACCAAGGAGACAGCACCTCATTCTCTGCCATTGCTCTCTGCCTTGTGCTCTGGCCAATGTGATGCTCCGCACACAAGGCCAAACCGTCAGGGCAGCCACAGGACGACAACCAACATGCCCTCATACCACACACTGCAGTGTTAATTCTCAAACCTCCAATACTATGCAAACTGAGAACTGAGTATAAATGAATCATTAGAACTTAAAGAGCTGTCTGGAAGACATGAGAGCCAATTCCCCTGCTTGTGTGAAACACTGCAGGAACTCACAAGTGCTTTTATCCCACACATTTAGTTTTCCATCCACAAATCCTGGATCCTGGCACCCCAGTGCCTTGGGCCCCCCCACACAGGGACTTGATATGCATGCTGTGGGGGACACAAACTGTCACTAACATGTGTTAAGCTGGTGAATCACCACTCTCTCCGTGGAGCTTTATGGGACTGACTGGAGACTCAGTTCACCGAATCTCCTACCCACAAACTGCATGAAGACCTAAAAGTGTCTGGGGGTGTCAGAAAATCCTCAAGAACTAACCTGGCCAAGACTGACATTGTCCACCGGGCTAAAACCAGCCAACAGCCCACAGGCAGTACAGTGGTTGCAATTTAGACATCTAAACCCTAAGCTGCCAGTTCCAGTCCCAGGAGGAACCCTGCAGTATTAAACATGTACTTCATCTTATTCATGCTCTAATAAAATATCTGGTTATATAAATGGCAGTAACTTTCCTTTAATTCATACAAGAGTATTAACTCATGCAACATAACAATTATACATTTTCTGCATCAGCAGATAGGATCTATCCAAGATGCGTTCTTTAAAATATTACAACTCATACTATTTTACAAACAAGCCCTTCACCTCCAACAATGTACAAATACTGCAGAGGAGCAACCGAACACATTAACACTTACACAGATGCAGTGCTTCAGCACTAAAAGATTGCAACAATTTATTTCTTGGCTCCACAGAAGCACTGCAACTAAGATTTGGAGCATAATTATTCTGAATTAAAATAACACATGGGAAGACATTATAGCATTGCTTTGTAATCCAGGGAAAGGTGTGACTTTGTCATGGGTCTGAATACTTTTCCAAGGCACTGTAAATTCCCACAAGTATTTCATGTTTTGCTCTGGAAAGAAAAAACCATTACACCCAGACTTCTGTACATCCCTGAAAGCATACAGTTGGGAGTTTTTACTGAAGACCTGCTGCACATCTGGAAGTAAGGAACAGCCCTGGGGAGGAATTATCTTCTGGAGTTTAACAAGTCTGGTGGGAGCAGCTCAGCAGCATGGATGCACTGTAAATATGATACCACAGATCGCAGTGTGAAGATCTCTTCTTGAAAATGGCAAGAGTCCAGCTCAGTTTTGCTAGTGCCCCAAATCAAATACAGCTCTCCTCTATTGTTGTGTCCCACTGGCACACTGTGGCACACCCCAGTGTGTGTCATGTAAGAACAGAAGATGACTGGTTCCCAGCCCGCACTAGGCTTCCTCGCTCAGTAGGCTTTGTTGCTGCAGCCCCCATGAACTATGGTGTGTGTGTGGGGAGAATGAGGGGTCTCTGTAATGGCAGTGAGCTCTGACTGGCCCTCAAATTTGTAACCTCCCCAGGGAATAGATCACAGTATTTGCAGTGTCAGACTTAAAAACATGGTAATTGCTGGCAGAGGTTTCAGATCCACTCAGACTAAAACACCCACAATGCAACACATATAAATATTTGTGCACATAGTGCAATGTCATCAAAACATAAGGGAGACACAGTCCTACAAAATCAGCTGCAAATGTTAGTTTTTTTATATTTTGAGTTCTTTTTTTCTGCAACGAATGGGCATCCTATCCAGCGTGTACTCTGTCTTGTGGCCTATTCCTCTAGGATGGCATCTAGACCACCATGAACATTTACTGGATAAGAAGTTAATAAGAATCTGTAAATGCATTACAGATTTAACAGATTTTTTCAGAAAGTCATAGTTCTGTCTGTGTTTTTTTTATTTATTTTCCATTTAGAACGTTTTTTTCTCCACTGGACTCCTACGGGTTCTTCCACAATAGTGTGTGGGGGTACAAGAGAAGGAGTCCTCCCACTGTCCACTTTCCAGCCCTCACACACCCAGGTCTCCCCTTCCTCCACAGTTCAGAGTGACCTGCCCTCCAGCCCCCAATAAGGAGTGTTATGACAAGCACTGCACAGTAAGGAGGAGGAGGAGGAGGCCCTGGGAGAAAAGGTTAGCAGCTCTGCTGCATTTCAATCAGCTCTCCAGGGGGGCAGTCTCGATCAGCTGGAGAAACCACTGGGAACGCTGTGCAGAAGGGTCACTCAGCAGCGTTTTAGAAACCCACGAGCGGCTTTAATTAAAAGGGTTTCCATTACTCAAATGGGTGGAGAGGGCAGCCGTGTTTCAGTCCCAAAGCTGCCCAAAGCCCCGCCTTCACATCCCACCACCATCCCCCACCCACCCAGCAACAGCAGTGGATAAGCCACCTGGCTGGCTCTTATTACCAACAGTCTCATTACATCTCATTTCAAATCTTTCATTAGAAGATGCATTCCATGCACATTAACAGTGACATATTGGATGCAATGCTCACAGTCAGTCGACATATTTTTGAGCAGGCAGAGGTGAAAAATTTATTCCTTTATGCCCGCAACCCCCCCTGCACCACAGTGCATGATGCTCAACACAGAGCTCTTGAAGCCAATGCATTTGGCACACATCAGTCCACACACGAGAGGAGGGAAACACACACGTTTCCTTGGCAACCATCCACTCGCCTGGTAGCAGGAGCCATAATGATTTTCCATTTTTCCCAAAACGCTGGGGTGAATGTGGCCTCATTCCCTCATTCTGGAACCATCAGTCCATACACCCCCCAGAGAGCACCCCCCCCAACCCACAACCAGGAGCCTTTAATCAGTGCTCCATACACACACTCAACAAGCAAACCAGTCTCAGGCATGTGGAGGGCTTGCACTGTGCTTCATGCCAGTTTAAGTTAGTCGTCTGATGGAGCGTGATCAAACTTTGCTGCGTCTTAGACAGAGGGAGAAAATCTGATGCAGATGAACTGTGAACATCCGTCTCACAGACACATATAACTAGAAACGATTAAACATTTTGACGGCTCAGATTTGCCGGACATGCTGAATTTTAGCAGAATTCACGCCACAAAAGCCAAAGGCCAGCAATCTTCCCGCCGAGCCCACAGTGTGCTGTTTGTCTCAGGATTGAAATGAGAAAGAAAACACAAACAAAAATGAGTGCACAGCAGGCGAATCTGGTGGAGCCTGAAGAACTCTCACACAAGCTGTCGCCACGCAGCTCTCCTGGAGTGAGAAAGCTTTGCTGGATGGTTTGGTGGCCACCCACCCGCTCACTTCCGCTCAGACAGATTAAACAGGTTCTGTTCTCTATCACTGCTTTTACCGGCATATCTGCAACACTGTGGCTGCTCATGGGAATAGTCTTTACGCTTCAGGGGACCAACCTCTGCATTTAATCTTGTCAGAGCTCACTGTAGAAAGCCTCACCGCTTCACAATAACGGCTCCATTTGTTACCTTTGTATCAGGAATTATAAGCCTTTTCAGGCTGTCCTCAGTAAAACTGGACACTTTTCTGCAGGCCCTTCAGCTAATGTAAGCGGGAACTCAAGCACCATGCATCATTGGCGCTGCTGTCACTCAACAGCTCTTCTCTACACTGGGAATGATCCTCACATTTGGCAAGACAAAAAAAGTCAAAACGGAGTGGCGTCACTAAACGTTCTCAGATCCCACTCAGCATTAAAGCTGTCAGAAGGAATCCCATGCTCCCTCTTAATTAAATCAAAGAGCCTAGAAATGAGACGGATGCTGACGGGGGCCTGGCTTGACGCTGGCAGCACTCCGTTTCTGCTGCCGTATCACACAGACAGCCTCTAAAGTGGTAGGAAACCCCAGGTACCTACAGCTGTTGCGCAGAATCCAGCTCCAGTCAAAGCTGTAGGTCAAAAAAGTCTTCCCAAGGACAAGATTATTCTTTACTGATGTTTTAACACAGCCATTCCCCAAGCACAGCTTGTCTTCCAGCTATTCTGTATTGGATGCGCAATAAAAATGGGAACGACACTAGCAGGTTTCCAGCAGCTGCAGCATCAGTGCAGTTGGTGAAATTCATTGATTTTTACCTGGAAGTCTGCCATAGTAAAGCGTTTGTGAGCTTCAGAGGAAATCCTGACCCCAACAGGAAGTGCGTATGCCGTGCAACTAGCAATAGCCCCAACAGTATTAAGACTGTACCAAGTCTTCCGTTACCTTATACTATATATGTATATCAAGACTAGAAGAAGCAAAATTGGGCAGAGAAATTAGGGAGTCTTGCTACCAAGTGGTGGTGTTACCTCTTGGTCGTGGAAATAAACAGAGAATCCAAAATATTTTCTAGTTATTTCTGCTACAGCAATTCTGCTACAGCATCTATCCTAACTTTCTCCAAGGCCTACAGGGGACATGGGAAGAACACCTGGGAACCTTTCTGACAACAGGGGCAAGGCACATACTCAAGTCTCTTTACAATTCAGATGCATCTCACACACTAGATGCTGCCCTCTTTTGCAGACGATCAAATAAGACCATTCGGTGAGGTCAAAAATTTATAACAAAGGAGACGTGCTTTGCCTCTGTGATGTCCCTCTCCCTTATTCACCTTATCAGACACATGTCACGGGAAGCTCAGAATACACATTTTGTCACGATTGCCATGGAAACGAGAGATCAACACAGGGTCTCCTGGTGAGGCTTGGGTGCAGAGGGTTTCTATATCACTCTTTCCATTCTTTTACTTTTTTCTTTTTTTTGTTTCCCTGCTGTCATTCACACATTGGTTTTTTGTGCAATCCTGTTTTTAATTTACCTTTTCTAGCTGCCTGTTAAAGAAATTTATCTTCACGGAGCAAAAACAAAATGCCTAATTATGCAGTAAAACTTCACTTGAATGGATATTGCAATAAACAGCGTATTGCAATTATGGTCCAATGATTCAAGCTTATGAAATGCACAAAATGGAAGAGACAGTAGCTCATTTACATGCAGCCGGTATCGTAGGTAAGGCTCCTGACCTGCACATCTGCAAATTCAAGATGATCCTGTCTCGCTGGTGCACACGGAGAGCAAGCAGACGTCACCTGCTGTATCCATGCGGTCCGTGCTGTCAAACCAGTGCAGGAAATTACCCATGTAATGTCACTGGAGGACAGTGTGGGGAACCCTCTAATAGGATTTCACTGTCTGTCTTCTTCTGTAATTGCAGGCCAGCAGAAATCCAGATTGCATTAGATAATGGAGGCCAATCTGTGGCATTTCCAATTAGTCGCATGGTGTGTCTCCAAAATAAAAATCAAATGTGTTATTTCAGAGCAGCACATTGTGACGGGGCTTGTTACCCTAACAACCGGTAAGCTCCGAAACACCAACTTTGTAATAGAAGCCATATCGTATAATGTAGATTACAGAATACACGTATATCCAAACCTGTTATTTCTGCACAATATTAATAATATACACACACGCTCTGGCACAGTACATGAGGTAAAAATCTATTTGTACACTACAACGTGTATATTACTCCAGACTGCCTGCACAAAAATGACTCAGATGGTATATGAGATTGAGTAATGTAATAATATTGTATACTCTTAAAAAAGGGCAAAAATTTACGCTGTTTTCAAAGATAGAACTGGCCCACATTTGCATTAACATGCCCAACATGTCCTGCATTTTAAAAAGATATTATGTGACCTTGAAACACTAATGTATTTATCAATAATGGCACTATGTATGGAAATGTATGGTACATATACATACACCCATTACATTGGGGCTATAGAAGATGAAATCACACTCTTAAAACCTCCATCAGGCATCTGACGTGACTATGACTAGCAGCTTTCGGATCACATAGATCATCAGGAGAAAATCAATTCCTCTAAAAATATACAAGAGAGTTGTCATCCAGATAAGCAATAACTGTGTATAACAACTGCATGAAGCACTTCAGTCTTATTTAATAAGACTGCCTCTGTCTTATATCCGTGTTTCTGGAGTTAAAAAGAAATAGTGATATTGTAGAAATACTGCAAGTGCAGCATCACGAATGTGATTGTTTAAGAATAAGTGCGCCAATAAAATGAACAATGATTTGAGGCTTGAAATGATAATGATGTTCACTGAAAAACAATACAAGTTTCCCAAGAGACCACAAACCGAGCCTTTGTCTGCACTGCAGACAATGGTCCGAGCCCCTCTGCGGACCTGAGATGCTGCGTAGGGTTAGGCGGGGCTGTCATCCCATAATGAAGATCAATGGAGGACAGCCTGGACCTCAGATGTACACAGAGACGCTCCACTCGGCTCACTGCCAGCAGCCCACACATCCCGCCTGACAGAGAAGTGTGTGTGTGGGTGGGGGTGAGGGAGGGTTGAAATTAAGGAAAGTCCACAACCATATATTATGGACTTAGCCACTTAGCCAGGAACAGCACTTTTGCATTGAGCATCTTAACGGGCTAAAGTCCTTGAGGCCATCCTGATGAACCCCATGTATATATGAGCATGCTGATATCTGTTTCTGCTTATGAGCACACACACATCTGCCTGCATGTGTATGGCAGCATTAACAGGAATGTGTATGGTTTGTGAGATGCTCTATTCTTCTCTATAACTGGTGTTAACTGCTTACTGCAACTGCTTTTACATCCCATTTCCCTGGGGACTGGGAAACATCCTACAATGTGTTTTTAAATAACACTTCCAAGTGAAATGATGTGAGAGTAATAGCTGAGGATCAACGAACATTGGAGAAAATCATGAGAAGACCCTAGGGGAGGCTCCACAGTACTTTACACACAAGCTAACAGCCCGCCAACATCCTTCAATACATCCTGCAATAACTGTGTCAGGTTTTTATTTCTGACAGTTTAATGCAGCTGCTTCCATCTGCAACCTGCTGGCTTAAGACAAGCCTCCCAGCGGGCCCATACCAACTAAACTGAGTGCCTCTCACGCCAGCTCTAAACTGTGAGGCTGTTTCCATATTTATTTACTAGCTAAAATTCGGCAAGCCACTGAAATACCAGAGCTGCTTTTTATTAGGCCTTACTGCTGCCCTTCACACAGCTAGAATGGTTCTGAAGGACAGGCCGACTGGCTGTGGATTAAAATAATAGCTTTGCCGTACGCCAAAACGGTCCCCCAAAAATAAAAAGAAAATCAATTGCCGGGAACAAAGTAATCACACGTAGCACATGAGGCAAGAGGCCATTATCTTCCCTGTCAAAGCGATGAAATCTCGCCTCTGTCGATTCCTCATTACGGAGCTGGAAATGAAGCCCAGTGAAAGATCCAGTCAGGAATGAGAAAAAAGCACAACTCTGGATCAAACCAAAAATCTGAGTGCTCTCTGTGGGCTACTCTGACTTGGGGCAACATGGCAACTGGGACACGAAAGGCACTCCCAAGTCAGCTTCCCAACCCCAGTACCCCACCCTGTGTATTAATTATTCTCCATTAATCATGGCTAGCAACAAGTAGCCTAAATCCAGGGCAAGTAATGTACTCACTTACATGTCACCCAGATCGGGCAAAAGCTGTGCCGACACAACCAGCGCTGGGTTTGATTCGAGGTGACAGGCAGCAGCACCTCCAAGGTAGCCAAGAGTTCACCCCACTATAATCTCTACCACACAGATGAGAGTGGTTGTCTTCTTGCTGCCAGGATCTTCTGTGGATGGGAAAGGGCCTGACGTAGATGTATGCGATAAGACAAGGGGAAAGCAGGCCTTCTAGGTGCGGAAGACGACTTGTCGTTAAATATCACAATAAACTAAAAGCTTGACCTCAAACAGTCAGTTTTCCTCGATTTTCCTCCCAAGAGATTATTTGAAACCTACGATCTCTACCTGGCTAACATGCAAATCATATTTTTTGTACAGTGCACATACATGAGAAAAACTAAATTTTGCCTTTAACACTATTGAAGAGAATATAGTTATTCCTAGAAGTGTTCGATAACACCTCAATGTTTAAATTCAAATGGAAACAAAAAAGTATGTCCCTGTTTCTGTTTTCACTTGGATTTATATCACAACATAGGTGAAAGACATTAAAATCCAAAGCATACAGTCAAGGTGCTCACAGAAAGCTCATCAGTGCCCCACAATATTATATGGAAATGCAACACGTGGGCTGGTGTGACAGCTGAAGGCTGTGGACAGCAAAGAGCTGGATAGCCCGCATGCTGACACGGACCGAATTTAACGTTCATGACGATCCTGCAAAGGTGGCTTGGTTTTATATTTATAAACAGGAGAGACTTGGCCATAAATCACTCTAGCAAACCCCTGCATTAGTAGTCCTTCATCCAATATAGAGCAAAATGGAAATAGATAGAAGTGAACATGTTCCAGCGGCTGCTGCATTTGTTTGGCACAGCTTCTGAAAACAGAAAGTTGACAATTTGTGGAAATACTGGCCTGGGTCAACTGTCAGCTTCTGGGGTTCTGCTCTGTACACAAGATTTATGAAGACGTCAGTTCTGGTTTTCCTTATAGTGCCGGGAAGTTCCCAACCTCAAGTAAACCATCTCTGCTTATTTTACCACGGCTCTACTCATCTATGCTGATTGACAAAACCCACAGACTACTTCAGATAACAAGGCAGGCATAAAACCTCCTTTTAAAGCCCTACAAATACAAAATACAATTTTCTTTGAAATTACAGATAATTTCAATATTTTCTGCAAGAAAGAGTCACCCAGGTTTCTTGTTGTTGTCATTCTACAGGAGTTGTGACTCCGCTCTGAGCTACTGATGTGGAGAACATCTCAGATGGAGCACAAAGGCAAAGAGGAAGCTGAAATGCAACCGATTATCGTTTGGGCTTCAGCAAAGCACAACTGATGACACAAAAAAACGACAAAGGTTCCCTGATAACTTGAAAAAAAAATTTAAATGAGCAAAAGCTTTCTTTAATGTATAGACATACTGTACGTATGTATGAATGTATTTTAAAAAAACGGATGCTTTAACGTTCTCTTTTTTGCGCTGATTTAAAAACACAAAAGGAATAAATGACTCAGGACCCAAATTCCAGCCACAAGATCTGTTCTTCACAATGAGACAAGAAATTCTTTTCTGATTATGGATTTCATTCTTAAAAAACAAACTTAGTGTGGATTACGTTCTCAAAAAATATACAGTCTCAGAATCTCAATGTGCTGTGAAAATGAACCTGAAAAAAATCTCAGCTTTAAAACTCCACATTTAAGACAGGAGATGACATGTAACACAGAATTTTAGAGCACAGTTGGTACTGACATTAGTACAATTTAGCTGCATTTTGCAATCACCCTATTTTTTTAACATGCTTTCCTTCAGACATTATGCTGATGATGCAAAATGTTGAATATCTACCTACCAGTACTCTATTTGTACACTAAAATATTATTATACTATATTTTGTGCTGTTCTGGTTTTGTGCATTTGAACATCTTCATCAGAGCTCTGCAATTCAGTTTTAATGGCAGACTGACAAATTGATTTTATTTATTAATAGCAGAATAGCATCCTTGCACATTCCACATTTCTGCCTTTTGTTTGAGCATTTCACTCTGTTGTTTACAAAACAATGTCCTGTTCTTGCGGGAATGTACAAGTGTGGACAGTATTGTACAGACCCTAACTCGATTTAGCTCCTGAAAAAAATCAGATGGAAGTCTCCAGAATACCAGTAGTACAGGAAGCTGTTCTTAGTGTGTTAATTCAGGGTGGGAACCATGATCAAGGGTACTACAGCAACAGTGGGAAGCAAAAACCTTTGAATTGCACAGCAGCACTCCTAACCACAGTATCACTTCCTTTCCTCTTCAACCAATGTTCACTGACTCTTTAACCACAGTAGGTATTAATGTTCAGAAAACTTTACACTGAAAATGGACCAACTGGCAGCAGGGCCACCTCACTGCAAGCCCTCTTCATTTCTGTGTATTTGTGCCAAGGCATCACCTTTAATTCTGAAGGCAATTTAGGGCCTTTCCATTTTTGAGTGCTCTTAAAATCAATGTCAATTAGTTTAGAGTAAACAGTACTGTTGTTGCAGCGCAGTTCCATTAAAGAACAGTGTGAAGTGCCCTTTCAAGTCTGTTCTAATTTTGTCTATTGATCCGCACAAGAACGAGACTTTCTATTGTACGTTATCATCTCATTTGGTTGGGCAGAAATTGAAAGCCTGACAACTTCCCATCATTTAAAGAAGTACATTTTTGAGATTTAAAACCACTTTACAGACTACAATACATGTACATATCTAAAGAACACAATTTTTATTTATGTTTATTGAGGCCTTTGCCCAAGATAAATTAAACTGTTACTTAACTTAAAAACAATGATTTACCTCATTTAAATAGCAGGCATCTCATTAGTTCAAAATTATAACCTTGGTCAAGGTCACTACAGCAAAAATGCATTTAAAAACGATACTTTCACACTGCAAAATAACATGGCAATATTTGCTGCCTGCCAAAATGCATATTTTTATAAACACTATTTCATACTTTTATATATTTGCCTGCTCTGCTATAACTAGCTTATATATTTTAATTCATTTGATTTTTGTCTGTATTCTTCAACTTTAAGCACCTAAAATTTCCACATTTAGCATGATGTAATAATAAACCAACTTACTGCTCATCTTCATTTGTTACTTTCACACAACATTTATCTAAATGAATATCAATAGAGAAAGAGTAAAAAGGCGAGTTAGCGTACGTGAGAAAACAAAAACTAGGGGTGAGAAAATACAGATTTTGTTAATAGCAGGTCAGGTGTATTTTATAGCCTGCTCACAAAAGACAAAGTAAACTATCAATTATCTATAATTTACATACTTTATATGTTAACAGCAACAAAATATGTGTTAAAAGGACATCTAAAAATACATAACCTGTCAGTATGCTCTTTGTTTTTACAGACTACATGAAATTTCACACAGTAAACACTTTGTCAAGCAGGGGAACGCAGACAAGGAGCTCTTGGTTAACAGATGCCAACGGACAATTGATACGGGTTCCCTTTAACAAATATTTCAGTTGCAATGTTTTATTCAACAGATCTTTTGACTGAAGCCCCATTTGCCAAGTCCGCTTTCTCTTCTGTAGAAAAATATCACCAAGTTGTTGACTCACACTGTCGTGTCTCACACAAACACCTGCAGAACCATTTAACGCGGTGTTCAGTGGTACAAAGGGCTGCAGGGTGAGCCTGCCTGTCTGTCAGAAATCTCCATTTCCACCTGAATGCATGAGAAAAGCGCAGGTTCCATTCTGCGAACTCGACATCATTTACATTCACCACGTATAATTTCACAGATCAAAGAAGGCCTTGAGCTTATTTCTACTACTGCTTCTGTGGCTTCTTACGGAATAATGTTGCTTAGGTTGAATGTCTCTAATAAACTAAAAAATACTGCAGTCAGAGACTGCAGGTAACAAGAGGTGTTACTGTTAAACAGTAGTTTTCTTTTAAGTACACTCACCTGATACTCTCTGTTGGTCTAGCACCCATTATTAAATGTAAAAAAACATCACTGTGGTCTATTTCGAATATATTTATGTACTTGTGTAAATCAGTCTGTTTTCCTATCCTTAACGCTGTTTTGAGCTGTTCAGGTACCAAGTCCAATTTTTTTTTATGACAGTTTACAGGGTGCTAAAAGAGTTACCCTCTAACAGTAGTGGGACTCAGCAGCAAATGGTGAAGAATTTGATCAAATTCATTTTGATCTCCCAATCCATTTAATCTTAATTTTCTCATGTGGTCCCACATAGCACACTATATTACGCCACTGCTAACTTATATTTCATGAATCCTCTGCACTTGTCTGTGCAGTTCTGTAATGTCTGGCACACTTTGGTGGCATCTGTCAACACAAACTGACCTAAAAGTGTCAGTCTTCCCAACAAATCGCTAAAACCATTAAAATACAAAATGATATTAAAGAAACAACTCTACCCTGAACACGCTGCTTTGAATAATTTACATGTTCCGCCAACACAACATAATCACACCCAAAAGCCCAAGTCGGTCTCTTAAATGTTTCGCAGCTGTTTGGTTTTTTTGCAACTTCTGAAAGGAATCAAATGTAGTGAAAGTGAAATAATTTGTACAATATTCAGTTTTTGTTAGACAAGGAGCCAAAGACCATCAAATTCGTTACACATTTTTCTGCCCAAACCATAAAAGCGTGTAAAACATGTGCATTAAGAAATTTCCTTGGCGATTATATCGTGCTCGTGGATAATGAAATCAGCATTGCCGCTATTGTGCCCACCAGAACACTCCATGGAGGAGCTCAGGCCTAAAAGGCTTGACAAATCCATTTGCTACATCTGCATTCAAAGTCAAACACCAAAGTTTTCTAATGCTGAGGATTCTCATCGCTGGGAAGTGAGGAACATAGCAATTGTCGTATTACTGCAAATCTAATTCCAGTGAATGGATCGGGGCCTAATGAGATAAAAAATCAGTACAAAACAAAAAAAGTGTTTCTTTCCAAATCCACTGTATACACAAACACTAAATCCAGTGGGATGCACTGAGAGAATTAATGTGAAAATTCTGATATATAAGAACAAATGTGAGAGAAACCAAAGCAGGGTCTAACTCCTCTGGAGCTTGCCGAAGCAGGGGATTTAGCAAAACATCTAACATACGACTGCTGAAACACAGCTGCTTTTCAGAGCCAGTGTCGGCAGTATAACCATAAACTGGATCGTACATCCCCATGCTCCCTTGTGAAATAAGCACTGCAGAATATCTTTCTACAAAATTTGGTTTAACTGCTTATTTTCTTATATTTAAAGCTACATATTCCCCTGTGCTGCTTGGACCTATTCCATATATTCAATTTCTTTTCCGAGTTTCATATTAACACTGGGAAGCAGATGCATCTGAGTTCTTTCAGTGGCTTCAAGGGCCTTAGGAAACTTAATTGGTCAGTATAAGGACCACAATCAAAATCCCAATCACAATTTGTTCACAAACTATATGTGTGTGCCCATGTGTACCATTGTTCTCCCTCACCCCAACCATTAGTTCTGAAGGCTTCAGCTTTTGCTCTTTTTGCTTTCACAGTAAGGATTGGTGCCTCATAAGAACAAACCACATTCTTCATTATAATTTTTCCATAAGGACAATGCATCCTAACTTGCACCTCCATTCCAGCAGCAGCTGTACACAGGATCAATGCCAGCATCGTTGCAGTCTTAGAAGGTGCCAAGGATAGGGGGCATGAAGCAGAATGAAGGCATGAAGCAGAATTCTCTAAGTATGACACATATGCCCATCTGGTCCTTTCACACTGCCTCCACCAACACAGACAGATCCTATACAGGACCCCTCATTGAGCCAGGTTTTCTGTAAAAACATGGTAGAAACACATTGCATTTATCTTGAGTGGAATACATTTCCATGGGAATAAACTTGGGTTTAACATTTGCCCCTCCTCTGCTGCACGAAGCATGCTTGTATCAGCACTCTTAAGTACCATACATTAACCACTGTTCCAAACTCCCTCCAACCGAGCAGTATGGTTCAAGTGAAGCTGAGAGCTTTAGAAGTCCAGGCTAGTACCTTCCACACCACGGAAATGCATACGTGACAGCTTGCCATAGCTTAATGAAGGTGTGTGACATCATCCTCAGTGATTGATTGATTGATCAATCAATTAAGTAATTGTTCTGAATGGAGGTTCAGCAGCACCACCTGGAGCTGCTGATTTTTGCTGGAAGGACAGAGTGGTGAAGTGTGTTGTGCATGCAAGAACCCTCACGCAGGTGCCATTTACTGGCTGTTGGTACTGTGTTTGTAGTCTGTTTTTATTTTGTTGCGTCAGCACTAGGGACTGCCAACGAGTTTTTAGAGTACATTTGGTGGACGTGTTTTTTAGTGTATGTGTTCATTGTCCATCCAGATTGTGAGTGGAGCGTAGATTTGTCATGTGGTCGCCAGCAGCACAGCAGTGTAGTGCCAGTCATTGAGGCACAGGTCACGGGGATGTGGTATGATGGCATTATTGGACTGTTTTCTCCACCCCAGCTCAGTGTATTGTGTTATTTCTTGTTTTTAATGCTGTTTTAGTTGACTGATGGGACTAGGTTGGTATGGTGTGAATGCCTCACTGCTATTGATATGCCCTTTTTGGAGGGGGTACCTTTTGTGTGGTGCACCTTAAAAACATGTGTTTTTAAATTATGTAATGTTATTGTTTTTAATTTGTGAGCTTACAGGGAAAATGTGGGGTGACTATAACCTTTATCCAGTAGGCTCATTTTCTATGAGGGACCCTGGTCCTGACAGCAGTCTCAGTGGTTGAGTTTTTAATGTAGTGTTTTTATAATTCATTGTAATAAAGGTAAATTGTCATAATGGAGATCATGCCTGATTCTTTATAAGAGTTGTACTGTCGCCTCAGTGTGATTAGTATTTGCAGCAAGTTTTACCTGAAGCTAATTTTCAAGATGCCGTTGTCAACCAGACTGCAAGGGCCTCAGCTGAGGTGTTCTAGCACACATAAAAACAATAGTGGTGTCATGTTTTTCCTCTTTTATACACTGTAAGAACTGACCAGATTTGACCACACTCAACAAGAAAATCAGAAAATTGAAAAGGAAATAAAGCTTTTTTTTTTTTTTTTTTTTTTTTTTTTTAATAAAATCCGAAAGATGCTTAAATTTTACATTTCTACATAGGTTGAAATTTTACTGAGGGCTCTACCTTGCACAAGGCTACTATGTTTAGGCCCCTCCTCAGACACAAATGATCACCATGGAGGTTACAAGCCCGTCCTTAATTCCCTATGCTGGCTGCGTGCCTCACCACAGGACAGCGCAGGCCGGGGAAATGAGAAGAGCCACAGAACATGCAGTGCATTTCGCCCCCCCTTTTACAGCCCACAGAAAGGACACAAGAACGGATGCCTGTGGCCTGGCTGCGGAGACCATCTGTAACACATGGACACACTGCGGCAGCCTCTTTCACACCTTTGCTGGCTGCCAAGGGCACTGTATTCAAACACAGATCTGCCTTCCCAGTGAAGACACCACATGAATACCGAATGGTCACTATTTAGATGCTGAGCTTCTGGTGAATACAACTTTATACCTGTTTAGTTGGCAGGACATTTTAACTGAGGCCAAACAGCAATTGGGTACAAATAACTGTAGGGCTTCTCATAGAACATTTGTACTGGCAACCTTCATAATTGTAGGTCCTTAAATATCAGGGTGCCAGCTGTACTGTGCCTACTTTTACATAAGAATTTAGCACTGGGCAGGATGTGGTAGCAGGTAGAGGCAACAGCTGAAATCAAGATATATGAAGAAGCTATTTGAGATTGTATTAAAATCTATGCTATGGTCCACAATGCCAATGCATAATGTTACCCTCTTACAAAAAAAAAGAAATGCAAGCTGATAGTTGAAAGTGCATGTCTAACTTTCCGTAACCACTTTGCCCATTCTAAAAATTTCTTGGTGTGGCACATAATTGACTCTTCTACATCTCCTGGATAGCCATACACAAAAATTGCTTCAGGGAACGCCTTCAAAGAATATCCCCTCCACACCCAGGATTCAAACAGCCCATTGCTGCGTCCGATCAAAAGATGGTTCAAGGTCAACTTTGATGTGTTTTGATGCAGCATCTAAATGGCCTCACTTCAAAAGAAATGCCTCTATATTTTCCATCAGCATGCATGCGCTGCGCAGGTTAGGTGGATAGCTCAACCTTCGCTTCATGACATCTGTAAATACAATATAAAGGGGGTGGAGGCTTCATTTGTGAATATTCCTGACCACCTTGGTGGGTAGTTCCTTCACAAGGAGCATCTGGATTGCAAGAAAGCCAGAAGTGCGAGCATCTCGCCACAAAGTTATTGGATTTCACTGTTCAGAAACAGAGACAAAGATAAGCTCGACAAGATGAAAGTTAAATTACTAACTGCAATGCTGCTCTGCAAGCCGTTGTAATGATGACAAAAGGTCTGAACTTTGACATAGAGTTTAAAGGATGCAGAGATTGCCTGGATACCAGACAATGAAAATTAAAACACTGGCAACAGAGGGAAAGAAGTCATGATGCCATAACAGTGTTTTAGAGTCTCCGTCACTGTTAATGAGATGTAAGTCAAAGCATTGACTTACACTGTAAAAATAATTAAGATCACAGAATCTTCAAAAAACTTCATTCCTCCCTTGTACTTCATGAACCATCCAAAAAAACCTGGTCTGACCTCGGTCATTTGAACTCATCTTTTTTTCTTCAGATCTCCTCATTTCAAATTATTCTGTACAAGTTCCCTGAACAGACTGTAGTAGCAAGGCTAATGAGTGGACCTTGGTATTTTCAAACACTGATGGTAACCTATAAATCAATAGCATATCAGTACTTTTTATGTTCATATGTATTTTTTGTTTTTTTAATTAATACTTTTCAAGTACTTGGTTAACTCTGTAATTCGCTAATTTCCTCCATCTTATCAATTAAGAGCCTCGGCATAACAATTTACTTGAATTTCTGCTTCTCCCAGTACATTGAAGCCTTAACCTGGTCCTACAGATACATCCAGGATTTATCCCTGTCTGTACTTCTGACCCAGGCCATGGTGTTATCCCCCCTGAACTACTGCAGCTCCCTCCTGTCTACACTTCCAGCCTCTCTCGCCAAGCCTGTCCAGCCAATCCAGGATGCAGCTGTACAAAGGTTGTATTTTATTTACCAAAGCACTGATGCTATGTATCTTTCATCTTTGTCTCACTCCATTTGCTCCTTGTTGTTGCCCATATGAAATTTGACACTGGTAACAGCATATGAGACCATCCAGGGATCTGCATCACAGTCCCTGTAGGACCTCATCCCTCACAACAGCCAGGCCAGACCGCTAAATTCCTCCATCAGTGGCAGGTTTATGGTCCTATTCACTAGTGGTCCAAAATCAAAAGCCTAAAGGTTCACAGTTTTGGCTCTATTATGATGGAATGAGCTCCCACATTCAGTAAGGGTTTCAAAACATCTCATTTGGGCCTACTATTTTTCTGACCTCCTATCTGTTCCATAAACTTTCACATTTTCTACCTCTTTAAATAAATAGAGAAAAACTCCCTTTCAATTCAGCTACTCATGTAATCCATGCTAAAAAAGAGTGGTTTTGAACTAATTGACTGTATTTTGAGAACCGCGTGTCTGTGTCTGTATCTCTCCATTGATTAAATGCACTTTAGTACTTTTGGAGTTGTCTGCTGATTTGGAGAAAACCATTTGCTAAATTAATAAATGTAATGTAAACACTGTTTTACATTCAGATTCAAATGGTGCAGCACTGCAATTCTGTTATGAGGGGTTAAGACCCAAAGCTCAGGAATACGCGCGTCATCATAGCCCAAAGTCCCCCTTATTGTGAGTTCATTTGCTTTGTTTAGAGTTGATGCTTCTCTAGGATTTTTTTATAATACATCCATCAATACACAACATGAAACTGCACATCAAGAAAATCTGAAACAGCTTAGTATCTACAAAAGCAATGAACAAAAATATTCAGCCAAGTTAGCTGACAATATCTGTCCGTGTGTGTGGTCAGATCACTTCAGGCTAATATGTACTGGAAACACATCTGATGAACTGTCATGGCTGGATGTTTCCAACACATTCTCACATGGCTGTGTCTGCTAATAGCCACATTCATCTCACAGGCTTGAAGGCATCCCATTGTGACACAGACCAAAGAAAATGTGTTCTCCTGCTAGACCTTATGTCCTACCAAACCATGAAATATGCAGTGTTTCAGACGAACCCCTAACCATATCCTTTCAGTTCGAAACAAGGTAAAGGGTCGCTTAAGCAAATCTTTGCCAGCATTGACATCTGAATATCCCCCCTAACCCTTTTGGAATCACCTTGCAAAGAGACAACACAAAGAGGCACATTATCTGCCACAGCCAGTTTCCAACCATACTTCCTTACGGATGTTCAATGGACACACTGACTGGCCCATATCTAATCTATCTCACTGAGCAACAATTAGGACTAATTTAATTTTTTTTTCTCCAACTGAACGATTCAACTGACAACCTGCCAAACTTCACATATGAGAGTCTTTAAAATAATGAAGTATGAAATATTTCATTTGGATCCAAACAGGACCCACAGAATCAAAGTGTGTGCCAAGTCAGACAGAGTGTGGAAGAATTGCTGGCAAACCATACACATCCCAACTAACAAGGGTAGAAGCAGATGGGTGGCAAACACAGTCCAAATGGCCTCACTAGTAAAAAAAAAAAAAAAAAGGTCTGATTTTACTGTGTTCACAAGCCACGAACAGCAAAAAGTGACCAAGGGATGACGCAAGGGTAACCCTGTGCTGACTGCCATAACTAACCAGGCAATAAATGGACAATCATGAAGATTTAAGTATCAACCTGCTGAGTGGCAAGAACTGCACTGCAAAGGGAGCCACAACCTCCCCAGCCTCTGCTACACAAACTCATTAACATGCAGGGAATAACTCTACAGGTCCACTTAAGCTGCTATGTGTTGCACATACACCCCAAAGGCAAGCCAAACAAGACAAAAGCCAACACAATTTCCACCCGGCTGCAAAATATCTGAGCACGCTTTGTCTGAAGACTGCGTGTAGCATAAGAGGCTCCTTGATGTGGAATTCCACATCAGGTTTTTGACACATGTCTAATAAATAATAGTACAAAAAGCATTAACAGTGAAAAGTGCAAACAGATGATACTTAAAGCTCTCAGCCTCTGATTTCTCTTCTCTTCTTGATGCATCAGACTGCAGTTAGGCTCTATGGCAACCACAGATTGAAGGGAAATCAAACCTGTGACAATCAGGCCATTTTGTGAAGCCACAGGAATTTGCTTCCAGGATCACCAACCTAGGGCTCGCATTGCAAACGCTTGTGAATACAGACAAACTCAAGTAGTTCTCCCTACCAGCACTGGTCATAAAACAGTAATATAGAGTCAGTGGGAGCATGCCCTGGAAACCACAGGTCAGTGGGAGCACATCCTGGATTAAGAAGTCAAAGGGAGGATGGCTCATGCGGGCAGAAGTTAATGGGAACGTGTGCTAAAGGAGCAGAGTCAATGGTACCATGCCCTCAAGGACAGAAGTCAATGGGAGCATGTTGTAGGGTAGAGGAGTCAACTGGAATGCAACATCTAGCTGGGCCACGACTTCTCTCACAGAGGAGGGGAAGGAGGAAGTCACAGTTCTGACAGCATAATGAGGCCTCTAGGGAATCTTAACTGTAATGGTTCATGACTTGCAGACACAACATGAATTTTAAGCCACAAACTTATTTAAACTCTCCAAATTTAAGAAAATTACCCTTCAAAGCCTTCACACTGTAAGCCAAAGGCACAATCCATCATATGAAAAGGCAATCACTTCCAAACGTACTTAGTTATAATAAAATTCCTTAAAGCAGTTCAGTGTTTTTAAAACTTTCAGTGCCAACATTCTAAAGCTGAACATTTTAAAGGGTTCGGGTTTTGGAATTTACCTTACCGCTACAATTTGATCCAAGTTTCAATGAAATTTGATTTTTATTAATTTAACCTTAACCTTTTAACGATACTGAAATTCAGCTCCATAGAACCTTCTTGAAAAAAACGGCACCCCAAACAAGGTCAATATCCTCTGGACTTACTGGACAGGGCAAGAATGGAAAAGACAGCAACCGTGTCAGATAGGTAGGGACATGGGGTTGTTCCTCATTAAATTTAACAAAGAGATTAAGGTTCAGTAAATTTTATTTAAAGGTTTTATTGTTTTCTTTTGCTTTTATGGTTTAAAATGGCATTGTATGGGTACTCTTAGAAATCCAACATGTGAAATCAATAAATATGTATGCAGGAAAATCAACTACTAAAAGACAGACTGAACTGATGAGACGCTAAATCAAACATGACATTGCATTTCAGAAAAGCCCTGCACTTTCACACAAGCCAGTGTCCGTTCATAAAACCGTGGTAACGCAATCTTTCCCAGGCCTCTGTGCTGCTGGCAAAAAGGGGTCAGCATCAATCACGAGACAAATTCATCCTGGCCAGAGGGCAAAGCCTGGTACAATTTCTTTTTTCCTTGAAACAAATCAATGCATCACCTTTTAAAGCAATAGCAATACTTTAAAAACTACCTTTTGAAGTAAAATTTGAAATAGCAACAACAGCTTCCATAATCCAAAGCACAGACCTTATCCACCCATACAGGCATCCAATCCTCTTAGCAGCCTGTGTGAGTGGAAGAGACAAAGGATTGAACAACCACATGTATGAGACTGAAAAACTCTACACAAAGTAAAATTTCTTTGGGTTGCGTGCATCTTTTTTCCTCAGGAGGACAATAATCTTTCTTGCTGCTACTAGAAAACTATAAATGTGTCGATAGCAAATCCAAATATGATTTAATCAGTTACCCTTACACCAGAGGAAAGTCCTGTAGGCTAACATGGAAGGACATTTACACGTCCTTTTCAAGACACCTCAATGGTCATTCAAGCTGACAATCAACCTGTTTTGCTCTCCAGCAACCCTTAACAACCACACTAACCTGTGCTTCCGTCCTTCCTGCTACATTTAAAATTTAGAGACTCCCTCTGAAACACCACAGAACTCAATTTATGTCTTTGTCTAAAGTAGCTGAGCTACTGATGGTTACACTGAGATACAGAGCAAACACATAAAAATCATGAATTACTCAAACAAGGATTTGCCTGTCACGAAAGAATTAAATATTCATGCTTTATTATATGCACTGCCACACATCAGACATATACGACAAAACCTCTGCATAGTAACCGGCCCTGGACCCGTGAATAAATACACTGCAAATATCATTATATGTTCCCTTAAATGTGCTTCAACGACTTTCAAAACGAGAAGAAATCTTGTCTACGATTATAGACAGCATGTGCATTTTTGACATAAATGTACAAGTTACTCCTTTCTCAATCATTGCATCCTTTTCATATGCTAATGAGACTTTCCTATAGTTTCTTCAGGCAGGAAGCAGATTTTTAATCTTTAAGGGGGTTATATGGCAGCTTGCGTTGCTTATATGCTAATCCCCTGGGGAGAGACAGTGCTTCGCTTTGAACTTGCCATTGTTGTGATGTCAAAACGTTCAGAGCCAGAGTCAGTGCCAACAAGCCTTATTTAGGGTGAATATATGCTGCCTTTCCGAGCGGCCTGACGTTCATTAATGTTGGACTAAAATATTCATGTCAAGACCTTGTTAGCAGTCGGGTGCAGCAAGGTTCCCGATAGTGAGCGAGGGTGTATGGGGAGCAGCTGAGGATGCTTCGCCACCCCCTCTCCCCACCCCCCACTGTGGATAAAAACGCCTGAAGTGACGGCTCACTGTTGGCTTCCAGAGCTTTACGAGTCTTGTTGGCAGAGCAGACGAGGCTATTCCACACCCCAGCACTGTTGCTTCACTGCTGCCTTCTCCTCCTACACACCATACTGCTCCCTCCCTCCATGCCTGTTTGGTGTTATATGCTGTTTGAAGGGAGGGGTGACCCAGTCGGGTTGCGGTTGTCATGGAGCGGTGAACAGACCGCGTAACGCTCTTCCTTCTATCGGCTCCAGGCTCCCCACTCCCCCTGTAAAGAATCCCTCGTCTTCCCCATTCTCTTCTTCTTTTATCCCCTGCCATCATTGTGCTTCATTTGAATGTTTGTGCGTATTTGCATGCCTATATGTGCTGAATTGAATTTTTCCATTGAGATGCTTGTGTACAGCATGTTCTTGCATCTTTTTTGCTTACCTAGCACTGTTGAAAAAAATACGCTCTGAAAGTTAAACAGATGAGCACCAACAATAGTGAACAGAGCAATAAAGTGAAGCTCGCTGATTTTGTCTTGGTGCCTGATGTTCACCCAGGACTCAGAAGTCAGGCATTTTCCCTACCAGATATAAAAAAAACAGGCCCCGACAGCATGGGGTGTGATTCACTCAGCCTTGGACCAGGCATGCTGGACCACACAGCCTAAACACCACAGAGGAAATGGAACCAGAGCCAGACTTTGTCTAGACACCTATTGCAGGGATGGATCGCCTCAAAAACGACACCGTGATGCACAGAATAGCGTAAAGAAGACCACAGGCAACCAAAGCATTCAAAACTATTCTCCATCTATTCTTCCTGGACATCACCAGGCTGCTTGCTTTATATTTGTTTGTGGTCTGAGGCGAAAGAAAGAGCCATGAGTGGAGACCGACTGTA
Organism: Heterotis niloticus; assembly: GCA_018136845.1. Classification (NCBI taxonomy): domain Eukaryota; kingdom Metazoa; phylum Chordata; class Actinopteri; order Osteoglossiformes; family Osteoglossidae; genus Heterotis; species Heterotis niloticus. The sequence goes on from CM030904.1 coordinate 9,590,621, forward strand.
GTCCTACACCTTCACTGGCCCAGGGCCTAATTGCCCAGTGGTACAAATACAGAGTCCTAAAGTGGGCACTGCTGTTATTCCTTTGAAAACAAGAACCCAATTTAAATCACTTAAGTGAAAATATCTGGCGAAAATGGTCAAAATTAATCTAAAAATCTAAAATGTATCAAAATTAAACTACTGTCTGGATTTGGCCATGTTCATATTGGTTAGTTCATAAATAAAAAGAAATATGCTTTAAGACTTAAGCACAGCGTTACAAGACTATACCTTGACACCTTGAATGGATGGATTATTATTATTATTATTATTATTATTATTATTAATAATGATAAATTTATTTAAAGAAGGTTAGAATTTCAAAGCTAGATATTTTACTAGAGAAATTTTACTCTTGAACTTGAACACCCTTCAGGTAAAAGATTAAGATCTGAAGAGTCTTGTGGACAATCTTCATGCTGTTTCTGTGACTCCCACATTAACATGTCACTCAGGTGTTACAAGAATGGCAAAATCCCCCCTGTAATGAAGACAGACCATCAACTTCTGCCAGGCCTTCTGACCACAAAGGAGTCTGACATAAAGTCTATTCAGTGAGTCAATGTAGGAAGTCACTGTTGGGGCCGTTCAGAGCTCTGCAGGGACAAAGGGGTCAGCAAGGCACAGCACAAATGCTTAATTCAAAAGAGGTAGAGCAGTGTAATTTACCCATTCTCTCTCTCTCACACACACACACACACACACACACACACACACACACACACACACAAACAAACTATGGAACAGTAGTGTAAACAATTTTTATAGTCCCTTAGCAGAACCTGTGGAAAATTATCTGCCAGAATGGATCTAAAAACTGCTTTTTATTACACTGCAATTCTGCAATGTGGCAGCATGCACCGCCAGCCCTGCAAACAATTGCTTACAGTAGCCATTTCTTAACCCAGCAGGATACAGTTGACTGCACAAGGTGTTTGCCCCACATTAGCAGGATGGCATTTTACACGCTCAGTTCCCAGCACCACAGAGCTTAAATGGGGCTGGAACATATCAGTTATTAAAATTTTTTTTTTTTAATTTAAAAGATTTACAATGGTCAACTTGCAGCTATAGGGGCTAGCCCGAGGTTACCGCGACCACCGAGAGGTAGAATTACAGCAGAACTATGGATTGGTGTGGAACACGAAGACGGCACTGTGCAGCTTAAACAGAGACACCCTGGCACTTTTATCACCCCATGCACAGAGAATTTAACGCACCTACAGCAAGCCAAGTGCCGGTAGATGCACAACCTCCTTTCCACGATCACTGAGTCTTCTCCTGGAGCTGATATACGAGGCAGACAGATGTTTCGGCGCTCAGCTTAAAATTTAATGCCTCATAAACTGGAGAAGTGTGAGCAGCAACAGATTTTTCAGAGAAAGAAAAGCAGCCATTCTCAAGGCTTTTATTGTTCATGCTAAGATAGAAAGATATTTTGTAGCTATGTACGTAACGCAATAACAGGAGAAGTGCTAAATTATTACTACTGAATCTATTGTATCTTGTCTGGTCCTCAGTCACAGTCTCACGTTTCAGAGAGACCAAAAGCAAGATTCAGAGATCTTTCCACAACACACAATGACAGGATAAGGCTGAATATGCTGGATCCAAGGCAAACTAGATCAGGAGCCAGAGTTGCCTATGACATCGACGGCACCTGAAGCCACCCCCAGCACCATAGATAGCATTGCTGTGCAGATAAACATGAAGAAACTTCACAAGAAATCAAGGCTCATTAGAATCCAATCATTCATGACCTTGGTCTAAGATGCCAGCAATGTAGGGTGGGGAACCTCATTCACACTCAAAGGATTGTTTGACTTTTCTCAAGATTTTACTTTAATGCTACCCAAATTTATAGAAGAATACACACGGTACATTTTTGGTCACACAAAACAATTCAGCTGTCTCCATTCATTGTTTTTGTGCTAAGCTCTGAATCCTTAAAGGGTTGTTTATCTGTAAGAATATCAGATAAATGCACTAAACTCCATGACAAACATAAAGAATGAGCATGGTGCTAGAATCCCAACTGTATGTAATCACTTAGATAAAGGGATGGGATGGCACTCTCAAGCTTAGCGAAGCAATAAACACTTTAACTTGCAGAAAACACAAATGTGTTTTGGCTCCATCGGTCTGCATATACATTATGTACATAGAAACGTATACATTATATTAGACATATATAAATGGTTATGACATCGTAATTGTTAGAAAACAGTTGACTGCTGATTCCAATAATGAAAAAATAATAGATTAAAAACAAGAAACAAAAACTTACAAAAAAATGCCAAAAACAATATAAAGTTTTCTTATCTTTGAACACATTCAGCAATATGAAATTTAACGTGTGTACAAATTCTCAACTTATAATGTAATCAACATACAGCAAACTTGCAATTACAATGGTCAATAATAATAAATAAATTATAGTAATTATAATTAAATTGTCAGAAAATCAATTTTAATGATTTCTAGGACTTCTGGTAAGCGAATGAGCATCTTATAGCTAATTAAAACAGGTGTACATGAACATCTTGTAATGCATCATATACTATACCTGTGCAGAACATGTATGATATCGTAGCATAGCAATTGTGTCTGCTGACAAGTGTATAAATACATATACTACAACACGGTTGAGCACTTACAGTGCATACTGTAGACTAAAGATATAAAAATGAACATGTATACCTATGCAGTATGCATGTATGGCAGCATCGCATAATGACCGCATAAGGTAAACGTCGTACGACTGTGTGCTACGACACAATGGCAGTGCCCACGCAGTGCCCAAACACAGCCAGCAACCATATTCTTGTGTTTTGCACAGTGTCAGTTGTTCTCACAAGTAGTAAACATCTTCACACAACTGCTGCCATATCCTCAGTAGCATCCACCTCTGCCCCTGTACCAGTCACACCACTGACTGATCATCATCAAGCTCAGCAAGCTTACTGACAGAATAGTTACTAGAGATCATGTGGCTTGCATTTACTACATTTTACTGTTGTACAGCAAGGAATACTGTTATGAACATACAGTACATTTTAAATATAAACTGTGGTACAGAATACAGTACTGAATTGCTTAATAATGGTATGAAAAACATTCTATACTCTGTCATAATTACAACTGATGCGACTTACGACCTGGCTGTCAGCCCCCAACCCTGCTGCAAGTCAAGGACAGTCTGCATACCAATCCTGCTTCTGTAGCAGACACTTCTCTGTCACCAGTTCTGCTTGATATGTTGTCTAGTTCAATTGTCATAAAACAGAGAGGCCACTCCAAATACCTTGTTTTAAAATACCTAGAAACTTTCAACTGCTTTTGAGTTTTTCTTCTTAACAGAGGTAAAAGACATATTACACATGTAAACACTACAAGTAGGAAAGCACCTAAAATACCACCCATGGACAAAGAATCTAAGCCACACAAAAGGAAAAGCTGAAGTGCAATTCATATCCAGCATTCACGATATGATAGCCTTGTTTTCCTCCTAAAGTCAAACATACAATTATTGCTCTTTTTTGAATGCTCCGAGATCTCGGATGGAGAAAACCAAAGCAGAGACCTCTGGTATCCTTCAAAAATGCATCTGTAAAAAAAATACAGAGGCTGAGGTCACCACTCACATAAGAGGTTAAATGACACAAAGTGGATCCAATTGCAAAACAGAAAACAGAGAAAGATTAAGAAGCCTATTTATTGATTAGAATCCATCCAATTAATTGATCAATACTAGGTTAAAGCAGAGTGGTTTAACCTTCGGAGTGCACATCAAATTCTGCAATTAATTTCCCTGAAGATCAATCAAAGGTCGGGTCTGGAGACCGAGCCAGTAAACTACAGCCACTGTGGCATGTTCAGCGTAGGAGAGGACAGCATAAGGTGACAACCGTTTACTCTCATGTGGGGCAGCGGACCGGAGCAGCTCGGCTCCCCTGTGGATCACAGGGTAAGTACTGTGGAGTGCGAATTGACTGAGGCGGTCTGTGGTCTTCTTTCAGTTCTCTCATTCCACTTTTCATACAATGTTTGTAAACCAAGGGAGAAAGATGTTGACATCAAATAGGCAAGCGCTTTAAAAGGAAGACTGGAGAAGTGCATAAATTGAATTCTGCATACCTACAAAATAAAAACATATTTTAAGGTGGGAAAGGTTAACTGTTTTCTTATTTGTACAGAATACTGCACTCAGAACGGGAAAACACTTTTCCGTTACGCAAGACAAGGGTGTCTAGGATGTTCCTCATTTGGAAATGCCCCCCCCCTTTCAATACTTTTAATCCGATCCCGCACACATCCCCATAGGTCTCACCTTCACGTGTGCCTGCCTCCGACCCCTGACCTTTTGACCTGCCCTTCCAGGTGTCATGAGGCTAATCTTTTTTTCCATATTGTCCTTATGAAAGCCAGCATTGCCTTTTGTTAAAAACACGTTGTGACAGCAGATTGCCTTTAATCTGCCAGCATTAAAGTGTCTGGGGGACACGTTCACCTCCTGTACAGCAGGTGTGCCCACAGCTGTCAGTTTCCCAGAGGTCCACTACCACATGGGCACCCTTCTCCAGGCATTAACTTAAAGCACGGCTACAAAGAATAGGAACCATAATCTGTTATTTCTGGTATACACACCAACCCACCACCCCCACGAAGCTCAACAACTGAATGAATGGAGCTTTTCCTCTTCTAGTTCCATTCCTATTAATGAACTGCCTGCATGACAGAGATTTGTTTTTTTCCATAGAATTAGTCTTCAGCTGGAACATAATTCAAAGCAATGCACTTCTAAATGGTTGTGTACATCTTACCTTTACATTACTGCCTGAGGACTAGAAATGCTAAATGGAATTTTATCATGCAATAACAAAAGAGCAGAACTCCTGTTATAAAACATACACGTACACAGGAAATGGGAATTGGTCCTGTTGCAAGTCTAACCACCTCAATTATTGCAGTGCCTTCGGGGCCTTGGTTAATGTGGCCTTTTCTCATTTCTCCCACAATGTGCATTCAAATGGGTCAACCATAGGCAGACTATTCATTTCCCGGTATCACTGGCATATTTTAATATGTTCAAAATTTCAGCCCACCACAAGTGCTAATTGTGTTATTCCCAGAACAGTTTACAGACACTTTGAGAATTCAGCACTTACACAAAACTAACATCAAACAGTAGGATGGTTCATCCTTTTCCACAGTCAGACTAAGGCTAAAAGAAAACAGACACTTAATAACGATCCATCTGAGGCAGCAAAAATGCATTTTAAATTCAACATGAAACGTTTCAAGACATATTTACTTTGAATTCAATTAAATAAAATGGCTCACATTTAAGTGCAGGATGGAGCATTATTTCTAAGCAAGGTAAAGAGGTTCATTCAGCAGACCTCACCAGTGCCAGCACAAACAAAGGGGCGTGTTCTAAACTACCCCCTGCTGTGGGGGTGCGTGTCATATGCCACTCCCACAAATACAGGGCATGTCCAGTGGCCACTCCTCCTCAACACAGAGCACCTCTGTTGCAGCTCTTGTTGCAGGTCCCAAACAGCAATACTGCAAGAGGCCTATGCAGATCCTCTTATTAATGTAATGGATAAACACACATTTTGAGAGTACAGGTATTCTGAAAAGCAGTACTTCACAATGAAGCTGTGAGTAGAATGTATAAAATAAGTATAAGAAGTAGCGATGCATAGATTTTAGGTTTAGGTTCATAGATTTTATTTGCTCAGCTGAATGGTGAGAATGTTAGGGGTAAAAATGGAGCAACACAAAACTACAACCCCACCAAAGAAGGGAACCTCAGGTGGTGCCACACATGCCCGTTGTGTCCCTGCAGCTGGCCTGCCTGCCCGGAAGGTGCAAGGGTAGGGTGCTCATATAAATGTAAATCCATACCGTGACAAAGTCTGCTATTTGCACAACGAATCTGAGAGGAGCATCAATGGGAGGGCACATTGTTAGCCTGGAGTTTGGCTGAGGATCATCACACAAACATGACATCTGTGATATGAAAGGCTATTTAATATAAAGCCCTCCTCCACTCAGTGACAACCCAGTGCAGGTCATTATTCAACCGTGGCGTCCATTTGCATGGCTAATTAGCAAGGGAGAACACATTAATATCCATAATCCTACATGGTTTGTCACCTGCTTCCAGCAGAAACTCTACGTGGGAGTCGTGACTCACTTGAAGGAGTGGGCCAACTGGGGAGGACGTGCGCCTCCAATCGGTGAGAGTCATGTAGCTGGCGGGAGCTGAGTCACGGGCACAGATTAGCCCTGGTGTGCCATCTGGAATAATCACACCGGGCAGAAATCCATACCATCACAAACACAAACTGCAGTTGCTGTGCCACTCTGCTCCAGGGTGTCACACAGGAGAAATGGTGGAGCATGTTTTCAACTCTTCAAGTGCCCCATTCCACCTGCAATCGTGCAACCTTGCAAATTTCAAGTGTAGGGATAAATCTAAACAAATATCACACATCAACAGAGTTGTAGCTGGTCGTCCTCACCGTCACGTGCACTGCTTTCTTACAGACTTGCCCAGATATATCCTATGGAGGAACTTCTCGTGTTGGTCCCATGCTCGAGGCAAACAGACCTGTTCCAAAACCTGGAATATTTTAAATCAAATCACGGCCTTGGATTTTATCCAAGTGCCTTCAAACTCTTTCAGGTTCTTGCAGAAGTAACAGCAGTCAGGGTATGGCTGCAGAATGTTCTCAAGTGGGCGCTAATTAGAAACACATCGTCTCTCCCCGTAGCTCCTAAACAGGATTTCCTCTAAGCTCCTTCATGGGCTGCAGAGCAGAGCACCGCCTAAAGCTACGCTGCAGGAGCGTTAAGCGGCCCCTTTTCATAGGTCTGTGTATCTGACCCGAGCAGGCAGGAGCCAGAGAAGCAGAGTGCCCAGGAGCCCAGTGCCCAGTTCCTTCCGCTCCCCAGACCCTACCTACTCCCCAAAATTGTTTCGGTTCCCCTCCTTGATACCTTTCAGCAGCCCCCTGCACTGAGAAGGACCTATCCATCATATGTCTGACTCGCAAGTTGTGCACAGAAAGAATGTTTCTACTCTCCCACATATCTGAGACCTCAAACACAGTACCTGTAAGGCTCTGTTCAGTTAGAGTGGTCCTCTAGCTATTGTCAGTAAGACCTAGCTATGCTAAAGCTGTACTTCTCATTTTACTGCAGTTCAGCCCTGGGACACAAACTCCAGCAGGGCACTTCACATTCTGGGATGAACACAGCTGGAAAATAAGGCGGCGGGGGGGGGGCTGACCATTCATCTCTCAGCTATCAGCTAGAAGCCAGAAAATTACAGCCCTCCCCTGTGGCCATGTCCCAGAGAAGGGAGAAGGAATGGGCAACAGACCGGAAACACTAATCTGCTCAGGGCTGACACCTGCACTGCTCAGGGACACCAGTACACAGGGGAACAGGGAACCATGTTGACCAGACCAGGTGGCCAGAAACTCTGCTGTAACCATGAGAAAGGAAAACTGCCTGCCATTCCTGTTATTGATGGCTCTACTGCCACATTGTAGACCAGAGAAAAAGAGAAGTCACGGAACCCACCAGATCTCTGTTCTTCAAGGTATTGTACAGGACAGAATGTGGTGGGATAGAAAGAGGTTAAAAGTATTCAACCAATAAAGAATTTCTATAAGATAAACTCAAGAAACCAACTGAACCTCAAATTTCCTGTGACGGCCTATTATTCCTCTGGTTAGGAATATTCCAACCTGAAATGTTCACTAAGAAGTTGAGCTGGTGGTGTGCCCAAGCCCTATGGGCTTCTTGAGGGTAGAGAGTTGGGCAACCATCTCCCTCAACCCTGCTCAAATTTTCCCTCAATGAAAGCAAATAATAGGCCCTACATCAGAGACACAGTGGTAGGGTCTCAGGAGGCTGGAGCGAGCACGCGTGCACAGATGTCACAAATCAAGCCTTCATACATGATGATTCTGGCTTTGATTTCCACAAACAATATACTATTACACTGCGCCACACCGCGAGCCCATTGTGAGAATATATCTATAGACGCTGCTGAAGGTGTTTATGTATTCAGAAGCCCTGCCGAATGAATGGGCCTGAGGTGAACCACTACTTAATGAGCAGACATGAGCGGACAGATAAATAAATCCCCACGTCTCCAGTCTGGGTGAGGGGAGCCATGTAAAGCCAAACCAAGCAGTTGGCTGCTGTCCAGTATAACACCTGGCCCCAGCTGCCAGCATCGGCCAAGGAAAAGAAATTTCCGTGATAGGGCAATTTCAGCAAACCACACAGGCCCTCCCAAGGGGGCATGCAGACCACCATCACACACGCGAACACACAGGGCAAAGCAAGTCAAGCCGTGCTTTTCGTCACTCGTGGTGTGACAGCTATTGCACCCCTGTAGCTATCAGCTGAATATCACGTTTACAGGAGCCCAGCGATGCAACATTTCACTCTATTATTTTCAACTGTATATGAGATTTTTAAAGGAAACGTCCTTTACATGAGTTGTAATAACACAGCAAAATACGCAAGCAAGCAAAGTGTGAAATGGAAGGATTTCACCGCATTTTAATCACCAAACAAATTACAAATGTGTTGCATGTGCTATGATCCATCTTTCTATAAATATTCAGGTCTGTCTGTCCAAGTGGGGGCTGTGGTGAGCTGTTATTTAGTTGAAACACTTATTTCCCTCTGCTGAATAACTAACATGTTTCCTGTTGGTCTCCAAGTCTCAGAATTAAATCTGAGTATTTGCTGTGTGAGACAAGAACTGACCTCAGACCCCTTGCTGGGTTATCTTCCACAACACACATCTCCTCAGCCCCATTCTCCTGCTGTCTGGAGACTGCAGGGGCTCAAGTTCATTATGCCACCGCTCCCCACTCCGGTCTCTGCATAAATTAATGTGATGACTCCTTCCTGCGTTCACAGAGATGCTGCTAGCATTGTGTCTGTCGCTCTGCCAAGGCGATCGAGACTTCATAAATATTTAGGTGTCGATGTGAAATTTTTAGGCACATAAAATGTTACCCCAGAGACTTTTTTTAAACCACTACACAAAATAAAGCCCAAGAAACCCCTTAGAAAAAAAGTTAAGTCTATAAATGATTAAACATGGGATGCTCTTTGTTTTCCAGCAGTGAGGTTTTGGACTCCCTTTCCTGCACAAAATATATCTCCCAGCTTGCTCATACAAGGACTCAACAATAACAGACAGGGGAGACCTTAAAACAGAAAAAAACAAGCAGAAAAAGGACTTCCACTGCAGCACAGCCTAAAATGAAAAGGATGCTTCAAAGAAGCACAAGGACACGCCATTGGCTGATTAGACAACATTAGAATACAACTCGGTCTTCGCACTACCGTCACAGCGAGCAAGATGAAAGTGTGCAGGACCGGGCAGCACTCACGGCCCAGGGTGCCGACGGCCCCTTATACAGGTCAGTGATGAAACACACAGCTGGAGGCGTGCTTACAACGCTGCCTGAGAAATGCAAAAACATTTCCACGTGTGATGGTGATGAGCAAAGCTGCACATGGTCAAGACAGGTGCGCCCACAGGAAAGAGTTCCCTTTATTTTTTCACGACTTCAATGCAAATTTTTATAGCCGGGAAGAAAATGAAAGTGTGAGCGCTCCCTGCAGAAGGAAGGAAAATGCGTTCTGTTGTCGACAAACCAGCCATCCTCTGCGAGAACATTGTCAAAATCCCAGCCTGCCGGAGGCACTGCCACGTGGGTTCTAGGCCACTGACTGCACCTTGGACCCCAGCAGCTCTGTGGAGTTTTCACACACCCATATATGAACTTGACCCAAAAGCTGGGGACCAAAGCAACCCTTCAGATGCTTGCCAACAGAGGAGGGGGGGGGTCTGAAACCATCCATCGAGCCTTTATTCAAACCTGGTGCTTTTCAAAATCGAGAAAAGCCACTGTTACAATCCAGGTAACAAGGGAAACTGCAGCTGGGTCAACAGGTATGTTGTAGTACAGAAATCACAGTAAACAGGACAATGCAGGCAAACTGTTCAAAACTAATTCAAAGCTAAACTGTCCTGCCACAGCCAGGAAAAGCAGTACAACCATACTGTTGTCACTTTATAGCTGCCTCCATCCAGGAAAGCACTACATAATACACAGGTTTACATTAACCACCTCTGACAGCATTTCCTCTTCCCTTAAACTACCGCTTGTGTCACTACTTCCCACAGATTTTGAAAATTGCAACAAATGAGAGAAAATGCACCACTTTAAAAAAGACACACTCCCTGAGCTCAAAGTAGCTGTCTTAAGTAGCAAAATAGGGAATGAGGTACCAGTAAGATCACAATGTCTGACAATGGGGCTTTAAAGTATGTAAATCTCAAGGAAAGTTCTTACATTTCTAGAAGAAAGGGGTTTTTTTTACATTATGAGGTATTAAAAAAAGAACAAAAAGAGGTAAGTAGGAATCAGTGCCTGTCCCCATCTGAACAAACCCCGCAGAGCTGTCATTGAGAAATTTAAAATCAGGTAGATAATCAGGTAACTCAACTGTACATCTAGGAGATTAACTGAAGGAGCGGTACTCAGAGTTACTCATCCAAGTGTGGCGTAGCACAGCTTAAGTAGGTTTACTCAAAAGGACATCCTTCAGGAAGATGCCAGACAGAAACAAAAACCACAGGACCACAGCCAATGATGTGTTGCTCACCCAGAGAAGCGCTCATGTCCATGTTTACATGTCAGAAATACAAGGTAAGTTGGACAGACAAGGAGAAGCAACATCTGCAACCACCTGGAAGATCCTGGAGATTTTACACAGCATTCTCTCTCGATGGATGCTTATAAAGTGCACGTTTCCCTCTGCAGGAAACACAAGCAGAATTTGTGATGAAACACTAAGCTGCCCACCCTTACTGCGTCCAGCATGGCGAGGGGAGTGTGGAGGTTGAGGCCGCTTATCTGCCCATGGATCTGGGAAACTCACTACAACTGAAAGGGCAATTTATTCAAAAACATGGAAAATTATTGTAGCGGAGAACATGAAACCCACCATCCATGAGATTAAGCACCACAGAAGAAGGGCACTGATACGGGTATTGAGGAATGCCATAGTGGCTTGTGGTGGTTGTGTGTAATCCGGTCCTGTGTGGTGAAGGTCAAATTCAGAATGTTTTAGGAAAAACAGCAATATTGTCCTAAAAGGTAGCTCAGCAAGTGGTTACCCACGAATGGAATTACTGCACCTGCATATACATGTCTTGGTGTTTGAGCTCATGCATCTTGGGGGTTCACTGATTTCTACACATGGACATTTCATATCTATTCATTTTGAAGTGCTATATGCTTCAGCTATTCAACAACATATCAAATTAGTGAGTATAAAAACTGCCTTTCATAAAAGTGACAACGTTTTCATTGAAAGAGGCTTTAGGGCTACCAGTGTGACATTTACAAAAGCACATACAAGGGTCTGCACACCCAAGCAGCCCTGTACATTCTCAGCGCACAGTTTTCCTTCAAAGCAGCTTGAAATCAGATACGAAAGGCCTTGTATTTTGGAGTTTAACTCCGTGTGAAATAAACCTTCTGCTCACAGTTATGTTTCTACTTCTGGTCACAAGTCCGGGTCCTTAACCACTATTCTGAATTACGTCTTCATTAGGAGTGGCTGTAAATGTGGCAGCCCCCATGGTATCAGCACTGCTGGATGGGACTGACCCAAAACCTCCTAGAAAATCTCATCCCATTGCTGAACTTTTTCAATGATTTGCCAAAAATTTTTGACCCTGAGAAGCAATACCTGCCATGGACTAGTGTCCCATTCGGGGTCTGGCCTCCTGCCCAGTGGATGGATGGATGGATAGATGGATAGATGGATGGAGACGCAAGGTAAATTATTATTAATGTTTAGATGCGCCACACCTGTGTCCAAGCCAACAAAAAATGTTAAACAACAAAAATGTATGTTGATTTGCCCAGTTTAAAAAGCTGGGAATTCTTGGGAATTCCTGGTCAAGAGAACGACAGCAGGGGGTTTCGAATCTGAGATCTTCAAATTTTAAAGCAAGACTTCACCACCTACAGCCTAGGTGTACATATTATATTTGAGTTGTGAGATGGAAAAGGAGAAACAAAGATAAACAAGCTTGTCCAGATCAGGACTGCTGCGGTTTGGACCCCATCCCAGAAACCCCGGCCGCACCCCGGACAGAACGCAAGGCCACCGCAGCGTAGGCAATTTTGGGTCAGCAATTAACCTGAAACACATGCCTTTGGACTGTGGGAGGAAACCGGAGGACTTGAAAGAAACCCAAAGGCAGGGAGAGAACATGCATTTGTATTTGTCGTGTAGGTCGCTTTGAACAAAGGCATAAGATTAACAGCAACAAGAATTGTTTTGCCATTGTAAAGAAAAACTCAGGTGCAAAACCTAAGATACATGAGGTATACACACACACACACACACACACACACACACAAAGAAGAGAGCACCACCGTCTTCAAGTTACTAGTTGAGTTTTAAGTCTCTCGGGGGGATCCCGGCACGGTGTCCACCCGGGACTCCCCGTATCCTCAGCAGGTGGACATGAAGGTGTGCGGCGTGTGTGTGTTCGAGGCCGAGCTGCGATACTCACGGAGAATCCAGCCCAGAAAGGACACGAATGCCGCACCCGCGGCGACGTGGTGAGTGCGAGCGCCGCGAAGCTCACCGCCACGATGAGTCCCCCCAGCACCATCTGGCAGACCCCGAGCGCCAGCATCACCCGACCCCGGGTGCGAAAGTCGCGCAGACCCGACAGCCCGCGGGTGAGGGACGCGGGGCGCGAGCACGGGGCTCGGGACGGCGCGCGGGGCGGCATGGTCGCACGGGAGCGCACGGACGGGCGGAGAGAGAGAGGGGAGCGCGCGCGCCGTGCGGGAAGGGCGCGAAGCTCAGTGAGGCGCTTGGACGCGGAGAGACGCCTCCATCCGGCGGCTTCGGAGACTCCGCTCGGGCTGAGGAGAAACCGGCAGCTCCGTTCGCGGTAGCCGTCGGGGGTGGTGGGGTAGGGGGGGGCGAGCCTCACATGGAGCAGAGACGCAGGCGAGGGGTTACGTCCAGCGCGCGGCGCCTGTCGTGCCGTAGACCGCGCGGTCAGTGTCCATCGTGCTGAGCTGAGGAGGGCGTCCGTGTCTTCTAGAAGCGCCGGAGGAGGTGGGGGCGGGGCAGGTGTCTCCTCCGGCACTTCTTTCCACCCTCGTGCACTGCGAGGAATGAGAGATCAGCGCGTGCGGCGGTCCCAAGGATGTCACAGTCGTGTGTGCGCGCGCACACGAGGGAGACGTCGGCAAATAGAAACACAGAAAAGTAATCCAAGTACGCGTTTCCTTTTATTATTATTGTTAAAACACCTTTGTCTAATGTTGTGTAGTCGCTTTATGATGTACCAATTTAGACAGCAGGGCTTTTCCACCACGTCGGTTTAGGGTCAGCGCTTTTTTCGGCAGGTGTGGGATTCCTCTGAGAAATGCGAGTGTGGGATTCGACCTAAGCTCCTGCCTGTCAGAAACAATTGGATTTAGGCTAACAAACCAGGGCTGAGGACAAGGAAGCGAGGGCAAGGGCTTTGTGCTAATTGTACTTGGAATTATTTACCCTTTTACAAAGCTACAGAGTATTTTTTACTGGAGCAGCTCGGGGTAAGCACCTTACTCAAGGGTACTACTGCGGGGATTCAAACCTACATACACCCAACTTCTTTGTCGGGACCCAATTTGTTCCTGCAAATACATTCGTAAGGCCAAGGTGCAGATCCCAAAAAATCTACCTCTCTTGTCTCATATGGGGAAAAATATGAATCCCCAGCTGGGCAGGTGACAGTTCAAAAAGACTTATTCAGCCTTTAATACCACAGTTTAACATGTTAACCTGTTAACCTTAACCCTGTTTAATACTCTGTGGGTGTGGGCGAATGTGGGGGTCCTTTACAGACATTGTGGGTCGAGACCATGCATGGACAGAGCAGCTTGAGACATTTGGAACAGCCGTTGGGCGGACTACACATAATCTGACAAAGTGTGATAGGGGAACAGAGAGGGTAAACCATGGTGTAAAGAACCTCTGAAACCCAGAACTGCTGCTGCACCATCTGCCAGCTTACATTCACTCATTTCCTCCAAAGGGACATCCACCTCAAAATAAGCATCCATTCTTTCTCCAACAAAGAGCTGCAGATGAAGACCTGTGGCGACCGCAGTGGTCAGCCAGTCCAGTGCTGCCATTTTTACTGAATTGCACAGGTAGCCTCCTGAAGAACAGATATAAAACAGAAAGCTCATCCTCACTGATGATGTGGATTTATGGAGGAGTTACTAGGTCCAGAGAGAAATTCAATTCAGTTCAATTCAGTTTTATTTTTATATAGCGCTCTTCTCACTGCAGTGACACAGAAGTGAGCCCAAATTAGATATTTCAAGACCTTCTTCAATGTTGAAAGGGATTCAGCAGTTCTGAAGATGAGAGGGAACTCATTCCATCACACTGAAGCCAAAACCTATGAGTTTTTGAGCTTGAACCTTGTGTGTGATCACGATGCGAGCAAAGGTGGAGGTAGTGCAGGTACTGTAGGTATCAGGGTGTCGATCCCTTGAGCATCTTGTAGGTGAACTTGAACTATGCAGGTACAGGGGGCCATGGAGAGAGAAGAGGCTGAGGGTGTGGGAAGGCACATGGAAACACTTAGGCGTTTTAAACATAACAGATGGAGATAAGTTACCGGTAGAGGTCAGAAGACCAGAGATGACCAGCTGGACATCACCATGGCCAGTAGCTGCGTAGGCATGGGACACTCCTGCTGATGGACGTATCTGCAGGATGGGATTATGGCTTCGGCATGATGGGAGAAGCAGACACTTGAGTACCTCATTATTCCCAGGCTGTGAACTAATGAGGTGGATGAAACGAGTGAGCAGTCCTGTTTGACGGGGGTGTGGAGGTGCTGAGATGAACGATCTGCCGTGTAGAAACCAAAATGGAGATGGCGGTCAGTCTAACAAGTGGGACCAAGCAACATCAGGACCTTTACCACCCAGAGCTCTATACACCACCTTACCACACTCCCCACACCTGCACCTAGAGGATCATGGGATACATGCTGGCCTGCATCTGGTCTGCGCCCAAAACTTGTGGCCATCTGACCTATTAACCACATAATCGCTTCAATAAAGGCATTGATTTATTCTGCTTCTCAGCCCCGGAGGAGCAGCACTGAGCAGTGACCCGATATCCCCAGAGAGGGAATTCTCCATCTAATTGGACAGTTAAGATGTACGCAGCACCAGATGGTTCTGACAGACCTGTGCCAACTGCCCAACAACAGTGAACACCTGACCCCAAGACCCTGCCTTGAACAACCTCATACAGCAGCTGTGTGAGCTGGTGCAAGGCTGGCTGTGGGTTTTAGTGATCTGTAGAAAGAATGCATCTTAGAATCTTAAGCATCTTTTTCATGCTCTTATTTTCTTCTATTTTTTTTTTTGGTGAAAAAAGCTTTAAGAAAAAACAACAAAAGAGGAAAAGATGTTAGCATTCTTTTTCAAGCACTAGCTGATGGAACGCTTGGTTCTGTTCTAAATGCCAGAAGTGCCTGAAAGTCGGTATTGAATATAAAGTGAAAAATTAAAAATGCATTCCTTAAAAAAAAAACTGGATTTCGTGTGACGCACTGGTGTTCGCTCCGCAATCCGCTGCTCCCCCTAGCGGTTGAAATAACCCATTTGTCCTTATAAATCACACGCGGCCCAGGCTGTTGTTGCACTGTCGCCGCAGGAGGACAGAGGGCAAAGCAGGGCGGCAGGGCACACAGGACCTGGTCGTGGCACAGCATTCTCTCTCCCTCTCTGTCTTCTGCCACTCCTGCGCTCCTCAGCCATCATTCCAGGTTTAAACTTCGTGACTTATTTCTAAAAAGTCATCGCATTCTGAGCCGTTTTCATGCCTTTCGCCCCTACAGCAAATTTGACCCTAAAATAAAATTCACATGAAGATCTTGTACTGAACGCACCATTGCTGACTTTGTTGTCTCTGGATTAATCGGTTAAATCTTTAACTGCTCTCAGCTCCCTTTAATTTTCTAGTTTTCCATCTAATTTTCTACACGAAGGGCGCATTTGAATATTATTGTCATACACAAATGCGTAATATTGCCTCATCGGTCATAAAAATTTTGCTAGTTGGGTTTTTTATTATTTGAAATTCAGATCTGCTCCCCAGCAGAAAAACAGCGTTCTGGACAAACTAAAGATTAAAAAAAAAAAAAAAACTTTGTGCATCTTCGCCTCGCAAACATGGCCGCTCAGGGAGCCTCACGTGCAGGACGGCAGACAAAGAACCTCGATGTCACCGCAGCAGCGATCCATATCGCCCCCTGCTGTCAGGAGGTAAGTATTACACGTCGATTAACTGAGCCCCATACATTGTATGGCAAAAATATGCGGAGACATCAGTATCGCGGCCATGCGTGCTTGTTGAACCTCCCATTCCAAACCCATGGGTATAAACATAGAGCTGTTCTCCTCCTTGCTGCTATAACAGCCTCCATCTTATGGGAAGGCTTTCCACCACCTGTTTGAGCACAGCTGTAGGAATTTCTGCCCATTCAGCCACAAGAGCATTAGTGAGGTTAGGTGAGAAGGCCTGATTCTCAGTCAGCATTTCCAGTTCATCCCAAAGATGTTCGGTGGGGTTGACCTCAGGGCTCTATGCAAGTTCTTCCACACCAACCTGGGGAAACCATGCGTTTTGCGAGCTCACTTTGTGCACGGGGGGGCAAGAGTCATGCTGGAAAAGCAAAGGAGCTTCCCCCAAACTGTGGCCACAAAATCGGAAACACACAATTGCTTAGAATGTGTTTGTATCCTGTATGAATTGAGCTGGTTCAGCCACACCCAATCATTAGAAAGAGGGTCCACGTACCTTTGGCCATACACCGCAGTGTATCAGGAGTTTACACACCAGTAACACCCAACCTCACACACCCAAAATCCTTTTTAACTCTAGGGAAGCAGCAAAACCTTTTCTAAACTACTTTTAAAATCCCAGCACACTCAAATTTAAACTTTTTTTGTAACAAGTCAAAGGCAGGATTATTTTAAAAATGATTTTATTAATTGATACAGTGATATACTTAGAAATGTGTTGCAAAGAAAAAAAAAAACAAACATGTCATCCACACATGAAGAAAGGCTAATATCAGACTGAAGCAGTGTTATATCTAAAGAAAATAGTAGTCGTGTGCCATAATAAATTGTCTATTAGTACAAAAATACATTTTGGGGCACACTATACAACATCCAGTATCACAAATAAATGAAGGGAACACTTTTCAAAGCAAACCCTTTCAAAGTACAGAATTTTAAATTATTTAAACCAAGCACTTTTTTGTTCTGTAAATAAGCATAAAAAGGTTTTGTGACCAATAAAAACATTTATATGCAGTGTGTATATATTGGTAGAAAAGTTGGAACTCTTACTGCTACGTTGCAACTTCCAAGGCTCAAGGGTATTTTCAAAATACAAAGAGAACTGCTTTTCTTTTTTTTCTTTTTTAGAAACTCTTAAGTTTAGTTTTATACAAAATAACAAAAGAAATACAAAAGTTCATTTACAAACCAAGAACCAAGGCCATATTCTAGCATTATGTACAGCCATAACTTCAACTCTCTTTTTAAAGTTTTTCTTTTCCTTTTGACTTCATGTGCATAGCAGAAAAAGAAAGCAAACTTTCTTCAGCCTCGATTGCTGATGTGTGCTGAACCCAATTTCATTTACATGGTGGGTTGACAAAATGGCAAGAGACACCTTTATTTCATTCTTTACCACAGCTTTAAAAAAAGAAAAACAGAAAAGAGTGAAAGAAATGAACAAAGTGAGCACGCAGATAAGGCATCACTGCTGGTTAGTGAGAGATGGGGCTGGATGTGGGGCTGAGCAGGTTTGGGACCTGAGTCATAGCACATGCATAGATCGAGACAGTGGGAGGAGAGATCTGATGCTAAAAAATAAACTAAAATACAAGACAATATGCTCATCTAAGGTAAAAACTTTGTTCAAAAAATACATTTTAAGCATGAGAAAGGGAAGGATAGCGTTACGGGCTGGTTCTGGAAATCCTGTGAACTTCAGTTTCATATCTTTAAGAACCTTCAAGATGCTCACCTCACCTCAGGCACAGCATTTAAAAACCTTCACAAATGCGCCGTGACAATGACAAACATCACTTGCGACCGTCACCTGTCACACAAACCACCATTAAGAAAATTCTACTGGTATTTCCTTTATCCCCTTCATTATTTTGTATAACTTCAAATTGTGTGTATGTGTACACACCCAAGAACATACACCTTCATACAGACACGCACTTCTCTTTTTAAATATCCTTCTAACTTGTGGAAAATCCTCACAACGTTATTCTTCTCTCTACTGGAATTTAAGCACATACTGGGCATGCACTCCAACAGTTCTGGACTTTCTTTTCTGCCAGCCTTGAAGCACCTAAATACTAAGAAAAGAAAGAAAGAAAAAACAGAAGGAAGAACTCTCAGGAAGACAGGAGCCCCCCTCCACCTTGTGGTGTTTGTGGTGCAGTAAGTGATGCTGGATGACAGAGGGTTAATACTTTTTTCACATTGGCAAGAGGGTGCAGCCCAACCGGCCCCCACTGTCCATTCACCAACACGCCGGCTGTGTCTCCTTCAGAAGTGGTCGATGAGCACAGATACACAGTTTGCCCCCACCAGGTAGTTGGGGTCTCCAGGGAGGGATTTGTTCTGCCAACTCTTGGGGTCACCTGGAAGGCAGGGCATGAGGGTAAAAACACAGAGTCCATGGTGAAAACACAGTAGAGACATAGTGGATTCCTGACCTACACTGTTGTAACTCCTGTAAGCTTTCAGGCTGTTTTTAATAATGAAACCCTGACCACCTGCAGTCCTTCAGTTCATCGTGATGTTGAGTTGCATTAAGCCTTTTCTGTGTGTGAGAGGAGTAAAATTAAAAACTAGGAATGCTGAACTACAAAAGGAGCCTTGGATCATAGCTCATGTGGGAGCCTTCTTACAGCATGGAACTCTTCCTTGCATCTTCCAGAAGAAAAAGCTGATTGTACATGCTGCTCTTAAAAGGCATGAGAAAGGGAAGGATCACTTGTGATTGACACTGCAATGTCCACCAATAGCAGCAGACACTGAACAAGGAAGAACAGTTTCTGGGAGTGTGAGGAAGGGTCAGAACCAAGCTGTGTTCAGTCCTGGCCAGTGTTCTCCAGCCAATATTTCAGAGTCAGGGGTTGAGACACAAGTAGAGTATAAATGAGACAAAAGAATGGTCTTGTTTTACAATAAGAGGATTAAGCCCTTAGTCCTGTAATCCTCCGACAATGAGGTTGCGCTCCCATGCACCCTAAATGGAGGCTAATGAGCCACTAATCCACAGCACCGCTAAGTTTACAGTAAAGACGCAGAGAACTAATGCTTAGGATACATTTCTGCCACATTTCTGTGTACACCACAGCGTTCCAGGAAGTGTAGAGTCCTTGAAAAACCCAGGAACATCAGCAAATCGTGGGTGCTGCTTCAGGTCAACTGAGTACATGGGGGGGGAAGCACTTCCCAGCAGCAAGAGATGCCAAAGGAAAAGGCTGTGCCTTAAGCATTTCAGCAGACAATGATCAGCACATGGCTGCCTGAACAAACAAAATGAAGTATAATTGATTTCAAGCCCTCTGAAACAGCATCAAGATCAGGAGGAGGGGAAAAAAAAACTCATCTTTGACAACAAAACAACAAAATTAAAGACTGGAATGAAGGAGCTTGCTTTGGAAGCTGTGTTAAATGAATCAACAAGTGAGCAGAAGAGCGGATGAAAGAATGAATGTCACTTTGAAACCCACAGCCATTAATTCATCAAGGCACCGCCAAGAACCCCAAAAGGACAGAGAGAGGACAGCATACCCGACGAGGAGTCGGAGGATTTTAGAGCGAAAGACCAACCGTCGGGGGTCATGGACGCACAGTGAGGCAGGCGCAGCTCCACAGGCTTCTGGAACTTGAGACCGTGGGGACCGCACATCACCAAGGGGCTCAGCAGAGTCTCACCTACAGGGGGCGCAAAAGGAAAGGACAGTGATATGAGATAAGTGAGGAAGAGCAGCAGTGAAGCAGTCACTATGTAGGAGAAACCCTTCTGTCCAAAGTAACAAACAAACACAAGCGCACAAAGTGTACCAGACATCTTAGGCTAGTCAACTCGTAATGAAAGTGCATAAAAACCTGTCAAGTTAACCTACACAATGTAAATGTGCAAATTAAAATTTTAAAGCAGCAGAAAGAAGAACTGAATTTATGAACTAGCAGCAGGGAAAGAAGACAGTGCAGGGCTGGTGACCAGACAAGGTAGTTTTTCACACTCTTTTACATTAGACAAATGACTCATCGCAAGGGTGCCGTGTGACAACTGCCTAAAAAAGTTCCTGTGAGCTGAGATACGCTGAATGGCTGTGTATAATGCACGAAGATTTGAGAGCAAGGGGACACGAGACACACAGGACACTCACCCTTCTCCTTGTCCAGCGGTGGTAGGATGCTGTTGTCCCTGCACACCTTAAAGTAGATCTCCTGTTCTACACCCTCGGGGATAGCACCCTGGGGGATGATGATGCTCACGCCCGTTTCGATGGAGCTCAACACGCCGCCGTTGCTGTTGAACACACCTCGTGCTGTGGCCACCACTGTATGTCCTTCATCCTCTTCGTCATCCTCCAGCGCACTTGGGCTGTGGGACAAAAAACTTAACATGAGAACAGAACCAGCTGCTGGAAAGGGATAGACTGCAAGCAAAGACTGGGGCCCTTACCTGACTGGGATGGCCTTGGGCACAGCATTGATGTTGTTCTGCTGGTACTTTGGCCTGCTGTCCTGCTCAGCTGACTGGGGGGAGCTCTGGGGCTTGGTAGCACTGTTGGCCTGTAACACAGCTGGAGGCTTGGGGGTTGGTTCGACTTTGGGTGGCACGTCTTTAGGCAGGAGATTGTGGTTGAACTTTGGACTCTCGAACTTGCGCTCGAAGGGCCGAGCCGAGGTTGTGAAAGGTTTAGGGACATAACGGTTGTAGCTGGAAGTGGGCTTCGTGGGCAGCTCAGTGCCATTAACTGGGGACTTCTCTGGGAAGTTCTTCTGTGGAAGATAGGTGCTCTGGACCGTGTCCTCACGGTTGACCGGTCTGAGGCCAGACAGGTCGGGCTTTGTTTTTGGAGAGCCATGGGAATCAAGCAGGGCATTGCCTGGATGGATGGATGGGAAGGGGGTACAAAATAGTACACTTTCTCCCACAGTAGGAACAGGTACATAGGCACACAAAGTGAAGTATGAAACATTGGTTGCACTCCATACAAGAAGCCTCCTGGCTGGAACAAGCTATACAGAGAACACATCCAAGAGGACCTACCCTCAGTCATAGGCGGTTTGGGCAGTGTTGCAGGGGGGGCAGCAGGGGTGATCTGTGGCACAGGCTCGTATCTTTTCTCTGCAGGACTTACTTTCTCAGCTGACTCCACTCTGAATGAAAGAGAAAGCAGCAATAGCGTTACACAATAGCTCAGACTTATTCTAAAAACAGGATTAACACTCAGAGACGGGAGAACATCTCAGTGTCATTCCAAAAAGCAAATGAAGCCAAAAACGGAGCAGAGCCAAACAGATCAATGGCATTCGGTGTCTCTGCGCCCAGCTGCCAACACATTCCACCCGTGGGTGGCAATTTTTTTTTTTTTGCATGCTTTTTAGGGATACAAGGCTGAGAAATCAGATACAAAACCCATCCATGACCTAACAGGGTTAATTTGTTCCATGAAATCACTCCGTTATTCAAACTCCTACTAGGGTAAAGGGTTGAATAATAGTACTGGATTTATTGACAACGGCAAAAAATGTTATCTCAAAATAATTAACTAAATAAAATGGTACTTCTTATGCATGCCAATTCTAATATTTTATCATGTTAAACTAAAAGAATAAAATCATATTACTTATTGTTTAAATGATTACAACTCGTAATGAGAATTTTAATAATACATCAGTAGTTGATTGGTTAAGACTGTAAATGTGACAGGAAAGAGAAAATAGACACTATTTTGTTTTGCTATGGAGAAGTGTGCACACTTTTCAGAGTGAAATACAGTAGGCAGGGAATAAAACGCGTGCTGTGTATGTTAAAATTTCTGTGTTAGTGGGGAAAAGTCACATTGAATAATAAGCTCAATTCAGGGGAAAAAAAATTGTTTTTATTTTCATAAGCCATTTTTCTTTGTCCTGGACCTCATATGAGCTAAGGGTGTTCAGGGCAAATTAAATGTAGTCTATAGCCAAAAAAAAACTCTTTCCAAAAAACAATACAGAAACAAACAATGAGCTATACTGAGAGATATAAGATCATTTTTCACCATAAGCAAATACAAAAATCACAAAACCCCTTAAAGCGCTGCCAAACAATCCATTGCCAGAGCCACGCTTTCCATTTTAACAGCTACAGGACAGGATTTGAACCTTAGGCTCACAAAGCAACCTCCTTGTTCAGTACAGATCGCCAAAGCACCATACATCATGCACTACAGCCTGCAGAGGGAACCCTTCAGCTGTGCAGCTACAGCCATATGTAGTGACAACGAAGGCATCTTCTGGGCCTCTTACCCCTGCATGTTCCTGCTCAGGTAACCCACATGAATGTAGCTGCGGTGAGGCAGGGCAGCAGCAGGTGATGAACAAGAAACGCAAGAACAGAGAAATGGAAGACGAGATCCTTTAAGACCCTTGCAGACTCTCCCACAGAGAGCACATAAAAGATGGGGCCACAAAAACATGCACAAAAGCACAGAAATAACTCCAAGTGGTGTTTGTGAGTGAAGTCGGGGAGACACATGCTTCCACTACGACCCCGAGCCCTCAATGGGGGAGAGAAATGATGACACGAAAGGCTCTAGCCCACTGTCAAAAAAGACTTAGGAAAGTGAGAGTAAAAGTGGCATTGATTTATACTTGTGGACTATAAATTACAGAAAGGGTCCAAAATTACTCCAACCAGCGGTCACCAATCCCTCAGCAAGTTAATGAAGTTTGGTGATCAATCGCCCCCCAACCTTGAACAAAGCAGGCAAAATTAGCACTGATCAGATGGAAGTCATGAGGAGCAGATGTTTCTGATCACTACAGGCAGCCTGACCAAATGGCAAAAATGAGACTTTGTGATAGAAGCAAATTAAAATCCAAATGTGTTGCTCATCATTCCAGAAATAGTGAAAATTCTGGTCTCATTTTTTGTTTGTGCATTAGGCGGATTTCAGAAAATATCAATTGGTAATAAGACACCAGTCCTTAGCCACTGTACGCCTGGTTCTTAGTGGGAGACGTAGAACAACCACTAACGTCCCATTTTCAACTGAAAATATGACTTATTTTAGTAATCATGCAAAACCTCCAGTCCTGCAGAAATGGACCATTACTAAGGTGAACTCAATGCCCTTATGACTTTTTTCAGGACAAAACAATGCTGCGACACACAGCATGTGAAAGCTCATAAAGCAAATCCAGATGAGCACAAGGTACAGTAAGGGGTTTACCTGGAGTAGTTGTATGTTGGCTGCGTCTGCAGCTGTGGAGGTTTATTGACCTCCTGGAAGCGGTTGGTGGCAGGGGCTGTCTGGGCCGGAGTCTTGCTGTCAAAACTGCGCCGATCAAAGTAGGATAGCTGCTTCCTGTAGTACTCCTCATCCTCATCAGGATCATAGTTGCTGGAGCGCACAATGTCATCAGCAGGTTTGGTCTGGGGCTTCTGAGGCTCAGGGGCTCTGAAAGGAAAGTGAGATCCAAAGGTGACAACCCACCACTAGCACACAGAATCAAGTAGCAAAGAAGCAAAACCAAGTGCTAAATGAGCAGCCAAACCAGTCTGTAAGTCTTTGGGAGACCTAATTTCAAAGCAATGCAACAACAGAAGTCAGACAGAAATAACCAGTCAATCCATATTTTGTCAGACAGTAGATGCAAGAGGTTGGCTGCACTCAGATTTTATCAAAGTCATAAAAAGTACACAAGAGGGAGTTGCAACAAGTTGAATGAGCACAAGAACAGAACTCTCCAAATTAAGACAGAAGTTGCTCCCATCTATCTTGTGTACAGTGAAGATAAAGGAAAAAAGTGTTTCCATCAATTGCTATTTCTATGGTGACAGGAAGTAAGGGCCTACCTGTATGAGGTTTTCTCCTGGTCCAGGTGGCTTAGTGAGCTGGCTTTGGGGACAGGGCCAGGGGCTGTCAGAGGTTTAGGGGGCACATCTACAGGCTGGAGAACAAAACAAGTCTTTCTCTTATTGATAGAAGTTTGTTAGAAGTCACATTCATGAGTGAGAAAGCAACAATAAAATAAGCAATAAAGAAAGAGCTATAAACTGTGATTTACTCTAAGGCCAGTGGAGTCTCCGGCTTCCTTTGCCCTGTCCACAGAGGCTGAGCGCTTGTTCTCAAATATCTTGACCCTGGTTAGCACTGACTGGGGCTTCATGGCAGGGTCCTCTTCTGGTTCATCCCGGGGAGGTGGGGGCAGGGGTTTGGGGGCTGTTGTAATGACAGGCTCGTTGGGGTTGCCAAGAATATCTTTTGGTGGGGGTGGCAGAGAGTCCGAATTCAAAGGAGGTTCGTATTGGCCTGGTTTATAACTGTGGTTCTGTGTCCCTTGGTTAAAGGGGTAGTACTGCCTGGGGGGCTCCGGAGAACGAGGAGCTGCTGGGGGAGGGAACACATGGGGCTCAGGGTCATAGCGGGAGCGTGTGTCGTAACCCACTTGAGCCCGTGCCGGTGGAGGTGGCTCATCATAGCGTACTGGGCCGGATTGGCTCTTGGGGGGTGGATCATAACGTGGTCGGCTGTCATAACCCAGCGGGGCCTCGTCATAGCGCTGCTGCGGGGGGCTATAGTCATGTTCAGGCCCGTAGCCAGCAGAGTGCTGGTTCTCAAAGGGCCGGCGAGTTGGTTGGTAGCCCGGCTGAGGAGGGGCTGGCTGCTCATAGGGGGGCCATTGACTGTCAAAGTGAGGCACACGGTTCTCATAGGGCAGGTGTGAGTCAAAGCTGCGAGACTTTGATTCCAGGTAACCACTTCCATCATAGCGGAACGGTGGCTGCTCATAATCTC
Organism: Heterotis niloticus; assembly: GCA_018136845.1. Taxonomy (NCBI): domain Eukaryota; kingdom Metazoa; phylum Chordata; class Actinopteri; order Osteoglossiformes; family Osteoglossidae; genus Heterotis; species Heterotis niloticus. The sequence goes on from CM030904.1 coordinate 9,615,888, forward strand.
TGTATGGCTGTTCGTCCTGGTAGAGCGGCTGTGGCTCATAGGGACCTGGTGGGCCCACTGCTGTCCCCACCACCGGTGGTGGCTGCTGCTTCAGCCCATGGCTTGGTCTCACAGAGTCCTCTGGGGTGTAGAGATCCTTCCGATAGATCTGTGTACAAAATACCAAAACCAGGGAAATGATTACAAGTGGGGATTAACAAATGCAGGGTTTTAAATTTTTAAAAAAAAAGAAAGAAAAAAAAAAGCACATAACAGATTGTTTAAAGACAAAAACATTAAGAGTCAATTCAAGCAAAAAGATTGAAGCAAACCTGGAATGGAGAATACTAAGAAGAGCTGTTATTGTTTGGTCAAAGATAAAGTTAAATCAGAATTAAATCTAAATCTTATAAAAGCATATAAGGTAACTGCAACTTACCATATGTGACTTAAATCTATGTTCAAATGGACTTTAATGAAATAACTAAATATAAAAAATAAGCAAAATAAATCTGCATGTCTTGCCACATAAAATTAATCTGGTGTACAATCAAAAACAACTCAGTAAACCCTTTAAATCAATAACAAAATCCTGAAGTTTGACATATAGCCTTCTAAAAGATTTTTAAAAAACTAGTTTATTTAAAAAAAAAAAAAAAAAAAAAATTCTGTTCTTACACCCAGTAACTGGGAACCAAAGCCAAATTCCTTGTATGTGTGTGCATACTTGGCCAAATAAATCGGATTCCGATTCTAATTACAGAGACAGTGGCTCGCACTGTCATGCTTTTTGTAGAACTGCTAAACACCCAGAAGGCTACGTGTCAAGATGAGGATCACAGGCTAAGGGACGCAGCCCAAGTACAGAGCTGTTGCAATTTTAAACGTGCAAGTTTCCAAGACAGTAAAACTTAAGGTTGTGTGACCCACTACCATCAAACCAAACAAACCAGAAAACAGAAGTAAAAGCAATAACTTTGCAGCCATGCAAAAAATAACAAGCAAAGGAAGAGTGGCACATTGTGGTCCTCTTCTGCCCCTCCCTTGCCGGTTGGCAGTGGGGCAAGCCCCGCCCCCTCCCCACTGCTCGCATCAGCTGTGACCGCCGCACCCTGTCTGTCAGAAGCACACAGAGGACACAGCGCTCATGCAGGAGTGAGTGGAAAGCGTGGAGAGAGGCAGGCAGGCAGCAGGGCAGGTTTGGTGACGGGCCAGGTCAGGTCCGGAGGTGGACGGTGGCGGTACCTTTGGTTCTGAATTAGGCAGTCCAGACTGGAGGGGGTCGTGTGTCGGGGGCTGAGCTAGCTCAGGGGCGGACCTCTTAAGCGAACCAGCCTGGTGGCTGTAGTTGCTCTGGGGAGCTGCAGGAGACTCCTCAGGGATCAAACCAGCTACATGTACTGAGGGGTCGACAGCAGGGGGCGCTGTCACAGCCACGGACTCAGGCTGCTGGGGGAGGCAAGGCATGGCGGGAACAGCCTCTGCTTTCTGTGAAGTGGTGTTCAGAAATGTTTAATAACATGCGCTGCCAGGGGGGCCCACACCCTCACTACAGCAGCCCTGCCTTCCCCTGCTTGCTCCTCTTCATCAGCCCTCATACTGCCTGACCCAGGGGCTCACGAACCTAATGGGGGGGGGGGTCCTTAACAGCTCAGTCCACGAGGTCAAGGACAAGTAAGAACTTGCAACAGGACAAGTTTCTTTTGTTCACTTTGTCCAATTGGTTTTAATTCTACATTACAATACAGCTTTTTCGCTCTTTTGTTCTTTTGTTCCAACATGTCAGATAACAAACATGGCAGCTAATAATCTGAATAAATACGCATACAACAACACAGTTAACACTGACAGTTCCAACATGCACATAATACTTTCTGGTAGCACATCAGTCTGAATTCACAAGGGACAGAGCTAAAGAGACCACATAGTTGGGAACCATTACAGACACTTGACAGACATTTTTTCCAGTCAACATCAACAGTCACACTGAGACAGAGGTCACAGCTACTGTGTATAACAGCCAAGCATATTTTCAAAAATAAGAAAAAACACACACACACACACACAAACAAACATGGCCACAAGTTTTCTTTACCCCCGTTGAAATGTTAGAGTTTGATATCTTCTGTTAATATCGCCTCCAAAACACCCTCCTCACGCACACCACGGCTTCTAGACAACAGGGCAGGCGGACGGTTCTCAGAAACGGTACCTGCTGGGGGACCGGAGCCTTGAACCCGGCGGGGTCTATCCGGGTGAGGGGCTCGGGCTGCACAGTGTGCTGGTACCCGGCATACCCAGGTGGCTCTTGGATGACTGCAGGGTCCTCACGCACAGGTTCAGAGGATCGGGTGATTGCGGGCTCTGTAGGCGGGCCTGCCTCATCATTGAGCGTCTCATCCAGCTCCTGGTCTGTGTAGGCTCCCCCCTCTGTGTCAGTGTCCTCATAGTCTGACGTGTGCCGGCTGTCCGTGCTGTACATCGAGTACTCACTCCCAGGTGCCGACAGGTAGGACAGCCGGTCATCATGGAGGTCCAGGTCGTCATCGGGGGCTCCGTCCGCCTGCAGGAGGGAAGGCAACAATAGCCAGGAGAGAGCAGGCAAAAAAGGAGTGCCACCAGCAGCATTAGAGGAGCGGCAGAGGAAGAAGAGGTGAGAGGAGAAATAATTCCAACACAAACAATAAAGGATTAATAAAATTCCCTAGTGCAAAGGCAACAAAGTGGTTCCAAATACCAAACTGTTGTTGTAGAGGTTTTTTTCTAAATATCAAGTTCAGTTTCGCATTCATACACATATGGATGAACACATTGTTTATAAAACAATACATCTGATGCAACACCAAAAATCCAGTGATTCTGGCCCACCTTGCCCTCTGAGACCCAGACCAGCTGGTTCTGCTGCTGCTGGACAGTTTCCTTGAGTGCCCCGTACCAGCCGTCATTCATGTTGTTCATGTTAATGGTGGCTGTGGGAAAGGGAGCAGAGGAAGACAACAAAAGAAAGGCACCTCAGTTGAGAGTCACCAGAAAAGAAAATCTGAGAGGGGTATACAGGGTTCCAAGCTCTAAGGCCCCACAGCTGATGGGATGATACTCACCCTACTGTACAAAGAGAGGCACTGCAGCCATTAGCTTGGTTCTATCTGTGCATTATGCAGATGAGCCTTTCTCTCATGCCCATGCGCTCTCTCTGTCTCTTGCTGTATTACTCACCTGTGAAGAGGTGGTGGTTGTTCTTTCTCAGCTTAAGCGCACGCTCGTACAGCTTCCTTGCACTCTTCCTGGACTCAGGGCACAGGCGTGTCCTCATGTTCTTCACCCCCTGCTTGCTGTCTGGGTTTAGGAACACCACAATGGGGTACCACTGTGCATAGTTGAGCCGGTCAACCGCATTAGGTGTGATGTCCAGAACTGCATGCTTATCCTGAGGGATGTGGAAGCAAATGGGTTAGAATCTTTAACCAAGTATTTGCATGAAGGAAAAAAAAAAACAATCCAGTTACAGCTTTGTCTAAGACTTTGATGAAATGCGTTCTCACCCTGTCGATGATCTGTTTGATGGTGTGAAGACGGATGATTCCAGAACTGCGCTGGTCTGTTCCTGCATCTCTAGGCTCACTCTCTGCACAGGAAGAAACATCAACATTATTCTTTGACAGTACCCCAAATGAGAAAAAAAGTTAAATTAGAGTTTGACAGACAAGCATGTCCAGTGTTAATCTTGAACTACACTGTCTCCTGTATCTCACATTCTCCTTCAGTAGTTACTGTCCTATTAAAGTTTAGTGATGGTACTGTGCTACACTGAAGGGGGGAAAAAAGACAAAAAAAAAAATGTAAGCAGGTTTTTTTTTTTTTTTTTTTAACAGAAAACATGACCACTTTCAAAAATGTAAAAAAAAAAAAATACACACACACACACACACACACACACACATACACACACACATTTAATAAAAACAAAATAAGAGGAATTCAATGAAAGATATTCCAGAAACCACATACCAGAGAAGTCTGGGATCTTTGTGACTAATGTGTCCTGGGAGACCAAACAAATATTCCAACAGAGGTGGAATTCATGTACCTTACAGCTTCCTCCTGTACATGACCAACTGTTCGCAAAAAACACTTATAATACCCCAATCCCTCAGATACAGATATTAGGAAAGCATCTGTAAGAGCTGATTAAATACTCCACAGCAGAAGATGAGCAGTGTTGTGCTTTTATACAAAATCCATACCAAATGAATATTTATTTCTCATCCATTTGTTTATCTATCGTGTTCCTAGGCTGTTATTTACTTATTTCTAACCTGTATTTGTCTGTTTTTTTTTGTACTGTATATATCATTTGTGTCTTTCTGTTAAGTATACAGTATGGTGCAACCCATCTAGGTGAAACTACTTTTCATTCTCCTTGTACAAATGCAGAATGACAAAGCGAACCTTGAGTTATCAGTTGCACAATACAGAAAGGGTAAAGCTAGGACAAAAACCATTTTTCACTCATTAAGTAAATATACATTGATAGTGATGCAAATGAGATATCATTGGAACAATGCAAAAATGTTCATTACATTCACTGAAGAGATTTCTTGCCTCTGCTAAGTGCTATATTTGTAGAGCATGTAGGCAAACAGGTACTATGCACCTGTTAAAAAATGCATTCAGGAACTTCTTGGCATCTTTCTCCTTGTACAAGTGCAGAATGACAATAGAGTGAACCTTGAACATGTTGCTTGCTGAGCCCCAGTCCACAGGTGAGAAAGCTGGAGTGAGGTGTGGAGAAGTGTGATGAGCACTCACTTGCTAACTCAAAGACATCTGGCTCTTCTCTGGCAAGCTTCTCCCGTGCAACATCTGCGATGGGCCCAAAGATCACCACAGGCCTCAGGAAGCCAGCTACCCAAAACAAACAAACAGGGTCATTGTAATGCCTACTGCTGCCAGCTAACCAGAGCAACTTACAAACAGGGTCATTGTAATAGCAATTACAGCAGATTTCTGTTTAAGATGGAAGAGTCAAACTCCCTTCTGAAAACAAAAAGTACAAAAAAACTGGCTGCAAACTCCCTCTGCAGTGACAGTGCTCACCTTCCCTCAGCACCACTCTCTCATAGGCAGGGAACTTGGTCTGGACCGGCTGGGCTGACAGGTCCTCTCTGCTCTTGCGAAGGTTCCTTTTGGAGCTACGCAGGCCACGGAACCTCCAGAAGTCAGCACGGTCACCACCAGGGGTTTTGGGAAGAGTGTACTGCACACTGGACAGCTGTTCAGCCCTGGGGACAAATCAAGACTCAGGGTCCCAGACCAAGGCATTGGGTAACAGCCATGGTGTTTGTCATCTGACTGCATAATTTGGCTTAGTGGATGATAAAATAAGTGTAAAAAATATTATTTTCTGGTTGCAAGCAGTGTTTCTGCAGTTTCCTCAGTGGCTGCTCACTTTATTGCTATCTAAAGACTTGTGGTGCAAGACGCTTCCATTGTGCTTGAAAGATCTCAACTTAAAGGTGATGGAACCTGAGATGTTTGATATATACAATGCAATCTTTATGTTGTGCCTCACATCACGCTGCTCTGATTTAAGTCTGCGATAAAGACAACAATCCTGATATAGTTCGTGCCTACGGTTAGCATCATGTGTATGTTTGAAGAAGTCATAAAACACAGGAGCCATTTCACTCAGAAGGGGAAGATGATAAATCATCGTTGCATCTTTATCAGCCATCTACATCATTTTGACACCTGGATAATTTTTGTCTTTCCACTCATAGTTTTCAGTAAGGCCACAAATCAGTTAAAGTTAGGAAGATCATTAAAGTGTTCTGTTCGCTATTTATAAAATGCTCACGCTGCAGATTCATGTCACAGAACTACAGCCACCTTGGCTTACAGTCACTGGCAGAGGGTTCCTATTTTTTTTTTGCTCTCTGCCCTTTCAGTCTCACCATTCTATACACTGTCCTGAAGACCGTATGATTGAAGAAAGAAAAAGGGTGGGGGAAGCACTATAACAACACCTCGAAAGACAGCAAATTAAATGATATGATCAGTACCGGTTTTTGTTGGGGATGATTCCTCTCTCTACTTCTTGGTGGTTCTTTCCAATTCGGATGGCCAACCAGGAGCCAAGCTTGCCATTGTAGAGTGTATCCACCACACGGAACACCTCGCCCTTGTTGAAGCTCAGCCCGTAGGGAGACTCCTTCTCGTACTCAAAGTGTGTGCGGATGTAGAATGAGTCACCCACATCTGATTCCACAATTCTGCGGTACACTGGTGAGCAGAAAGGGAAGAACAAGAACAAAAGGAATAAAGACAATTGTTTTAACACAGTGTAAAGCCTGGTGGAGTGGAGTACAGTAATGGGTACCAAAACAATGAAAAATTGTAGAGAAAAAATACTTTTCTATTTGCTAATTCCAAACTAGATAGTCTGATAGAGTGATAGTTTGACACTTAACACATCCAAATATGGACTGCTACCGTCTGAACAGCCAGTTAACACCTTCCCTTGCAGCCATGCAAATACACTCACCATCCTTCTTCTTCTGGGCCAGTATTGTGACCTCTTCCCCCTTTGGAAGATCAAGGAGGAACAGCACTGCTTCTTCTCGAATTATATTTGTGAAGTCTACACTGTTTACCTAGCAGAAAGAGAACAGGGAGGTTGACGGAATGGAATGCTCTGCATCAAGCTGTATTGTTTTACCGCCTCCCCTCCCCAATCCCTGTTGAGCAAGGCACAATGTGATGTTTACAGCTGCTGAACTCTGGCAAATATTCAAACAATACCCATATGGCCTCAGACAGAAAACCAAATACTACTGTTCCTTCCATTCTTCACTGAAGCCTTTCCATCTTTATTTTGGAAAGAGCAAAAAGGAAAATTAGGAAACAGTCATAGCTTGCTGTTTTGTGAACCACAGATAAGAAAAGATATCCCAGAAGCGGGCTCATCATTGACTGTTATGCAGTTTAAAAACTATTTCTAGAGATGTAAACCTCAGAAACCATGGCCAATTCTAATATTAAATGGAGCTGAAAGAAAAGCATGTACTGTATGTGTTTTATTAAAAATTAAATAAAAATTAAAAAAAAAAAAATTAGAAACACCATTTTGATAGAAAGGACAGAAAACAATGTTGTTGTAGTGTTCAATACTACTGGAAGAGCTCATGTATAACAATGAGCTTCACTGTTATGGACATAACGCTGTGGCAGGAGAACAACAATCACTGTTCACAGGGATGAAACAGCATTCTATTTAGGAGCAGACTGGCTGCGAGTCTGAAGGATGCCGTAGTATTTCTACAGGGCCACTATTTCTGAAGCAGCGTGGGTAGTAACAAGGCCATTCCACAAACCCGTCAACAGCAGCTGTTCACAACCCAGCCCACAGAAATAAACACGTTGCAGGGTGAAAGAAATCAGCATTAAACATTCAGCGCTGTCAGCAAACAGCAGTAAATACCCCATAAATGGACAAGTAGCAGCACTTTTACAGCAGAACAAACACCCAGCCTTCTATTCATCTTTGCACTTTAATTATATATGCGTGAGTCTCTTACGTTTAAAATGCTTTTCTATAGACTACATTTTGAAATGAGCATGACACACTTCCATGCTAATAAACTAACTTCATCAACTTGAATATTTCAAACTAGTCTCACTGAGATCCATCTTACTAAATATATTTATTACTAGTGCAAAGTAACAAGGATAAGCATCTGCTTATGTCTGTTCAAGGTTCTTTACCCTGAGAATCTGGTCCCCTTCCTCCAGGCCCTCCTTAGCAGCAGGGCTGTCTTCCAGCACCCCAGCCACAAAGATGCCCACATCATTGCCTCCAGCCAGCCGCAGCCCCACACTCTCACCTTTCCTGAACTTCACCAGCTTCATGCTTGGTCTGATGTTTGGTTATTGAAGAAGACAAACATACATTGAAAAACAGCAACAGATGTAGCTGTAGTGGGATATGGGCAAGAGTAAGGTAGCTGACTGAATATCGCACATGCAAATTAAGATAACCCCTACTTTGAGATTCTTGATATAGAACTACCATAAATTCATTCATTAAAAGACTAATTCACTCTGCATGCATTCAACAAACTAATTATAACAGAAAATGTGATGGTTACAACTTGGATTGTATTTTGTGCATTAAGACTGCTCCAAAGGGCATGGGAAAGACCTGAGGATGCTGTCATCGTGGGCAGCACTGGGCACGGGGGCATCAGAAGGGCTGACAGGCAAGTCTACATCAGGCTGGCCAGGCTGGGCGTACACAGGCTTTGGCTCTGAGAGCACAAAATGGAAACATGCATAAACAGAATCACACGAGCAAAATTTTTTAAAAACCCATACATACTCACAGACACAAGGCAGCAGGCAAAGAGCAAACAAAAGACCCAAACTAAAACAAAGGATGCACTCTAAAAACTGACAAACACACCAGAAAACTATTACAACTGCTTACTGGACAACTGGCACTGCTTTGGTCAGTTCAAGGACCAATTCTGCTTTTGGTTTAGAATAACTGTCTATCGTGTTGACTTTTAATTGTATCCAGCTTAAGATATTTAACATTAAAACCATAAATAATGTCAAAAGCAAAATAATATTAAATTGTCAAAATGAGATATACTGTTACTGAATTATGTGTATGCAAGCTGCTGTCCTTATGGATTCAGAAGGTTGTGAGATCGTAAAAGGCAACAGACTAAATGTTAAATGGACTATCAGTGCATGTTGAATGTGGTCAGAAATGGGGTTTGGCGCCATGTCTAGGGCTCCCATCACTGGTACTAGAAGGACCACTGCATCATGCAAGGTCTTTGAAGCACCTCTTTTGGAAACAAGCATTAGAAAGGTCATTTGTAATCTCAGCCCAGTCCAATAAGTCTGAAGAAGCTGGTCACTGCTTGGCAGTGGTGGCTGTGAGAAAAATAGTCAGAGCTGCTCCAGTAACAAAGGTGAAGTTCCCATTCCAGCCTGAGGTGGAGGTAGTAGACAAAGAAAGAGGGACAGGAGCAGTGTCTCCCTCCCGCACCCTGACCTGGCAATGGGGGGATCAGTTTGTCCTCTGTGGCCCCCGGCTGCTCGTTCAACTCAGACACCCGCACCTCCTCGGCTAACTTCACTGGAGTTGATACAGCCCCTGGCTTTGAAATCCTCTCATCTTCTCTACTTCTGAGGCTACAAAAAAAAAAAGGCATTTAATTTTGCGTTTGTTATCAGTCCTTTCCTCCAACATGTGTAGCACTAAAACCAAATAAGATTACAAATAAAGGAATAAGGTTTATTATGACTTTGATAAAAGATAGACCAAAAAAAACTTATGTTTAAACAACTTAAATTAGACTATCCAAAGAAATAAACTAAAAACTAACATAAGGTGTGCAGAAAGGTAAACATAGGAGGCAACTGAAAAAGCAAGCTTTATCCTGGCTGCACCATGGTGGGGTGCTGCTTTTAGCACTTGATATAATAGCACACAGGACAAAATCCAGAGCATAGGCAGCTTCATAGTTAGTACAAGTCCACTGAAAATGTGTACAAGCATTGGCACGACAAGAACAATAGTGCTAACTACACATCTTGCCGGAGTAACTTATGAGGACATTGTTCTAACTGTAGGATTGTGTTCAACTTACAGAAACCACTAACATGAGTGTAGATGTGACTTAACAGTGGATGCACTGCCGTATCCCTTTGCTGAGTGGAAAGGAGGACGGGCTGGACTGGCTACCTGCTGTTAGCACTTTTGTGGGGGCGGGAAGGCGGCGCTCCCGCTCTGCAGTGTTAGAACAATGGCAGAATTCCCATGCGGGCACATGACTGCTGCCCAGCATTCACTTCAACAGCAAAGGAATGTGGCAGTGCACCCAGTAAAACCGTCTTCAGTGCAAAGACTGTCACAGTTCAGAACCAGAACCCACAAATACAATGTCTCAAACAATAAGTTAATGGACCAGAAATCACAAAACAGAGCATAGAAAGAAAATGCTATTTTCACCTTTATCTTTGTAATAAAATAAAAACATACAAAAACACTGCATACAGAATAGACTCAAAAAGAGTTTTAGTCAACAAGGTTAAAAATATAGTGTACAATTGCCAGGAGCTGGACTGACAAAAAGCAGTACAGCATGCTTGGACTAGGTTGGCTATGATGGACTCTAAATCTCTGTCTAAGTGGACCAGCGCAAACAGGCTGGGCATCAAGCAGCAATAAATCTCACCCACCCTTCCGTGTTTAAAGTCACCCTGCACTGTAAACTACCCTCCCTGCTCACAAAGCTCCTGCAGGCACACACACTGGAAAACCTGTCTTTACACCACCTGACCACCACTTCTGGTCAACTCATCTTCACACATAAAAGACAAACATCAATAAGAAGTCACTTTTGTTCAGGGCTGATGAAAGGTTTCATCACTTATAACTCAATTTTTATTCTAATATTTAATAATTTCAGCTTCTCTTATGAGGAAAAGCTTTGGTGAAAATGTCTGAAGCAGTTGTCTATTTGTCAGCACTGGTGAAAAAAGTGCTATATAAAATCAAACTGAAATAATTAGTCATCAATGCTATTAGAATCAAATGGGACCACAAAGTTTAACAGGAAAACAGACACATTTAAATAAAAACAAAAATGCACCCTAACATTCTACCTTAAAAAACAACTAAACTTCTGGATGCAAAAATCCATTGGAAAAATCTATGTAGCTGAACAAAATACTAAAATATGCCAAACAAAAATCTTTACCTTAGGGTCAGAGTGAGGGGAAAAAAAATGTCACTCTCCAAAGAATTTAGAAAACAACACTTGGCTAATCTATGAGACACAACCTATTCCTGGCCAATATGTACAGTGCATTGTCAATGTAAATTGTCTGAAGAGAAATTTCCAAGAGTCTTCGATAACAAACAGGCAGAGCTATGGTGTAGAACTTGACTGTTAAGTACTTTTTTCCAGATGTCATGGTCTGTTCCAATGTTCTTCACCTTAGAAAGGACTGAACAGCACCCAGGCCCAATAATGCCCATTTCAGCTAACATCATCGGAATTAAGCAGGTGCTTAAAAGGGGCAACAATCGTGGCAAAATTGTGTTCAAATTCAGCAGCAGTTGTTGTCTTCTTTATTTACATTCACATTTTATTTATTAGCAAACTCTTAGATAACCAAACATTATATGTTCTGTTGAAAGAAAAAGAACTGCTCCTGCAGAGCACCATCATCTCATACTTTTAAAAGCTGAAATTTGTTGTATATGCATGAGACTGTTGGGTCATTTTCCATTACCTTTTGTATTATGTATCTAGAAATCTCTTCAGTACAAAATTTAAAAATAACAGTGGTAACCAATGTATCCTTGCATCATCATATCCATGTGCTGCAGCCCAAGAAAACTGCACAATAAGGTGTGATTCAGCAGTCATATAATGACAGTTCAAACAGTTGTAGTCAGCTAGCACAGTCTGAAATGGCATAAAATGCAAGTAAAAAGGGGGTATTTAACAGTACAAAACTACAGATGCCAAGACAAAAAGTTTACCCCGGAAGTTCACAAAATACTGATAAATTGTTTTTATTTACAAAGTAACCAGATTAAAGAGTAAAGAAAAAGCAATTAAAGGAGGGCAAGATACAGTAGCCTTTAAGTGCATAGAAATCTGGAGAGTTCTCTCATGCATGATAAACTGGAATTTTTTTTTTTTTTTGTAAAGCATTGTTTGCTGTTTTTCAACAATGCGGAGCACGTATATGGCTTGTGGTGCAAAGCACTCTGGGCCAATATCTCAGCAAAACAGGCACAAAGTGGGGCAGAAAATGCTGCTGAAATGGAACACCATTTATGAAGTCCACACACATCATCCACGAGCCACTTGCATGTTGAGGTCTGAACAAAATTAGTTTGTTACAATTGGTTGGTACATTCATTTGGGTTTGAAGGTGATGTTGTGGCACAGGAACTGAAATTAAGACCAGAAAGTTGGTTGATCAACATCCAGAAGAACTCCTTACATCTGAACTGTTTCAGGACACAGCCATCTCTACTGATAGACAAACACAAACATGGCAGTTACACTGCAATAATGCATGAGCCACTGTGTCAGTACTAACCAGCACACTGCTTTCAGCAGGGGGAGGACTGTTGGTCTAACCGGTGCAAAACAAACCAGCGACACTGATACTGTTCAGCAGCTAGTGAGTGAAAGGAAGCAGAGCCACACAGCTTTTAGGGTGCAAGTATTAAACACTCAATGGGACAACAGTTCAGGGATTGCCTCCACAAGCACAAGACGTCATAGAAAAACTTACACTGGGAGTATTCTGTGCAAAAGTGAACCTGCAGTTCTGCATCAAAACAGAAAATTGTTATTCAAAACTTGAGAGCAGATCACAACCAGAATACTGTATTATTGTGGCTGTCTGGGAAAGAGGCAGCTATAAATCACGACAACTGCAAACACCTCGGTTATTAATTATTGTACTTTTCCTTCCGCATCAACTTGCTGGATTAGAAATATATTACTGTTCCATATTGCTCCTATTGCCAGAAACTGTGTTTTTATTAAAACCATGTGAAGACTTGAAATGAGGTCCAAGTTAAAGCCATTTGACAGCACTGAACCACCACACAGGGACCATAGCTCATACAGATGTACAACCTTTTTAGCTTGGCATTTATTTAACTGTCAAACATCAAAATGTACAGCTGCTTATCTGTGTTTATTGCCAGTCAGTAAGTGTTCATATTTTTACAAACTGGGCAAAGCAAATTCTCTGAAAATCACACAAAGATGTAACAGCAGTATATCTGTTTGTAAATTATTCTTCATAGTGGGAGGGAGAAAAAATAAACATAGGCCCCTTGGGATTCCTTCAGGGTAAGAATGAAGAAAAACTTTGTTGCCTTCATGTTACCTGTAACCTGAGTACAAGCCTCCTTTCAGACCTCCAGAAGAAGCAGTAATGCTTCCATTTCTAAATAATACTATATTAATATATGTCTTGATCTCCTCTCTCAATCTATACATTTATCTATCAGCCTATCCATATTCCTCTAGCTGGCACTACTTTTCTACATCTTTCGGCTGCTCACATTATCTGAGCATCTACATTCCTCGACATCCACAGCTACTTACTTCAATTTCCAACTGAGACCACTGCCGTGAAGGTTAATGGAGGAGGGGAAAAAAACAGATAAGGAAAAAACTGACAGAAACAAAAACAGAATTTAAATGAAGTGCAACTAGCCATTTGTTTAGCAAGCTGCTGTAAAGTGTAGATATGACTTGGTCAAACAATATGAACTACTGTTCTGCTGTTAAACTGGAGTAAATTTTTTGCCTGCTACCCGAGTTGCGGAGCCAGCTGAGGTGCAGCCACCCAGTGAGACCCATTCACCATCTGTAGACACTCACAGCTGTAACCTCATTTCCTTTTTCTCCTGGTCAGTCCACAGCCTCTGACATGTGGAATCATGCAGGCACCTGCAGGGTGGGGCTCCTTACCTGCCATTGCTGACTTGCTGAGGTGAGTGCCTTGAAAGGTCTGAGGGCTCAGAACGCCTGTCAGGAGACCGTGAGTGGCTGCCACGGGTTCTCTCATGGTTGGAATGATCTGATGTGAGCGAATGGATTTCTGAAATATCTGTTAAAATAAAGAGGGGGTGCCTTAATGAGACATCTCTTTTGTTGGTATGCATACTGGCTTTGAAAGAATATTGAAAAGAGCTTTCCCTTGATGTTTTTCCTTTTGATAATGACAACTTCCCTAAAATGTGCAGTTCTAAATAACCCTCATGGCTCACAACTGCTTATTATCCCCTTCTTTCCCTTTTCCACCAAGTATTAACATACACAACATCCACACCAAAACAGCTAACCGAAGAAAATTTTCTGCAAGCAAAAGCAGAGAACATCAGATGAATACATTTTCTGTATATTACCCATTTTAAAATTAAGGTTTGACAGTTTGAGCAAGATTTTATGATGAGATGTATCGTCTCCATCCAAAAGTCCAGCAGGGGAGCAGGTCTGATATTGTTATACAGCTCCCCACACATGATGCTCAAAGCCCCCTCACCATCTCGGTCGGAGGCGTTAGCTGAGGGGATGCTATCGTCCAAGTCGGGAATGTTAAGCAGGGTCGCCCTCTCATCCCGCTGCACCACCATCTTCAGCTTGCCCTTTGACCTCTCAATGAGCTTCTTGGCATCTATTAAGGAGAGGTTCTCAGTCACTGTTCCATTGATCTGTAAGAAAAGGCAGCGGGATACAGTGGAATAATCAACCTGTAAGGAGTTAAGCAGTCTTTCATAGAAACTTAAATGTTAGTCACAATGTGCAGACATTGTTACAGTTCACTCTCTTCAAGATGACACCCAAAAGCAAAGATGTTCTCTGTGGATTTTTTTGAACCTGTGTCTCATTTGGAAGAATTGCACCAACCGAGGTTTTAGCAGCAAATATCAAAGAAAGTGAGTTAAAATGAGTTACATATTTAAAAATTAATATCCCCTTAGAATATATTCCAATGATCTGAACACCACTGGCTACAGTAAGGTAATGGATATATCCAGTAAATTGTACAATGTCAAAACCCAGCACTGTTGCAATGTGCCTACATGTTTTGTCAAAGCTTACACTTTTCTAAATTTGTATCTGACAACCCTAACCCCTAAAATTCCACAAAATCAATGTACTTTCACTGTGCAGACCTTCTGTAGAGTTGAACATACAGAGAGGGCTTCCCATCAGCAGCTGATCATACACAAAAGCCCGAAATGCTAATTTCTTCATGCTAATGATGGCTAATTATGTAACAAGCAGACAAGGCAGCAGATGTGGGAGAAGAGACAGGCATGCCTCTCCCAATCTTCCACCTACTCACCTTCAGCACCACATCACCCTCTTGGATGTTGCCATCCCGAGCAGCCAGGCTCTCGGGGGAGATGTCCTTCACGAAGATGTGGCTGGCCAGGCGCAGGCCATATTCTGCTTGAAAACATAACAGAAAGCAACACATATGGCTTGAGCAGAGAATCTGTGGTAGTTTAACACCATTGAATGGTCCCAGCCAGGACTCAAGTGACACTGTATACCATCTTTGAGCAAGGTTGTATGCAACCAAAAAATTTTATCAAACTGCATTTTTTTAAGTTAGTACATCAATATTCTGTATAATGTAAACTGTAAATCCATGGTGATTATTTTAGTCTAACATACTGCACCTGATTCTTGTATCAGAATAAATCCAAAGTGTTTTGAGTAATTTAGAACATTGTGGTGGATATTAGAAATCTGTGGTTTCACAGTTTTTGCCAGTCAAATATATTTGGTCATTTGTAAAACTAGAATCAGTAAAATTATTAATCTGACTAAAGGTCAAGAACCATAAATACATATAACTGAATAGTGTATTTTTATATTGATTTTGGTCTACATGTACATAGCACAAAAAAACAAGACTCATTTGTCTTTCCACTGTCATAGTAACAATTAAAATTTAAAAATGCATAATGATTTCAGTTCACCACTATTTCAGTCATTCTGTTCATTCCATGAGGAGCTCAATTGAGGCAAATTAATTGTGAACTCATCTGGAAGAAAAACAAGCACACACAGCAGTGTGGGAGGAACACGACTGGAAATCTCTGGCTTTGAGGGTGCAAATATAAATAAAGTTCAGTTTTAAAAATGGCCCATGTGGCATTGTTTAGTTAAAGCCCGAATCACCTCACATCATCATTCTATCTGCACAGGGGAGCTGCAGGGACATACAAGAGCAGTCAAGGCCATAAAATCATAGCACTGACCCATGTCCCAGGGGACAAGAGGATCACCCTGCACCACACTTTCTCCAGCTGCCCAAGAGCCCTACCCAGGACCATCGACCTGCCAGCCCAGTGGGAACCATCCAGAAATTTTCTCAGTACTGTTTTAATACAGGCATGCTCAGTGACATTATTGCATGAGGCTGCACTGACCTAACTAAAGGACGTGGATTTTAGGTTTCAAGCACGTGTGTATGTGCGCGCGCGCATGTGCATCTTTCTCTGTCTCCACAGTCTCTCCCCAGCTGCAGCTGCTTCAACTCTGGCTCACTCCCCGAGGAAGAGAACATCTTTCACACACGTCACGGTGCTGTTTCGTCTCCAGTGCAGCCCAGAGCCATTGTCAGTCAGAGAGGCTTAAAGGACAGAGTCTTCGCTGGTAATTAACATCCGGGAGGCTGGGAGATGGGCACGTCTATGGACTAACCACTGCCTTACTCTGGAATAAACAGGGTACTTCATATGCAGTGACTGTCACATACAAGTTCTGATCAGATGGCCACTGAATATCTGTCCTCTAATACAGCCAGCCTGGGAAACTGCAGAAGAATTTTGTATCCACAATTGCACAATATAAAAAGAAGTTTAATGCATGTTATATTATTCCTATCCTTGCATGTAAAAACACACTTTTTACATACTGGAAACAGTACCCCACTCAGGTGATTAAAACAAATGATCAGGGAATGAGCCTGAGCGTGAAAGTCTGCAAATCATTATCCTTTTGAATAGTGATTATAAGCATCTTCTGAAAAATCTAAAGTAATGCATAGTAGTTGTTACTGTATTTATAAAATGTTGTGACGTCAGTTTGACGGTCCAATATCATCAGGATCAGAGCACACCATCGCTGAATTACAATCAATATGAGCTGGAATGGAGCTGAACAAGTTTAATCATCTTTTAGGTCCATGCAAAAAGAATGGCGGCGCTAACCTTCATTCTTGCGTGACTTCACCAAAGTGACCTTGGCAGGGCGGGGTGGCGCGTTCGAAGCTTGGGATCGTGGGTCAGAACGGGGAGAGAGGCTTCTCTCACGGGATGCACTACGATCCCGACGGTTAACGCTCCGTTCACCACGCCTCCCACCAGCTGCGCCTGCCCCACTGTAGGTGCTGGGGCCACTGCGGCCGCTCCGCTCATCATACACCTCATCATCATAGCTGTCCTCCTCTTCCTCATGCTCTGACATAGTCTCCCTCTCCCCTGGTCGGGCCACCGGAATCTGTACCTTCCGCTTCCTCCGGATGGTCTGCTCAAAGACATTGGAGAATGCAGCGATCCATTACATCTGTGGGCTGACTAGAGTGCACCACTTCATGCATCTTTTAATTCCATTTTTCACATTATACGTATAGATGTGCGTTTTTATGTTAAACTTCCAGTTTACAGAAATCTGTGCTTAAAAGTGGAGGGAAAAGTAAGGACCCAGGATGTTAAGCTGCAAAGAAACTCCTGTTCTGAGATTGGGC
The DNA here is from genome assembly GCA_018136845.1 of Heterotis niloticus. Classification (NCBI taxonomy): domain Eukaryota; kingdom Metazoa; phylum Chordata; class Actinopteri; order Osteoglossiformes; family Osteoglossidae; genus Heterotis; species Heterotis niloticus. The sequence goes on from CM030904.1 coordinate 9,633,192, forward strand.
ACTGGTGCTGGCTCAGAACTACTCACGATTTTTGCGTTCTTTCCACTCTTCCGTAGCTGCTGAACTGCATAAGCGTGATCCACATTGTCCATGGAGACTGCGTTGACCATGACCACTCTGTCATTCTCCCTGTGGGGGTTAGGAAAGATAACACCAAGTGAGCTTTGGGCAACTTAGCTGAATAGTGGAAAATTCTTGGACAAAGAGCATGACGTGTACAACTGCTGTAAGCTTGTCACTACCACAGAGGCTATTGGAGCTGCCAGGTTAGACAATGCTGCACTGTCCCTTTCAATGATGTAGTTACACATGTTGAGAGAGTAAGAGCAAGAGTAAATCAGAAAATGATGGTGATTGCCAGACTCTCTGCTCTTTACACTACTGTAGGTAACCCAATCCAGCTAGTTGATTCTAAAACATACACTTTCAGAAAATTTATCTTTCTTACTAATGGTATCAATTACTTAAGGTTAGCTCATGTCAGAAAGCTCACAACCTAAAGAGAAAAACATCAGGTGTTTACCTATGATACTGTCAACAATAATAATAAAAAGATGATCACGGTTAAGCACTTACTGCAACAGACCCTCAGCAGGGCCTCCTTTTAACACATCTGAGATGACAATGGAAGTCTCTCCACTCTGGAAGTGAGGGTTATCCCGTCCTCCTGAAATGGCTATCCCAAAGCCAAACCCAGGTGCCTGCAGAAATACAAATCAAATCAAAAAGGTCCTGATGTTCAGCATTACACTGCTTGCATAGCCAGGAGAAGCATTTTGTGTATTAAATTTAAAAAAAAAAAAAGTCATGGCTCCAGCAAATGGGAGAAGGGATTAATGTGTGCGTGTGAGCAACCACGATGTAGAGAGGGGCTATAATGACATGTATGACACTGCAGACTGCTAACATACAGAAAATACAGAAATACAAAACACGCCTCTCAGCTTTAAACTTACTGCCACGACCGGTTTATGGCAAAGTATTTTTAATATAAACTGCATAAACACTTGCAGAATAAATAAAATAATGTACATGCAATGAAATGCCTGGTATGATAAATATAACTGCAAATATCTTGTAAAAGAAGCAGTTTACCACATAAATCAAAAAGCACAGAGAGAACAAAGAAAAGTATCAAATGTGAACATCGGTGCACTGGTACAGCATTAGTCGTCGTCATAACAATCAAGCCTCCATTATGGCACACCCCTGACCCCATAACTGTCCCTAGAGTATATTTATGGGTACTAAATTAATTTGTTATTTGAAAGTGTGCCACTACCGAGTGTAAGAGAGGAGGTGGGGTTTGTTGGTAGTTTCACAGAACACCCTTCCTCAGATAGAAAGAGAGAGAGAGAGCGAGCGAGAGATGCCAACTAGTGATGGCAGGCACAGAAATGCCACACATGGGCCCAGACTGCATCACTTCAAATGTTCACATGTGCAGATGCGAAGGACAAAGCGAACTAAGCATATAAATAAGAAGGGGGAAAAAACTCAGAAATGACGAGTGGCAGAAAGGGGTGGGTTGCTGATATCATCATTGTAGTAACGTTTCTGACACTAAATACATTTTTTTCTTGTCTGTGGATACCTGTGGTGTCCACCAAGTGACAGAAATGTCTCCAGAGCATAAAAAGAGGTTGGTTCTCACACCTCAGGCTGACATCTTCATGAAGGTGCTACTAATGAGATTACTGGTAGTACACAAGCAGTCTGGTCTAGCCTGTTACCCAGCAACAGCAGAGTCTCCTGTGATGTTAAGTAGTCCTTTCCCAATTCAGTGCCCTCCATCAGCTTCGCAGACATACACCAGCGATGCAGTTGCGCTCCACTTTGTGTCACTTTTTTTTTTAAGCTACAGAACTTCTACATAAACCAGTAATTCTTAATGGCTGTGAAATGACAGGAAACATCTTCATTTCTTGGTGATGGTAGCAGGAGAACAAGACAACAGGGAATCCTGTTTGCAGAACCCCGTTGACATCTGAATATGGAGCAATCACAGATTAACTTATGTATCTGGTCAAATTCTCATATTTCTTAGGTGTACAACAGGCCACAAGGATTGTGGGATGCAGAACGCAGACAATTGTTGGAAGTGTGTCATTTCCTTCAGCCGGATGTTGTGCCCCAGAGCCCAGAGAACTCAGCCTCAAGACTATGCATGCTATGCTTGTGGACTGGAAGGGTGTGTGGACAGCAGAGCTGTAGCAGGAGGAGGGGCAAACATCATTGCAGCTCCACTTACAGTGCTGCTCTTTAGCTGCAAGATACATTTCTATCCAAAGCAATAAGGTGGTCTCCCACATCAATATTCCCATGAAAAATTTGTCAAAAAGAATTCAGAAACTTTTAAAATTAAAAAAGGGACTTTTGGACACAGTTTCTCTCTGTAAAAAGTAGCATAATGCCATAACTGGGAAAAACTGTATGAAAAGGAGAGAGGGAACAGGACCTGTCAGGGTCATACAAAGCTCATGGTGGCCACCACTGCAGATCAGCTGAGGAGGGTTAAGCACAGACCACATTCAGCCCAGATTGCTTTTTCTGCAGGTCCATGGCAGAGCCTTCCAGATAGAACCGCAGAATACAGGAAGAGAACACAGAGTCACTCTTCCTCTCCTACACTTCCCTGCTATTGTGTGGGATGTGAACATACATCCTGCAGCTGTGAAGCAAAATCATCAGAGGGAGGGAGAAATGGAGGAACTGAAGGAGAAAGAAAGAGGAAAATGCACACCAACTCACCCTGTGAAGTGTCACTGTGTGCTGTTCCCATATCACCGTCTCCTCCATTGTCGCACTCTGCAAACAGAAAGAGTATTTACTATATATACAATAACACTGTCGCATGGTAGTACTCACTTATGAAAACGCATCAATTCTCTCTAATGCACAAAGCAGGAATTAATATAGAGTTGAGTGAAATGATCTCATTGCTTACACTCTCATCAAGGCCAAACTTACACCATTCACTTTCATCGAGGTTCTCAAATGCCAATTCCTTTAACAGACCACTAACTGCAGCACAGGTAGCAAGCATTCCTACCTGGGCTACTGCCCTTCCATGCACCCCTTTCCGTTACACCATAACTAACTTTTTTGTGGGACTTTTTCATGACTCCTACACTGCAGCTTCAGTGAGAATAGTAAGAGCAATGCTAAACTACACCAGCAGCTATCTTACATAAGCCCACCCTCCACACACTCCCTGGAGCATGTGGCAGACCCCGAAACCATGAAGTTATTTTTAGACGGGAGAGTGACAAAAGCAGTACTTGCTCACCGTGAGGGATGTTAGAAGCACCATGGCTATTTTGTAGTGGTCATCCTGCACATCCTTTAACTTTCCATGTTACAGACTACGAAACCAAACAAAGGCCACACCTCTCTGCTCTGTATTGGAATGGAGCAACTGGGCACTGAGCAATTATTTGAATGCACCTAAATTGTCAGTAAGCATAATTAATAAGCACATTGAGCATGAGTGTCAAAATGTCAGCAAAAACCGAATGAACAGATAGATTATTTCTGGTTTACAGTGTAAGTACACAGGCTATAAATAGTTCTCATGCCTGATTTCCACTGAGGTTCAGTCTGGACGAACAGGACTCGCGAACCTCGCAGCACTGTCACTACAGATCAAAAAGGCCGGTTTCCAAGCACACAACATGCCATCTTGCACCACAGCCACTTGAGTCAGTTTTTTTTACACAAAATGGCATGCAAGATCGGCAGAAGGAATCCTTATAGGGGATTTCATACAGTGGAGTGCCAGTCAAAAGCATGAGCCGACTCCTTCAGCAGCAGAATGAGGGCAAAGATGCTTACAATTTAAAGTACTATAAGAAATAAATGCGATGCTCCGTCCACAAAAGGTGCCATTGGAGGTGATTCTCATTGGCGGAAATGAAGGACACCAGGCCCAGGACCAATCTCAGCAGCTCCAACAGGAGTAGGAGGGGAAAAGAGAACAAAAAATTCTGCCCAAAGAGCTAACCTCTCTGCTGTCAATCTAGTCAGGTGCTCCAAAGCCCCTCAGAGCTCCACTATCTACATCATGAATCCTTTAATAACCCTGGGAGTCACATTGCTTAGGGTTAATGATACTGCTTTCCAATCCATAGAATCACATTAAAAGCCACCAGTTCTGCTGCAGGCTAAATTAAGCACTGTGCAGCACCATCATTAACAGTGGCCTCCACTAACACAGTCCCCCTGATAGGAGTTCATGTTGGGTCCGGGAACAGGAACAAGTTCATGTTGGGTCTGGGTAAAACCAATTAGCATTCAGCCATTGTTTAGCCTCTAACTCAGTTTATGGCTCCAAGGATTTGTTGAAAACAACAAGAACTTCATTTGTGAAAGACCAGTGGTCGCAACAAGAGTGTATCATAGATAAGTTTCAAAAAGTTTCTGCTCATCAGGTCTGTGTGCCTATATCTGGCACACAGCACTTCATTTTGGAAAACTAAAAGTGCTAGAAAGAAGAGAGATTGTCCCATATTGTCTCCACCAAGATGAACATTACTGTGACACCCAACGATGCAGCATTTCCTGGATAGGTGAACATACTACTGATGGACAAGCTGAAGTTTGTCATTGTCAACGATTAGCACGCTATTGTGCTGGAACCTCTGACCCCATTTAAATACACATCCTCCCACAAAACACAAGTGGGTATAAGGTCACTAATTTACATTTTGTGAGAGAACAGATTTATCCACTCATTAGAGAAATATGTATGAAATAAGCAAGACGCTGGGCTGCTTCTTGTAGCTGTCTATGAAAACAGTCTTTCTCCACAGTTTCTGTCCCCTCCTCTTTTACCTCTACTTCATCAGCCCTCCAAGGAAAAAACAGAAATCACATTAACAGAAATAACATTGATAAGTACTCTCTGTGTGTGAGTGTGTGTGTGTGTGTGTGTGTGTGTGTGTGTGTGTGTGTGTGTGTGTGGGCAGAAACAGGAATATGAAAATTAATTCCAGAGAACATATTGAAAGCCTTACTGGACATGCAATGGAGAACAATGGGAAATGGAGTCAAAAAGTGGGGATGTCTTGATATGGTAACTCAGAGCACCAAAATTCAGTTTCTGCTACACTAGTCTAAGGGAACCACTTACACATGGTGGGGTGGATGATTCCAGAGCGCTGCCCTGAAAGAGGGCATGATTAACTGGGACAGTTGCCAGTATGAACTTTTTTACTCAACAACATGACACACACAGCCATCTTCTCCCTCAGCATTTAAACATCATTCCTAATGTGGCGATGGCGTATGCTCAGAGGCAGGTGGTAGGGGTGTCCCATGAGCCCTTCTCTGAAGGTCTCTTGGTCTCCATGCTTCAGTTCCCTTCCTACCCTAGCCCCTCCAGCAGTGAGGGCTTTTCATTGACCTTGTACTATCATGGCTTGACCACTCTTCTCTTTAGCAAGGACAGACAGCTTCTGTAAACACAAAGGGCCTAACTCAAACACATATGGGCTGATGTTTCATTTGCTTAACTCTTCCTCAACTGGGTTATGTGAAGCCACTCTGGCCAGTTATTCTACAAAGAAGAACTCCAGTGAAACTGTACCGGAACACACAATGTCACAGAACTTGTCTGTCTTCCTGTGGACCATGCTGTAGTCTAAAAATGGTAGAGTAAAATGGTTGTGTGTTCTAAACTGCTATTTTTCCTCCCAAGAGAAGAGAAGTGAAAACACATAACCAAGTTTGTAAAGCTTCGGCCACTGCAAACACTATGCTGGCATACTCGTCTCGCACGCACGCACGCACACACACACACACACACACACACACACACACACACACACACACACACCTACTGCTACACAGGTACTAAAGGATGTTTAAAGCTCCAGTGACAATGAAGGTAAAGGGGGATGTTCCTGTACAGAAACACATGCAGAGAAGGTGAAGGAGCAGAGCACAGCCATAAAGTTGCTTATGAATGGGGCACCGCTCTAAATTAGTGTTTTATATTATTCAGCTGAAAAATAATGTTCTGCCAACTGCCTTTTTGGAACATTATTATTACATTTGCGTTTATTCACTGAGCTAACATTTTTATCCTAAGTAACTTAAGTGTTAAGCCACTACATACAATTATTTACACATTTATACAGCTGGGTAATTTTTCACTACATCAATTCAAGGTAAGGACCGACAAAAAAAGCTAAAATGTTAGTTCCTATTTAAAATACTGTTTTTGTTTTGTTATGTATTAAAATATTGTTGAAATTTGCCATTTAATCATATAATAGCAAAAAAGAAGCAAATTCAACACTGCGCACACAAGAACGAACGCGCAGAAGCGCACACACACTCTAAGGAAGTGCTTCCAGGATAAACCTGTACAAACAAGGGCTTCAGGATGGGCCACATGCCAAATTACACTTCACATCTGCAAGCACAATGAAGGAAGCCCTCTGTGCAGCTGACTGCCCCCTACAATCCATCCACATTGCCAGATGCTGGGGTCAAATGTCTTCATGTGAGAGCTTCTTGCCTCCCTGCCCTTCAGAGTGCTGGAGAAGCTCTTTAGCAGACCACACCTTAAACCTTAATTCTTTTTACTCCACAGTCCAGTTAGTGATTTTATCACAAGGGTGTGTCCACAAGTTACCAGGCAACAACACAGGCCAAACTGCACACCACTCAGGCAGCCAAGCCTGTGTGTTTTACTGCTGCAGAACTCTGTGCCTCTAGCAAGAGGTAAATTTAGTTCATCTGGACAACCAAACAACCGGGTGTTGAGCACATGTGCAAAGTGAAGCATAAAGCAGTCCACTGAGTGAGCAAATTCTTTAACACACAAGGATCAGAGCCACCGGTGAGTGTGCACGGTCTGTCCAGCATTAGTTTGACTAAAAAATGTCCTGATTATGGGTATAAACAGCTTCCTGCTACTGGGACACTGTGCAAACTCTCTGAAGTCCTCTACCACAGGGCAGACTGTGCTTGACAGTAGAAAAGGCCAAAAAAAGAAAACAATCTGAGGCCCAGAGAGCCCTTCCCATAAATACACACAAGTGTTCTGTGGTGTTCTAGAGGTTGAACAATGGTAACCCCAGCAAGATGGGTTAGTTGCCTTGAGTCTATGCAGAGAAACAGATGTGTTCTCTGTGGAGGCAGAGACCAATCTGGTGGGACCAGTGGCACAATTGTCAGGGCAGAGACCTGGGGTATAAGTATGGTATTGTGCTGGCAAGGGAGGCTCACTATTCAGGGGCTTTGACCTGTGCCGGATGTGTAGTTTAACATAAAACGGAAGTTAGATTAACAGCGTGTAGGTAAAGTGGTAGAATGAGCTGACAAAAAGCTTCCAATACATAATTGTTTTGCAATGAAGGACATGGGGGGGGGGCTTGAAAATGCAGCAACGTATCTAATAAGTTGCAACAAACAGAAGTAGACAAAGACCCTTTTCATCTGGCAAAATTATCAGTATATTTATACATTCACATTTATTCTGGCACGAGTCCCAGCCAAAAGAACGCAGCATAGAGTAGACAGCCATAGTGTGGCCAGGACCTTCATCTGCCACTAAAAGGCTCTTTGTTTATGGACGACCAGAGCTGACGGCTCTGGGCTCAGCCCTGTCAGGAGGCTGCTTCAAAGGACCCTGCTGCTGCAGCAACATGAGAACCAGAGTCCAGGTGTCAAAAACAACTTTCAATGAGAGGTACTAACATATTTCTGTATGAAAACCATTCTTGGTTTCAGCAATGCGCCTTCACAAACATTAAGCCTGTGTGTAGTTTGCATAATGCTGATTAGGAGTTAAGAGTGCTAACTGTGATTCAGAAAAGGGAGGAAGGATATTTAGGTTGCTAAATTATTACTGTGTGACTTGTTATGCCCCCATGCTGGGAGAAAATGGGAGCCATTTCTCAGAGCTCCAGCCCTAGTGAGTTTTCCTGTGTACTGGAGGACTTTAATCACAGAGGCAGTAGCAGGACTTGGCGGGTGGGGGTGGGGGGCTCGTCTCCAGACCATCCATCTGAAGCAGGATGCGGGACTGCACAAGCAGCAACATTCACTCTCCAGCAGCCAGAATGCAGGAAAACAGCACAGAGGCTCCATCCCTCTGTCTGATGCACTGGTCAAACAACCACAGGCCACAGAAGGGGAAGCAGCCATATCTTGTGGCTTCTGAGGAAGAGCAATGGAACAAGTAAACAGGAAAGAGCAGAAAGTGGTTGAGCCTTAAGAAAGATCCCTTGACCACTGCTCCAGCTACTGACATCTTGCAACTGAATGCATCAGTAAGTTGCACAGGTGTACAGCAAACAATGAAACACATCAGAGTGCAAACACCCCAACACCTTCATATCTTTTTATGTTATCTCTCTGGAAAAACCCATTGTGGTTTTGAAAAGGAAATGAAGGCCACGGCCAGCCACATCAAATTAATGAAATTCATGTTGTGTAAATTTATTCACTTTTCATTAACCTAAATTGTTCTGCTGTAAACCCACGTCTACAATACGTGAGCCTGTGAAGAAACACAATGGGGGGAAAAAAGTAAGAAAAAGTAATTATTTTATCCTGTGCCTCCCTGAGGAAGATGCAGACGAATGTGGTCCCTGCAAACACCATATAATATACCAAATACATCAGTGGTCTTACCTGGGGGGGTACTTGATGTCTCTTACCAATCAGAAAGCCAGAGCCAGTAGCTCCAGGAGCCCCAACACAGTGGCAGACTTTCACAGATGTTACCTACATTGCACATCACCAGAAAAGGGCTGGGCCTGAGAGTGCCAGCACAACAGTAAGTCAAAGCCTCCTGTGGAGTACTGAGAAAGAAGCTCCTCCTTAGAGCAGTGGCTTATGTTATTCCACCCCACATCTGTCCACTATCCAAACCATCAGTTGACCATTCACATGCTGCCTGGTGGTAGGGTAGAGTCGGGTCACTACCACATACATGGCAAAACTGAAACTGATTATTTCACTTTCACTAAATCAGAGCACCACATAGAGAGAAGGCAGGTATTGTAATGCTGGGCCAAAAACTTTGCCTCATCACAAGATACCAGTGGGATGAAAACAAGCTTATGGCTGCAACAGGACTTTGTTCACTGGTCAACAAGAAGCACTTAAGTAATACAGAATTAAAGTGGCCAGAAAGGAAGTGTAGACCATCAGCGAGGGAGACAAGAGTTCTTGCTAATCTCACCGCAATCAGCACATTTCGCAAAACTTATGGAACCTCTGCATTCATGCCAGGGAGATTTGCAGGGAGCAGGTTCAATGATGCAGTCAAGCTGACTGTGCTCATAATGATTTAAAACAGAATCCCTTTTCACATGCAGCAAATAAGGAATGCCTAACTTTAAAAACTCATGAAACTCTTTCAGCACTTAAATGCAATGTTCAACTTTTCGGTGCTCAAGGAAAAAATCCCCAGACTCATCCTACAGTCAAGGGACCGTTTCAGCATTTAAAGATAGAGATGTCAAAAGATCGTGCCATATTTTACTATATAATCCCTCTCATCGCATTTGTCTTAGCACACTGTGTGCGCATGTGAAACGATCATCTGTGCATAAATCTTTTAATGGCACCATTGCTCTGCTCTTGCTTCAGCCCTTGTACTTTTGAGCCAAGCAGGCTGGGCTATGTGTCAAGGAAACACCTGAGCCCAGCCTAGCAAGCATGGTACAAGCAACACATGCAGATTTAGGGTAACCCTGCACCAAACACTTCAACAATATTGCTCAGACTTTGAACACAGAGAACATGAAAAAGGCTTCTCATACAGGAGGAGGACTGAGGATGATCAGACCAGAGGGAAAATTACACCCAGGGAAAAACATGGGAGACTTCGGAGCAATCTGCAAACAGTGTAGCAGTTACAACTAAATAGCTACATGGAACAAGAATACAGGTATGCATCACTTGACAGGGATATGTTCGGAGAAGTGCGTTGTTAGTCGATTTCGTTGTTGCACGAACATCATAGAGTGCACGTGCACCGCATCTCATCTGTTTTGACTTGTAAATTGTATAGCCTATTGCTTCTAGGCTACAAACCTGTACAGCTTGTTAGAGCAGACGCGATAAACACGAGATGCATGAGGCTACTGTAGGCATATTGCGGCATACTGTTTTACAGTAAACTTTTTTATAAACAGAAAGAGTACACCCTAAAATAATGATAAAAGTGCAGTATAGTAAATACATAACCAGTAACATAGTTGTTTATCGTTATTAAGTATTATGTACTGTACATAATCTTATGGAACCACTGTCGTATAAGCAGTCTGTCACTGACCGACAAGTTCATTATGTGGCACATACCTGTACTAGTTTTGAAAACATTATGGTGCATGGTACAAATATTTGATTCAGTACGGTATGCAACTTTCCTGCAAAGGGGTGACACTGACATGTCATGAATGGATTTCCCTGAGAAAATCTCTTTCTGGATTCATCTTCTTCTTCTTCTTTCGGCCGCTCCCGTTAGGGGTCGCCACAGTGGATCAAAAGCTTCCACTTCCTCCTGTCCTCTGCATCTCTCTCCGTCACCCCCACCACCTGCATGTCCTCCTTCACCACATCCATAAATCTCCTCTTAAGCCTTCCTCTCTTCCTCTTGCCTGGCAGCTCCATCCCTAGCATCCTTCTCCCGATATATCCAGGATCTCTCCTCTGCACATGTCCAAACCAACGCAATCTCGCCTCTCTGACTCTTTCTGGATTCATGCTACACATTAATAAACGAAGCCTGGGCCTCACAGCTCTTTGGCAGGCTTCCCTTGCTGGGTGAAGATACCACCGTGTTGCTTGAGATAGGCGACAGATTCCTCAAACAAGACCTTTCCGCTTCCGCTACTCATGTTAACAGAATGAACAATTATCCACCACGATTAAGCAGGGCAGCGCAGAGGCACCCACTCAGGGGAAGCGCAAGCCTGAGTAATCCTGCTACAGAAAAACGTTAACCATTTTGCACAGTTGCACATTCTGTTTTGTGCTGAAGTTACTTCCCAACATGTGTATTGAAAGGAGAGCGTTCAGACTTGTTGGCAGTGGTACTTCTTTCTACTGTCGAATGACCTCACGTGTCCCTCAATCAGCTGCAATGGCACTAAAAATGAATATCGGGGAAAGAGGAAGATCTAAGTCGGTCCCAGACTCCTTCATTAGCAAGCCACTAAAAATGAACAATGGCTGGCATGATGATTTTTTTTTTTTTTTGGACAAGGCTAGGAGGAAGCAGGACAGTGCAGGACACCCAGAAACCCTCCTGTGAGACTCAACCAAAGAAAACCCTATTCTAGGCAGCCTCTCAAGGAGAACAAAGGTTAGGGAGAAGCTGCTTGCTCACATCCAGGGACCACAAGAGCAAGACACTGGTACAATCCCATACACACACGTGCACGCAAAGAACACAGGGGTGTAAAAGCACTCACATATGGCTGAGTTCCTCCTTATCACACACACAGCAAATAGCACAGTCCCTCTCTCGAAGACTTTGAGCCCAACAAGAATGTGCCACCTTATCAATGAAAGAGGCCGGACAAACACACCAGTTCTGAAAGCTCCTGGAGGGAGTGAATCAGGGTCAGTAGATAAAGGCACTCAACTGTACAAAGTTCACAAACGGCTCAAGAATTTAAAATAAATAAATAAATAAATAAAAATTCATCCAAATAAATAAGGTCAAACATAAACAGTGACAGACCATCACCCAACTTCACTGGTCATCCTTTAGAAAACTGAATTTCTATGTCTTTGACCTTAACATCCAACAGAACAAACACGTAAAAACTGATTTAATACCAAATTTCAATCATGTATCATCTTAATATAAGGACATGTTTCAGAAAAAGATTCAGAACACAAAGGAATGGGGGGGGGGGCTGTGATTTCCCCGGTGACATCCAAGAGCCGGAGCGACCGCAACAGTTTTCCTTAATCCTCCCTGTCATCCGTTTGCTGAGCCAAGCTCTCCAAAGGGTGAGCACATCAAGAGAACTTTCCATACATGGTGTCAATTTACATCTTTAATAACATCCCTGAAACCTAACTTCATGGGATGTGGGCTTTCTACTACACTGCAGTTTTCAGTAACAGCAGCTGCAGATAAATACACCTAGTACATTATACATAAATGACCTTACCTGCTACACAAAGCTGCCTCATCTGTCAGGGTACCATGAACATTATCATACAAACGTCATTCTTTTTATAGTACCTGAGGAGATCATAATGTATTTCATCAACATCATAATGCTATCTTTGAATTTTACCATGAGGAGACATGACAGTCACCATTTCACAATTAAATTGTACATTCCCATTGTTCCACATTATAATTCTTAACCTGTCAAAAGAAACATCAATATTAGCTACAGCATTCCGTTTAACCTTTATGTTCATTTTCACATTAACTTTCACTTTATTTTTAAACAACTCATTCTGAAGACACTTCACAGATTCATAGACGCGTGTTAAACTGATACTTTTGTGCCGACTGTTATTCCACAAATACAAACGCTTTTCAGAATGTGAACATTGAGTACAGAGAAACATTTAAGAGTTAACAGAACACACAGAGGCACATGACACTTTCATATATGAACATGTAGTATATTGAGCATTTGTAAGATTAATAAAAAAAAGTCTTACTTTACAAAATGGTTTAGACAACATGTTTATATGATGCTTAGTTACTGACAAGTACAGTTAAAGTATTGTTTTTGAATCACCGCCTGTTCCAGCACAGAAAAGAAAGGCAAAAGGTCAGGGTGCCCAGTAGCATAGCAATGGGGACAAAAATAGACAGATGTGAGGCTCCTGAACCTGTTTCTAGCCACTTCAACAAATCCACCGTCCAACAGCTGTCTGTTACACAAAGAAGCCCCCCCAAGCTTGTCCCCAAGGAAATAGATTTCACACTCATCACTGCAGGATGTCAGTTACCCTTATACATTTAATATGTCTGCAGGGGAAGAAAGTCCTAGGAGAAAATCCAGCTTCTTTGAGTCAGCATGATCGTTTGCTTCAATGTCAAACTGGCAATGGCTCTTTTCATCATCACATGAATGAATAATAAACAGCTCTACATCATGTTAATACCTCCTTGATTATTGATCTAATGCATCTGTATCTTGGAACATTTCTCCACTTAGGTTGCCTTTAAGAAAAGTTGCAGCCACATGACACCATGATTCAAACATCTAGTCAGGGTAGACTGAAGTGCATACAGTGCCAAGTATAAACCAGTCATAACCCCTTTGCCCCACCTTTGTACACTGACTCTTATATGTGCAGGGTTGGAATTCAGTGAGGTCAGAGATCACTAGCTGCACCACATGTCCACAAAAATGACCGATCAGTGTGCAAGGGGGTGATGGCCCCTACGTAGAGCTGGGCAGGAATGCAGTGATAAGCAACCGCTTTCTTCCAGGCCTGCTTCCACTCACAGTGATAAAAACAGAATCACACAGCCAGAGACAGGAGACCTGCAGCACAGCAGACACCAGTGTGCAAAGCCTCCGACCCCGCAACACTGGTTCTTTGGGGATATGGTCCTCCAGAACACAAATAGGCACACACACCATAACAAGGATGTGACCATACCAGTGTAAAACTGTAAAAGAGAGCAAAAAATTAATGACATTTAAAAAAAAATTAACCCTACGCTAACATAAAACAAAATGGAAAAACAAAAAGAATGGCAAATAACTGCGTAACCAAGCCCAGTAAGGTTCTGATAAAGGGCATCAGTTCTTTGCATGGGATTAAACATAAAATGTGTCCCACCCCAAGATATAAAACAAAGAAACCATTCAGTGTAATGGTCCCCCTGCCTGGCACTGTGTGTGTTCATCACCGTCAACAAAGGCTGGGCATTCACACAGGAGCATGTGCAGCCCCCTAAAACAAGGAATCCAGCTCACCAAAAGGAATTCCCAGGCGTTAAGGCAGCACCGCCACAATGCCGGCGATGTAGGCCAAGCCGAGGTAGCCATTTACAGAGTTAATGAATTACTGTGACGACTGCGGTTCCCAGCCACTCTCCAACTCCAGCAAAACAACTGAAGACATCCATGCGTTAAAGTATGTGGCTGGACACACAAAACCATTTAATCATCAGGGTTACGGGTCAAACAAGGGAGCCGATCAACCTGCCGACTTTTGCACCAATTACAAATGTGCCTCTATAAAACCACTGTAGCAACAAAGCCACCGCAAGCGCGAGCTCGTAAAACAGACACTAAAGAGCCTTTACTGCTCAAACTAGAAGACATAAATTTGTCAATTACGCCAGTTACAGAGCATCAGGCAAGATCTTGGCCTCTACTAAGGGGATAAACAAAGTGCGCACCCTTAAGCTGAAGAACACGCAGTAATAAATGGGTTGTTATGAAAACTGAACGGCAATGGGGTCTGTAACTATGGCTTGAATCACACCGGGGAGAGCAGAGTTTACAGAGCTACAGGACAGACCCTCCTTCCCGTAAACCGCAAATGCTTCCAGAGGAAACAAGTATTCAGAGTTTACTCATTCTTCAGGGGAAGGAGAGGAAGATAGAGAGTAGCCTTAGCTTAATTACACAGCCAGGTCCTCAATAAAGGCCTTCTTTGTTGTGGTTGTTGATTCAGGCAGCAGCTGTGCACCCCACGCCCCTGCGAGAGAGGCTGCCACTATGGCATTTTTGCCGCAGGTAAATCCAGACTGATTCCTTATTCCGTTGAATATCCTGCAAGGCACTACAGATAATTTCACTGAATAGGTAAACAAAGATAATGGGTGGAAGAAAGCCATAAATGGAAAAGGTGAATACATTCCCTTGAGAAGGTATTACAGAAGAAAATAAACCACTTAAGCGAAAACACCACTCCTTCCCAAACAGCTACGGTGCAGTTAAAACGTTCCTTTGAGGTATGGCAAAGCTGCTTTGTAACTGAAGCAGCTACCAGCAGTAGAGCTGAACTCAAAGGCTGCCTGTGACGTCTGCGTATTTGCAGTGCTACATTTCAGGTTACACGGCAAATGGAAATATCAGACAAAGAAGTGTGGGACCTGTTTAACCTCTTCATGAAAGTGTGGTGAAGTGCACTGCAGGCCAAACACAGCCAACTAACCTGCTTAAGAGAAGCTGTCACAATCGTACTGCACACCAGCTGAACCCAGACACTTTACCCCCTGCTACATTCAAGCATGTACAAAAAAAAAAAAAAATTCTAATTCCTTTGGACAGCACTAAAAAGATTATCAATCCTCTAAATAATTTACAATCATACCTCGCATTCTTAAGCAGAACCACAAGTTAATACCTGGCACTGGATGAACACTCCTGCCCCACATGTTAAGCTCAAGGGGAACAAGACTAAAATCTCAGTAGGAAAGTTTAGGGGGCGAGGGGTCACAAGGGGCCGGGTGCGCGCCATTCACCTCTCGTCACGGCCATTCGTCATCAGGCTGATATGTGGACCACTTTCGCCAGAGAGGCCAATCCCCGCCCATACCAGAAGTGTTCAGAGCTGGCTGACCAAGAACACAAAGACACACACAGTATGTATGCAAAGTGCTTGTGAGGATACTTACAGCAGCGCTCCCAATTTAAATAAGACAGAGCCACTGAGGGAGTTGTCACTTCAAACTACAAAATAAACCTACATTTAGAAAATCATTAAATGTGCAAGTTCCTACTTGCATGACAGCATAAGATGTTGAAATATGGATTTTTATGTGAATAAGAAATCCATACCAGCCATGAACTGAGAACAAAAAAATAAAATTAACAAAACAGGGCCATGGACACAACCACAACACCGCTTACAAAGTGAAGAGGAGTAAAATGTTAAGATTGAGGCTTATATTTTTTGTTGTTAAACTGTACAGCTGGTCTGTTAAACAGATGAGCGGGGGTTCTGTAGGTTTTCATCCACAGGGCCAGCACTTGTTCTGGAATAACAGGTCCCTGAGGGATGTATTGCAGCAACATGGGAAGGGTGCCTGGAGGGCAGTGGTTCCCTGCCACAGCAGCGATCTCTCCCAGAAACCAGGCAGCACCAAGCAGGTTACAGGCTGCCTTCTCCCAGTCCTGTGTCAGTACAGACACCACTAGCTTATTTGAACCCTCTTTTTGGGACTGTGCTGATAAACTCTGTGTCCTAAAGGAATAACAAAGTCAGTTAGGCAGGGTGGACATTCCAATGGAAGCTGGAAGAGATGCTCTTCTCCAGCTGGCATTGAGGCTCAGGACAGCGAGCTCAAGATACCATCTGTATTAGCCACTTAAAAACCCGTAGGCTTCTCCAGAACTCAAGCACTGCCAAGGCCCAGCAAGAAACATGAAATTATCCCAAAAACAGGCAGCTTCAGCAATCCATCAACATAAGAAGAGGCCACGCAGTACTGTAGAAGACTTTCCTGCAGGCTCTTCTCTTCAAATACCACATTTCTTTAGTACACCTCATAAATTGTGCTTGTATCCCCCACACATAAAACAAAGAGTTGCCCTTTAAAACTTGGCTGTATTTCACTGGTTCAGAAATGGGAGTAGCACCAAATGACTGCAGCTACATAGTGACTGCACCTGATGCTGAATGTCATTTATTACTATTGAGCAGGTTTTAAACAAGTGAAACGACACACAGTACCCAAGTGCTCAGAGGGCAAATGCTAATCCAACAGCCTCACAGAAATATTTAAAACACTGGTCCCACTTATATAAACAATGGTTTGGACTAACCTTTTTTTTTTTTTTTTTAATAAAAATGGAGACTCTTTTTAGTCAAGAAGAATAAAAATTCAAAGCCAAATGAATTCAAGTTTGAGGACACTTCACAAAATGCCATGATCCCAAACTTGTTTCAGGAAACACATCCTGTACTATTAAATTATACATGTAAATACATTATACATGTAAACCACTCCAAAAAGCATTCATGATTAACATAAAAGGTCTGGCGTCAAACAATATAAACAAGAAGGGACCCTATGGGGATATACATGCCAAACGTTTCAGGGAAATAAAAAAGTCTGTGGTCAGAAAATGAAAGATAAGCAGAGATGCAGGCACCATAACCGATGTGCTGTTCACGTGCTCTGACCACGGATGCCTGTGACAAATCCCTCGTGCCTGCAGTCCCTAAATCAAAAATCCTAATAAAGAACTGTCCTGCCAAATAGTCCCAGCAGTGGTCAGCAGTTGTGCCAGCAGAGCCCACTTGGCCAAGAGGGCTGTGTTAATCTCCTAGTTTTATACGTAAAACGAGCACACGCAGAAACCAAGCAACTTCTCGGTCTCTGAAACAAACATCAGAGGTATTCAGTCAACTTGTCCCCCACACTGCAGACCAGCTGCTCTCAGGCAGACGCCTCCCAGCAGGGCCATCTGAGACCCCGGGGCAACGCATACATCTCCTTCACCTCATTTCAGGGGTTGGAGTTACTTCACTATGCAATGTAGATCTCAGCAGACCTACATGGCCAGGTGGAGGTGTGTTACTTCAATTTGTGTAATTAATGTGGATTTTTTAGCCTTTGAAGCATACAGTCATTTTGGTTTTGACAAACATTTTATCATACCAAGAATACATTGCATAGGGAAAATATGTGCCACATTTCACCATGGTTTTATGCAAGACTAACAACAACATTCGAAGCATCAGCTGCATTAGACTGAAAGGTCAGGCAAACCAGGACTGTGATGGACACACTTACTTCACCAATCCCACAAATAGCTGACAATGTGACTGCAAGCAGCCCCATTTAGATTTGTTGCTCTTCAAGAACAGCTTCCAATGTAATGAAGGTGTTTAGAGCTTAAAGAAATAAAATATACTGATAAAAATATTTTCCGATAATGCAACTGACCCAAGTGCTGCATCAGTAGCGAGCTCACCGTTACAACCTACAGCAGATTTTTTTAGACAATATTTATAGCTACAGCAAATATGTAATCATTTTCTTGAATAGATGTCCTTTCCTGTAAACTGGTATACATACATGATACACGATTAAGCTAAAGTAAATGAATATAAGCCACTGTCAAATTTACATCAGTTTCTATTTTTATAGTTGGTCGCTGTCCAGTGACTGGTTTTTGTCAATTGATGTGTTGACTTCACTGAGAGACACAAATCAATTTGTTAATAATTTACAGACTAACAAGTGTACTCTGTGAAACTGTTCCAACTGAAAACTGACTGCAGGTGCCATTGACCTCCAACTTGGAAACCACTGACCAGTGAGATCAAATTTATGTAAACCAGTTTGCCTAATGGACACAAAACTTAGGAATCAATCTGCAAACATTTCAAATCACTTGTGTGTACTCTGTTTGGAATGTCTCCAAGGATGTTCATTTTAATACATTCATGTAAAATTAAAATGATACCATTCTTGTTAAGTCCCATGAGGTCAATATTGTCTCTCAGCAACCACACAAAAGCCTCTGGCCCGTAAATTGGTGAATCCATTATGGAATCTGTCTCACCTTTTCCAACCATTACCGTTGCAGTGATTTATTATACTCAATACATCACTTTTACACACACATAATAGACACATGTGCATCATGCCATGCCAGTAGCCCTCAGTCCTTGGTAAATATCACTGTAGATTCCCTAGCTGGAGCTACATCTGAATATAACCGGGTTTATACACTAGACCTGTCTGTATGGGCATCTAATAATGGGGGGGACCCATTTGCTGTTTTCATAAAGAGAACCTATCCTTTAAATTGAATTGAATGTGTAAACCAACTCTGATACACAAACTGTATTCCAGTTAATCCAGGTGTAAATACTACATTCATTTTTCCTCAGTGAATACAGCATCTTTTTATGAGAAAAGAAGAAGATAATTGCGGAAAAGAACCATTAAACAGTGCCAGAAGGAAAAAGTAATAAGGAAACACAATGACCCGGATTAAACTAAGGTTTTGTTTTCCAAAAAATTCAATTCTACATTTTTAACCATTTTAAATGGAAATCCCCTAATGTCATGGAAAGGAGAAAAGAGAACTCAACTGAACACATTAGGTGCAATGCTTTCCAGCCACTGTTTGTTTCGTGAAGAACACTAAAGCAAAGGACGTTTGCGTTTATGCTGTGCAGCACAGGATTGGGTCTTTACAAAACGTCTGCAGGTGAAAGATTTGTGCTCGCTGCTCACGTCGTCATGTGATGTAAATTACAGAATAGCATAAGCTGCTTCAGCTCTGCCCCTATGCTCCCAGCCCAGCTCCTCTTTTTAACTCCCTGCCCCCGCTGTGAAGGTCAGCTCTCACATTCCTTCTGGAGATTAAAGAAATCCACATTCTAGTGCCATCACAGCTATTCAAGGCCTAGACGAACACATTTACTCACACACAGAGAGCTGTTTATTCTCATGTTTCAGTGCTCCAAAAGTTAACAGGGTACACAAGCGACAAAACCATTCAGATCCAAGTCTCAGGTGATGCTAAAGTAAATGAAGATTGGAACAATGTTCTTGCACTATCCCGCTCTTTACAAAGATCTGTACCTTCAATAGATTCTTGATATTCCCTGAGTCACAGTGCATAGTTCTTTTCAAACATGGTAGTGGGAGGGAAAGTTTCTGTTAAATGAATGCATAAACATCTGATAACAATACAAAACTGCTCATTAAAAGAACAAATCTTCACATCAAAGTTAAAATAAAAAAATAGAATTTTACCATTTCTAAACAATATCCTGCCATCTCAAATATGTGAATTTATGAAGTTGGGGGCATCACAACGTGACAGGCTAGAACTTGCATTTCGTCTTCTTGACCCATTTTGAGAGGCACAGGCTGCTGGCTCTCATGCAGAAGCTGAGTCTGAGCTGCTCTTCATTTCATGCTTGTTGCGTAGGGTAAGCTTGCACAGATACCGGAAGATGTGGAGCTAAAATAACACTTGAAATCATGTATACTAGACACAATCTACTCTGATGGATTTTGCATGTAAAGTGAGACCCAACTGGTCAGAAAGGCCTGCTCAGTTAAACAAAAACTTGGATCTTTGCGGACGACAGAGGTGTCACAGAGACATTATCGACAACTTCCACTGAACACAGGTTGAGACAGTTCAATCTATCCAGGAAGTAAAGGGTATAAACCCCACATACACCCTGGATGGGACACCAGTCTACTACAGGGCCCTTCCTCTCTTACACACACACACACACACACACACACACACACACACACACACACAGTAATTTAAAATTACCAATTCACCTTAACTACAAGTCTGTGGACTACTGCAGGAAACCATATCATTATTTTTAAAAGGCAGTATGATGCAGACTCTGAAACCTGCTATTATGTTTGTTTTCTTTATGTTAAAGTACAATTATGTACCCAGTCTGTGAGGCTGTGCAGTTGAAGTCCTCTGCAATAAAGAATCCAGGATGTAAAACTACAATGTTGCAGGAGTAAAAACTGAAAACACTAAATTGAAAGGAAAAATAGAAACCAAACTATATGTGCTGCCAGGTAGCATAGCTTTTGATATTACCTTGAATTCAAAAGACCCAGATTTAACTTATCTCCTGCTATAGAGCGCTAAAGCTACTCATCTTGAACTGATACAGTAAAAATGGTGTATAAATAGGTAAATGTAACACTGCGACTTTAGACAAAGGAATCACTAAATGAAGGATAATTTTGTGTACTGCACCGGGTGCAGAAACATCTCACAGAGATGACTGATCCAAGGTCATTTTTACTCATGTATGGCATTTAAGCCACTACAAAGGTTTTTGGGTAATAAACATCAGCAGTTCAAATCAATCACAATTTAATTCCATGCCACATATCAGAACCTTTCCAAGAAAATAATTAAAAAGAAGCCTCATGGTTACAGCATTTTCTATGATTTGTCTCCCATCTGTTTTATTTGAGTCAGTAAACTGAAGCAGAGACATTTTGTCTCCTTCTGATGACTGAATGAAATGTTGAGGCCATTGTGAGGACATCCCAGGAGAGACGATAGTTAACATTCTGGTTAAAATGACCGAAGGACAAGCACCGATAAGCCCTCCTTCACCCTTTTCTTCTTTTTCCCTGCTTTGCTGTAAATAAAAAGCTTGGCAGCTATTTTTAGACCCAGCACTGAGAAACCAATTTATTTTTCCTGTGTTCCGTGCAGCACGGCAAATGGAGGGGGTGGGAGGGGTGACAATGGAGTTTAAATATAGCGGCTTTTAAAATGTCTTCATTTTCATGCAGGCCATATCAGCTGGATTAATGGCTTTTGCACGTCTTCAGAAACTGTGGCAATGAACTTGGTCCTGGACTTTTAGGCTGCTTACAGTTGTAGACATTGGTTTGGACTCTGTAGAACCTCCATGTGTGTTACCACAAAAAATGTAAACTTTCTTAAAAAACAAACACATACTTGACATGGCAGCAAATCAAATTTTTACTGACAAAAAATATGAGTGAAAAGCAAAGGACCAAAAAAGGCCAGAATCCTACAATTCAATCTTCTCCGTTTTAACAGATTTAGCAATGGGGTGTTTAAAAAAAAAAAAAAAAAAGTTTAACAGCAATTTAAAAATTAAAGTAAATCAGAAACTTAAACTTCTACAGGCTTTTCAATTCCCAGCAATAAATGGAAAACAGAAAAAACTGAACAAAACCAAGGCAGATGTGATCAGCATCAAGGAGCACCATTGGTAACTCAGACAAATGTGCAAGTCAAGTGCATCACATCGGTTTGCTGTGATTCAGGTCTTAGCGATACCAGCCACTTCTACGCAGCTCTCGGTTTCCCCTTTTACTACACAATGTGATTTCTTCCAGAAAGAATCTGTGGCACGTCCTCCAGTTAACCAGTAAGCTCCCTCACTGTCACAATGAATCAAACAGGTTTTCAGCTGACGTGTGTACCAGTCGGCCCAGGACACACATGCACCAGGTCTGCATGGCTTCAGCATGTACAGGTAGAGGACTGGCAGCTTTCCAACAAGGTCTGTCCAAAATGTGTGATGTGGCTGAGCTCAAAACTGTGCACTTTGTTCTATGTGTTTGCACTGTTTGACTTTCTGTGGACCACAAGCTCCCCATGCTCTCACTCTGATGGTTATCCTACATGACACAAAGCGTTACTTCCAAACAGAGAACCATAACTTTTAAATCAAAAACAAAGATTCAGTCATTATAAGCAAATAACCACATCTGAATGTTTACACAATCAAAATATGTATAAAAAAACACTACATAATATATTAATACTAAACTAATATACTAACAAATAACATTCGTGTAGTTTTATACACATAAACATACAATAATGCTGAATGGGATGTCAGTAATTAGATCCCATTTATCGTATTCAAAATTCACCAAAAGGTTTGATTTAGATGGTGTGATGTAAGGGGGAATAAAGTGAGAAAAGTTATGTTACGGTTTCAGACCATTTATGGCAGAAAAGCCATATTGGTGGAATAAGGGCAGAAACTCAAGTATGGCAGTCTCTGGGAAGTGACGCTTCTACCTAAGAAAAAGAAACTACAGAGTGAAAGCACACAAACAGCAACGTCTCTTTCCACTTATCAGTTCCCCAAGGACTTCTGACCCAGCAAACACTCCCATGTTATTCTGTCTTCACATGAGTCACAAGTCAAACCTTTTCCTTAATTCAGTCAGATATATTTACATAATAAACCCAAAGCCACACAACTCAAAGCCTCGATGGGCTGTTTACACAGAACATATAGCACAGAGAGCTTACCAGAGTGTGCTGAAAGAGGGTGGTTTCGCCTCAACTGGAGAAACCGACCAAACCAGTACGTCCTCATTCTCAGTTCCCATTACAGCAGCTCGCTGTCAAGTGACAATCCACGAAAGCGCTATGGGTCTACTCAACGGCAACGATGCCTACACCCATGAGCAAAAGCACTGCGGCCAGCAACGCAACTTCTATTTGGGATGGAAGGTAAACAACTTTGGGAAACAGGTTCATACGTACGCCACAGAAAACTTCTACACTAGTAGATATAAAAAACACAGCTAGATCCTTTTGTACCGAATTACCCTACTGACCCACACAATCGCTTCCTGTCAAAGTACTCAGTTAAGTACAGGCCAACAACTATTCAGCTGATATCTTTGCCATCATGACCAATAATGTAAATAAATCCCCCTTTCACACAGCAGGGTATTCTTACTGCAACAATTCAGGGTAAGAACTTTAGAAAATTGAGTACCACAGCAGGGGAGGATTAGAGCTGATAACCTTCAGATTGTAAAGGGACAGCCCTAACCACCACGCCACCTGCTGTCACCAAAAGATAAAAATGCTGGGGGTCCCTCACGCTTTCCTGAAGGACCAAGGTGATCCAGTGGACTGGGACCCCATACACTGGCCCACTAGAAATTGAATACTAACAGAGCTGCAAAGGACACCCCTGAAACTTTAAAGACCTAAAGCTGGAGTTCGTCTCATGGTTCGTGTCGTAAAATATTTAACAAGGCGTGAAACTCAGACAAAGCAGCAGCAGCAGCAGCACAGTGAGCTGGACACAGTAAAAGTGTGTGAGATGGTCACCGGGGGCCGGGCGTCGCTCTTCAATGCCACACAATGTCCTCAGAGCAAGTTTTTACCAGAAATAATGAGTAATCTCGAATGTCTTTCCGAAGTTCTTCATGCCATGAAATATTGATCAACAGGTTCCTTCCTAGAGGCAGGCACAGAGGGGAACCGAGCTGCTGGAGCCTCAAAGCCGGGTTTCCCGACCAGGCGAGCGCCCGCTCACTAACTTCACATCAGCTCATCTCCAAAAAGCAACAATGATGAAAAAGAACACCTTTTAACTTCTTCTCTTAACTACAGAGACCCACAAACAACGCAGCGGAGCTTCATCCATCTCCGCACTGACTTCAGGCTACACGGACCGCCAACAGCTCGTGTCCCCGGCCCCCGGTGCGATCTCCGCGGTAGAACCTTACACTCCGCTCGCCCGCCCCCCGCACTCTACCTTGCTGGAAGCCGCCCTGGCAGACATTTTGTCGCCTCTCCTCCGAGTCCCAGCGCAGCAAGTTGGAACGCCGCCGACACAAATATCAGTGAGTAAATTAAATGTACAAAAACACAAGTCCTGCTGCTACTCCTTCGTTCCTCGGTTTTCCTGTCGTTGTTCAGTGGCTATGTGTCGCCCAGCTGCCTTGGCGCCAGGCCGGGCGGCTTTATTTCCCCGGGACGCTGAGCGACATTGTCAACAGATTCGTGTGAGAAAAAGTCCAAAGTTCATGGTGCGGCAGCGACTAGCGGGCTAGCGCCGAGTGCTAACGAGCGCCCACTTTCCCACGGCGCCTCCTCCTCCGAATGTCCCTGTAAATCTGGACCTTTAACGGGAGAAAACAGGCCGCCCGGACAGGTGGGATTCCTCACGGCACGATGGCGCTGAAAGCGGGTTCTTTCGGTGCAACGTTTTTTGAACAATCTGCGAAGAAAAAGGAGCTCCGCAGCAGCAGCTGATTCTCAGCGGCAGGTTGGGAACGAAGAGCTTCGCTGCTCTCCAAGCAACAACCGTGACATGTCTGACCGGGAGAGTCCACTGCTTCCAGGAGGGGAGGGGAGGGGAGGGGATGGGATGGGATGGAATGGGAGAAGAGGGGAGGAGGCGGTCCGTACCAAAACCGGGAGAGTCCATTGCACTCTCGAGGGGGTGACGGTATCGGTGTGACATTTAGGTCAGACAGGCAGCACATTTTATTCACCATTTAGTTTATTAAAATGCTGAATATAATTTCAAGCAAAGAGCAACACAACTAACCTAACCTGTCCTTGTCGCAACAACTACGCCACATTACCTTTTGATATGTTAAATAGATTATTTGAATTTATTCCTATACAAAACTAGACTACTGCACCTTATGTTATTTGTTTCAGTTCCGGATTTTTGAAGATTCCCACATTATTCTTTACATCAATTTTTAACCTATTGTGAACTCCATTGTTATCACTATTCTATTTTGCTACAATTTCTTACAGCACATGTTTTTTATTCATAATAGCTTTATCTCATATGTTTAACAACTTAGTTCATGAACACATAAAAGTATTAGACTGTATTATGAAGATTTTATTTTTCTGAGAAGTTATAGTTGGATTTACAAATGATCTGAGTTATAAACAGACTTCCAGTCCCAATTTTGATCATAATTTGAGGTATAAATACAAATTATGATCAAAATTACCAACATTTGTTACACATTTTTGAATCCATTTTTCAGTTTTATGGTTTTAATTAATTTTTAATTAATTTTTTCTTTACTTTTTCAAAGAAATAACAACCTACTTCTCCACACCTAGCCATTAACAACCAGTAAAACTTCCCTAAACAGAGTGAAAATTATAAAACTGGATTATTTCACCGTGCAATATGTGCCTGGTGCTTTTAAGTATACATCATTAAACAATAAGATGACATTTTTATGACATAAATCAAACAACAATCATCACTGAATAAGAATTTGTATACTTTTATTTTGTCAATTTAGTTTTAACTGTAATGTGGCTTGAACTTTAGAAAAAATGTTGAAAGCCTTGCAGTGTATTTTTTTAGAAGATGTATTATTTATTAGCCATATGCCAAACATTTAAAAAACATACTCAGGGGGGAAAAATCAAGAATCTATTATTACTCTTTACTCAGAGAATGTTATTTTAAGTTAATGAAATAAAATAAAAATCCTACAAGAGACTGGCATCCCATTCACTTTCTACCCTTTCTCACACAGGGGTATCTGAACAGGTTGTGAAACAGTGGCCCCGCGTGAAACAAGCGACTCATGAAAACAGAGGACAGAGAAGAAAGTCTCACAGCAAATTTTATAAAATCATTATAGATTTATCAAAGGATTTTACCAAATGTAACGTGAAAAAATCCAAGGGAAATCTACATTATTCATCTTTTATTGAGTCTGATGTAGTGACTGGATTTGCTAACAAATCTAGTTACAGACTCCTAGTTCCAGTTGTATTTGTATGCTGAGAATTCCGTGTATAAGGTTATTAACCATTATTAACCGTTATGCAGCTAATAACTGACCATGGTGATTTAAAAGATTTCAGAAGCAACATTAAAATGATTAGGCAATTTAAAAAGCAGACTATTATAACTGGATCAATTCAAAGTAAGTACTTCAATCCAGGGTACCACATGGATTCAAGTTACAGCCAAATTTCACCCCCAAAACACCCCACTACCTGCTGCCCCTACAGAATATTGCAAAATGGGACTGATCATTTAAAAACCTAATTTAACATGAGGCACCCACATGTTTTAGGTTATTCCAGGTATAGCGAATATTTACATTTAATACTGCTTTATATTTGTGATTCATCTCTTGCTTATTGCTGTTTTGGAAACTGCACTTTGACAGTTTCAAGTATAGCAATGCAATGCATTTATTCTTTTTCGATACAGTTTCACTTAATCATACACCTCTATATTGTATGGGCATGAAAAAAACAACTGTAATTCACACCTAAAAATGCAACCTTTCTGAATTAAATTCCACCTGTTAGGGTTACAATTTCAACAGAAAAAAATAACTTAAAAAGAATTTATATGTACGGTATAATTGTGGTTTTGGTTAATGAGCAGCCTCACAGGAAAACCACCCGCTGTTGTTATACAGACTACTTCCTATGGTTTTCCGGGCCACCACCCACAGGATGTGGTGGACTGCAGATCTCCACTTAGGTTGTTTTAAAGTAAACAGAAAGGACCTATGGTTCCCCATGTACAATAGTCAAACATTTGTTGGGCATAGAACACCAAACAGGAGGCTGGAAAAGTGTAATGGTGCGCAGGTCATTCGAGGGAAACAGTCACACAGACAAAATAAACTGAAACAACGCAAGGATCAAATTTAACTTTATACTCAACTTGGCTTCAAACTGAAACAGGAGTTAAGGAATTCTGCAAATTTTTAAATTCTATTTCAGTCACAAGATTCTTAGATATTTCCAAAAAGAAAACTAATGACCAGGCTAATAAAACAGTCATTTTCTTCAATAAATGGGTTCATGACAGGTTTTGTACTCTGGACTTTTATGAGAGAAGTTCTTATTTCCTTCTAGTGTTTACATGACCCTGCAAAAGAGGCTCTAGGAAAGGCCAGGCCTCCCTCATCCTATGTGCATGTTCAACAGCATCCAGAAAAGAGTTGTAACAGCCCTACAAGGAAGAGGATATTCACTGTATCAATAAGCAAAGAGAAATACACACTGCCAGGCAGTGTTAAGAAGCAATGCTTCATAGAAGGTTATTATTTTTAAATTTCCTTTAAACATTCAGTCATACATTTTAACAACATCAAGTACCATCTGTATGCCTCTCCCACCAAACTCTTGTCCTCTTCTGAATGTCACAAGAACTATATACAATCATGAATATTTTTAATCATGAACTAAATGACAAGGTCTACTTAATGTAGTTATAAACCATCACCCTAAAGGCATCACACAATGCCAACACAGTGCAACATTCTTTAATAGTTAGAGGCCATTTACTGCACCGGGGATTTACTTTGCACAATATGAGCCTCATTTTTTAGCCCTTGGTGATCTCAACACACAGCTGGCTGAGGCCAGTGGCAGTCTCTCAAAGGTGGTCTTCAAAAGCTGACAAACAACATTCTTCTGAGAAAAATATTCCAGGAAAATATGCAGAATGAGCGGAGCGTTAAGTGGCACTAAGAAAATAAGCCCATAACCAGTTCAAACAAAAGGATACTTAGAACTCATACAGCTATCTTGCCAATTTTTATTAAAGGTGGAAAATGTCTCCGTATCAAATTTGCCAGCCCTTCAAATCTGACAAATATATTTTGCGAACTCTAATTCTACTGATTCTCATAGAATATTCACAATTCTGTTTCAAGAACTTTATGCATAAATAACATGTCATATAAAGTCATTTTAAAATGCCACCACGTTTTAACAGCAAAAAGTAGCTCAGTTATGGGGACATTCCAAAAACAAGAAGCACTACGTGAAATAAATACATTTCCATGAAGAGCATGAGAACCATGTGCAATGAACTGTCTGATGTTAAAAAAGCTTTTTTTCAAGTATTTTTTTCCAACAGCCAAGAAATGGGCTTTGTTAAACTTTGCTGCCAAGCCATATTTTCTCCTGATGGACACAGAAATGTGATCAAAAGCAGCTTTTTGTGAAAGTCCTGGGCAGCCGACCGGGCCCGGAACCCAGGTGCCCTTGTTTTGGAGCCAGCACTGAGTAAACAGGGCCCTGGAGAAAGGCTGCCAGCAGCACGCACACATGTGATGGTAGGGCATTGTGGGAAACTTAACATCTAAGGACTGGAAAACTGCAACATCGAAGCAGAACAGGGGGATTAGAAGAGGGACTGCAATGGCTGTGTCTATTTTTTTTCCTGGCTCTTGAGAAAAAGGCAAAAGCAAGATTGCTTGCTGTATTACTGCCTGCCTGTATTTTGATGTTGTTCTAAAAAGGATAGCGAAATCACAGCTACCGGAGAGAACAGCTCAGAACCAGGAGCCCTTTCAATAACGTGTCTATCTGAGACCACATTGTAGCAAACAGATATTCTTTATACTCATCTTTCTTTTTGTATCATTCTTTCATCCATCCATTAGTTATTATCATCTGCTTAATCCTGAGCAGTATTGCATCTGTCTGGAAACTTAACCAGAATCACTGGACATTAGGCTATGAAACTACTGGATGGGGTAGACAACACACACGCATACACACACATACACACACACAAATGGGCAAGTCAGGGTGACCAATTAACATGAAACACAGGTCTTTGGACTATGAGAACAAATCACTGCACCTGGAGGAAACCCACACAGACAGGGGGAGAACATGCAAGCGCCACACAAACTGAGTTAGATTTAAACCCATAGCCAAACACCTGAAGTGCTGTAAGACAGCATGCCAAGCCACCCTCATTTCTGTTTTTTTCCACAGTCTTAATTCCAGTTGTAATGTCAGTGGCACCTTACATTTCTAAGTTAAAACTGTAAGTCCCAAAGAGTATTACTATGAAGCTTTTAACCTTTTATTTAAACATAATCTTAAACATTAAGCATTTTATAGAAATGCAGTTTTTTAAATTAAAACATGTGCAGGTTTAGATTTTTGCTGGTAATGTGATGCAATTATCTGACACTGCATTTCCAATTCTTCAGTGCATCATTTCCTAAGACAGACTTTAGAAAACTTCAAAAGGTTAGAAGTTTAGTTTATTTTGTGCTGCCTTTCAACTGTGTCAAACATGAAGCCACATTTATTATAAATGTTACTCCATTGAAACACATGCATTTATATTGGTCTGAATGTTAATGTATAGTTACAGTATGCTGGAACTCCAAAAATGAACAATATATACAATATATACTTATATAACAATATATACTTATTACTTTTCTATATATAACAATATATAGAAAAGTAATAACTGATTGTTAATTTTTATTCAGTAACTACACAGCTGTCATTATTGTTTTAGATATGTCCACATCTTGGCATCAATATAAATTAAATACATACTGTTTAAGTCATCTTATTATGGAGTGGTGATGAAACTCTTTAATTTTCATAAGTCATTCACAGGGTACTTTTCTGGATGTATTTTTTATGAAAGATTTTACAAATATACAATATTTGAAAAAATGAGTGATAAATATGAAATATGAGGTGTTAACCTGCACTGTGGAAAAGTAAATATTAATAACACATTATTTATCCCCAAACTGCGTTACCCTTAAAGCAGTACGCTTAGTACAAAAATATTAGTCAGTTAGCGCTGTTGAACAAGTGGATGCTGCAGAAAGTGAGGCATCTTCAGAAGCTAACAAAGAACATTCTTCTGAGGAAAAAATTTTTTAAAAACTATGAAGAATGAAAAAATAAGCCCATAACCAGTTTCTGAGTCTTAGAAAATGAAGCATTGGAAATGAAGTGTTAAAAGTAATTGCATCAACACATTATCAGCAAAAATCAAAAGCTCCACATGTGCTAACTGAAAACTGATTTTGGTCATACTACAGTGGAAAGGTGTAAAGGAGAAAAATAATAAAATGTATGTTGCTAAATTTATTACAGTGATGTGTGTAGACCCATTAAGTCATGAATAATTTCTTTCCCTTCCTTTTGCTGCCACTTCAGGTCCTTCCTCCAGCACACCCCCCATCAGACCCCATCACTCCTCAAATGTGTGCAGTTTGTCCTCACCCAGACCAATTAGCTGGGAACTGCCCAGAGGAACACACCGCTAATATATGTACCCCTGTGTGTGCATGTGTGATTATGCAAAAACCTTCATTTGGGGGGAAGTACCTGAATGCCAGATTTCAAGTTTGTGGCTTGAAAAACAAAGCCATACATAAAAAACAGACAAACAGAGACTGAGCATTACAGACATATTGAGATGATAAAAGACAGAAAATGAGAGTGGGAGAAAGTGGAGCTGCTTTCTTTGTGCCCTTGTAGCAGAAGCAGATTTTGACAGGCTGAAGCTGGTGTTTCACTGCACCGATCGGTGTTTCTTGTTATGTGGCTAAACCAAACTCTCCGACTATGGATTTGACATCAGTCAACACTCGGCAGTGAAATAATGAAGCCATCATTTGAAAATGTGGCAGAAAAGGACACGTGGGTTAGGAAGCGATTAGTCTGCAGTTCAGCAGTTCAGCAGTTCAGCAGCCCTGGACATTGTAGAAGCTAAAGCGTTCATTTCAATCGAATAACTACACAGGTTCTCCAGATAACATATAGGAGCAACAAGTTAAAAAGAAAAGGACACTGGTGTTCCACAAACTTACAGAGAAATGACATCATGGATCACTGCCGATTATTAGTTTCCTACTTCCATACTTTCATAAAACACAATAAATCAGTATAATAATTTATCTTGGACATTACATTGGACTTGTAAAGAAAACATTCGTTCTTTAAGTAGAATTTTCAGCAAAAATAAAAACTACTTGTGGATAACAGAGCAAGAATGTAGGCAGGGAGCAGCAGTGGGCATTGGTAAAAATACAGTTGACAACTGTGTGGCATGGATGACTGTGCCTGTGGATGCAAATTCAGCATAAAGGAATGTAACTAACCTATTCTTAAAATACAGAGACCACGCCTATGTGGTCACACCACAGTGGAGGATGCAGCTCTCCTGGACACCCTGGTATTACTGTAATGTTAGGAGCAGTCATTTAATGCCAATGAAAGACTTGTTTGGCTGGTCACGACTCTGCATTTTATTTATTAGCAAGTTCACTGCATTGGCTTATTGCTACCTATTTGTGAAGCTAAACAGCCACTGACTATAACTTAAAATTAGGAAAAATTAACATTCATGGCACGTGAACAACTTTAAGGCACATTCCAGCACTCCCGCTGACTTCAACGCAAAACCCTTGCAAGGAGAAAACAATTATTTTCTTTTGTGGAACGGTGTAATTTGATAGATTCATATTGTTATTTTGCTTAGCAGATGCTTTTATCCAAAGTAGCTTAAAATTTTAGTTATTTCCACATTGAGTTTTTTAAGGTTAAGCATCTGGCTCAAGAGTAGTGCAGCAGGGTTCATTCTGAGATTCAAGCTTCATGTCCACTGCACCACCACCAAGTTAAATAACTAATGGAAATGAACAAAAAAATAAACTGGATTAAAACAAAAAGGTCAAATTTTGCAAAACGATGGCGCTATTAATAATGAACCAGGAAAAGCACTGCCTGCCATTCATTTGGCCAGTGCAACAAATGAAACATTTTCTATCCAGGAATGAGTTAAGGGAGTTCAAATTTACTGTGTTGAAAGTGGACACAACAATGAATCCTCCTAACAACAGTATGACCTTTCCACCAGGATATGTTGAGAATGACATTAAAAGAACTCAAAGGAGTCTTTGTTTTTGTTGTTAAGGGCATTTTTATTTAATCATTAGGATAAATATAGCAGGCTTGTTATAGCGTGTCAAGGGCCTTTCGCTGTTCCCTATCTCTCCTCCACAGGGTAAACAACGGATTGCGCTTCAATAATTTAGACACTCTACTTGGCAAAATCACTTCTTATAAGCCGCATGTGCCCATTAAAATAATTCAGTCCCTAGAGGGAAAACACTCAAAGTTTTCTAAATGCACAGAGCAGTTTTAAGACTTAAAAACTAAATAGTGTCTGGGAGTGAAATTAAAGGGCTTCAACACTGATAAACAGTGTTTTTAGACGTCTTTTGCTTCCATTTTTTTTTCTTTTTTCCGGTAAATGTAAAATGCGAAAATAAACGTGTGCTACCAGATGTAAATGGCTAATTTGTTAAGTCGGTGTATAGTGTGCAGCCTGTTTTTGCATCTATCCCTGTCCAGTATAGTTATCCAGAGCATACTGGGCCAGCCAGCCCACTGCTGGAGACAGGCACTACTGGATTATGCCCAGCCAAACCACTGGTGGAGACAAGCACTACTAGGCTAAGGCCAGTCAGCTCACTATTTGTTATGGGTGCTACTAGGTTAAAGCCAGTCAACCCACTAATTGAGATGAATACTACTAGGTTATGGCCAGTCAGCCCACTGAAAGAGACGGGCCCCGGTGGATCACAGCCAGTCAGACACATGAACGCTGATGGGGCCTGTGCTATATCCTGTCTGACACCTGTCTCTCTGTAACACCTTCAGTTCCATCACCACCGCAGCTGCCCCCTGGCCCCAGGCCTGCCCCCTGAACACAAGTGATGCATCACTCCCAGCCAGCTCCACTCACAGTTGTGCAGTGTTGCAGTTTCAGCAGAATTTATCTATGGAGTGCTGAAGCAGGAAATACCAATTCTTTACTAGAGATGTTTTTGGATATGCTTTCTGCAGATCTTTTATTTAAAAAGCCACACCCCACTATTTCCCGAAAGGTGTAGGAAAACATCTTAGGAACAGGACAGAATCTTTTGGAGAGGGGGGACTTTTCACCTTTGGGGTGGAGGAAGGCTGTTCCTTCCAAGCTGGTGTATCTGCGGATGTGGATGAAATGTTAGCGGACACCCCATCTGCAGGCTGAGGCATTGCAGCAGAAGGGCAATAAATCAACAGCAGGGCCCTCATTCTAACATTATTGACTACATATAAGATAGACTAAGTCCGCTGTTAATGTCTTTGCAGAAGGCTGTGAGTGAAGGATTCTCACTGCTTGTCAGTTTTAGGAAACCACTCATAATCCAAAATGACATAACTACAAGTAAGATGTTTAAAGAAGGAATGTTAAGAAACTAGTATGCAATGTAGAGCACATGAACAAAAAATGCAGAAAAATCAAAATGCACTTCTGTGTGAATACAACCCCAACCATCTATTGAGGATAAGAAGAAATTCACCTTCACATAAACAAAATAAAATGCATGGCATAAATTTATTGGAAGCAGGTGAAGGATTAGCATTGGTGATGAAGCTGTGCGTGTTTGGTGGAAACTGTCATGGACGTGAGGGAGTGTGGCATGCAAGTGCAGGGAGGGCAGGAAGGGAGGCCGCAGGGAGGAGTTCCTCCTGTTTTTCCTGAGGGGAGGAGAGCTTTGGGTGAGCGTTTCGTTTTCCCAAGCTTCAGGGCAAGACCTACACACCGTGGATGGTCTTAAAATACCGGCGTCTTCAGCACACAACACCACTTGCCTGGTAATGGGATGGTGGTCTAAGCAGCAGAAAGACAGTGATGCACCATCAAATAATCATCTGACCACAAACGTGAACGTATAAATGGTGGCGCTCACATGAGAAACCCTCAGTAAGTGTGAGCAAAACAGGAAAAGCTGCACAATAGTATGTAGCTGTGGATTATGGAATTTATCCTGCGGACTCTCGGGTTGCTCAACTGTTGTGCTCCTTGTCTTATATACGGCTGCACTGTTAAATCTACATTTTTGATCAATTTGAATCTTTGGTGTATTTTTGCCCTCCTGCATGTACAATGTACTGCTAGAACACAGTCGGGAAACGCTGTGTGAAAGTGTCCTTGCACAACGGTGAAACCTGAGCCTCTGGGATCTGCCGAACTTACATTGTTATGTATTCAGTATTATTATGTAGTAAATTCTGTTTGCTTGGCTATGTCAATATTCTGTTATTGCTGGAATTCAACACATCACTTGTTGCATGGGGTGGGTTTGCATAGTAAATGGCCTGTTGTACTGTTTGATGACAGCCCTTAATTTAGCAGTCACCACACTGGATTCCCAGACAGCGAAGGTACCATTCTAAGGTGATTAAGTGGGATCACTGCTACGCGTTCCAGACCGAATGGAATGACGCGGAGCGTCAAAGAGCAGTGCATCTGCCTGCACTCTCAGGACCCCTCCAGCCTGTAGCAACAGCATCCCAAGTGGTCCTGGGCCAGGAAGAGAAACAAACAATCTGTGAGAGTAAAGAGAAGCACGTTGTTAGTGCCCAGCGGGGTGATGTACCAACAGGCTTAGGAAACGACAGTAAATCGACTGAGAAGCCAGCGCATGGACAGAAGAATCCCTGTGGACGTTTGCTTTAAGCTGGGGTGAGGGCTGAGAATCACTGATGTGCTGATAAGCCACTAATCGAGAGCACGGAGAGTTCTGGTTACAGCCCCAGTAATGGGCTGCCATCATTCACCCCCACCCCACTGCCTGGATGCCAAGGGCAAAAGTGAGCTTCGCCCCACACCCAATCCCACTCACCCTACTATCCCCTCTCTTTCTACTTATAAGACCTCAGCTCTCCACAGTTTCCACAGCAGGGAAGTTCACAGTACTGCAGGCAAAAATGCAACCTTGTCCAAAAATGCAAATAAGCATCTATAAATAGCAGTATGCAGTGGGGAAACAAAAATTTAAATTGCAAAACGTTAATACTGAGCATCGACTCAAAAGAAACAATATAAAATGTAAGTAAGTAAATCACCAATTCTGCTTGCAAGACCAGTAGCACTGCTATAAAGTGTTTTTACCACCACCGGCATTCTTGAAGGTTGTATATTATTTGCAAAACAAGATAAGAATGGAAAATGTACTTAATGCATCACAAAGTTACTACAAGTATTTTTTTTGTGATAAATTATAGTTAAGGACAGATAAATGAGGAACTGTATCTCAGTTTGTTGGTGAGCTGTGCACTGCTTTGGAAACAACATCTGCAAAAAGAATAAATGTAAATCGAAACAGGATGAAACCACTTAACGGACTTCCAGCTAACTGCAAAAAGCAACAAACATTAGGAATCCTATTAAACTGAGGAAATTAACCATTTTTATCAGTAAAACTGGACTAAAAAGGTCTCAGAGGCCATCGTGGCCGGCGCTAGGAATATCGAGTATGAGCGCGAGGAACCCGTGAGGTGGATCTGGGCGTGCACAGAGGTATGCGTGTTCACCAGTTCAGTGTTGTTTTGTCGGTTTCTGGGTGTGCTGCACACTGGGGTCCGCCTATTCCAGTTCGCTCCCGGTTCTGTCCAGATTCACTCCCAGATACGGAAAAGCACATTCCAGCACTCCCACTGACTTCATCCAGAGATCATGACTCTGCTACTCTCCATTCTCTTTGGGAGGTTTTGAAACAGATGATATAGAAGGGAAGCAGTGCTGAAGGCATGGAAATGGAATGCAGTCTCTCGGTGTGTTTGGTCACACCCCTGCGCCACTCCTGCCTTCACACTCTCCATCGCTCTCGGTGAGCACACGCAGCGCACCAAGGCCGTAAAAACACACGCGCTGTACACACTCTGTCTGTACAACACAACATCTCAGCTTGGCCAACCCTGCCCTCTCTCACAGGGCTCCCTGCCCCTCTGCAATTCAGCCTGCGTGGCCAGGCGCTCCAGTCACAATGGATCTGGGCAGGTAAACGAAATGGAAAACAGCACAAGAGGGTGCGTGGGGGTCCAGAATAATTAAACCTGAAACTTGTGACCTTACTCGTGGACATGGGAATATTTATTCCTGCAAGCTCTGCAGGGCCCATTTGGAAAAGCAGCAGTCTCATGGTGCTCAAACAGTCAGTCTGCTTGGTGTCTTTAGCTAGAAGGACCAGTCACTCAGAACCAGCACAACAGAGCAAATTCATCGGCTTGTAAGGCAACAGGCACAGTGGTGGTTAAGGATGTGGGTTTTAAGCATGCAGGTTATGAGTTCAAATGCTACAGGGGTCCCTGCTGTTTTATAATCTGACTTATTCTGAACTGATCCACTAAAAACATCCAGCTGCATAAACGACTGAGCGCTGAAATGAAAACAACCACGCACCTTACATTAGGAAGTACTTTGGTCCTCCTTCCATTTAAGCCACTGGTGATACCTCAGGGTATTTGTGTCAACTGTTTATTTTCTCTCAGTGGATTCCCACACTTCCTCTGAGGCCTATTGTGATTCCAGAGCTGCTTCTATCACCTCTGTCTTTAGGTGTAACCTTTCTAATTCAGAAAGGGGGATCAGTGGGGTCAGGCGGAGCAGTTCAAAGTGTGGGGTTGGATGGGGGAGGGCGCACGAAGGAAATAGGACAAGGTTGTAGAGATGAGATAATCAAGGAGACTTTAAGAATCCTCAGGGGAAAAGATGGAGCCATACTCGGGGTGGCATGTTATGCATGATGGGGCCTGGGGTCAAAAGGTCTGTGTCAACCTTGAAGAGCCATCATGGACATCAAGCGTTGTGGCGAACCAGAGATCAGGCCCATTTACAAGCAGATGAGTCCATAGCAGGAAAAGCAACACTTCTTGCTAACAGAGCTGCAGCAATGGGCACAACAGCAGGCATCATTAGCATGAGCCAGGGGCATATGTTCTCATATTTCTCTATCCAGACACTTCTCTTCATCATAAACAATAGATTACACATACGAGCTGTAAGGGAAAAAAAACAGAAGCAGAACCTTCCCAGAAGTCCCAGAATTCTAAGAATAGGTAACAATGGCAACAATGCTAACAATGGCACATAAACTCGGAGCCATGGATCACAGCGACTTGTGGCCAGCGTTATCCAAACGGAGCCCCGTTATCTGGGAATTCGTCTGTTTCCTCCTAACAGCTGCTTTCATTTTAGTGCTACAGGGGTGAGGCAGCACTTCTCAAACACAATCCTGACTTTAACTTCCCCCGCTTCTCAGTCCATCGCAGAAAAAAAAAAATAGCCACCGACTAACTATGTCAACCGTCATCTGTGTTATGAAATCAAAGCCAACAGCAAGTGTGTTCCGAAGCGATAATGACGGCGGCAACGCCCGTAACTACGTTAACCACCGGTAAACAAATTCGTGCTCGGCAAGAAAATGTGTCCATGGAATTAAATTTTCGAAAAGAAGCGGCATAAAAGTCGATAGCGACGCATTTAGCCTCGAGCCGTGCGGTTATTTAAAAAGAAAAAATCTAATTAGAAACCAAATATGACTTGAAAAATGATTAAAAGAACCGATGAGAAGTTAATTAAGAGAATCTCAGCCGCTGTAAGATGCGAGAGAGGGAAATGGGCTGTGCTCAGCCTCCTGCTGAGAGTGCCAAAGAGTAAAATCTGCAGCAAGATCACCCAGGTTCGAGAGCCAGCTTTTATTTGCACATTAAAAAAAAAAAAAAAAAAAAAACTCCAGATCACTGACAAAGCCTTTTGTACAATAACATGGCTGCTCCGTGTATAAGCATTTAACATATTTGATACCTTGGTAGAAGAATAATTCTCCTACAAATGTAAAGCACTATGTTAACAAAAATCCCTGCACAGCAGAAAACGAACACAGGGCACCAATGTAGGTGCGTGCAGCAGTAATCCGGCCATCGTAGCGCAGGGTTACCCTACAAAAAAGCACTCGAACAATTCCCTAACTACATTAAACCGCAGAGTTGAGTCTCTGAGGAAATGTCTCGATGAGAGTCCAATTGCTCGTGCGCTGCGGATCCCGGCCCCACGTAAGCCTGCGCTGTTCCGAGAGAGGACAGGGCCAGTGGGATGTGTCGCTCCGCTCAGCCCCGTGCCGCCGGGGAAACTGTCTGCTCAGCGCATTGCCGTGCGTCCGATACTGGGGGGTCACGCGTCTGCGGCTCTCAGACGTGACATGGAGGGACAGGGGCTGCGTTGCTGCCTCAACTGAAATACAGCTGTGCATGACTCCTGCGTGACCACGTATTGTGTCGAGGGCATGGGGGGGTGGGAGCAAACACTCATCTCTTGGACGACTCCAGGGCCCTGCAAGAGGCCATCTGACCCTTGAAAGTCAACCAATCAGCAGGACAATTTGTCGGTGTCTCCTGAGAAGGCCCTGTGCAAGGCTTTCCGCTCCAGCCTCATTTACCTCTCAATAACATATAACAGGGTAAATATATTTTACATACCGCGTCCCTTTAAAAAAGTAACGCATGAACTTAAACGAGTTTAGAACGGCTTATGGGGAACAACCACATTAACTTATGTCTCAGGTGACATTTTTAACACAACACTGTGCAATAAATCTGATTCTTCCAAAGCAAGAGTGGCAGATAATGGGAATTGTAGGAAATTCTGGTTCTAGTGGTGTGACCGTGTCACAGATTACGGTCAAAATGAACGTAAACCAGTTTTGTCTCCTGTCAAAATTTTACCATAGTTGTACAGAGTGCATGTAAATGTGTACAGCTGAGTGTGGCCATCACACACAAACCCGTGCAACAGCTGTGAAGAGGATCTGTGCGTTGAGGATGCGGGGAGAACCACACAGCCCGAGCCGCAGCTTTCAAGCCAATTCGAAGCGATCGGATCACTCGTTCGCAGTGGTTAACATAATCGTCATTGAAGGACAACTGACCGGCTGCTTCGTTACAGAGATGGAACAAAACGGACATCATAAGACGGCAAACTGTTACGCCCGTTTCTAGGTTGATGTCTCTTTGGCCTGGGTGTCGGGAGACAGGCACTTTGAAACCCCCTCACGCTTCGTTCGCATCACTAATGGATCACACAAGGGGCCCTAATGCCGAGTGATTATGTTTTGCTGCTTTAGCACATTTGTGGCCTGAAAAGAGGCACTGTTTTGCAGTCAAAGGGAGAACCTGATGATCTCAGCAGAAAGCCCCCACCCACAAAAAATTAAAAACCTGGGGGGTGGGTTTGTGAGATTGAAACAGGACTATAAAACCCCCAAAGCTCTGGAAGGGGCAGATGATGCTCACATATGTGTCAGTGCAGACAAAGATCGACACGTGCGCAGGCACAGGCTCGCCTCTCAGCAGCAGAGATGCTGTACATATTCGGGAAACCGCCATGTGCTGTCACTGTCTCTGAGCCTGAAGCCAATCCTGAAACCTGACAAATGACATTAGCGTTTGTGTTAATGTTCTGCCCAAACAAGAAATACCACATCAGTAACATTTCAAACTCCCCCTGAACTCAGTAACACTAAACACATCACGGGGGACAACACTAATGTCAGCTCCCTCTTTGATATTTTCAGCCGCACCACAGCTGCTCGTATCCGCTTCTCAGCCAAAATGGTACACAGGCAACAGGATATGGAAAAGAAAACAGATGCAAATCAAGATAGCAATGAGCACAGAGGTACCGCAACCGGAGGGTCAATGCTATGCAGGCCTCGGTTGACCTTTAACCCACCACGTGCTTCATCCCGGTGCACCCCTGTAGCTCTGCTCCTTGCAGAGGTCATAAGGAGGGAGAGTGAGCGGGACAGACGCCCTTCTTCCCTGTACTGCAGCTCCATCACTACGGCCAACGTAGACCCTGGGGCCAGGTCATATGACACTACTGTGGTTTGGCCTGACAATGATGTTTTTCAGGAGTCCAAAGATGAGTCACAGTCCAGCATCGGAGTCCCTGCGGCAGAAGAGCCGGACAGGCAGCAAGGCTGGCGAAGAGACCAACGGACGGTTGCAACCGGGTCCTCATTAACACAGACCACCACACAGGGGCAATATGGGACACAGCAGCCCTACATCACTAATGTTCTCTGTGTTTCCTCTTTATTCCAGTAGGTGGAGGAATTATTGCATGCCACTCACTTCTACATGCATGTGTACGAACGCAGGTTCTTATGTGTTTTGAGTGTGTCTATACTTCAGTCTGATAACCAATAGGTAAACTGATGGTGGTGATGGTCAGGTTATTAATATTGCATATCCTGTTCCCACATGTTCCTTTTTTTAAGCGGACAAATATGGAAGCATCTGCAATGGTGTTCTTGACACACAGAGGTACCGTGCAGTCCACCCACCAAGAGTAACCGCACCATTAAGCAATTTTCTGAAGGCATTGTTTATGCTTCCAGGTCCATGAAGAGCTGCCCACCTGCCTGGAGAGTGAGTGGTGAATCTATAACTCTGTTTTTTTTTGTTACTGAGAGGTGGCACTCACCTCCTATTTGACTTTCTGTCAGCGTGATCTTACACTCGTAACATGCTGATGGAGTGCGGATACAAAAAGAAAGCAATGAATGATAGACACTGCATTGCCAGTTTATTAGATATACCTGTCTAGTAGCATGTTGCACCTCCTTTGACCTTCAGATCAGCTTGAATGATTTTGTTGCACAGTCGCTGTAAATCAGAGGGTGGCACAGCCTTGCTACGAACAGCTCCTTCCGCCTTATCCCAAAGATTCAATGATGATAATGACAAGGGGGGGGGGGTTCATAATAAATTGGCAACTCAGTGCAGCACATACTATATTTTCAACTGCTTTTTCATCCATGTATCTCATGAGATCCAAACAGGTTGAATGAAATGAACATGAACACATGCAGCATTTGGTGCAGCGGCTTGACCCATCATGGGGAAACAGATAATTTGTTACTGGTTAGGGTGATACTGGAATCCTGCTTGTGCCATGACCTAACACTCACAGGTTGTGTGCTCAACACATACCGTATGTGGTATGGTATGTGATCATCCATGGCTTGTTGCTTTCTACTAGAGGATGGACAGCTGAACAAGCAGAACCATTAAGTACAGCAGGATGTGTAGAAAATAGGTAAGACATCCTGAGAATAGCTTCACTTTCTCACACTGCAGGTTCTGTCCAGTACTATGGCTTGTGGGGTATCAACAGTGCAACAAACTTAGTAGAATGTTGCTCTGCTGTAATGTATGTCTCCACATTTCTGCAGATTCAAAGTGTTTTTGTTTGACAATCACCTTGCAATAAAAAGACACAAATTCGAATCACACCTCCCACTGTAGCATGCATGCGCAAAGTACTTACACTGAGCTGTTCAAGCGAAACAAAACACATTTGTTTCAATGGTTAGAATCTTAGAATATAAACACTGCAAGAACCACCTTCTTGACTAAACAAATGAATAATAAAAATTATTTCATACGTCTCCTGGTGCACCAACTATAAACTGCACATAGGTAGGATATATTATGTGTGACAATGTTTTCATAGATCCGAAGACCTTCATGTTTGAATAAATCCTTTATTACTGCTGGCAAAACTCATTGCTGTAAAATCTTTATCAACTAGACTTGCAAAAAATGTTCTCCTTTCCATAGCTTAAAGTAAAATATAGTTGGGCATATTAAAGGAAACCTCAGACAGATGTATAATTTATGCTCTAAGACGCAGTTTCATCTTGTCTCTTTGCTTCCTTCATCATACCACGCTAGAATAAGCTGGCCTTAGATGTGCGGAAAATGTGTATCAAAGACCCTAACTAACTTCACCAGAAATAAAGAACAAGCCAGAGGAGGAAAACTGCAACAATTAATAATTGAAAAGGAACACAAACACATAAGCCATGTTGGTCCCAAACCCTTTACAAACATGAATTAAACATGTTTGTACTCAGTTGCTCAATTCAACACTTAAAAAAGTAGAGCAACTCAAACAAGTAAAAGAAAAATAAATAAATAAATAAATCAAGCCAAGAAACTTCTGAGCAATGTGAAACTATGTGACATTGTCATGCGGTTCTCCCAGTCTTCCGTCTAACATCACAGCAGCAGACAAACAGCTGAACTGCGGAAGAGAGCATTGTTCTGAGGTGTGTATCAGCGTGTCGGCTGAAAGCAGCATAAACTCCATCTGACATCTAAGAAGGGCGGTGCTGTAATTCAGATGACACCACCGCTGATCGGAGCGTTGGTATTGATTTGAAAAGATGCAGATCTAAAATTAGCACCCTCCGACATGGTGTGGGTGGGGACTCTCCCTGGACCGCTTGGCCCGTGCAGACTGCTGATGAGATCTTGGGTGACAGCCTCTCTGCTCCCCCTGCGGAGAGGCCCACCGCTGTGGCCCTTGTGATAACAGAGACATTCCACAGTCGCATTCCTATCCGGCTCGCCGGCCGGAACCCTTCATTCCTGCAGACAGGAGTGGAATGCTTAAGCTCCGACACCGCCCCCACACCGGCCCAGATGAGCGGAAATGAAAGATGCAAAAACCTACCGTGAGCCTCATTTGCCGCAGGAGGTAACACACCTGGGCAGATTTATTTTAAAAAAAAAAAAAAA
The DNA here is from genome assembly GCA_018136845.1 of Heterotis niloticus. Taxonomy (NCBI): domain Eukaryota; kingdom Metazoa; phylum Chordata; class Actinopteri; order Osteoglossiformes; family Osteoglossidae; genus Heterotis; species Heterotis niloticus. The sequence continues at coordinate 9,675,629 of CM030904.1, forward strand.
AAAAAAAAAAGTATAATGCACACCGTATGCTGGAGTGCTCTAAGGAATTCAGTGGCAAATATATGTGGTTTTCATCACAAAAAAAGTCTACAGTTGCTAAAGTGCTGTAAGATCTTGGGACATGTCATCTTTGTGCAATGTGGGATTCTGGACAAGACCGAGATGGATGGAAACTGTACACACAACAGGATAAGATGGTTGAGAGCAGATTAATGAACTGCATCAATTAGCAGGTCTTTCAATCCCAGAACTGGGAGATATCCCAGCCCCAGTCCAAATGACCAGGCATTGTTCAAATGTGATGCCGGCCCTGCGGTTATTACGAAACTCTCAAATTCCCATCCCAGGAGCAAATTCTCACCCACAAAGGCACGACTGCCAGGCCCATATCAGGAATTTATTAACAGTTTCTTTTGTTCCCTTTTTTGTCACCCCCCCCCACCCCGGCAAAACTGTTTCAAATGAAAACACCCTCGCATTCTGTCCTTTATTCCAAACCCGTGGGATACCACAATTCCAATCCCACAAGATTCCAGAAGCTCAATTCCAACAATATTTACAGTGACTTCTTTGCCAGTGTAAGGTTAAAATATATCTATAAGTCGTGTCAAAGGATCAGCTCTTCTCTTGGCCAAGGGGGAGAAAAAAGCATGAGAAGAAAGTAATGGGGGGGAAGAAGGAGCGGGAACATCAGAGTGGGAGGGGGGAGGGGTATAAAGAGCAAGCAAGAAAAGGAGAGAGGGAGAAACAAATCAAGCAGGGGGTGATTTACCGCACTGCGCAAAAGCCAGGCAGCACCATAAATCTCCACCACTTCTCAATTCTTCTGGAAATCAATTCAGTTAATTCCTACCCGGTTTATTTATGGTTTGGCATTTAGGGGGGTAAAAAAAAGATATCAGCTCCAATGATTGTCAAGCAGTGCCAGGAGTGGTGGGTTACTGCTACCCACAACATCCTGGGAAAATCCCCCACAGCAACACTTGCAGGAGCGGGAAATGGATCCAACCCCTCCATGCTGGACATAATCAGTCACAGGTGGACAGGTGGAAGCAGAGCCTGGAGGACGAAGGGTGAAGGAGCAGAACCCATCTCAAAGATACAGGAATACTCACATCCATCACCGTGGAAGCCAAGAGAACGCACGGCCCTCTCCTCAGTGGTTTCACAAATTACCACACCAATTGCTAAAAGAAACTAATAAATTATTGTGATGGACATTACTGACTGAAACTGGGACACAATAAACATGTTAATTTTATAATGCATACTCGGTCATCCATGTTGATGTACAATATTTTTATAATGATGTATGACATGGATGATCTAATCCGCATTTCTATTTCATTACGAGAAAATAAAGGAACCCCTCACGAAGCCGCTGTTACGGCTGAGACGGCATGGCCGGAGTGTGGTGCTCGGCCAACTGACTCCTGCGCGAACGTGTCTGGAACAAACCTCTCACGTACTGCAAGAGTGCAGAAGGGGATCTCCTGGGCAGAGACCGTGACGCTGTTGAGCCCACAGGACTCCCAAGGCTGTCCCCTGCCAAGCACCCCCCCTGCACTCCCCCTGGGTGGAGCCAAGCAACTATTCCACCCAGGAGCGGAGTTCTGACCGAGGGGGCTCTCCGCTATATTAAAAGAAAACAAGACGGTTGAGCCAGCTGGAGTGCACAGCTAATCTCTTGGCCAGCAGCGAAACTTCTTACTTCAGAGAGAGCCCCCCCGCTAGAGTAAAATAGTAACAACAGGGTAGAATAGCAGAAATGCCCTTGTTTTCCCGGTCATGTTGAACTTCTGATGAACTACATAAAGTGTGACCTTTTGTGATGCCCCTCAACTGGGTCCGCCTTTGTCTCTTCCCCTGTAAAAGGGCAGTTATGCAAAAAAGGTTTCGATAAGCAGCTTCTCTCAGGTATCAGGGAGATGAGGGAAACGTGGGAGGGGAAGGCGTGCCTCTGACCCTGGGAAAGAGAAGGAGGGTAGGGCCTCCGGCTGACACACTGTGACCCCGTTCTGCTGGCGGCCATCTTGTCAGGCCGTCCACACAGGGGGCCGACACACCCGCCACCCTCCTAGTGCCTCGCTCCTTCCACATCAGGAAACTGTGCTTCAAATGGCAAAAACACCTCTTTCACCTCTCGCGCACTGACGTCTCTCTTCCGACTTCGACCGGCTACCAGGAAAACGCCTGAATAAATCCTATACTTATGAATCCTCCGTATTACTTATTTACAGCTGAATATACGGAAAATGTCTGAGTGCCTGTGCCATTAATTAAACACAAAGTCCCTGCCATGACAACAAGGTAGCTCATCTAACTAAAAGCATTTCTTCCGATTGCCTCTGTGCAGCAGCCGTGCCGAAATCACGCAGCTCACATGGCCTATGCGTGCCACGCAGTCCTGAACGACGTCAACAGACGCCCCCCCCAGCAGTCACTTATTATAAGTTCAATAAATAACATCGCTTTGTTGTGTCTATAATCTGATGTCAGCGCTATTCTTAATTCACATTAATAAATCAAATTCTAATGGCAAAATCTGCTATGTGGGGAAAGGGAAATGCCTTATCAGTTGAAGTTAAATGGAATTAAACATCAGCCAAGAGGAAATGCTAAACAAGGGAAGCTACAAATAGACTATATTACCGAAGAAGAGAAACATGTTAGACAGAGCTAGAACGCTAGACAGACTAATGAGGACGAATACCAGGACATCGGCTGCACAGCCAACCAGCGCAGCTGAAAGTCCTCCTCTTCCTCATCTTCCTCCTGATCTGGGCACCGTGAGCACTTTCCCCTGCCAGCCAGCTGTCACTGGGACACTAGAGTTCGCTGCAGCATCACGCAGCTCCAAGCCTCGCTGCACGTATGACTTCTCACCGCTTTCCCCAGCCCTGCAGTGCCACCACTCTTTTCCAGAAAATGACACAGAAAAAAAATTTAAAAATCAGCTATTGCCATCACTGGAATGTCCTTTGCTGTTAATTAAACCTGGTGACATCTGTACTGATCCAGAAAGTAGAAGCGCAAAACCCAGCCTCGGTAGGGGGAGCAGCATGTGCCGAAAGGGTCGCAGTCATAGCCATGCCTGCTCTTACATCCTGTCTCCTTCCACTACATCACACAAACTACAGATGGCGAGGATGGCCTGTTTCACACAAAGATTGGCAGCAAAGGAATTCCCTTTGGGCCCTTTCATCTTAAGGACAGATTTGGAATTCAAATGATTCCAACTCTATGTTATGTATTTACGTTTCCATGCAGCAAGGAAATCGATTCATGCTGCCAAATACCTGCATACAGACAATGAAGGTGCAGAGAGCAGAGCTCAGTCTTGGGCTGCTCCGCTGCTCACGCTGCCTCTTGCGCTGCACTTTTCAGTCCAGAAGCTGTGAGACTCTGCCCTCTGCAGGATTTCAGCCTGAAATGGCTCAGCTGAGTGACCCATGTTACTACTGGTGCAGGAGGGAGGATGCTGATGTTTCCATGGCAATGCCACAAGCATGACCAGTTACATATCTGTGGGTCCCAGTAGCTCAGAGGGAAAACTGGCTATATGTACATGTAGTAAACTGTTATGTAAAAAACTGGTTGGTATATGTAGTATATGTACATATACAAGCTTCCTAGTTGTTCAGCTTCTGCTCAAGATTTGTTTTAAAATAATTTATATTTCATTTTTGACATTTTTGACTAAAAAATGCTGGATTTTTGCAATAGCTTAGCTAACCTACAATATGCCAATTCATAGTAAGTACCACCACAAGGGTACCACCAAATCTGTACCATGCATTTGAACCCAGGCGGATTCAACTATATGCTGATTACACTATACCCAAATGATACGGCTACAGGCAACTTTATTTAGCATCTAATCTCATTCTAATATATACTTTCTATAAAATTAGCATGTTTGTAAACACCTCCATTAACTTGGTTGAAGGTGTTCATAAAAGCTCAAATATTGATAAAAAAACAAGCATATTTCACAAACTGGTGCACAGATTTTACCAGTGGCACCAAAAAAAGTTCTGACTGAATAGAACTGCTATAGTTTCTCAGAGGCAGCTGAAATATATCTGTCTGCAGTTGGAGCACTGGCCGAGTTCATGCGTGCAATGTGCACACCGATCCCAGTGTTCAGTCACGGGTCACTGCCTTGTCTATGAATCAGGAGGACTTACGATTCTGCCGCAGCAGTTTAACAAACAAATCTGTTATATCGGGGGTTATTTCTCAGCTGCAGAAACAGTGAACCTAAAACAGTGTTCAGAAAATCACAAGCTCTCACTGCCAATACAGGAGACTTAGACCCACACCTACTAAGTAGATGGAGAGCAGCTCCTGGGAAGCCACTGTATGTGCCCAAGGGGCCAGCACTGTGGTTCTCAATCCCAGGTGAAGAAAGTGAAAGGGGGAAACTGCTCACATGGCCTTCATGGAGGCATTTAGTGCCTTCTCATAAACACAGGAACATGCTAAGCTCATGCCGTCATATGCCAAACCAACTTCAAATCAAACACGGTCAACTCAACACAGCGCAGGAACACTCTGCTAACAAGAAATGAGCAAACGCAGACAGGTAAACATGGCCGCAGCAGGTGTGCTCCTGCGCAAGCTTTACACACTCACACAGACACACGCTTTCATACAGAGCTGTCAGGTCTTGCAGAACTTTGGCTGAGATGTCAAAAACTGGGATGCCAGGGACACCCCGTGATGCACTGCGCAGACCAACAGGCCCACCACAGGTAGGGCACTCAAATAGAAGCCTTGATCCTAATGGAACTCAGCAGGAGCGCTGTCCTGAGATGAATTCATTCTGAGTGCACCAACATTCCCTAGGCAGGGGGTCCATCTCTGCTGGGACCATCATCCTCATCTTCACCACATAGGGGTCACCGCTTAGTTCCCCACACCCTTCCCTTCGCTCACTTCACTGTCACAAATCACAAGGGCACAAATCAGCTGATCAGCAGCGCTGTAATGCCCCCCCGGCCAGGTCACTTTGCACAGTTTCATGTTTCTTGTAGTCAATTCATACAAAAGAACAAGTCATCGGTGAAATGTGAAACGCTCAGGATTCAAATGGATGAAACATTTTTAGCTGTGTTGCAAGGTTAACACCACCTGCTCACAAACATGATGCCCAAAGTATCTATAGAAATATGGACGGAGATAAGAGGGACAGGAGTGGTGAATTTTGAATTTTGGACAACACAGTGACACAGCAGGTAGCACTGGTGTCTCACTGCTCCCAAGTTGTGGGTTTGGACATGGCTCACTCTGTATAGAGTTTGCACGTTTTCTCAATGCAAAAATCTGTTTCAGGTAAACCAACGACTATAAATTGCCCTTAGAGTATCTGCTATCCCCAGTCTTCAACACATATAGGTCGCATTTTTACATCTGGACCAGCTTTTATAGTTGGTTAATTACTAAAGCACCGTCAGGTTACAGTGTCAGTCCAGTTAAAGCAGCAGATTCAGACCTCTTGCACAGAGGTAGAAAAATCAGATTGCCCATCATGTGTGATTTTGAACACTTAACCTGTTGTGATAATGGGTCTCAAGCGAGACACAAATGACAGACTGACCTAGCGCCTTTTCTATTTCACAGATTAACAGAAGTATCACAAAGCATCTTAATCAAAATTGTTGCATTGAAACCAGCAACACTGCTAAGCTGAAACAAACATGCTATGCCTGTCAGCTTAATACTCCTCATTTCAGGGCCTCGGCACATCCCTGTGGGAAGCCTGCCTAATCTACAGAGAGCACCGGAGTAAAGCGCCCTCAGTGGAGAGCATCCAAGCACGTCCCTCTGCCGTGCTGTGAGCCCCTGGAGACAAGCTGATGTGTTACCATGGAAATGGATGAACAGCCCGAATCCTTTCCAGGACTAGTAAGAGCATAGATAATTTGTAGGTTTTTTGCCTAGAGGCAAAAAGTGCTGAAATATGAATGAAAAAAAGGGAAAAAATGCATATATTTGCAAGCCCACTGTCATTTTAAGGCCATTTAGAAGTTGATTTAATAATATGTTTTTAAATGTTTCTCCAAATAGCTGTGCAATAGAATCATCTCTATCATTACTTTGAAATGGAGGTCAAATGGAGGTCTAATGGAAGTCAAACACAGCTGCAGGATTTGAGGGGAGCGAAGAGCAACTCACGTGAACCCAACTTCCCCCCAGGTTCTGTCTTGTCAGCATTGTGTCACTCATCATACACACCTACACACAGACAAGCCTGTAGGTACATACACGCATGCATAGCTAACATTTGCTGCTGGGTAGCTCGCTGGCTGTCTCGCAGAGCTAAATCTATGTGAATAATGTGTGTGCTGCAATGGTGTATGCTGCTCTGCTGATTTAGAAGCATGCTGTTGTTTGTACCTCCGTGTACTGCTTTTTTTTGCCACAGTGAGATCAGCGCCTCCGTAAATGTAAAATGTAAACATCACGAACAACACCTTGCAATAGACAATGATATTAAAATATGAGGCATTTTGAATAAAAAAAGATAGTGTCATAACATCCTATTATGACCCAAAATAAAAAAAGGACAAGGATTATTTATTTGTTTAGCTGTTTGGCTTTAACTTATTTACCCCACTGGGAGGTGGGTTTTTACTGAATGATCATATGAGAGACTTGAACCTGTGGCTTTCTGTTGTTTCTAAGAAATCAAAATCTTAGAAATCTCATCTGAACCCTCAAATGTTTATTGCACAGTGAGAGAGACACACTCACAAAATAGGTGATAAACACAGAAACATGTTTATGCATACAAGAGCAGAAAAAACACAGACTTGCATACACAAACCTCTCACAATTCAAACTTGGTTTAACAGCACACACAGAGGTGTGCACATACACCATACATACAGTCTCATGGTAGTTCAAGTGGATGCAATAAATCATACATCTATCTATAGATGCTGTGCTCTGGTTTCTTGCCTTGACCTTCACTGTGCTCATGTAAGACATGCAGAGGAGATGGAGTAAATAATTGTCATAACGCTGCAGAGATTTTCCACAGCATCTCCCTGCTTTGTGCATATCTGCATAAGACAACACACTTCTCCACAAGCACTGATGTCAAGCAAGACATCTGTGAAAAACAAGATAAAAGGTATTTGTGTCATTGAGGTCAATGCCCACCTACAGGAAAATGTGTACACATCATACTACATGTATAATATATGTATATTTTATAATGCTTCAATCAACTAAATTTCCTTCTGGAATTAATACATTTTTAATCATTCATTTCATTCAGACACACACATACACACACACACACACACACACAAAGGAACTCCAGTTAAAGTTTTCAAAACACTAAAGACATCAAAGGGCCACAAAGGGATAAAATGTGGTTGGAACTCAGATCAAGTGGATAAAATGTGAATATTTGCAGAGAATCTGTATCCCCAGAGAAGAAGTGAAAAAGTCCAAGTGAAAAAGGAAAGCGATGACATAATTGATCTGAAATAAATTAAAATCAAATTTAAAATAAAAAAGCTAGATGTCCAGAATTGAACAATTTCTTATAAAAAGTTGCTGACACTTAACATCCAGTGCACTGAGCTGCAGTAGTGGGGGGGTGTAGTGTCAGGCACACCAAATTCTAGATTTCAACATGTAAAATGACAAAAAATGTTGTCTATAAACAAATAACTTATCAACAGAAAAATGAGTTGAGATACGCAGTGAGAAAGCAGATGAAAGTTAAGCTGAAAGCAGCGAAGCGGAATGGTTGAGGAAATGAAGCAGGTGTGCTGTGTGAACCTTTTGGGGTTTGTCAGGATGCATCGTGAGATGTTCTGACCTGCTGCTGAGCACTAGAGGCCATGGCCATGGCCATGATGGTGTTGACCCCATCGGCTATGTAGCGCAGGTGCCCGCATCAGCGCTCAGTGTGATTAGCTGTCAGCCATTCCCTGTTTGCTGTACATGGAAGTAAGGGAATTCAGCTCCAATGCTGTCAGCAAGGCTGCCTTTTACTAACTGTAAATAAAAACCCCCGAAACAAAGGTGCAGGGCAGCGAGTGGTAGAAGTGGTCTGGAACAAAAGGCTGTCACGTCCAAGTCCCAGGAGAGGCTCTGTTGTAGCATCCCTGCGCATGGTACTTAATCTGAACTGCTCCAGTAGAAACATTCAGCATGATAGCAAATTGAAAAAACTATTTTATTTATATGCCACACTTCATACTGCAAAGCAGCACAAATGGTATTACTATGCAAAAAAAGGCGGAAGAAGAACTAGCAGAAAGAACAAGAAAAGGCAGAAACTAGCAAAGAAGATAAAGTGTATTTTTCTTTGGATAAAAAAGATAAAATAACAGAGGAAAGAACTCTGGAAGAATAGAGATAGTACATAGATGGTGCATGGGTGCAAATGTGCTGTGCAGGTGTAGGCATCGGTCAGAGTAGAACACAGAGATACGCACACACAGCATGGGTCAAAGACACGAATTCCACATGTGTCAGGTGCTGGGCTGTGCAGTGTAGCTGCTATACCCTTGAGAGCAGCACCTGACTGTGCATTTAAATCTGTGTGTGCAAGCCGGACTCCGACACTGTAAATTGCCACAGACGACAGTATCGTCCAAATGAACATTAATAATATATTGGGCTGGATTCCTTCCTGTTATAGAATAGCTTTCCAGGCATTTTTTCAACCCGTCTAACTCTCTATCTATTGACTTGGGTTTTCATTCTAAAGCGCCGTGCAACTGATCTATAACCACACGCTGGCATTAGTGAAATCCAAGCCGCTACCCCCATGACGGCTCCGAGATTGAGCATCGTGAAAGAGAGACCACAGCAACTCCACATAAGGGTTTGTGGGATCTTGTTCAGTAGGTGGTTTGGCCATCATCATCACAGCTCTCCCATTCTGCAAGCTCACACTCACAAGGTGCCAAGACTGCAAGCACGAGTAAAATTTTTATATGTTTTACACTAAGGTAAAAACATGTTATACGAATTAAAGGTCATAGCTTGCAAAGCAATTTCAAGCCACGGTGACTCTAGGGTGAACAGATGTGTGTTTTGGTACTTGTACTTTCAACCCAGGGTGAGTCAACACTGCCTGACAGTTCCTCCTTGTTTTCAGACTGTAGCCCTAGGGCAAAAGCTGTGAAAAACTGCAAAAAGTGTGAAGTGAACATGGATAAATGCATCCCAGGGTTTCTCACCTGCAACAGCCAGAGACTTTTAAAAAAAAGTTTTCTTTGCCACCACAGATGGTGACAAAGAACAAAACTTTACTCAACCTGAGTCTTGGATTCACTGTCACAAAACAATTTTAATTGATTTTTAGGACTGTATCATATGATGTGCAACTACTTTTCTTTGTATGTCAGCGCTATTTGTTGCTGCTGAAGTTTTGGTTTGTATCTTGGTCGCACGACGTGGGGCCTGGACTCAATTCCTCTGAATGCAGCCAGCAGTAATGACTTGCAAATAGACCGCTGACAAATGGGGAGACTTGCAGGTGGAATTTTGGTTGTGAGGGCCTCGATGGATGGGGCTGCAGGGAGCATGGATGACAGTGGGTGTTTAGAGGGAAAATGCACAGCCCGTGGAGCACAGTGACCCAATGGCTGTTGCTGCATGGGTGTTGCGCTTTTTCCACAGTGTCAGTGTGCTGGAGCACCGGCCCCTGAGTCACGCCAGAGCAGTGCAGTTGAGTGGATGGCTGACCGGTATGACCTGTTTTTATTTTTCCAATCTGAGGGGTTACGGAGGGGAAGGCTGATGGCACCACCCTGGTACGGACTACTTGAGCAGTCTGTCAACGGCTCTGCTCAGACACATCCCAGGTTCATTGAGGTTTGCAATTCCTGTTTCTACTTAATTTCTTTTAAAGAGTCTGCTGTGTTTTGGCTTTTATACTTATATGTGTTTGTGTCATCTTGCTTGTTTCCTGATTTACTCATTTAACATTCTTTGTTTCGGATTATGTAAACACAGTGTAGTTCTTTTTAACTATATCATTTTATTGCCAGATTGGTGTAGAGAATGTGATCTGGCACCTGTCCCTCTGTGGGTCTTAGCTACTGCGCCCCCTTGTGTCATGACACACACCCCAAGCTTTATGTCACTTTGAAGAAAAATATCTGCAAGTTGTATAAACAGAATGCAGCGTTAATGGCAAAGTAACAAACAAAAAGTAATAAAATATATATCCACAAACTTTATTACCTGATATGCTCCTATATAACTTCCCCACCTGGACAAAGTTAAACACACAAGCAAACATGTGGATGCCCCACAGAGCGACACATGTGGAGATGTTCAGTTCAGTCCGCAATGATCTCTAGCTCTGCGTGATGTAACTACACGCACATTTGGAAATCTTAGGTCAAACACCAAAGTAGAAATTTTGAAGCTGCTAAGTGGTGTTTTTGGCATTTAATTAACTCGATTATATAAAAAGCTCACTGAAGGCGAGAAGTACCACTGTGCCAAGTTTCAAGTCTGTCACTTGAAAAACAAAGCTGTGCATAAAGACAAACAAATAAACAGACAAGAGATTGAGCTTTACAGATATAGAAAGGTTGGCTACCAGATTTCACCCGGATTCCACACTAAGCCTCTATTCTTGTCCTTCCAAGGCAAAAATACATAAATAAGGTGTGATGAAATTGTTCTGACGTTTTATGATCACTGCCTGACCATGCAAGTAAATATTGATTATTCTGTATAGATTTTCCACATACCTTCAAGGATATTCTCTCATGAAAGCAAGAATCCAGGTGGAAAGCGGTTATGAATTTTTCAAGCCTCTGATGAGCACTGTCAATGTGTGGGGGTGATTTTTCAGGACTGATCCCATTTATAAAACCCTAAACAAGAGTACATTACAAAAATGTTTGAGCTACTAGCACTGTTTAGGGCAACAGCATCTAATACCCTATAGCTTGGTTGACACCGGAGTAAAAACATTAAAATATGCAGTGTAATGTTTAAATTTGGGCATATGCATTAAGAAATCATATGTACATTGACATAATAAATCCAGCTGGTTCCCCTCAATAAACAGTATATTTGGACATGTGCTTCATCTGCAGTGCCTGTGTATTGATCCTGCAGGCTGTGTTGGCCCCAATAAATCCAGTCTCAGTTCCACAGCTGGAGTCCTCCATTCTGAGCCCCACCCCCCACACAACCAAGAGGAAGAACCCACTCTGGCAGTTTCTGTGTGCGTACACACAGTTGTAAGAAACTGCACGCTCTCTGCCCACAAACACTACAGCACAGCCTGAGGGGGGGCAGCGTAGAGTGGGAATGGCTAATCTTCTCCTGTTGCTTAGAAACAACAGGATGTTTGCTGCAACCCAGAGGGATGCCACAGTAGGGGCAAAGGAACCTGGGTGAGGCATGATCTATGAAATCAGATTTTGGGACAATAGGGATTGGTCTTGCACACCCCAGTAAGGCTGGCCTCCAGGTGATGGCGGGTGCTCCCAGGTCCCATTGAATGCCAGGAGAAAAGCCCATCATCAGTCTTTCGCCCTCCTATTGCTTTTTGTAATCAATAGCCCTTCTTCGGCTGTCCGGCTGGCAAGCAGCAGCTGCTTTGCATTAGAAGACGAGTGAGAGAGCCAGAGGTTTCTCCTGAATAATTAATATTTAGGGAACAGCAGTCCCAGGTGAACCGTGCACTCGAAAGCTCTGCTTCTCCTCCCATCACCCCATGGCTTCTGCACGTAAAGTTTTTTTTTTTTTTTTAATTATTTATAAATACATTCAAAAGAACAGATGAGACCATAAGAAAAATGCTGCATTAAAACCTGATCATTTTTTCCAATTGGGTCTATTTTCAAGTTTTCTATTTCTGCAACATGCTTAATCGTGGGACTTGCGAGAAAAACATGTGCAGCCACTGCTATTTCTGTCACTGCTTTAAGCAATATCACACAAACTTTTTTTTTTTTTTTTTTTTAATAATTCGAAGTGACAAAGGCTTTAAATGTAGTGATGCGGAAGTAATTCTGTGCTATAGTGCTCCACACCTGGGACATTGGGGTTGTCCTTGAGTAAGTGAGGAAGGGAGAAGAAATCAAAAGAAAGCGATTCAGAGGGATAGTAAATTGGGGAGATGGGAGAAAAAGAAGAATGCTGGGAAGCAAGGCAGTGACAGAGGAGTGCTGGAGACAATAAGGGGAAAAACTGGGGACAGGGACAGACAAAAAGACACAAACAGCAGGATAAAGAGGGACAGGAAGAAACAATGATAGAAATTGCCTTTTGGATGCCTGTGACCTAGTGCACATCTGAATGAATTTGTCTCTTTAAATGTTTTCACTCCTGCCTTGGAGTTTCTCTCTTCCAAGGGTAGCCTTCCTCTCCCATGTCAGATGGTCTCTTCTGATTTCTCCTCTTTCACTAAATGTTCTCCATTATTCCCTTAGGACACATTTGTCAGATGGTCACTCTTCTCTAACACATTGTTTGTCACTGCCATGGGGTCTCTCTCTGTATCTTACCAGTCAGACACCTTCCAAGCTTTTCACCATGAAGCCTCCCCCATTAAAAGAGTCAACGAAGATGCTGCCCCTCCATCAAGACTGAGACGGAAAGTTCAGTAGCTGTGAAAAGACTGCACAGGCCTCACGGGTTACCCAAATGCCCCAGAGACCTCCTACGCTGCTGTGGCCTTGGTGCACCACATTTCCTGGCAATCTCAATCCAAGGGACATCTTGTCACTGTTACAGTCTTTTGTTTATTGGAACTGCGGGGCCAGGAGAACAGGAGTAAAAGGCTTGTACAGTTTTGCAACTGAATAAATAAAGACCATCAGGTTCACAGGAGAAAGCACTGAGAAATTCTGGGAGGAAAAGTCAAGTGCGAATGAGAAGCACAGAGATGAGATTAAAAACCATAACCACAGCATTCACTCCGAAGATAAACCATATTCACAGAACACACAGTGGTGAGGTATCCAACCACTTAAGGTGAATTTATTACATTATGAATGCCATTTCATCATGCTATACTTTTACTAGGTGTGTTAATAAAGAACAAGAAGCAGCATTGTATGCTGGAAAACAAAAACTTTTACCTATCAGTACATCAGTGGCCTTGCTTAAGAACAAGAAAGCATATAAATAAGAAATGGCTTCCCTTCCATACAGAAAGTGCCCTCTGCTTTTTGACCTCACACAACTTCTTCAGACAGCTTCACTACTAAAGTGACTGAGAGAAGACGACAACGTAGCATACAGAGCTAAGTAGAGTCTGCCAGCTTATGGGCAGTTGCTATTTTAAGCATCACAGTCCTCTGTTGTTTTTATTCTTATATATTATTTTACCATACTGCAAACAAAAATGGCAAGAAACACAAGTGAATTGAGATTTAAGGATATGCAACCAATGGAGTGCCAGGAGTTGACTAGCTGTTCTCTTTATCAAAGTATTGTGATGTAAATAAATTGAATTTCTTCCAGCTGTAAAAAACTAATATAAGCAAAGGACAGATTCACACAAAATGTTCAGACATTTGTGCTGCACCTATTGGTTTTACACTATATTGCTTTTGCCCAACCAGAGCTACATAGCATACTGTCCAAAATCAGTCACCAGGCTTCAAGTCCTCACCCCGCATCATACTGCAGCTTTGAGACCTGAGACCCCACCCACACCCTAAAATGAACCTTGAGACACCATAACCTCATCTATCACATTACCGCAGCCTTTGGACATTATTCCTCACCCGCTGCGGTTCCTCACCATCCCAGAATCATACAGCACTCTGTTGTTCCTCGCCATCAAGCTCAGATGCACACATCAAGTCCTCCTCCCCATCATTTCTGCACCCTGTAATTGCTAGGGGAGTGGGCCCCATGTTCTTAATGTCGTTTCAAAGAGAATGTGAACACCAAGACGAGGAATGGCTTCTGTTTAACGTATTAAATTTTTCATTGTGAATTAATTATCTATATGTTGCTCTACTTTGGTGATTTTTTTAAAAGATAATACACTGCTCCATTCAATGGGTTACCAGCCAAGACAAAACATGAATAAGAGTACTTTTTCTTCTGTGTGCTCCATCACAAGCTCACTGGGCTTCAGGCAACACGGTCTCCCAGCAACCCCTTCAGTATGCTTCTGTATCTACAGGGGTTGCAGACCAGTAAAAGAGACCTCCTTGTTGACTTGAAAAGAGGAAGCAGATAATGGCCCCACTGCACAAATGGCTGGTACCTGGACACAGATTCTTCAGGCTGCTTCCTGCAAAGCATTCTGCTCCTGAGCATCAGCAAAGGGCAAACAAATCAAGCAAAAGGAGATCCAATTTGTCTCATGTAGGTACTGTGGGAGTGGGGAGAGGCTGCTGATCTTCTCCTCACGCACTCCATCATGAGTGTATCTCAGACATTATACATCATTAGAATTCAATGATTTACTGTATCATCCAGGGGAAAAAGAAAAGAAATAACTGCACTACTTAAAGCTGTAAATCTTCCTCCTGGTATGCTGTCCATTTGGGAGGGTAACAATGTGCAACTCTGTTGGGGACAATCCTTTGTGCAAAGCATCATTAATAAACAGAGATCACACTGGGGAGGTGTGCCCAACTCATAGATGCTAGGAAACAAGGATTTATCTGCCTGTGCCTGCAAACTAAAAACTAAACATTACAAGGTAAAAAAAAAAAAAAAAAAGAGATAAAACTGAACCTTTTGACAAGGTGTTTTGAACATACTATATAATACCGGTTTAGGGAAACGGATACAGACATCTCTCATTATCTTAATCTAATCCTTTTTCAAAAATGTGCTGGATAATAAAATTTCAGATAGTGGGAGTAATATATTTACAGTTTCTCCCAAAACCCAAATACCAGTAAAACACGCAAACATTTTTAGAACAGTCCATCCAGGATTTCTTGACAAGTTTTTCCTCTTTCTTAAAAGCCATTTTCAGGTAAAAATGTGGGGATGGTGATAGTGACAGTGCACAGCACAAGCAATCCTGTGAGGAGAACAGCTGAGATATGACTGCAGCACACTCTTTGCTGGCTGCTTTTGACTTTGGTCAGCAGTCCCAGAGTAGTTTTTGCTGAAAATTCCAGGGCTGGAGTTACTGGTTCAGGGTAATTCCTGCTTTTAATTTCATAACTCCATTATGGATGAGTAATGAACTGAAGCAGGGACCCACTGAGCATGTTACATTTGTTGTGAAAAGTTTTATAACTGTGTCCAATGCATCCATACTACATTAAAACCATCAGCGCAACTTTTACCACTTTTTACCCTATTTTTTCAGTTAACAACAGTAACAAACCTGAAATGGTTAACAGACACTTCTCTGGAATTACATTCACTACCCATAATGGTTCCTTCTCACAAAACAATATTTTCACATTCTTAACCCTCAACATCCTCTCACCCAGACACACACGTAACTAAAATGTTTTCACCATCATGTACTTTTGAATTTTTTAATCAGTTGGGACACCATCACTAGATCAGTGGTTCCAGGATTACGCCCCTTGCAGGGATGTGATCCTCCAACCTTCTGTCAGTAAGTTAACCCACTCACGTTGCAGTCGAGCAGATCAATGCTGTCCAGGCTCTTGCTTCTGTGGATGCGGCCCTTGATCCGACGGAGGGATGGCTTGCCCTGACACACGTTCACCGAGGAGGAAGCGGCAGGTGGGGAGGGGTCGATGGCCGGATCCACCCTGCCAAGAGGGACACAGGAGCTGAGTGACACTTCATCTGCATGGCCAGGTGTGCAAATTGTTTTCCTATATTTAAGGAAGGCTGTGACATTTGAGGGTACAGGTGAAAGTGAAGAGACAGTAAATAAACAGACAGATGACAAACAGAAGAAAATAAGGTCATAAAATTCTCTCTTTTAAAGGCCCGTTTTCCCTCTGCTATCAAGACGCATTAAAAGGAAATGTTTATAATTAGGGTGAAGGTCAGCCTCTACCCAGAGGACATATGCAGGACATCTAAACATCTGCTTCTTTCTCAGAATGGAGCCACCTTCTAGTCCCACATTGAACCTCAGGCTTCTGGTTGAAGGCTACAACCAGCCTGACACTGGAGTGAAAAGAAATCTTTTCGGGCTGTCCTTCTGTCCACTGAGCAATGTTACATTTTTATCATAATGTATTTGAAATGTGAACTGCTCCATCAATACTACTGTAATACAATTTTGTAACGTGTGAGGTATGCAAACCCCTTCTTACCATGTGAACTTTCGGTTTTTGAGAATGCCACTGACTTTAATCCCAACACTTGGAAAAGAGTTCTATGGTCCTCCACTTCTGTCTACCTCCTAGACCTACTCATAAGGTGTTCCAGATGTAAAGCCAGTTGGTTTCCACTCTTGGCTCTGATGTGTGTGGAACTCAGAACTAATATATTGTATCTTCTCCAGATTTGAGGAAGGGTCTCAAACAGAATATCTTCTGAACCCATTTCCCTCCCAGGGTACTGTCAGAAATTGGTCTTTTGCCACGACCTGCTTTTTTTTTTTATGTCACTTCTATGTCACTTCTGGGTACCTACTGGAATATCCGTGTAATGACAACAATGAAATCAAACAAACAAGCTGAGCTTCAATAAACGTGTGCTGTGAAATACTTTGTTTACTCTTGAGTTTTGTGTCCCTTTGAAAAAAAGCATTGCCAATGCATTAATATAAATGTAACTGCACGGGAAACTTGCCTCACTGTTGCATCGATGAAATTTTTAAACAAAAAAAGGCATGTTACAAATCTCTAAGTAGGCCTCCCCCCCAAAAGAGGAATGTTGGACAAATGTCAAATCCCAGGGAAGGAATCAGCATGAATGGGAAAATTTACAAGTGATGCTATGCTTTTTGGACCCCTTTGTTGGGCCAATGTCTTTTAGGGGCAGAACTGTCAATCTTCAGTGGGGCCTACATGCAGCCCCCCCGTCTGATACTGGGGTCTGCATGGCAAAATTAGCGTTTCATCTCTTTTTGCTAGAGAAAAAGAACAAACAGAACACAAAAATAGGAGAGACCCAGCTTGAGTTTGAGGGGCCCGGCCACCCTCACAGAGCGGAAGCGTCTTCCAGGGAGAGCAAAGGCCCATCCTGCAGTCTGTTTTATCTCTGCTTTGATACAGGGATCAGAGGAGCCAAGCCAGAATAGGCCCTTGTTTAAAAATATTCTAGCTCCACTAAAGACCCAAAGCCTCAGCTCATGGACCAACATGAGAGCTTGTATGGAAAAGAAAGCCATCGTGCTTCTTTATGAAAACATGTGGTTTTGAATCCAAAACATCATGTAAGCATCAGAGACTCTACCTCAGCCGCCACTGCATTTCCACCGGCCCTCTCGCCTTAGCCCAACCTCGACACACTGCAGCCAGCCAGGATTTTCTCTAAACCCATTATGTCTGGATTCCACGTGGAACGGCATCTGTCGCTGAGCAATACTCACAATCCCACACCCTGACAAACAACTCAGACAAAGCGATTCCATCTACATAATTAAGTAGCAGATTAAAAAGCCCTTTGTGGTCCTGCACATTTCGAGGAACAAAAGTACAGCACTTAAGTATCATCTCACATGTTTCCTCCCAACTGTGATTTGGAGAGCCAGCCTGGTACTGACTAAAACGGCCCATGTTTACAATCAAAAATGCTTTAGCCTCTGAAAATGCTAAATGAGGGGCTCCTCAACCACCTGAACACGGCCCAGCACTGCTCATGCAACACACACAGAGCAGATTTTACATAGTGGTAAGTAGAATGGGGCCACGGTCACCCATTCTACCTTACATTAATATATTTGCATTAAAATGAATGAAATAGCATTAAAAATCCTGCAAACAACGTGCACCTTTTGGGCCAAGGGGAATACATTATAGATGAAGCCTTGCAAAGGAACACAAATTCTTGCTTGATGCTGAAGACCATAGGGGGTCAACCACTGAGAAATGGGGACAGGAACTGGAAAGCAGGAAACAGGAAACACAGAGTAACATTGGGAATCTGCTGAGAGCAAGGTGGTGGACCAAGGTGGTTCTTGCTATACAATACTGGTGCATTTATCACAGTTTATCACATTCTTTGTCAAAAATGACTTAAAAAGCAAATATGGATTATTTGCTTCATTAGTAAAATATTACAGACTCAAGAAATACAGATTACCCAGACAATAAACAGCTTTAGCCATGTAATTGCTTAAATAAATGGGTTACATAGCACAGTTATGCATTCTGTAACATATTATTCACTTGTTGACTTATAACATTTTCTTATCCAGAATAATACAGGGTCAAGTGAGTAGAAGCCATCAGTGACACTGGGTTTCCACAGCCATACTAGTGTCACCAGTAAACATGGACAGCAATCCAGGCTGCTTGATGTAACAAAAAAACGCATAACAATAATCCTGGAGGAGGAGCTTATTGAAAATAACCAGAAATCCCATTCAAGCTATATGTAAAGCAGAGCCATTGATAAAAAATCCCTTTTTATAAAGTGGCCATCTTCTGTTCAGGGCTCACAGAATGTGATTTAAGGATTTAATGGATCCTCAATAGGCACTGAAAACACATCCATTGGGTGCAGTGTGTATTGTGTAGCCTTACTGTGGATGTTCTCACGCACAAATACAGATTCACAAATAATTTCATACAGTGAATGGGAGAGCCGATGAATGACATTCACGGTATTGAGCCTCGGTTCAGAGGTCCAGAATGTATTCTACAGCATTATCTCCACCCCCTGACCAGTACATTACATTAATAAGCATGAAATAACCCTGCATTCTACAGAGTGTTGTTGTGGTTTAATAAGTATGAAAGGCTGCAACAGGCCAGGCTGAAAACGGCTAAAGCTGCACTGTGCTCCTCCTGAACATCTGCCTAACACTGAGGAAACCCATCGCAGAGATTACGCCCACCATGGACTGTACAACCATGTGTGACTATGGAAATCTCCAAACTGCCGGATATCAGACATTAGGCCTCATGGGTATCGTCAATATTTCTCCTAGCATCATGTCAGATGCTGTTAGGTCATCATTCCAAAATCCAAAAACCGCTATTATGACGGGGGTGACATTTATTATCTCTGTCAGACATTCCTTCTTCTTCCTCTAATTGAGGAGCACTTGGCGCTGCCTCATTACTCCGGTTTCCACAATTTGACAACACGACGCAAGCACTGCCAAAGGGAGCTGTCACACAGGCTGCAGGTGGGAGGTACAGCAAGACAGGGACTGCCGAAGCTGTTCGCACTTTTCTGACCCCGAAGCTCACACTGCGATCCTAAATTTGGAAACCCTCGCTGCGAGCCACACGTTAACCCCGAGTGGCAATTGGCATTGGGTCAGCCCCTGGTTTCATATCCCAAAGTGCAGGAGCAAAAAGACTACCACGAAGCATCGGTCTGAGATTAAACAACAATGCGATTACAGGCCAAATGACATAAAGCATATTACAAAGAGTGGGGGGGGGGCGGCTATGGTGTTTTGCCCCCCAAAGCCCTGAGACTGTGGTGTTGGACACATGGTACCACGCTGCACCGGGCCAGGAACGATGATTAGGTGAGCTAGACTCTCCTAACAGATGGACAGACAGATTAGTCACGTAAACGTGTATCAAACATGACAGAGCGGCAATCTAGCCGATGAAGTGCGTGTCCCCGGAGTCAGGAAATACAGATGTAGAATCATAAATACAGACAATGAATGATGAGCATAAACAGCAGCGAGCTCCTTCTTCCCCAACACACTCCTGCACTTGCACAGGGCATGAAGAATGAAAATGTCCTCGCTGAAGGCAAAAACGAGGAGCACAAAGTAAAGAGGAAAGTTGTGGTAATGGAGCGTAAAGATTATCAGCCCAGGTAAGTGCTAATATCTGCCGGTGAGTTTAGTAAGTGCGCTAGTAAGGAGGGCCAGGTCTTGTGGAAGTCCTGCAGGCAAGGACCATCTGCAGCTCATCCGAGCGGAGCAAGGGCCCATTTGCACGCAACACGCGTGTCCTCGCCGCGCAGCCGAGCCACTGCGAGGACGCTGCAGGGCCGCTAATGGAGTGTAAAACAACTCCTGCTCACCTTCCATGTTGTCTCAGAAAACAAAAGAACACAACAAAAACAAAAGTCTATTCGTGGGCAAAAACTGATACAACTTAACTATGGACTCAGGTCACAGGCAAAGGCCTTTGTGAAAGACCCAGCGTGCTTCTCAGGTCTTGTAAACCATTCTGACTGAATTCTGCACCTTCTTCTGAAGGGCTTTTATCTGTTCACTCACCGCTTTCACATTCTTGGTCTTCTGTCGTCTCCTGTTACTCTGCTGTCATTGCTGATTTCCATTTACTATGAATTACTGTGTATTATCAATTATGCAATTTCATGCAAAGAACCACAGTGCTTCTTAAAATTGACAATAACTTAAACAGTTTAAAAAGTCAGGTTTTCCCGTTTTCAGAGCAGCATCGTAGAGATTATTAAAACTAATTATCCCCTAAGATGCTAAACTGTACCCTGCAATGGACTCCTGTCTACTGTGCACCCTCAATAGCGTAGGTCCCTATGCTTTCTGTATAGGCTGGACTACCATGACCCTAAATAGGACAGGTAGTTAACAAGTGTTTCAAAATACTTAACTGTAAGTAAGAGTTGAAATAAAATGTGTACACATACTCAAAATATACAAAGTACAACTCAAATAGATTTTCAGCCATTGCCCATCCAGACAATAGAAAGGAAGGTAAAGTTATATTTGTGCCCTGCCACACGCACGCACAGACGCATGCACAAATCTGCTGCACTTTGTTACTGAAGGACTGGTCCAGGACTCAAACACACAGATGGGGAAGCTCCATCCAGTGATGGGCAGCTTTGGACTGAATGTCTTCTCTGCTCTGCATCTATCACTGTTCTCCTTTCATCACCCCTTTTTCTCCATCATTGCCCCATTCTTCTCACTGAATGCTTTGTGCAAAACTACACCAAGTACGGTTGGCAGACTCACCTTACCCAGCCTGACAGAATGTACTTGTGCCCCTTACAGAGATGATGATAAAGGGTGGGAAGAGTCAAAGATGAGTAAATAAACTACATTTTTAGCGCCATAAACCAACTGAAAGGAGACTAGAACAGAACTGGCAAATATAACAGTGTGTTTCTAAAGGAACAAGCAAGCAAGTAAATAAACAAACCTTACTACATGATGCAATATGGTGAAACGGTTAAAAAAAGAAAAGAAAAGAAAAACATAGCAACAAAACGCCGGTTGTTCAGAGTGGGCGACACCTCAAGCATTTAATGAACTTGGACAAAAACAAACAATGGACAAAAGCGAGAAAATTCCCACAAAAACGGTTCTTTTTTTCCCCCTCCAGCACTGCAACAATGTCATGCGCTTTCCCTTTCCTACAACATGACCCATCAAAAGACAAGCAGAAGAACACTGCTGAACCCCTCCATGGCCACAACAGACATCTGAGACAGTGGTAACCAGCAACCCAGTACCAATGCTTATTCTAATATTGCAAAATGGATGCTGAGGACACAAATGAGAAACTGGGCTGGATCCTTACAAAACAATGAATGAACCCATCAGAGACGATTAGGTAATATGGTTTGACAGTGCTGTGCTCCTGCAACCCCTTGAAAGGCTTGTGTGGTCACTTTTGTAAGCAGTGACCCTGGGGGCAGCTCTGTGCTCTTAAGGCAGCAGGACCACTATAGTAACAGAAGCCAAACAACCACATTATCCTCCCGTCCGGGTTGGTCGCATCACAGCTGAGATCATATCTGTTTCAAAATTAACGTATCATCATATCAATTTATCGGATCACCTATTTTATAATAACACGAACTCATTAAACACTACCCATGAGGTGATAAGATTTTATCATAAAAACAATAACATTACCCCTGTTCATTTGATTAATTCTTTACTTTCTTATTCAATCTGACATTAGACAACATCATAATCCTGTTTGGCAACTTAAGTTGCAAGGTGCTTTAAAAAAAAAAAAAAAACATGGACACAAGATGGAAAAACAAGCAGCGGTCAAAGGGGTCAAAGGGCAAAGGTCAGAGTGCAGAACACAGCAGACTTCAGTGCCAAGGTGACCAGCGGGATTTCTAGCCAGCTTCTTCGAGCAGGTAAATACCATCTGAGCTCATTGGCGTTTCAACATCTGCAGTGGAGAGTGAGAGGCGAATGTGACAAATGTGGCCACAAACCAGTGTCACATGCAAGTTAAAGAATAAGAAGCAGACAGACTAACAACGCACAGCACCAACATCTCAGCGTAATGATGAGACTCAAGTTCACCGACAAAGGGCATGTGTAGAGATAGAAAGGATGGGAGGAAAAGATTTACTAATCCAGCCTAAAAAAGGGCTGATAAGTTAGTAACTTTTCCTTTCATGCAAAACAAAGAAATCAATCAATAAACAAATACAATAGAATATTTTATACCTCTTTATTTGAATCAATTTCTTGAACACAGATGTAGAATTTCTTTATATGTAATTGTCGTTTTTTTTAAATACACGTTTCAATTAATGTTTTCGTGGAAGTTTTCTATCAGTAAACATATAATCCGGTATACAACTAGGCAAAATGAAGAGCTCATGAACAGAAACTGAGTGTATTTACATGATATTAAACAAACATAACAAACAGAAACATGGATCATCTTGCCTGAACATCAGCTTGTATAGTCGCTCTGCCTACAGTCAAACTGAGACTCTGCTCGTGTTGAACGAAAACAAGGCACGTGCGTTACCTTACGAACCGGCTGCTGCTTTATCTGACATCTCAGTCATGGAACTCAACAGTACAAATACATGTACACGTTGCTAACGCCTTAAAGAGGAGTGTTTGCTTCTGCATACGCACAGACAGATGCTCATATGCACACACGCGGTCAGGCAAACGGTGCCTTCCCATAGAGAGACCTTTCCAGCCGTGAGCTTGAAAATCAGCACCGCGGAAGAGGTGTGTGCAGCCGGTGTCAGCCGCTGCTGTGAGCTCAGCCGAATGGAACGTGTCAACGGAGAGGAGTCCCAGTCCCCTCCGAAAAAATAGATGGAAAGGTCGCTAATAAGCTAATTTGGCAGAGCCGGCCAGAGCACAATGGCTGTGTGCTTTCTCTTTCCCGTTGTTAGGTAACGCGGACACGGCTACCCCGTACACTCCACACGTCGCCACCCTCCCCCTCTGCATCGCACACAGGCACTCGTACTGAAATTCATACTCACCACATCCGTCTCTTAGGAGGCAGGCAATTGTCTTTGTTGGAGGCCGTCACTCCCATGGCCATCTGCATGACTGTAATGTATTTCTGATACCTCATTGTGTCAGTCGCTACCACGATTCCACACCACAGACCGGCATAGGTGACCGTGTAGTTCTCACTGGCTGGCATCCGCCTGCGCTGCGTCTTCCTCGCTCGGCATCAGAACGCCATTTCCAGTGCTGAAGTACTGACAGGGAAAGCTCTTCCCGAGGAGCTCAACAAAAGGCACCGTGCAGCCGGGACCCATGTCTGCGCTAGCCCTCTAATGTCATTAGCGGCAGGGATGGACGGCCGCTAATCCGCTCTCTCCCACTCAGGAGCTGGGCTTCGTCTTGTCCCGCTGCCCGGCACTTTTCTGTTAGGGAAACTCAGAAATGCTGCAGCACCCAAAACGTCCGTGCATGAGGTAAGGGGGGGAGAGAGTGGATGTGAGTGCGCTCGCGTGTCTGCCTCCGTGCGTGCGTGTGTGTGTGAGTGAGTGTGTGTGTGTGTGTGTGGAATAAGAGAGGGACCCACAGAGGGGGAGAGAGAGAATAATGGAATAATGAAGCTGTGAGGGGGAGGGTCTCTCTGTGTCTTTTTTTGGCACATTCAATATTGCAACAGTAATGGGACAAATAATTAAGCGGTACAAAGACAACATTATGTCTCTTTCAAAGAATTAAAAAGCATACAAACAAATGCATTACAGAGGAGAAGAAGAAGAAACTATAAAAAAGGAAGTGACACTTGAGAAAATAGAGATGCTGTTAGTCACCTGCCACTCTAATGTGGTCAAACTGAGTAATTTTTATTTCTCCTCAAATATTACTTTCCTGCAGCTGAGAAATGGAATTAATCTGAATAGTAACTGGTGAAAATTAAACCTTGAGAGTCTAGGTTCCCTGTGGTGTACCGATTTCTTCCCTAGTTTTGTACCAAATACCTCATTATCTGCAGCAACCTGAGGAACCAACCCTGTCAACCCAAGACTTAACAACCTGGGCTGCTTCTGGAAAACTCTTTGTTGTAAAAGAAATGCTGTGTAGTCCTGCATCAAGCATCTACACCGAATACAGTCACATTCAATCTGTAAACTGAAAGATGAACCAGTAGACACACAAACCACGTATGGAGGCCAAAGAAAACGTAGTGTTTAGGGCTGTCTGAAGGTTGTTGGTTCCAATCCTGCTGTATTACCCTTGGTTAAGGCACTCCACAGAAAAAATTAGTAAATTACTGCAACCATCTGTCACTGCAAATCACCTTAAACAAAGGTATCCGATAAGTTAAGGTGAATAATAATATCTTAAGATGTTAATATGAGTCACAATGTTGCTACAGTATACAGAAATAAAGGCTTATTAAATGTCTCAAGTGGGTAACTTCCTTTCAGAGGTACCATTTCAGTCGGAAACACAGGTTGGCAGTGGTCGTGTTTGGGGCTCTTACGTAAAGCTTATAAAAAGACGACCAAAGCTGGTTACCCATTACTGTGTATTAGGGATCTGCTGGGACTATAAAGCACAATTAGCAAACCCAATTACACACAGGCTCTGAACCTTCTTCTATCTATTATTTTTCATTTTGGAGGAGAAGGCAGAGATATCACACCCAAGGAAAATGCTATATTTCAGGGTCAGAAGTAAATATAGCCAAGAACTGCGATCAGTGAAGTACCTATAAGTCCCAATAAAACCACAAATTCCCATAATTCAGCTAACATAAATCCTGATTTTAAAGTTCCAGAAAACAAAAAGAAGAAATATTAACAACACAAGGCTATAAAGTTATTAAATTTGGATAACATGTGACAGCAATGCATGTTTTATATATAGTAATCACTCACTAGACTTATTATGCATTTATTATATCTGACTTCAGGAAGTCAAACACAGTTTAATCTGTGTTACAGAGGTAGATGCAAGTTCAGTCAGCTCCACTTTTACTCTGGTATTACACAGTTCACTCCAGTTTCAAACAGTGAAATATAATTTCCACTTTTTTAGTGCAAATAGGCAGCAGAAAGTGGTGTAGTGAACAGTGACATAAACTTGAAAGCAGTTCAGAACACTGCTGTTATACCTTTGAGTCCCCTGTACTGCTCAAATACACAGTTTAACGTAATCATTCATAATAAAACAATATTTAAAACAAATTGTGGATGAACTGCCGAGACCCTAAAAGATATATAAGCAAAAACTGTCCAATGTGTGCATTCTAAAATATATCAAACATGGAAACACATCAAATATGTTTTTCCCTTTTCTTGTGCTTGGAGATGTCTCTAAGAACACATCATGGCAAAGCAATGCATAGACAAATATGACCTATGTAACACACGGTCATAATCAGCATCATTTTTACCATAATTAAATCGATGACATCTTTGGTTTGTGGCTGCAGCTACAGCAAAGCCAAGCAGCCTTGGCAGCACATAAAGGTCAAATACAGCAACATTACCCAAAGTCATAAGTAATTAAACTTTACAACTTGTAAAGAGTTAACTGGTCTCACCAAATTTAAATAACTTTCAGCCACATCACTGCCCTTCCTTCTGAATATATTCAAGGTATTCATTTTTGTCATTATAAAACGTGTTAAGAAAACATTTTCACAACACAACTGCACAGATAAAAACGAGTGGCAATAATGCAATAGTGATATGAATACAATAATTACTTTCTCACTCACAGATATGATATAAAATCAGTACAAATTGGAGAACATAAATGCACATTTTCATGCACTAGAAAACAGCTTCATACACTGCACATACTGTACATATAACACAAAACAGTATTGA
The DNA here is from genome assembly GCA_018136845.1 of Heterotis niloticus. Lineage (NCBI taxonomy): Eukaryota > Metazoa > Chordata > Actinopteri > Osteoglossiformes > Osteoglossidae > Heterotis > Heterotis niloticus. The sequence continues at coordinate 9,701,696 of CM030904.1, forward strand.
GTGTATATCTACATTAGGCAAATGTCTCGCTATCTGCCAGATCTTAATACTTGCACAAGTTGCTATTAAAATGTACTCCAATGTCACATGATTTGCTAGAGGGGGTGGACATGTTCATTGATATTACTGGTTATGAGGAGGGATTTAACCCCATTTATTTCATGTAAAATTAACTCATGAATTTAAAAATCCTGAGCTGAAAACAAGTAAATATAAATTCAACTCTCTAACTTTATTTTTCGGCATCTCATATTTGATTTTGACTCAACAAATTTATCATACATCTATGTACATAAGCTACTGCTACGGTATTCTAAAGAACAAGCTAATGATGCAATTATCTACAGGTTTTAAAGCATTTGGATTAAAATAAATCCTAAAATGACTAACAAAAAAATCTAACAGAATAAAGGTAGGAAGAAAAACAAAAAATAATTAGAAATATGGAGATGAGTTAAAACCACAGAACCAGCTGATGCACAGTTCACGTAGGAGTGGATCAACAGAGGAACGTAGAGAATAACTTGCGGTGTTCAGTTTGAAAGAGGCAGAGCCCAAAGAAATATGGCAGTTGCAGACCACACTATACCCAATTTAGAGGTACAAATATCCATCTCACATTTCACTGCTCATATTTACACAAAACAAATTAAAATGCAGTATCAGAAGCTGGCATGGTCTTGTATTACAGTATTTAGATAAGAAAACTACTACTTAGTTCAGTGGCCTCTGCCCACCAAGTGACATGTTAATATCTCCCACCTGAGGCAGAGAAGTATATTCCCACAGATCAATAGGTACACACACAGCCTATTTAAAGGAAGCACGGATAAGCAGTGGATCCACAGAGCTGACCCTCCCACCTTCACCCTACCCTAAAATGAGGATGGGGGAGTAGGGAGCGCATAAGGCAACGGTAGCTGGAGGGACCCACACTCCTGCCACACACCAGCACAAGGTCAGAGGGAGCCTACTGACGCACCTCACCATAGCTTCTTCCCATGAGCTCTGGCACGTGCGTGCGCATGCACACACGCACGCACACACACACACACACACACACACACACACACCTACCTCCCAGGGAGCAGGGCAGGTGGCTACCTCACACCCAGCTTCACACCCCAGCCTAAAGCTGAGCAGAGGGTATCGAATGACTCAAGCCAACAGATGAAAACCCTTATGTCTGGGGTAATGAATTTGCTGAATGCGGATGGGATCAAGATTTCCTCTGGGAGCAGCATTCATCCAAATGTGTTGATCATCTCCAACCATAATTTACACCATCCACCAACCATCCTGATGATTAATCACAAAGTGTACTGCTCCAAGATCATTCTGTAGCCTTGGGGTAAAGTCCAGCGTGCGATGGCACAAAACTCTATTAACTTTCTCACACACACACACACACACACACACCAACATACACAGCATGGACTAATTAAAATACTACAGTACATTTCCAATAACACCTTCATGTAACCTCAGTTCTTGCATACATCTGCACGCACGCATGCACGCTGGAGTGTGGTACCACTGGAGCTGTGAAAGGGTGTGGGTGGAGGGTTACGGTGTCAGGACTTGTATGCAATTCAACACACCTCTACAGAAATCCCATGCTTCACTAGCATCCCCTGCATTTCCATGGCAACATTCGATGGCCTTCTCCCTTCTCATTTCCCACCAGAGATCACATAGCAACTGATGTGCACGTCTGCTACTTTGCATATATCGTTGTTTGTCCCTGTGTATCCCAGATGTACAGATACTCTAAATACACATATTTAGTCAGGGGGTCTGTTGGAAGGGCTCCACTTCCTAGCACCCATCTCTGCTGCCGAGCAGCACTGCAGTCCAAACCTCCTCTTCAGAGAAACTCAACCACAGCCCTTTCCACTTGGTCTTTGGTGAGGCTGGGACACAGAGGTCTGGACACAAGCCCTACACCTGAGGCTGAGGCTGTGTGATTGATTGTCTTTGCAGTGCAGAGAAACCACAGGAGCTTGGAGGTAGAGAGCAAGGGAAGAAAGTTCGGCAGAGGCCCCCTGTCGCAGTGTTCTGGGCATGTGCGACAACCTGGCAACGTGGTCTAAGTCAACTGCCTGGCAAAGATAAATTTTTTTTAATCCACTGTCAGGTTCAGACTTTCCTCTCAGTGGTTCACAGCATGACATGCAGAAGTGCCAGAACAGAAGGCAGACCAAGAGCGGACCAGCCTTACACGCCCGCTACCATTCCAAGACCTTTCACCAAGATATGCTGAGCCAGAAAGTTACAGCCAGAAAGGGGACTGCAATGAGAAAGCAGTACATCCAAGTGTCTTCATATCACAGTAAATGTGTTTTCAGAAAGTGTATTTTTTTTTTGCTACATATGATCAACATCCTGACTAGCACTGCAAACCACCAGTACTGTAGTATCCTGTCCTGCTATACAGCCATGCTCAAGTCCACAAAGCCAGAAGTCCCACAGATATCAGGACTCGAACAAAGATAAATGAACAGGTATTTACAATTAGTTTCAGTCTTGGAAACAGAAAGGTGTTAAACAGGAGTCTCAAATACAAGAGATTTTAGCAAGGTCATTACATTCACAGCATCTGTTCAGATGTACGCAAATCCACTTCAGTGATACGGCTATTTGGGTACACGAGAGCACACATGACCTCATTTATCAACATGCATCTCTCTATATGGACATGCACATCTGAAGCAAAGAGACACAACTAGCAGCAGAATGGTTAAAGACATGGAAGTGTAACCTGAACATTCATTAATTTTTCAAAAGAAGCCATGCTGTTGTACATTAAAAAAAAAAAAAAAAAAAAAACACAAAATTCAAATTGCTTGAGTGGAAAATCCAGATTCATGAAAAACTGTCATTGTAAGTTGCTACTGATAAAACTATTGGCTAAAGAAAGAAATGGGAAATAATGCAGGTACAAATGGCAAAAGTATGTGTATGGCATATTTACAGAAGACAAACTAAAGGAGAGACTTTGGGAGGAACTGGAATGAGAGGTCTCCTTGGAGGAGATGCACAATTAGTAGAGATGGGAGAAGCCCTTGAAAGACCCTTCAGCAGTCAATCACAGCTGCTGCCAGTCAACAGGGAATCAGATAATGGGATTTCTGGGATTTGTCATTGACTGCCGGCATTCGTACAACTTGTTTCTCACCAATATACTTCCATTAAGGCCAAACAGGGTGCTGTTTATCACTGGAGAGCAGTGGATCAACTATAAAAAGAAACAGCAGGACCGACAATCAGACATCTCTGTGTGATAAAACACCCCACCCCCCCCGGTACTGAAAAGGGCAGTTCCACATTCTGATTAAACCTTCTGTACATCACACACATACAGCAACAGGTGTGCACACATGACAATGAGAACACCACTTTGCAGGTTTGGGGTTCCATGTAGTAATGCAAATTCATTTCTCTGAATAACCACACCAAAAATCAGAATGAATATAAACATAACACATATCAAATAACTAGATGTTAAAAATGTTTGACCTTGCAAAAAAAAAAAAAAAAAAAAAAAGCCTGGAAGCTCTGATCCATCAAACAGGCTGGCACAGAGAGCACTCCAAACAAACCCAAGGCTCACAGCGCCGGATGCCGCTACATTAGAAGGAGGAAGAACAGAGCGTGTTTCGCATCAACCTTGCATCTTCACCCTGTTTATTTACTTCTGCGTGCCATTGGCAGCACAGTGGCGCCAACACCTGTCGGGGATCAGGGGAGGTGGATGTGTGTTCGTACTGCATCAGGCCAACCTGCAGGGCTCTGTTGAAGGTCAGAGCTGGCGGCGGAAAGAGACGAAATTTGAGACAGCGGTGTAACACAGCAGAGTCCATCCTGGTGGCTGGAGTCCCAGTGTCTGCCATGTTCCACAGTCACCCTCGCCATTCCTCGGTTGCTTTCCAATCTGCAATCACCTCAGCCGTTCGGCCGATGCCCCATCAGAATGGCCCCATCCTTTTCCTCAGCCCACACTTAATGTCCAGTCAGATCTAAGTACAGACCCCAGTTTCCTACATAAAGGTGCACAAGAGACACCATAAACACAATCTGGGGAGGTACCCAGTGTGAAGCTGGCTCAAGTCTGCTACTGATACTTTCTGCATCATTGACATTATTCCTGCCATACAGAGCACACAGCACAATATGCACTGCAAACAAGGACTCAGCAATAATGCTGGTGTCTGAGCACACAGTACCCTTTTCCCCATTCGTAGAACACGCAATCAGCAAATTCGCAAAGTAAAGGGCTTTTAGTGCCTACATTCACAAAGGTTTAGTCATACAAGCAATGACAATACTACTTTATATTTAAAATAACCTGGCACCGAATAGTATTTCTTGCATCTTTTTCTTTCTTTTTCTCAAACGGTAGCATTCTAAATGTGCTGAAGTCTCCTCGGGAGATTAACTACAAATAAAATCTAGAATAAAACACAAAATGAAAAGATGCTGAAAGGTCTATGAAAAGGACCTGGAATGAGCATCAGGCTGTCTCTTTTCTGGAGAGGGAAAAAATGCAGACAAAAGCAGGATTGTGCAAGAAATATTATGCAAAAGTCAAAATCAATAAAACTAACTTCACATTTTTAACAGTGAAGAACCCAATTTTTAGTATTTTCAGTCAGACATTATAGTACAGCATGATGCATTCATAAGCTATAAAAAGTGGTTGTCTTTCAGCCCAAATGTTGTGAAGAAAAGTAAAAAGCCCATGACTATGTAGGCACAAAGTTAGCATAAAGGCAGGCTATAGAATACAAAAGAGCAGAGTTCTGGTCCCCAACATGGCAAAAAGCAAACAGTGGAAAGTCAATTGGTGAAAATGAGAAATTAATTCATTTCTAAATCATTTCTTGTGCCTGGTCACAATGATTGATAGCAACGAACCCCTACTGGTTAATCAATAAAGAATGCAGCCATCATAAGTTGTCTTAAAAGATACAAACAGCATGAGATACGTGTTGTTCTCTGCTTCTGGTTGGGGCTGATACTCTGGGTGGTTTCCTATACTACTGGCATTCCACATATACAAGTGTACGCACAAATACACACACACCCTGATGGTCTTGTTAATGATTTTGTCCTTTCACCTTCTTCTTTTCTGCTACCACTATATCTTCTTTCTTGTTCCTCTTGAGGGGATGTCTGGGATGTTAAAAAAAAAGGCTGGCAGACTCTCCTCTTGCTTGTGCCCTGGCAGCAGCCACAGCAAATCCTTACCCACCCTTGCCAATGACAGTCACAAGTCCAAAAGAACACAGCAATGATCAGGAGAGCAGCTTTATCTGAAAGATTGCTCAAAGTTTCCAAGACAAGAGTGATATCATGAACAAGATATATGATGAGATATATGATACTGCACATCAACCTTTCATTAAATGCATAAAAGTACCACTGTTTACACAATACTTTTTTAAAACAGCACAAGTCTCATAAAAATCAACCTATTTGATTTTTCTTTCTTTTGTTTAAAGAAACACAGTCCACAATGTTGGCTGCATATCTGAAGAGGATGAAAGGGGGAATGGCTGAAATGTAACTGCTTTGCAGACGGGGTGAATTAACTGAACTCACCTTTGCGATGTAATACTCAATCCATGTTGTACAGGAGAGGCAATGCTTTGACATGGGTGAGTGCATTTGCCCTAGCTCTGAGTTGTACTACAAAAGGCTTTTATCTCAACAACCTCAAGTGGTGCCCTTTTTGTTATATTTTGAATTTTAAGCCGAGGTCTGCAAGATATTACTGGATGAAATGCTTGATAAGTGGCCCCCAGTACAGAGCATGCTCATATTCACAATTACAAGGAGAGGTGAAGGTCTGACACTCACAGCACTTCTCAACGGTCACCCAACTCAGCAGCAGACGCATTCAGCAAGGCTGAATGCCGGGTTTTTAGTGCAGACCCTGACAGTCCACACAGACAGATGGTGTATGGACGATACTCTGTGGGCTCAATTACAGCGCTCAAGCTTTTTTGTTTGTCCAAGGTGGAACCAAGGAGAGAGCAGGCAGACTGCAGAAGTTTACACACATCCAGAAATCCAGCGCTGACTAATGGGCGTCTCACTGACCCTGTGGTCATACACAGGAGCCCTATTACTCATTCCATGATGTGACCACTGCTGTTTTCCAAAACTTAACCTTCATTCCACCATGACGGACAAGTGGGGGCTCATCTCCCATTTGAAGGGATGAGCTAGGGCCTTTGTGACAGGACAAGAGGCAAAGCACAGCGTAGTCACTGAAGAGCAGCCATTAAGATAACCAGGTTCAGAAGTTTTCCAGAACTATTGCAGTATTCAAAGAATGGTTAGAGACCTTTCTACTTGTTTCAAAAGGTGAATTAGTTGCTCTTGGTATTTCCTTTTATCTCAGTTTACCTAATTCTGAACAGAACTTATGTCTGCTAGATGAGACATTAGATTAATATTTTCATGTATTCTGCTTTAGATCTGTTTACGGAGCCAGATGGCAGGTGGTAGCACTATTTTCTTCAGCTTTATTCTTGCATGTTTGATTAGCTTGGCATTTGTTAGTAGTAAAGTGGCATCCTTAGACAGTGCAGGACTTCTCTTTAACATCTCCTACATGTAACACCTTTTGTGGATGAATAACAGGTAAACACTTCTTTAATTATTTTACCGGAATTGAGCAATACAACCTGCAGTTTGTTCGACATATCCCTGCAGATTTACCTAATAGCTTTCAAGTCAGCTGAACTGAAAACTGGCGTATTTTTCTGTTTTGTACCTTATATATTCTAGCTTCATAACATACAGTACATGCTAACTTGTGTTTAAGAAACACACTCCGTACTTCTCTGTGATGAAGAAAAGCAGACCTCAGTCTTGAGGGTGACTGAATAAAACCAGACTTGTCTTATAGCCTATAAACCACTTTAAGACATTGTGCTGCCTTCACTGAGTGTTCCTTTATGGACTGTAAAGTGTAGCTGAGGGAAAAAAAGGGCAAAAATCTCTTTTAGGCAGGTTCACAGGGTTAAGTTCCTCAAAATGCTTTTTACTGTTTTCTTTTCTGAAGCAGGAAGAAAATCAATACAAGGTACCTGCAGCAGATACACTTGCGGCACGCAGGCGCGCACGCACACACGCGCACACACACACACACACACACACACACACACACACACACACACACACACACACACACACACACACGTTGTCCTAGTTGCACAAAGCCAGTGACCTTTATGTACATCTTCTCATTTTCCTAATTGCTTCTTTTCTGCCCTCACCCTTTTCAAGCCACACACTCACCCCACACAGGTGACTAATTTGGCTGGGGGCACCAACACTGGCACTTTCTCTGCCCTGGAGGAAGTAGCTTCAAATCAGGCTTTGTGGCTCCTGCAGCGTCATGCATGCTGGGAAGACTGGTGTCCGTGAATCCTGATAGGAGACCAGTCAGCATGTCAGCACCATATCTACCGCCGACCTGCGGTGCTAATTATAAAGTGTGATGCCAAACCAGGAGGGCAAGCCAAATGTCCAGCAGCTCACAGCTTCGTCTATTTCATCCTGAGGGGGACTTGCAAGCTCTGTACTGACCCCCCTTCAAGGCAGGAAGCATTTCCTCTTACAGGTCTGAGAAAAACTCCACAGCCACAGCAAGTGCTCCATCATACTAGTCAGAACTGAGGGCTCCCAGCTAGACAAGGACACATGACGAGACACGCAACAGCCAGGACAAGGAGACATGACGGTTTTACACCTAACACATATCCATAGCACAATATGTGCTCATTAAAGTGTCTTGTTAACCCCAATTTTGGAAGAAAAAAAAATAAAAATAATCACATGTCTTTGGACTATAGTAGGAAACCAGAGAACCCAGTGGAAGCGCACACGCTCCAGACAGGTTGAGGTGGATTTAAATCCATGACCATGTAGACCAGATGCTATGAGGCAACAGCACTACTCGTTGACCCAATATACCATCTTAGTATCAAAAACATTTTTAGAAATGTAGGTTTCTCCAAACTTCTGTTTCCCCAACAAAGACAAGTAGTAAAGAATAATGGATGTCAAGTAAAATAAAAAGCAAAGAAATTATTTTCAAATGGATGATTATGATGACAAATTCTTCTAATTGAGAGGAAAGAGTGGCCGAGTTCAATGCAACAGACTTTATTGCAAAACAGTGGGACATATCAGGACATCCTGCAGTGGCCTTAATCCCAAAACCCTTGAGATTAAGAAGCTTCTTCTGAAGTCTCTTGCTCAGCTACAGTGAAAAGCTACGGCAGAAAGAGAGGAGCAAATGCACTGCTTGACTTTTAAACATCCTGTCTTCTGCTACTTCCACTCTTTTTCACCACAAACCGGCACGTGGGCCAGCAGCGGCGCTCAGCATGGCTGAGGCAATATGTTAAGCACGTGTCGTATAGCCTCAAGTTGCAGGCAGCACGTGTCACTTCCTGTCACCATTTTGGGGGTCAAGGCAGATTTATGGTCACTGGAGCGTGGATGCTCACTCCTCCAAGCGCTTTTTGAGACAGACATGGGGAATGTCACTGGACACGCACCAAGGACAGATGTGGAAAATGTTACATCACATGCTTGTGCACACATACAAAGGCAAAACAGCAATGGGGAATGTCAGTAAATGAACATTGAGGACAGAAGTGATAAATGTCACATACAGACATACCCAAGGAATGGGACATAAATGGACATGTAAGGTCTATGCAGAGAATGTCACCAAAAAAACCCACAGGATACAGTTTTATATTTACTATGCTGGACTAGCACCATGTCTGGGATGTACACTCTTTCTACACAAGTTGCCAGCACTATCCACCACACTCCGTACTATTCTTACAGAAGAATAAAACCACCACAAGATGGTTTTTACTCATCTGAACACAAATTAAAGTAAAAAATTTGCACAATAGTCCTCAGTACTCGCTAAGACAATAATAATGAAAGGAGACATACACACATGGTCTTGCCTACATCACAGAAATAGATGGAGAAGAGTGTTGTGTCCAGCACTGAGACTTCCCCCTTATTCAGCATGTTAACACCAGGAAGAAATCATTTAAAACTGCCAATTCCACACATCTGTATAAGGTAACAACTCCATATAAGAAGCAAGAATTTTTAGTTTTGTAGTAGCCCACACATAAAAATGACAAACAGGCCAGAAAAAACAAACAGATAGCACTTTAATCAAATCAAACCAGACTTCTTTTTGGAACCACAAATGATAACTCCAAGATTATCATGCAACGGACACAAAAAGATTCCAATGCTCAGAATCATTTCAAGAAAAGGACGATGATGATCAACAATCAGAATGAGCTCAATCATAGCCACAGTGGATGAACCGATTTTCAGCCTACGGAAACACATGGAGGAGAGGTTGTTGTGGAGGCATTCTGAATATGTGGCTGTCAGAAGTCGACACTGAATTAGTGGCACCTAACAAAATCAACGTATAAGAAAAAATGTTCCGCGAAAATGTAAAGACAACATTAAACATCAATGCAAGAACAACTGCCTAAAACCTCTCCGGTGCATTATTTCCAGAACTCCTATGATACACCATTTTTCATTTTAAACTTCAGAACCATACACAGTCTGTTATGTCAGTTCTGTGATGTATCAAAGTGCACCTCGCAGCAATGCTTAGGTTTTCTTATTTTTCCTTGTCTTTGTGCTCAGAAGCATACACAAAATGCTGAGCCCCTGCAGCCGTCCTTTGTAAATTTCTAAGCTAGTGTCTGGCACTATATGAATACAATGATATTTATTTTAGTGTTGCTGGAGAAGAGAAATCCACCAGATTTGGCTCTTCATTCTAGACATAAATCATTCACGAGAACTGACCTTAGGCAGATCAATACACAGCTAATAGCACCTGCATTTAAATGAGTAAATCACTGCCAATCACCAGGGGCATTTACCATCATCATGAGTTCAAATCAATTCAACACAGGCCACTGTTTGTCAGCAAATCTTGTGCATCTGGAGTGATTCTAATGACATCAGTGGTGATGAGGATGCAAAAGAACACAGCTACAGAGCACCTCTGTGCTAACATGCTCAGAGAGGAAGAGTGAAACAGGTGCAGATGAGATGGTGGTGCTCTGCCTCATTCCTTGATGTCCCTCGAGTTTCATTGTGATGTGATTAGTACTGCAGTCTTCTGCGACAGTACAGCCCAGAACAGAAGCACAAAAATGTACGACTAGTGTGTACTGTCACCACAGACTCCTTTAATATCATCCCTAATGGTCCCCAGTGGGCACAAAGCTGCATCACAAAATAGGAATCAGCCTGAGGAAAGAATATGAGATTGCACACGCCTCACGGATGTTCACGTGTTTGAAAACAGATGGCTCGTCTTGCATTTCCTGATGTCTCTCATTCTTTAGGTTGTTTCTGTTTCAAGAAAAATTTGTTTCAAGATTCTCTTTTTTCTTGATCTAACAGCTACATAAATTTATATAATTTTACTACACCTTCTGTCACAATCACCTTCGTATTTCCTATATCACACAATTTTATATGCAGGTTCTTGTGTAAAGTAATGGCAAAAAATGAGATGTTGGACAAAATAACAGAGCTTTTGACAATCATGTCTGTATCTAAAGTTCTTATTGTGGCCTTACTTTACATTGCTTTGGGAAAAAAAATTGTTTAATAAATCTAAATATAATTATGACATTCAAACAATTATATTTTGTAGCAAAGGTATACAAAAATTATCCTCAGGAAACTACCTGACATGTTTTATATTGAACCTATATAACAATCAACTTTATAAAAGAAAAAAAAGCAGTAGCTCAAAAACTTAATGGCCAAAAATAACGCAAGTTTTAAACACAGGCTTTTCAGCTTTTTTGAATTGAAATGCAATGAATACAATAAAGACTAAACCTATGTTTCAACAAATAAATGCCACTGATCATTATTTGTTATCACTACCACTGTACTATATGCACAGTAATAAATACTTCCACCTTCACTGACTTGAAACATTCAATTCTTTTGGGCTAAGAGCCATTATCTCTGGATACCAATACTCAAGAATAAAGAGAGCCTGGAAAGTCCAGAGGGAAACTAAATATGATAGCAAAATGATAAGAAAACAAAGAAATATGGAACTTCTCACTCTGTAGTCAAAGTCACCTTTAACCCAAAAGCTGGTATGCATCAGCTATGGCTTAATCATACATATAATAGTTGAAGGTTAACAAGTGTTGGGTAAAAATGGTCTCTGGACAGCTACAATTACCATTAATCAGTTTAACTGACCTGAATTAAATGGTTCCAAGTCATTATTAATTGATGATTATAAGCAAATGTGCAATGCATGCTGCCAAAGCAATACATGTCACCACAGCTAAGTGCTGGAGACTATGGCATACCAGCCTGCAGCCCAACCTTGTGGCCAAGAGTATGAATTGCAGGGTGACCCTGTAGTACAGATCAATAAATAGGTTGAAATAAAGTCGTACATAACAATTGAATGTTTACATTTTAAATGTAACATTTTGTATAATTGACTTTAGTATGTACTCATTTGAGAACAGAAATAACTTCCTTCGCAGGGCAAACAAGAGAGTCATGTGGCGCTAGTAAAGAACTGTGTAAATACAGATTAGTGTGTAAAGGATTCCTAGGACATAGACGTGAACACGTGTGACGCAAGCCACCAGCTTGAGCTGGCTCACCGGGGCAGCAGAGAGGAAGAGGGCAAGAAAAGGGTGGCTCACCACGGGTTGAAAGCAGGAGCTGTGTAAGGGGGCAGCGGAGGCACCACCACTTCGCTGTCCCGGGAGCCAAAGTGCACCTGGTTGTGTGGCGCCATTGGCCTCTCTTTTGCTCTGTTCCAGCTCTCTGAACTCTCTGATTCAGAGCGATCTGGGAAACGAAAACATAGGGCCTGTTTCACTACACAGTCAAAACAGAGAAGGTTAACCTTCAACAGCTGCCATAAGTACTAACAAAATGAATACCCAGAAGAAAGATTTAAGCAGCAACTTTGACTCAAATTTTTCTAAGAACTAGACATTGGACATAGTGTAGTGAAAGTCTATTTAACAATGTAAACATTTGTAAATTAAAATGTCTTCAAAACACAAACACTAACTTACTCTAAGGTACACCAAAGTGGTCTGCTGAGAACACAAATGAAATTGTAAACATTCACATATGATGCAGTTCAACACACTATACAACCGCAATCTCCTTAGTTACAGTATTCTCAAACATGCAAAAATAGAGGGGGGGGGGTCTGCCCATGGCCTAATATTTCAAGTTCAGAGTCTAATGTAAATGGAAGTAAAACACAATTGGAACTGTATTTCCATTTTGTTCTTACCAAAGGTGTTTAGATTCACTGAAGCCCTTGACTCACAGAAGACATGCTGTATGCCTTACCGTTAAAACTATACCACAGTTACTAGCCACTAATCTGTTCAGCACTGTGACTTAAAGAGGCTTTTTTGGGCTTTTTAGGTGAAGGCCAGAGCTCAGTATGCTGTGCTATATAGAGACTGCACTATAAGCCAAAACAGGAATACAACATTTTTGCATTTTCACAGTTTTAAAGTTTCGGAAATTTCCAAAGCACATTATTGGTATCTTAATCTAAATGTAACACAAAATAATTTGATTTTAAATGCTTAAACATGATCCTACTTCAAAAGCCTAAAACAGACTCTACATCAGTCCTAAAGAATGAAATATTTAAGCAATTTAAAAGTAAAAAAAACATGTTTTGACACACGTTTAAAAGTACTGAATAATATGAAAAAAATTCTAAACCAAAACCAACTTCTGCTCATCACAAAGATTGACAGGTTGCATGGCAACAGCGCTTACATCGTGACTCTCCCATCTGTACACAGTTGTCTAATCTTATGTACAGGAGCCACCAGGCAAAATAAATCACAACTGAAGGTTGTACCTTCACAGTCCAGGAGAAAACAGGTGAGCAGGTGAGGACACACTTCTTCCAGAACTTTGCAGAAGGCACAAAAAGCCCCAGGGCCCTTTACAGACAGCTGGTCCAAGAACACCTCAGCCCGTTTAGCACTGGCTTCGTAACCCAAGATCTCTTTGTATTCTCCAAGAGAGAACACCTTGTGATAAACAAGGTATGGCAACACCTTGTGGACATCTAGTTCCTTCAGTATGGCCTCCCTATGCTGCCGAAGGATCTTGGCAACCCATTTCTTTCTCTTTTTCTTCTTGCCAGTTGGCTTCCTTTCGTTCTTTGCAAACCAATTAACAGTCCCATCACCAAACATCTTTAGGTTGATCAGAGATGATAAGATTTCCGAGGCTCTGCTAAGGTAATGGTCAGCAAGAGGAAGCATATTTCACGCAGACGAATCAGCCATGTCGCACATCTCCATTCACTGTGCAGACGCCTGGAAGAAACACGGACAGTCTGCATCGGGGGCCACAAAGTTAGCTCAGTGCTTACAGCCGTTAAGAGGATTACTGTTCTCTAATTAGAAAAGACAAACCGTTAGCTACCGCTGAGACGTTATTAAACTATTCATTTTTGTTCCCCGAAAGCACATCCAACAAAAATCACATTGTGTGCGTTTTTTTTCCCTACATAATGTGTTACATTTCACAGAAGGCCTTCACTTGTCACAGAGTCACCTGAGGCCTACAACCAACACCAAAAAACCAAAATATTGCAGACAAAGGGCATTATCTCAAGAGTATTATCAACAAATGGCATTTAGTGTCTGGAATCAATAGTGTTTGCCGCAGATTTCTTTTAATAAATTAAGAACAATTGCAAAATCAAAATCGCACACACAAAACAATCATGCATGCTTAACTTTACCTTCAAAACCTGCTGCGTGATCTCCAAGAACAGATCCTCGTGGTGGTCAGTTTTTCCCCCAGTTCTCCACAAGTGTAAACTAAATTTGAAAAAATAATCAGAAAACAGCATCTAATAATACATATTTAAGCTCCTACAAAACATAAAAATAGGAATACAATGTAAAATGCCTCTTAGCTATACAACACATACCGTCTCGCTTTTCCACGCAGGGGATTTTCTAGAACGGCAGTGTGCACACTGGTTATTACTGCTTAACACAACAGGATTAATTCATAGCACCCCTTTGCCCCCCAGGAGGGAGGTCCAACTGTGCCCCAAAACATGCTGATGAAAACAATCTGGTAACCTGCCTTGAAGTGAACATGTGTTGTACTGTTGCAGCCAAAGTCCCCTTAAAATATGGTTTTACCCACTAGAATGGACAGCTGGGGAAGGAAAGCTGACACAGGTCTTTCTGAATTTACACGGTTAGCATTAACTTTTATTTACCTGACGCCTCTGCCCAAAGGTGACTTAGTGTTTAATAAATGTTATACTCTTCTTCTTCTTTCGGCCGCTCCCGTTAGGGGTCGCCACAGCGGATCAAAAGCTTCCACTTCCTCCTGTCCTCTGCATCTCTCTCCGTCACCCCCACCACTTGCATGTCCTCCTTCACCACATCCATAAATCTCCTCTTAGGCCTTCCTCTCTTCCTCTTGCCTGGCAGCTCAATCCCTAGCATCCTTCTCCCGATATATCCAGGATCTCTCCTCTGCACATGTCCAAACCAACGCAATCTCGCCTCTCTGACTTTGTCTCCAAACCGTCTAACCTGTGCTGCCCCTCTAATATACTCATTTCTAATCCTGTCCATCCTCGTCACACCTAATGCAAATCTTAACATCTTTAACGCTGCCACCTCCAGCTCTGCCTCCTGTCTTTTGCTCAGTGCCACCGTCTCCAACCCATAAAGCATAGCTGGTCTCACTACCATCTTATAGACCTTCCCTTTCACTCTTGCTGGTACCCTTCTGTCACAAATCACTCCTGACACTCTTCTCCACCCTGCCTGCACTCTCTTCTTCACCTCTCTTCCACACTCCCCATTACTCTGCACTGTTGATCCTAAGTATTTAAATTTGCCCACCTTCGCCAACTCTATTCCCTGCATCCTCACCATTCCTCTGTCCTCCCTCTCATTTATGCACATGTATTCTGTCTTAGTCCTACTGACCTTCATTCCTCTTCTCTCTAAAGCATATCGCCACCTCTCCAGGGTCTCTTCAACCTGCTCCCTACTCTCACTACAGATCACGATGTCATCCGCAAACATCATAGTCCACGGTGACTCCTGTCTGATCTCATCTGTCAACCTGTCCATTACCATTGCAAACAAGAAAGGACTCAAAGCTGATCCTTGATGTAATCCTACCCCGACCCTGAAAGCATCCGTCACTCCTACTGCAGACCTCACCACTGTCCTTGTACATATCCTGTACCACTCTTACATACTTTTCTGGCACACCCGACTTCCTCATACAATACCACAGCTCCTCTCTAGGTACCCTGTCATATGCTTTCTCTAAGTCCACGAAGACACAATGCAACTCCTTCTTACCTTCTCGGTACTTCTCCATCAACACCCTCAGAGCAAACAACGCATCTGTAGTACTCCTTCTCGGCATGAAGCCATACTGCTGCTCACTAATCGTCACCTCCCTTCTTAACCTAGCTTCCACTACTGTTTCCCATAACTTCATGCCATGGCTGATCAGTTTTATCCCTCTGTAGTTACTACAGCTCTGCACATCACCCTTATTCTTAAAAATTGGTACCAGTACACTTCTTCTCCACTCCCCAGGCATAGTCTCACTTTCCATAATAAATGTTATATTAATTTACCTATTTGTACGATGGGGTGTTCTTTAACAGTCTTAATTTCAGTCATATATACAGAAAGACATCATATAAACATATTTGCATTAATGTTAATTAAGACATAACAAGATTATGGTTTAGCCAGATTCAAGTGTAGGTGATCATGAAGGACTGCAGCAGGAAAGGGGATTCAAACCAAGAACCACAACACAACACAATTCATCTGTACACTCACCCAGAGTCACTGCTCTCAGCCCCATAGTGACTTCGGCCGCTATTTAAGGTAGTGGGCACGGCCGTGGCCTTAAAATGTAAAGGTTGTGGGTTCAAGTCCCATCCCTTTTACTTTTACAGTAACACTGAACAACGTAGTTAACCTGAGTAACCACAGCAGTCCCACCCGTTACACCGTGTGGCCGCCCGGCCCGCAGTAGGCACTTACTTATCACGTTTTTGGGAGATGTCGTGTAAATTATTTATTAAAACAAAATTACTTTTGTGCTAATAAGTTTGCTAAATCCAGGCTAGTTTCCGAGATTTTACAGTGCCTGAAGTTAAGCAGGATTCCGTTTGGTATATCGTTTAATATCGGACCTCAACAATAATAAACAAATCAACTAAATTTAAGAGAGTTGTTACTAATAGGGGAGTAAACTGTAATGTTTAAAGGAAAAAGGGCCTGGTTTTCGAAAAGTGTGAATGAAGACTTCCGTCGTCTCTGGGGTACGTGGGCCTACACCGCCTACCAGCTAGCTTAGCTAACATTATCGCTACTTAATTTAGCTAAACAACTTCGCTTCAAACTCACAACATGATTATCTAGCTAAACCAGAATCGTTGTAAGTCTTTTTTTAAGCTTTTTTCGTATGTATGCGGTATTTCTGTGTATATGACTGAAAATAGTACTGTTAAACTTCTCCGTTAGCGGGCTATCCGCCATTTTGTGTTACTCTGAGGGACGCTGTAAATTCTGTAAGTACAACGCAAATGAGAAAATAAATCACGAATTTAAGACGGTAACGCTGTATTCTGTCATTTCTGTAATTTTTGGACGTGGGACGTTCCTCGAGTTCACCATAGTAAACCGTCTTTTTCAGTGTCAGAAGGCGGACAGATGGCAGGCTGGAGCACCGCGGATTACCTGTTCAGCCAAGACGCATCCTGCCCTGATACTACTCGGTATAATAATAATAATAATAATAATAATAATAATAATAATAATAATAAATTAGTAGTACTGATGGTGGTGATTTACCTAAACTTCTGGTTCATGTGTCATTTATTTCAATTTCCCATTTCAAGTCAAAAGAGTTTTTGTCCTTACTGTGTTTAAGTACCTTCCCCTGGAAGACTGCGTCAGAATGAGTGCTTGAACTTGCAACTTTCAGGTTATTATTATTTTTAGCAAACATCTTTATTCAGGGAGTATTGTTAGGTGTATACTGAAAGCAGTAATTCAGGGTAAGTATCAACTACTTGCTGCTGGCGCTCAAACCAGTAACCTCAAGGCATTATGGTTCAGTGAGAATTTTAAATCCCTTGCCCTCAAAAGAAGCTGATTTACCAGAAAATGCTTATAACCCTGCTTAAAATGGCTCATCTCAAAATAACAGCATGTAACTGTCAACTCAGCATGACTTCTTAAAATATTTGTACATTTAAGGTACTTTGTGCTCTGCATTTGGTAATGTGTGTTCACATCTTGCCCCCATGCAGCATTTTCCAGAGTGTGGCCTATGCTGAAGACAGGGTGGCAGTTTTCCACACCTCTTACCTTTCGGCATGTGCAAAGGGCCGGAAAAGGGACTCTGTGGCCATCGGTCACTATGTGCTGCCTCCAGCTCGTGTTCAGGAAGGTCAGAGTGCCTGTTTCTGCTTTTCTAGGTTCCCCTTACATTTATAAAAATAGCAGCGCACACAGATGTGTGATTTTAAAAAGAACTTCAACATCCATATGTGTAATACCCTCCTTGCACAATTACATTTATTAATGCTTTTCGTAAATGAGATAAAGACAAACAGCTTGCCATTTCAGAAGTAAGAGCTGCGGTGGGAAATTTCATTTGGGAACAAGAGGAACATCTGGAATCAGTGCAGGTTGTGTTATTACACAGTCTATACATTATACTGTATTTTATTAATGCTAGTGTAATACACTTGCAGTTATTTTATTATTATGTTGCATGCTGCAGAAATTTTTTTCCCTCTTTTGGGGTACAGGTGAAAGAAGATATCTGTGAAAGCAGAGAAGAAATTAACATTAGGTATTTTTTTTATGTTATTGGAAGAGTTGAGATTTACCAAAGCTGTAATAAACTAATTTTAGCCACTAGAGGTCCTGCTGGTTCAGCGAATGCCATAGTGCCAAAATCTGTTTGAACCTCTGACAAAAGTTATACCGAGCTCTTTGTAAGTTGTAGCGTGTCACCTGAGTCAAACTAGTTATGTCAATTATAAATAATTGTTTAATGTAAAATGAATTCAGAAGTTTCTGATGTGAATTTTAACATCTGAATGTGATTCTTTTAAAAGCCTTGAAGAATATGGGAGGGAAACCCCACAAAAAGACCCATTCCCATGTTGTAGTATACAACATTATCCTGTCAACAACATGATCACAGGTAAAATGAACATGTACGACTAACTTATAAAGACTCGGTTGAATTGAATTTTAAGGAAGGGATTCCTACTTTAATAAATTTAATTTCATTCTCATGGAGAATGAAAACCTGGAATACATTATACATTATTGCATTTTATTAAACAGTTTATATTAAAACGTTTTTGCTAACCACTTCCTTTAAGTACGTGTCACTACAATGACATCATGAACTATAAAGGGACAGTACTGTAAGTATTCCAAGAAGCCACGTGACATGTTCTGTAATTTCTCTTACAGGATATATTTCTGCGAATGAGTTAAGGAGATACTCTGGTGAGCTGCATGACTTTCTTCCTGGTCACTCTGGTTTTTCTGTCATTAAAGCCTCTGGGGATAATTAAGGCACAGCCTCTGTAAAAAGACAAGTGAAACAAGTACAGACATTGTACTCATGGCTCTAACTGATGTTCTTACAATGGTGGCTGAAGATGCAGTGCAATTAACAGACATTTGAATCTGTATTGTGAATGAATGTTTCGTCATAACTACATTCACCACTGCTTTTGTTCTAAATACAACAGGCCTCAGAAAATGCTGTTATATAATTCACTGTCTGAATTCCTAATGATGAAAATGATCAATTACAATAAAAAGAATGCAATCCATACATGTTTTTAAATATCTCAGACTATATTTTCTGTATGAAGCCATTGTTTGCTCTAATAGTTCCGTTTGTAATATCATACATTTTTCAAAAACTTTTACTTTGTGGATTTGGTACTTGTATTGGTTAGTTCTTGCTGTTGTATTTCCTTGTTCCTCAAATTTGGGCCATACCTATGATTTCAGTGTTTAGTGGAAAGCGGTGTTGAACGGCCTGTTTTGTTTGATCTTTTTTTTTGCTTTGCTGACATTTTTTTCAAAGTAGCTGACTGTATGCAAGATGTAC
The DNA here is from genome assembly GCA_018136845.1 of Heterotis niloticus. Taxonomy (NCBI): domain Eukaryota; kingdom Metazoa; phylum Chordata; class Actinopteri; order Osteoglossiformes; family Osteoglossidae; genus Heterotis; species Heterotis niloticus. The sequence goes on from CM030904.1 coordinate 9,720,977, forward strand.
TGCTGGCTATTTTACCTAAGCAGTTCAAGCCAGGTGCCTCATGAAAGAGTACTACATCAGGGAGTAGGCTTCTGTCTTCATGTTATAGGTTTATATACCTTATTAAAAACTAAACTAAATTTGCTGAATTTGTTAATAATGACTTGCAGTCATCACTACAATTATAATTTTCGGGGTAAAAATTAACGCCCTGGAGACAGTGGCATGATGATATCATTAGTTCGTTGATTGTGTTAGCTTGTTTATGCCCATGTAGACAAAAATTTGTAGTGAAGAACATGCCAGCACTTTACTTTTGCTAGGATGTGGTTATCCAACACCCTATAACAGGTAGTCCCAAGTATCTGGACTGCTAGTTTTTCCACCTCTGAGCTGTTGGGATGATATATTCCATGAAGAAATTAACACCTATGGGATAGATTCCAGGTTGTGCTCTTTTTCACATCAGTTTACATTTGGCTCAGTCTAAAGGGGGATAGAAGTGAGGAAAGCAATGTTCCCCAGTTCAGGGATAACAGCTTCAGGTCTTCTAGGATCTCCAAGAATTGAGAAGTAGGTACAAGTTCACAACCTTGAGTGTGTGAACGTGACCGACGTTTTTGTAAGACAGTCTTCCTTGTCTTTTAAGTGATTGACTTCCTTGCGTGACTCTGGATTACAAAAGGCGTTTAAGCACGGGAGCAGGAGGAGTTAACTTAATTCCAGAAATGGTAATCTTTATCGTCCTATTTAGAGAAACTGGGTTTGGTGCACAATAGAAGTGACTCATTATAAGGAGTCATTTAATTGTTTATATTGTTTAAAATGGTTTATATTGCACATATTTTTGTTGGTTACGTACTAATACATGCTGAATTTTTGAAAAGACATTCATATAAAAGTCCTAATAGCAAATTAGCGCTTTGCTAATTTTTTATCAACCCAGCAATTTTTGTAGCAGTGCTACAAAATTTTGTACAATATATGCAATGCTTTTGTGTCTTGCTTATAAGGCATGTCATGACTTAACGTAACTGTGGGGTGTGGAAAAGTAATTGTGCAGTTCCTGGAAACCAGCATAAATAAGTAAGAAATATAAATAAAACAACTGATTTGGAACAAATTTTTTTCCGCTTTATTGCACGTTTTAAAAAATGTAGATGCTAAACTAAAATTTGTTTAACGATTAAAATTACTTAAGGCCATGATATGGTCATCAGCAATGCAGAAAGTTTAATTTGGCAAGGTCTACAGGAGGCCAAGATATGGTGTCATGAGCAAAATAAACGTTTCAGTGTCAGTTTTTTTTTTTTTTTTCTCCCTTCTTCCACTGAAACAACCTTTTACAGCAAGGAAGTATTTTATGTTACTGGGTGAGGCTAAGGAATTCACACGATTCTTGGAAGACTTGTTAATGATTTGTTAGTTTGTTATGCAGGCTTTTGACGTTTGCATGATTTATCACGGTGATTTTAAAGGCAGGGATTCCGTCAAAAAGTAGAAATCCACAAAGTCAGCTAATAAATTGTACAGTAATAAATATAATGGTGTTAATGGGCAAAATGATTTTTTTTCTCCACAACAATTAAAAAATAGGACTGTCGTTAGGAGTCCTGACAAATGAAAGTGCGTGCTTACAGATTCTCCCGGTCTTTCCCCCACAAAGTAAAATACGGACATTTCAGTTGGATGGACATTTTTTTTCATAATTGGGGTATTTTTGACCAATAAATATGATTGATTCTGATTTACAGTATTAAGACCAGATTAATGACGCCTGCGCGGCCGTTTTGCGCATGCGTGCCGTGGGTTTTTAGCGACACTTCCTGTTCAGAAGGGTATGTTTACGGGCAGTGCTTACGTTTGCTGTTTTGATAGTTTTTGCTGTTGCGAGACGCATTCAAAGAGCGCCGTCTTTATACTGTTTGTCTATGAAATGACGCTGTTATGTTGTACTGTCCATATGCAAACAATCACAAATGTTTTACGCTAAGTACTTTACTTTTGCAACTAGCTGAAAAGCACCAGCGAAATGAAAGCGTTGTATTGTTAACATTTGTTAAAGATATATTTGTGTATATCGAACTAAATAATATCGATGCACTGTTTAACGTTCATCTAGCGAATAACAACGAATATTTCTGCAACAAGAGAGTTTTTCTGAAGCTAATTTAGTTGGCCATCCTCCCTTGACCCCGAAGCAGTCTTGTTTCCAAACAGGATGGGTCGTGTACTTTGAGCCCGAGTTCAGACCTGCGTAGATTCTGTCCAGGTCAGCACATCTCTATTCAGTGCAGTAAATCCCAGCCCAAATCCACTTTCTCTGGACTTTTTGTGAATTTTAGGTTGCCTCCGACATGGCCGAGGAGAATCTCAGCGTGGTGCTGCACTCCATAGGAGATCTCAGACTGGTAATTTATATTATAAGTCATAGGACGGTTTCTGCCCGCATGAATGAAAAAATTGTTTCATAAACATTAAGATGAGACTGCATAATTAATGTGTTATTAATCCGTATTCATATTAACTATTATCAGACGTGAAAGAAATCGTGCTGTTTATGAAGGGCGTGTCGGTGTCGCCAGTGACTCACAGGATCGAAAGTCTGTCTGATCCACTGTCTGGTATGTCTGATCTGACTTGTCCAACTATGTAACAGTTTTAAATGAATTACTTTCGTTATTTTGTAGGAAAATCGCCCCATTCCCGAACCAGGACCAAATGGTACGTCATGGTACTAGTTGTTGAAGATATCGGAGTGAATTTAAAGTTCTAAAAGTAAACAAAGTCTCTGTGAGTTGTAACGTCTGATTTTCATCGTTTAATTCATCACTGAAGAATTGTTTGCACTTTTTCATGGTCAGTCTCCATTCTGCACAGTTTTGACATGCAACCAGCAGTCACATGACCTTCATTGTGTTGTGGCTGCTCTGCTGTGGTGTACAGAAGATGGCAGCATGCTGGTCTTTAACATGCATCTCTGTGTCTGTAGAGGTGCTCCTACAGATGCATTCTGTTGGGATCTGCGGCTCCGACGTGCACTTCTGGCAGCATGGATGCATTGGTGACTACAAAGTTACGAAGCCAATGGTCTTGGGTCATGAAGCCTCTGGGCGAGTTGTCAAAGTTGGGCCAGGGGTTAAACACCTTAAACCAGGTGACTATGACCAAAAATGTGTCACAGCATTTGCATATTTTACTAATGGTTTAAAAAAAAAAAAATGCCACAAATGACAACATATTGTTTACACATGCACACGTTGTTCCTACGATTTGTGGCTCTGAATGGCCCTGATTACATTTTCAGGCATTAGATCAACAGTAAAAGCAAAATGTTGACATTTAGGAGCAGGGCAATATGTGTGGGGCCTAAACTGTCTCTGCAAAGAAGGAAAAACAGGCTGGAAAGAGAGATTGTAAGTCATGCTCATTAGTCCTGCATCATGCTAAAAATTAGCAGTGTATAATAACTCATACTTTATGAGTATCACCTAAGTAGCAGAATTCTCAGTAAAAAAATAAGTTTAGTCTGAATCTCAAAATTCATCTGTTTGTCAGGGTATCAGGTTTCAAGATTGAGATAAAAATGCCAGTACTTGCAGTCTATGGTAAGCATGCCCTACAGAATACTCAGGACCACACAGGTTATCGCTTGTGATAAATAATACTCCTGCAACCAGTTGTCTGCAGGTTTTATGATCCATCTCGGCTTGGGGGGGGGTAGGTTTTGTGACGTTTGGAGCATAATTTAAACCACCAAAAAGTGCAAAAAGCAAATGATCTATCTACAGGTGACAGAGTAGCTGTTGAGCCAGGGGTGCCTCGTGATGTGGATGACTTCTTCAAAATGGGGCGCTACAATTTGTCCCCTTCAATCTACTTCTGTGCCACACCGCCAGATGATGGCAATTTATGCAGATACTACAAGCACAGTGCCAACTTCTGCTACAAGTCAGTGATCCACCTTTCTTAGTGTGGAAGACTGTGTTTCATGTGATTTGTTTGTAAATCCTGTTGTCCCATCTACTGTGACATTGTGTTCTTTTCAAAGCAAGTGCCCTGGCCACAGTCTCACATTATTAGAATTGTACATACATTGATCAGCCACAAAATTAAAACCACCTGCCTAATATTGCATAGGTCCCCCTCGTACCACCAAAACAGCTCTGACGCGTTGAGACATGGACTCCACAAAACCTCTGAAGGTGTCCTGTGGTATCTGGCACCAAGACATTAGCAGCAGATCCTTTAAGTTCTTTAAGTTGCAAGGTGGGGCTTTCATGGACTGGATTTGTTTTTCCAGCACATCCCACAGATGTGCGATCGGATTGACATCTGGGGAAGGCCAAGACAACACCCTGAACTTTGTCATGTTCCTCAAACCATTCTTGAACAATTTTTGCAGTGTGGCAAGGCCACTGCCACCATGAACCATTGCCATGTACATGGTCTGCAACAATGTTTAGGTAGGTGATCCATATCAAAGTAACATCCATATGAATGCTAGGAACCAAGGTTTCCCAGCAGAACGTTACCTAGAGCATCGCACTACTTCTGCCGGTTTGCCTTCTTCCCATAATGCATCCTGCTGCCATCTCTTCCCCAAGTAAATGATGCACACTCACCCGGCCGTCCACAAAATCTAAAAGAAAGTGTGATTTATCAGACCAGACCACCTTCTTCCATTGCTCTATGGTCCAGTTCTGACGCTCACGTGCCCATTGTAGGCACTTTCGGCAGTGGACGTGGGTCGGCACGGCCACTCTGACCAGTCTGTGGCAACGCAGCCCCATATGCAGCAAGCAGTGATGCACTGTGTGTTCTGATACCTTTCTATTATGGCCAGCAATTTGTGCTACAATAGCTCTTCTGTGGGATCGGCCCATATGGGCTAGTCTTCGTTCCCCACATGCATCAATGAGCCTTGGGCGCCCATGACTCTGTTGCTGGTTCACTGGTTGTCCTTCCTTAGTCTGCTTTAGTAAGGTACTAATCACTGCATATCGGAAACAACCCACAAGTATGACCTGCCATATTGGAGATGCTCCGACCCAGTTGTGTAGCCATCACAATTTCACCCTTGTGAAAGTCACTCAGATCCTTACGCATGCCCATTTTTCCTGCTTCCAACACATCAACTTCAACAACTGACGGATCACTTGCCACCCCGCTACCCTTTGACAGGTGCCAGTGTAACAAAATCAGTGTTATTCACTTCAGGTGTCACTGGTTTTAATGTTGTAGCTGATCAGTATATTTCTTAGTCCATCCAGTAGCTACATTTGAAACAGCTCTGAGATTTCTATTTAGGGGGATCACACTTATGGCCTGAATTGTATCCTGTCTGCTGCCAGGTTGCCTGAAAATGTGACATTTGAGGAAGGGGCACTTATCGAACCACTTTCGGTGGCCATCCATGCCTGCCGAAGGGCCGGGGTGACTCTGGGCAGCAGTGTTCTCATATGTGGTGCAGGTAAAGGCAGACCTGGTGGAGCTTGGGGATTTTCATTTGTCAGCATGTTTAAATATACACTAATGGCTGCAGCTATATTTGTTCAGTAATATTTTTTTTTAGTTCAAGTTGTCTAGCTGGAGGCACCATGGTTTCTGATCTCATCTTAATTATACACCCCACAAACAACATCCCATTATTCTAACCTGGTTTAAACGTGACAATGGGTAAACAGTTGATGTTACTAAAGTAAAGGTTATCTGTAACAATCATTGCTTTAAAAGTCTTTTTTATTACATTTGGTGTGGTGCACTCTGATACAAACCTGTATTCCCAGATACACTTGACGCTACATTGAATTGTTCTTGGCAGTGAATCACTGATTCTGTATAACTTTATTGACATTGTTTATCACAGGACCAATCGGCCTTGTTTGCCTGCTGGTAGCCAAGGCAATGGGAGCATCACAGGTGGTCATAACTGGTAAGCAAGAGAAATACAAAATATGCAAATCCAAACCAACATGTTAGCAATACCAACAAGATATGCATGTTTTTTGTGCTTGCAAACGAGGCAGATTTGTAGATATTTAAAACATTTCAGTTATGTGTTGCTGCACATGCTACAAATTGAATACTTTAGCAGGAGTCTGCTGCATACCTTAGATTTCTGCGTCGCATTTCCCTGTTTCTTTGTAAACAGAAGGCACTACAAGAAGAACAGGTATTTATCAAAGGAAACCACTACTGTAATATGCACGGGCAATGACTTTGACTATTGCTGCAGTAGTCTGCCTTCCATTACCTTGTGTTGTTTTACAGTGCTTTAGTGCATGTCAAATGCAATATGGTACTTTGTGTATCTCAAGACCTGTCAGAGTCCAGGCTGGCCATGGCCAAGGAGCTGGGTGCCAACTTCTGCCTAACAGTAACAAGGGAGGACGTGACCACCAACCTGGCCAAAAGTGTGGCAAGTCTGCTGGGGGGCGAGCCACAGATTTCCATTGAATGTACTGGCATTGAGAGCAGCATCCAGACAGCTATTTATGTGAGTGTGGTCTTGAGATTACAGTATCCAAAATTGCTCTGGACTTCTCTATACAAAGAACGTACATTCTGTGCAGTGTATGATTCAGCAGTTCAACAATTATTCATTGTCTGGAAGTTATTAATTGAAATATTTTTCTTTGTAAGTGTGAGGCCACCTGTACCTTCACCATTCCTTGATTTAGCTCCATCTAGATTAAAAATATTGAAAGCTATGTGAAATTTAACTTGAGCCCTCCACTGGAAAGCAATAAATGACTCTTTGATCATCTCTACTCCAGTAAATATTCTGTGGAGAATAACTGCTGCTAAATGATGTGTATGGAATAGGTGTAGCTGTGCCCTGTGCTGTTTGGTGTAAGGAAGTAGGAAGTAGTGTTAACAGGAATGTGATGCTGATGTTGAAATCTTCAAAAAGGTGTGTTGTGTTTCTGCAAATCAAAATTCCATCTACCCGCATGTTATCATTTACCACCTGTTTTGTGGTTTGCAGTCTCTCCCAGAATCATTGTGTGCAAGGTAGGAGGATACACTGTAGATGGGACGTCAGTCTGTTGCAGCATAGTCACGCATGCACGTACACAAAAATTATGGATGTTAATCTGAAACATGTTTTTGAACTTTTGGAGGACATGGGGAAAACCCATGCATAGTGGGAGAGAACATAACTTGCTCAACATAGACCGAGGTGAGCTCAAACTCATGTCCAGCCCAGGCACTATGAGGTAGCACGTGACTGCTGTTCACCGAGCCCTCAGGCCCACATAAAAAAAAATGTTTTACTTTAAATATATTTTCAATTTATAGATGTGCTTTAAATCAGGGCAGACTGATACATCACAGTTTAAGCAGCATGTTTGTGTTAGCAAGAGAATTCTGGAAAAATTTAAAGCAGGGGGTCTTAAGCTTTTTAATTCGAGGACCCAGGTAAGAAAATCGGTGCCATACTGGGACCCAAGGAAAGAATTATTACCACAATATGAGCAAAGCCATACAAAAACAAATAATGATGGCCGTGTAATAAAAAAGTTAAATTTTTGTTTCCGTTCAAGCATAGTTTTCAAATGAACATTAGTGAAACAGAAAAGTGAAAAGCAAACATTTTTAATAAAGCAGTAATTATAATTCAAAATAGAGTTCCTGAGCTGCTTTTTTCCAAAAGCAAAGTAAGCAAAAGAAAAAAGTTGAGGTAAAGATTGAGTAAAGGTAAAATGAGTACTGATTTGAAAAAACCTTTGAACTGTTCCCTGGGTTTGTGTTCATGCTGTGGGTGTTTTGTTAAAAAATGCCTTTTCACTTGTTAAATTGAAGTTTTTCATTACTGAGAACTTCCCCACACAGAACACATTGCGGGACCTCTTCATTTCTGCAAGCTTTATTAAAACTGAGAGAAATAAATTCTTTATTATATAATTCTTTATTATCTTTATTATATTTTCTTTCTGATATTTCAAACTAGTGCTGTACCCTTTCACCTCACAGCCTTTTCTGTGTAATTGTCTTCGCCCCTAGCCTTACATTCGCTAATCTTCATATGTGTCTGTACTATCAGTCATATTAGTTTATTTCTTTCACAGGTTTTGAGAGGGATAGTTGTGTTGTGGTGTCATGGGTGGGAATATTTATTACATCAGAAACAAACGCTCTGTGATACTTCAACCACATTCTTTATAGGCGCCGTCTCAGAAGTTTGGAACAGAGCCAAATAGAGGGTGGTGTATCAGTTATCTTCGAATGTGCTTGGATAACCTAGGCTACGTTTACAACACAATCGTGGCGACCCATCTTAGACACAAAGGTCATGACCCATGTATTTTAATAAACACAGGTTAAAAAGAATTATGTAAAATGTTCAATTTACCTTGGTACTGAGGTGCCAGTGAAGTCTGTGCTAGAGATGCATGCTATAAGAGTTGTGTACTGAGGCCGATATCTGATTCATGTGTACTTTTGCCAGATCCTAATGCCACTACTGATGCTTCTGTTATTTCAAATGTAACATTTAGCTTTAATGTTTCAATGCATTTTGGACGACTGATTTCAGCTACATTGCTGGTGTTGCATTTTTTAAACATGGTTAAGCCCCGATACAGTTTCTGATGTTTGTTGTAGCTCTTATGTGTTCTTTAGGGTTCAGTTTGGTACCTAGGTGCCTGGGGGTATTTTTTGTGACCCTTTGTTCTATCAAGGAAGTTACCCGAAATTTGACATTCTCTTAAAAAGGATATATTGCCAGTGGATACCAGATATGATTTAAATATTTCTGTGTTAATCTGTTTTTTTTTATTTATTTATTTTTTTTATATGTACTGGTCAGCTAAATGTGTCTGAAGGTACTCTTTATTACCAGATGTGCTGCTCTATTAGAAGAATGATGTCGACCATAATACTAACCTGGATTAGGACATTAGGACATCATAGCTACACCTTTTTTATAAAATTGAAAATCAACATTGAAACAGCTGCTTTGACCTTTTTGGGTCTTGGTTATCCCTACAACCATTAAAGAAACAACCTTTAATGGAATATTTCAGTTTCTAAATTTACTAAACAGAAAAGTTGCAAATGGTGTGAACAGGGACTGTGTGCTGTCTCACCTTTTAGGCAACCCGCTCTGGAGGAGTTGTGGTTCTTGTGGGCTTGGGTTCAGAGATGGTCAGCATTCCACTCATCACTGTTGCTACGAAAGAACTGGACATTAAAGGGGTCTTCCGCTATTGCAACACGTAAGCCACCACTGTCAAAGGCTTCTGGAACCTCCCAGTAGACTGCTTCATACTTTATACTCTGTACCTGGTCAAGTTCTTTAAAACATCATAATGCTTATGTTCAACTGTAATTGTGAAATGTAAACCTGGAATTCAAAAGAAAATAGCCAAACCAGGTTCTCCTGGAAAAATAATGTAATAATGATGATAATGATGATGATCATGATATAGTTGTCTAGGATTTTTGCCTTTGGCTAACATGTCTGTTTTGCCCCTCATGTTTCTTTAAAGTTGGCCAGTGGCCATTGCGATGCTGGCATCCAAGAAAGTGAACGTGAAGCCGCTGGTGACACACCGCTTTCCCCTGGAGCAGGCCATACAGGCATTTGAAACCGCCTGCCAGGGCTTGGGCATCAAAGTCATGCTAAAGTGTGACAAGAATGATCAGAACCCATGAAAGAAAATGTATCCATTTCATGTCTTACCTGCCTGGGCACTAAAATTCTCACCTTTATAATTTTCCAAATCCTGCTTAAATGTGAAATAAATAACAGATCAAGATTAGAGGAAATAGTTGCATATGTGGTAGGACTGTTGTACATGGAATGACTGGGCACCCCAGATGGGTTTGGGAGCCAAACAAAATGCATTTTACTTAGCATAAACATATAAACAGAGTACAAAGAAATCCGGACAAATTTTATATTAAAATTCTAAAAGATTAAAAAAGCAAATATGCTTAAAGCAACATTGTAATAAAACTACGATCATTTGATAGGGCTTGTGAGTTATCTCACTTAATGAAAAATTGTTGTAAGGGATGTAGAATAAAGAGGTCTCAAACAATGGGATGCGTGGTTTTAACTGGACCTCCTTCACGTACTGAAGCACATGGACCATTTGGTGTGGGTGGACTGAGCTCATTTACTCACTCGACACCATCTTTCTCATGGAGCACAAACATCTTAGGGTCTTGCAGTGCTTTTCCAATAACTCCAGCTTCATTACTTGCAAATTTCATAAATTTACAGAATTGAACTCATGATATTTAAAGTTCTCAATATTCAACAACATGAAACAAGTATATGACTCATTTTCACTGTCAATGAGACCGTTTGAAAAGGAGCACCTTCAAATAAGGAATTTTATATACCTGGGCCCAGTGGCTCCTACTCATCACTCATAAGTTTACTTGATGATTTTCATTAAATGTGAAGAAATATCTTCCTTCATTACCTTGTCCATTCAACATTTCCCTAATGTAAATAGCATTCTGCGTAATAGTAATATACTATGTAGCAAACAATATTTTGTGTTAAACTTGAAGTTTTCATTTATCACAAAAGGCAGAGCTGAAATAATGAGTTGAAGATTAATGTTTTAGAAGTGTTTATTAGTTCAAATTCTTAAGCAGCACAAAATATCGTTTTCAGCTGTATCGAATTGTATTAATTCTTAGAACTAAGATTGGCATGTACATTAAAATTAATTAAAAAACATGAAGCCACTGATCATCAGTTATTCTACAATACATAGCGATTTGCTTTAACTGTACACTGAAATGCATCTTGATTTATAAGAAACGTACATTTCGGCTGTATTATTTGTCCTTAGTATTTATACATCAGAGAAAGCATAAAATACCAGCACTAACATTTTTGTGTGTCAAAGGAAAAAAAAAATCACACAATATTTGTGGGTTTGAGCAGTATCATATGAAAAGAAACTGATAATATTTTGCTAATGCACATGATGTCTTCGGGAGCTATACTACAGTTGTTGTATTATAGCAAAAATATGGCTTAATTATTACACTGTGTTCCCTTAGAGTAAAACACTCCATGCCAAACATCACTGGTTAGAAGTTCTCATAGTGATGAATGAAGTGTGTCTGGTCCATCTTGTTCATCTGCTGGCAAGCTGTCTCCATATTTTTGGTCAGTCCAGGGGGCCCACAGCTGAACACCCCAATTTTCTGCACCTTAGCAGAGGAGAGAAGAGTTCTCAGCATTGCTGCTAAGAGGCATACACAGGAGAGAACAGAGCAAAAGGACAATAATCTACATTATCAGTCTTACCTCTGGATGCACCTCCTGCAGGGAACTGAGGAAGGACAGGAAGGGGGGTCGGCCGAAGTGTGTGATGGAGCGTAAGCCAGTAAACAGGCTGCGATTCAGTACCTTCTGGAAGTGACGTTCACACACGTACTGCAACAGAAAATAGATTGTCGCCATTGTGGTTTTAAACATAACTGTTACACCCAATTTGCCAACATCACAGTGACCATCCTTACCAGCATAGTGGTCCGAAGATCAAACTTCTCAGGCAGCTGGGTGATGTAGATGTGAACAGAGACTAGTTCTTGGGCATCTGTCTCCTCCACATCCCTTATGATGTCAGAAACCCATTCAAATTGTCTCTGTGTCCGAGTGACCCAGATGAAATACACCTGTATGACAAGTACAGATAATTTACGAACTTTCACATGTCCACATATACCACAGGAATAAAAAATCAAGAGCTCACTATAATTTTGGTACCGATTGGATATGTAAACTTACCTTTTTGCACTGAAACTTGAATTTAGCAGAAGAATTGAACACCAGGTCCTTCAGAATTGAGGCAAATGGAGTAACTCCAATGCCTCCGCCCACCAGAACAGACACTTCAAAGTTCTTCCAGTCTTGATGACCCTCTCCAAAGGGTCCGTCCAAATATAGCTGCAGTGTTAACAGGGAGTTTCTTTAGAGGCCGTTCAATAAGTAATGCTTCTGTCTGAGAAGGAAGTGTTTGGTCACTTGCCTTGGGATAGGTGCCCAGCTCTCTCAATTTCTCAGGGGTGAATGTCTCCCTCAGACGGCTGGTCCACGGCCCCACAGCTCGGATGTGTAGGCTCAGTGTCTCTTCGTGGGGAGCAGAGGTCAGGGTGAACGGGTGGTACTCACTGGTGCCCAGCTCCAGGCATGCTATACGCACCCACTGCCCTGACCTGTACACGAAGCCCTGTGGGCGCTTGAACTCCAGGTACACCACATCTGCCAGAGAAAGAGTCCAAGATACACAAAGGAAAATTACCCACATCATTTAGCATAAATAATACTGAAAATCCTTACTGCCTGCCTTGTTTAAACTGCCAGTAACTCTTAAGTAAAATCATAATATCTTCACCAGGGGATCTGTCTCCTCAACAAATCTGTTGGTTTTTAGCATTACAATAAAATTCTGCCATAAAACGGTAAGTGAGGTCCAAAAAACTGAATTGCATAAAATGCAGGCTCGCCTTTTTGTGAGGTTAATAAAAAGCAATATTTTTCAGGTCAGTCTTACATTTACTGTGCGAAAAGAAACAGGAAAACAGTTGCCATTTATTAGATGTGTAGTAAATAGACTGTTTATTATAAAAATGTCCGCCTGACAAATATAATATCTGCTGACAGAACAGTAATGCTGTAACAACCTGCTCTAACTGTACTGTGAGCAACATTACTAAAAGACTGGGCTGTGGGCACACAAGCTATTTTTTTTTTTAAAAAACCCAGCATTTAACACTTTGCTGCCATAAAGTTCTGGAACGTAGAGGGTCAACAATCCCCTAATAATTTGCAAAACAGAAAGATACAACTATTAACAAATATGCAGCGGCATGCATTATGAGAGAGCCATGGCTCCCCCCTCCACCACTACAGTAGTAATAATACCAAGAGAAATTTTAGCCCAAAATTACATCATCTTCAGTAAAACTACATTCATCACCAGAAGAATATGTTGATGACTGTGAAAGGGAGCCAGTGGTGTTGTACCTGAATTGGTTTTACTGCTGGGCGTGCTGTTGCATGGATTCTCTGTACATTTTTCCCAACTTTTCACCTTAATATTTTACCTGATGGCAGCAACTCAGCCTTCAGCACAGGAATCTCCACCTTCTTTCTGCTGAGACTAATGAGCTTATCGATCAGAAAAAGAATTGCAGGAGGGATCAAGTAGATGTAGAATCGAGGCTCCTGGATGAGGGCGTAGCTCCCGTGGATGACAGTCTATGGAAGAAGTTACCAAGCAGAACTTTAGAAACATTCAATGCAGTTTTTTAGAGTACATCTATGGAAACTATTCTCTTTCTGCATAAATAAAACAGGATACCTTTCCAAGGTTCACTACTTTCACATAGCCAATAAATGCAACTTAATGTCCTTTTCAAGAGGGTATATGGTGGTGTTGCTCACCAGAATGTAGATGAGCACATAAAAGTAGTGTGTCAGCCAGAATCCTTGGAAGCTGATGCGGCGGAAGTAGTGTGAGGCAAACACATACATGAGGGCCAGGAACACAAGCAGTAGTACACCTGTAAGGCCTAATTCAGAGCAAGACACACACACACAGTTTATGAGTTTGTTTCATTGAAGGTGTAATTCTGTTTCTTTAGTCTACGTATGTAATCAGGTTGTTAATGTTTAACCACCGACACACTTCTCTACCTGGGACTGTTTGAAAGAACCACCAGGTCCATTTCTGTGGAATCTCAGACCTAAAACAAAACATTGATTTTTATATTTTGTCTGCATATTTAAATGTGGGGAAAAAAACGTGCATAATTATAATTTGAAATGCAAATGCTAATAAATTTCTTTAAAAACTTAGAAATTGAAAAATGAACAATTACCCATCATTGAGAAAGACTTTGGGAAACAGACAGGCCAGAATGCTGAGGTCGCTGACACAAAAGGTGTACACGTTGACCACATGGCCTAAACTGTGAATGACTGCAAGAAAAAACGCCGGATTGGAAAATGGACATAAAGCAAAATAAAGAGCATTTTCTGCACTTCAAATTCAACCATCAGTTTCATTCAGCTGAAGAATAATCTTTATATGCTGGATTGGCCCATTCTGCATCTAAGTTAAGATTCATAACTCATGAAAAAATAATTATTTAGGTTCACTGGTGTTTTACCTGACAAGATAATGGCTATCATGGCCAAGTTTCGGTGGAAGTCGATGGCTGCATCAAAGGGGATATAGCGATTGAGGAAGGTTTCTCGGCACATCGTGATGAGGTTGCGGCACACAGTGAGAAGCATGTAGGGGTACAGGAAGGAGACGGCAGCAGCAGTGCCACGTGACACCACGATGCCCACTGCTGTTGTCTCTGGGATACCAGTGGAGTCTGCCTCCAAGCTGTAATCTAATAACAAGATTGGAAAGTTTGTGTCTCTTCCGAGAGCAACACAACAGATTCTTAAAGCAAAAACTTGGACTTCTACAGTACATCGTTTCACCCACAAGTCACAGTAACTCACGGTAACATCGCTCCAAAGCTACGCCTGCCATGATGCCGTAGAAGATGCCACAGCAGACGATGTGGCAACGGTAATTTTCTACAAAGCGCTTGTACTGCTGCACTTTCTGCTGGATGTAGCTACTGCTGTGCTTCTCTCTGTAGGGCTTCACGAAGACATTTGTGCTCTGATGCCCTGTCCTGGGTGAAATATAGGAAAAAAAAATTGGCAAATGTTTTAGTTCAGAGGAGTGGTCTCGTGTAAACATTCATTCAGGTGCTGTGTGTGCAAAGGTCTCCTTGAAACATTCCCAATTGGACATGGCTGATCCAAAGATGTCTTCTTTTGGGAAGAAAAATTCCAGGTTGAGAGAACCAGCCAGTGTTTGATGAGTTCACACCAGTGTCCCAGACAGACATGATGTCACATACAAAAGCAGAGGTAACCTCAGGTCATAATTACCACTAAGGTTTTTAGCTTACACAGCTAAAAAATGTAATGCCATGTTATTACTGCCTGTGCCCCCAAAAGTGAATACGGTGAATTTTAATGCTACCTTAAATGTCCTCACCAGTGCAATAATAGTAAAAGGAAATGGTTGAAAAAACCTAAATAAAGACAGGAACTGGAAGTTGTGGGGGAGGAGGTGCCCTCAGTGAGGAGTTTGTCACCTGCTAGTGTTACATCATTTAACACCAAAACATATGCCTCTTACTTTTTCCCAAGTCTTCTGCGCAGATCCTGGCCTTCTCTCCCAGCAGCTTCTCCTTCAGTTTGTGAACTGGAAATGAGCAGAAATGAGAGAGTATGAAAATTACCCCAGGCTTTGTGTCCAGTGCACCTCACTCCATGGTAAGAAAACAGGTAAAATGCATAATAGCACACAGTCTGTTGTCTTTCTTGTGATTTCCATTAGGATGACTGACTGCGTGAACTCACTTGGCATTTTTTGGACTGATGAAGGATACCCTGTGCTCTCTCTTAAGTTTGTTTTTACCCTCTATCTCTTTCTCCATTCCTGCAAAGATATGGCAGGTAAAAAGTGAAACCGTAGTTAGAAAATGCATGGGTTAGGGGCATTCCAGGTGTTCCAAACAGGTGTTCACACAGTTGTGCTCTCACCCTTGATGTTGAGCTGAGAGAACTGCAGTTCTTTTTCGTAGCCACGCATGAAGGAGTGGAAGTCCTGCCAGGTGATTTGTTCCTTGTTGTCAAACCCTTCTGCCTGCAGCATGGTCTTGATGGCCTCCTCCGCCTGGCTCTTGGACAGGCAGTTGGAGATTTCTAAAAAGGACCTGCAGCCCAACACGCAGGGAATGCACAGCTTAAGAGCACAGTTGCAATTATGGCTAAAAAGCACAATTTTGTGCTCTTTTGAGTGTAGAGTGATGTGTTTTTGTGGGTAAAATCCATGTGGTTTAACACCGTTGTACCTTTCTCATAATAAAAGCAGTTTAAGTTGTTGAGCATTGTAACTCAATGATAAACAAAAACTCACCTTAGCAACCTGGAAAACTCCTCTTTTGACAAAAAGCCATTTCCATTTAGGTCATGCATTGCAAACATCATCTTTGACTTCTCTTCTGGAGAACCTGCCACAAAAAGCCAAACGTGCAAAATGTGAAATCAGGATTGATTCTAAAATAGTATGAAAATACAGGAAATTGCAAAAATACTTTATTCACATCTAAATGAGTCAGCCTTTGCAGGCGGCATGCCCTCACCTGTCATGAAAATGATGATAACATCCAGAAATTCTTGGAAAGAGAGGTACCCATTGCCATCTTTGTCAGCTAAGGTAAACATCGATTCCACAAAAAGGGAATCCTGCTTGAGCCCAAGGGCATCTGCAAATTCTGATGCACTGAGCTCACACTGCAGTGCCTCCCTCATCTTCTTAGAGGATGTGGTGCTCAAATCCCCAGCATAGCGTTTGTCAATATCCAGAACCTGACAGGTGGCGGGAAAACAACCCTGGTTACCTTATAAATAGTTTTGCTTCAGTCTGAGAGATGCACATTTCACCCAAAGCAGCTCCCATTTTGAAATACGAATCTCTGAGTTCCTCATCCATGGAAACGAAAAAAGGCAACATGACTTATCTGTATGACATATTATAAATGTAACATTCAACCAGCAAAATAAATCTGAATATTTTTTCTCTCAAAAATATTTTCACTTTTTCCCAACCTGGATTTACTGCCAATGTTTCACCTGTGTACCTTCAGTGGTTAAAGGCATTACACTGTGAGTTTGGGCAAATGCCCAGTGGACATTCCATCGTATCTAAATTTCCACTGGAGGACCGGCATCTGCTGCTGATTCAGACTATTCAGCTCCCTGTTAGGACCCCTTTACACAAATTCAGGTGGAGGTGAGTTGATGGCGGTTGAGCGGAGGACAGCGCATGCAGGTACATAAAGTTTGTGTTTTTAGATGCTGTACTTTGATAGCTGGGCATGGCCACAGGTTTGGTCCAATGCTCCTCTCCTCCACTTTTCTGTGTAGTGCTTACAGTTGGTTGGTACTCAGCAGTATGCAGTACCAATATTTTACATTCTGTCTTTTGTACAGGGACTTTTTATTCTCACAAACTCCCATGTTTTTTCCTGGCCTCCACCCTATCATATTGTCAAGCTGAGCTGCTCTGCCAGCAAAACACTGCTGTAGTCCATGGCCATTATTCATAACAGTGCTTATAGCTATTGTACATCTCATTTCCCAGAGTGCACTAAGTTACGCTGTAAGACAGTTCACAGGATACTTTGCTAGCATTCATTTGAAATTTGAATCCCATTTATTGAATATGATTAAATATTCAGATTCATAACAGTGCTATAAAATAAATTTCAAATGAGTTACAAGTTATTAAATAGTACATATTGTGCACATCGGCAATATCTCCTAGTATCTTTTATTCACTGCAGAAATTCAACATTTAAAACGTAATATTGCTGATATCGACCACAACACGCCAGTAAGTTCAGCACTGGGAATTTTGGTCTGGTAACCATTGTGTCAGTGTGTTGTGGAGAAGTTCACCTGAGAAAAAGCGTGCCTGAAGAAAGTTTCCACAATCTTTGACCTCTGTTCCCGTGTGACAGCCTCTTCCAGGAGCTGCTGTTCCTTCACCTCCCTCACGTTTAGTCTCTCGTCCCCAGTGGTCACTTTTGAGCGCAGCAGATCCACAAACTCCGTACGCTTGCTCTCATTTTCAAAAACCAACACCTGGAAGAAAGCAGGCGGAGCTGATGAGGTATCTGGTTAGAAGACGCAAACTTGACAATACAAAAAGCAAAAATCACAGAATCACAACAGTAAGAAAATAATAAAATTACTATAAATTCAAAGAGTATTAACACTGGAGATAAAGCAAATTGTAAGAGAAAAAGTAACAAAGCATTTAATAATGTATACATTAAAAATTAGTTTAGGGAAGGAACTTCCTATGTTTTATTTTCTGGAGCAATAGTGATGAAATAGTGAGGAAATTAAATAAATTCCTCTAACTAAGGATATAAACCAATAGCCCACGTGAGGTAGAATTGATCTAACAGTTTAAAATATTTTAGAACAACTAAAGCAGGAAGGGAGCCATGCGATACTGAAAGATGTGCCTTTCAGCTCACCAGGTCGTACTCTTTGGGGACCTTAAGCAGCAGCATGTAACGCTGGCGACAACTGGAAATGACAATGTCCAGACTCCCTTGTCTTCTCATATTGAGGAAGCGCACCACTGAGCCACTGCTGTCCAGTACTTGCAGCAGCCCGACTCCATCCACAGTCAGGCCAATGGGGCGCGGGGTCTCCTTGGGGCTGTTCCACTCGCAGGCTGGGAGGATAAAGGGAGGAGCTGTCATTGGATAGAATGCAGGCCAAGTGAAATATTGAGCTGTAAAAAATAAAAACTGAAATGTGTTAGTAAGCCCAAGCTGATGGAGACCATATTCAAGTGCAAATTTGGTAGCAAAGCATCAGCCCCCAGATTTATGTTAACTGTCAGTTGCACTAAAGAGGTCAAGGTTCTAACAGAAAGGGAGCTCTGCAACACAAATTGCCTGCTTGTTTAGCGTTAACTGTCTAAAGAAGAAAAAACTCCCAGCAGGTAGAAAAATAAACCTCTTACGTCAAAGTAACAGTACGTGGCAATAAAACGAATATGTTCAAATATTGCTCTTCCACAAAACTTGATAACATTTTTATGAGCTTTTAACAAGCTTCTGAGGAATTATAAAAAAAAAAATTATATGGGTTTTTAATAAAATTTTGGTGAGTTTATATAAACCAAAAGATTGAAACAAAATTAATGTGACTCACTGCCTTGTATGTCACTTGCTGGAATGTCAGCATGTTAGTTCTTTTCAGTGGCTGCATTCTGTTTGTGGGGTTTCTTAAAATCTGATATCTACTATTAATGCAATGAATTCACTGCAGTCCTTAACGGAAGGACATCTGTCATGAAAGAGGTGTAGCTTAACAGAGCTTTTGCGTTAGATGAACAAGATCCATCGCTGCTCAAAGCGGGCCCAGTCTGAGGAAGGGGGCCGGCAGGGGAACCTGAGCCAGCACCATTGTCTGTGGTCAATGGTCCTACCAGTGATTCCCACAGCGGGCTCCTGTGTGGTGTCCTTAGTCTGGTGCTTCCTCTGGAATCTCTTAAACTTATACTTGCGGTAGTGTGCCACCATGCAGGCCAGGAGAAGGCTCACTTGTGAGGGGAGAGAAGGGGTGAAATTACAGCAGGTTCCTCTGTTGATAAGAACACATCTGAAACTAAGGATGGCCCAGGGTTAATTCCAAACGTCTCTGCCACCTTTACTTTGGTTCGGATTTAACTCCTTAAGACAAGACTCCCTTTGCTACAAAAGGGAGTTGAATTTTGTCAAATTTTTAAACTCTTGAAAAAACTCCAAGGCACACAGCTTAATTTACACATTGACTGATTCTCACAAACTTCCCAGAAACTCAGCAGCGACAGTGTTCAGTGTTCACACCTGGCGGGAGGAGAAAGAGAGCGGTGACAGTGATGCCAAATCCAACTTGGCTGCCGTCGAAGTAGTGGAGATAAGTGGCATTGGTGCAGCTGAAGAGTTCCTCAGCTATTATCTGCTTGGGCTGTGGGCAGGGGTCACCTGGGTGACACAAGGACATTTTATGGATTCCTTGCAACAGAAGATGAGCGCACAACCCAGCCAGCCACTAGGGTGGGTCCAACAGGTAGAGATAACATGAAATCTAACGCAGGGTGATACTCATGCTGCTGCAGCATTTTTATTCATTCCTGAAGGATGGGCACAACCATGCAGAACTTCATAACCAGGTTATCTACCCAAGACAGGAATAAACCTCACCTCTTTCACTGGAAGGTGGTGCTCCTGCTAATGGCTAAAGAAAGCGCACTTAGCTTGAAAACTTGCTTAACTCTGTCTTTAGCCCAGTTAATTACAAGTATACAGACGATTTCTTTATTACCATCCTCCCAGATAAAGACGTTTCTTTGGAAGTCATGAGACTTGGCAGCAGTGACAGCAACCAGTACATCATGGAAGGTGGTGTTGCGAATGGTCTGAATGTCCGCAGCTGTGAACAGACTATTAAAAGATTGGCTTGAGAACATACCCGTGGCCAACATCCACAGTGGGGCAGATTCATGTCTAAAAAGTCATAGCAGACCAACTAAAGAAGCAGGGTCATTTTTAAATCTCCACGAGATGTTCGCGTACCCATTTAGCTTGTTTTCGAACCAGAAGCGGTCACCATCCCGAATGCGTTGGAACTGGTCGAGGATGATAGAGGAAAAAAGAGGCCCTGGGCCCTCTGTGGACTCCAAGAGGCCTCCTGGAAAGAGCTCCAGCTTGGATGGATCATTGCCATAGAGCTGAGACAGGTTCTTGAAGAGCTGAATTTTGAAGAGAAAAGGGAGAGCAGGAGTAAAATGATGTTGATGCTCTATGGAACTTTATTCTGATCTGCATCTTCAACCTTTTTCTCCAGCTACCTCACCTGTGGGTTTGCTGTGTTCAGATCAGGGTTGATTTCCTCCCAGCTGCTCACTGGCTGCAGGCCAAAGGCCTCCCTGGCCTGGTTGTAGCTGGGGAGGCCAAAGTCCCGGCCCTTCTGGATGGTCAGTGCAACCAGGTCAGACCGCGAGAACCTCAGCGGGCCGTACATGAAATCTGGCCAGGGGAAATGAAGTCATTGTCAGTGTTAACAAACTTTCATCATTAACAGCATTCACTGTTAATCTTATTTCGATAGCGTTCTCATAAAATGACTTTGGTCCTCCCTGCACACTTCTGAACAGTTGACTGTTCCACAAATCTCTACCACTGATTTACAGAAAGTGACGTGAGCAGCCCCATGTGCACTTGTTTGACTCCACGTTTGCATTGCTAAATGTTATCTTTCGATGGAAAAAATAAAAATACCAAAAATAAACACAATTCTGTAATAATACAATAATGCCGTAAATAACAATAATGTTGCAATGAAGGCAGCTGTGTGCTTTGAAGGAGAGAATGAAGACATCAGGAGACTTTCCATAATGCATGGTAGCAGTAGCAGGTTAGGCTGCATGGAATACATTTGCTCTTTAAGTTGAGGACCACAGTCCTCCCAGATGCTACGCAACTGCCATGTCTGCCCTTTCTGACCCACAGTGACTGCGTCATCTCCGCTAGCAACCCCTCAAGTCCTGCACATTCCCCATTACAATTATTGGCAATTCTTGGCCCTCCCTTTGAGGACACCCTGGAGCAGTGTGGGACACTGCAAGTATATATATTTTTTTGTATCACTTTTCCATGCAGCCAACATTTTCTCCAACATTTATAACCAGGCTTCACTTGGGTACAAAAAAAATTTTCTGCACTCAAAAGAGCACCACTGGTTTTCATTTTCTCAGCGGTCATCACTTGCGCGCATGGTGGCCTCACTCATACCCAAGTGTCAATTCACTGCAGTAAGACCCCACTAACGCATCTGATTTTTGTTCTGATGTTCATTTTGTCCAACACCATTTTGTTTGAATGCTTGAATGATGTTCGACGCATATGATGTGCAAACAGGGAGGACACATGAGGCAGACTGATAGAGAAACACCGATTTGGCTCAGCTGTTGCTCATGTTTGACCTCATGTAGTTTTGAGATGTATGTATATTCGAAAATACTTTTTTTGTTAAATGTAGTGCAAGTTATTCTGAAATCGTTTGCCGCAAATGTGTAAATCGCAACTTGACTGTGTGCACCTGCACCACTGTAAAAAAAAACACAGTGCCTGCTTCTATATTAAATAGCTTTTTCTTAAAGGTGGATAAAGAAGAAAAACACTTTCTCTAAATATTTCCCTGGTGATGCAAAGAAGAATTCCTCCTTCTAAACACTCATATATACTGCTTATGATGGTATTCCTTGTGCCAGGAGACAACTGAAATGCATGTGGAAGCAGCAACATGCATTGATGGCTGTGAAATTATAAGGGCGATGCAAACAAATAAACAAACTGGCAGATACAAAGTCATGCAAAACCTCTGAGATCCTCCACAACAATGTTGTCCTCTTTTTCGGAAATTTGCGATGCCATTCCCATCAGGAGATCGTTCACATCTTCACCAGTCTGTAGGTTTGGATTCTAAACACAGAAGATCCGATATGTTTCAATGATTTATTTGGAAAAATAAAGCCTTTGGTGTAGGTTCAAATAGACAAGGCAGGCTATGGCCAGCAAACCCCAAGACCCCATGAGGGCCAGCTTGCCACCCTTGGCCACTGTGACCCTCCTGTCCATCTACCATACCTCTCTGTTCCAGAAGCTGTTGCACACGCGCATGGCTGGAGAGAAGCTACCATCCAAGTTTAGGACCTCCCTGAAGTGGCACGTACTGTTCCTGCAGCCAGTAAAAGCACATGGTGCTCAGCTCAACTGGTTTCATGATCTTACAGCTTCATGAGCTATGTTCTCCAGAACTTGATCAGACTTTTCACTTGAGACATACAAATGAGTTATGAAGTTCTACTGTATCACTGGCTGTGTTACAAGTCCTGTTGGTGCTCCCCATATGCTGGTCACAGAGTGCCAATGTAGAGAAGGAAGAAGTTACTTGTGTGCCATATATAGAAGCTTTTTTAACATTCAGTTTTCTATGATAACTGCCACAGTTCATCACTGTACTCAGGTAAATCCATGCTTCACACATTGAGTGGGTCAAAAAATATTGGCAATGTTACTCAGAGGATTTATACACAGATACTGGGTGGCGGGACGATGCTTTCTAGAAAGCAGGGGGACAGCTCCTCACAAGACACTTTGGTCTGGTAGTGGGAGCTGCATTTTTAGATTCAGTGGCTAAATTTACACAGCGATCTTGTGCTTTCACCACCATTTCCAGTCATTTTCAAATAAACCACTCATACATAAGACTCCTTATTAACAAGTATGGCAACTGTGAAAAGATTCATAATTGGGAAAATAATGGAAAAGGGGGCACAGCAAGAAGCTCTCCTGCCTCAGAGCACCTGGGCTGTTGAATCCAGCTCAGTCTGGGTGGAGTTTGTTTGTGTGTGTGTGTGCGTGCGTGCGTGCGTGCGTGTGTGTGTGTGTGAGAGAGAGAGAGAGAGAGAGAGATGGGAGGAGGGTGGCAGAGCAGAGGATTATTGATGGGTGGTTAAAAAAGAACTGAGAACAAAGTACCTCATATAAACACCAGGGGGAACCATAGAAGACCAAATTCCCATGGCAGCTACCTGGAACTCAGGAGAAATTCCAGGATCAACAAATTTCTGGTAGCCTAAGTGAGGGAGAACCAGGAAAAAATGAATAGCTTGAAAATGGTGAATAGCACTGTTATAAATCTGTTTTTTCTTTTATCTGAAACAATTTACGGTACATACAATATTTTGAATACAGCATTTCCCTCTGGGATTAATAATATGTTTATTTTTACCATGTTAGCAAAAGTACTTTGCTAAAAGGTAGCATGGTAGTAGC
This sequence comes from Heterotis niloticus, assembly GCA_018136845.1. Classification (NCBI taxonomy): domain Eukaryota; kingdom Metazoa; phylum Chordata; class Actinopteri; order Osteoglossiformes; family Osteoglossidae; genus Heterotis; species Heterotis niloticus. Next base: position 9,744,422 of record CM030904.1, read on the forward strand.
AGGGTTTGAATGTGCAGCCTTAAGACTACAAGTGTATGCCCTGAGGAAATCATAGAACATCTAAAATTCACAGCCATTCCTGCAGCAGCTCAGCATTGCATATAAGTAAAGACCATTTCCTAAACAATCTAACCTCTCTTGTTGTTGTACTCTGGACACACACACACACACACACACACACACACACACACACACACACACACACACACACACACACACACACACACACACAATGACTTTCGGTGGTAACCTGCCTGCATCTAAAAACACAATAGCATCTTCTCACCTGGGTAAGGTGGCACAGTCACATTTCCCAAATATTTTGGCAGCCACTCGTAGAGTGCAATGTTCTGGTAAGAGGAAGGGTGCAGGACAAAGTAAAGTTTTAACTCCATTGTAAGTGAATTTATGTCAATTTATTATCACTTGTTATACTTTGTGTTTTACAGTTCCTGATAAAAATGAATCCATCCCAAGATCTCGGGCAGCACTGGTGTGACACTCAGCTTTGTCTCACACAGCGGTACCTGAACATGTGGCCGTGTTTTTGTGACTACAGCCGCAGCATCTCGGACAAACATACCAATTATGTGGCAAATGAGAGCATTTCTGTACCTGGAATGTGGCAACCACCATTTTCCTGGCATTCTGAAAGAGCTCCTCATCTGACCATGATGAGTGTTTCTTCTGCAGCTGAGAAGCCAGGTAATTGTGGTACCTAAACCAGATAATCCCCTCGGCCACCGTGAAGACATTCTCGTTCCCCCAGGCATTCCCAAACTCTGGAAAAACAGAACCATGGAACTTGCATCTCAGCCCTTGTGGTCCAGGGTATCACACAGATGGATCTTTGGAAACTGAAGTGACCTATAGTTATGCTAGTTTTTGGGACAAAATTAATGTTTTCAGCTATTCTATAAAGTGGTTACAGAACATATTTGTGAAATGTATGGAATAGAGAACAATTTGTTTCAAATTTCAAGTGGAATTTTTGAGGTATTTCACAGTATGGTTAAAAAAATACTAAATTTAGATGTACTGACTAAATATGTACTGTTACTCACAGGCAAATATTCTCCATCTAATGTGTCATCCAGTAAGTCACTTCTGTTCAGTTTCCATCAAAAAATAAATCCACCCAAGTTGTGAAACCAGCAATGCACCAGCAGATCATTAGGCAACAGCAGAGATACATGTTTATAGTAACAGAATGACTGTAAGAGAAGTGTGTCTCACCACAGCAACAGTGACTGGGATTTGTCACAGTAAAGAGGACTAAGGACACAATAAGAGGGCTAAACACGGAATAGCAACACCTTTCATTAACTGAAGCCATCATGAAAGAAAAGAGGAACATTTTAAACCAAGAATCGCAACAGCGATTAAATTTTGGCACGATAATGTTGGCATTTTCTTTGGAAAAGTGTTTCAGTCCCTCATTCTTACTGATCCAGCACACTTGAATTTGCACGAGATTGCACTGTGGGGTTTAAGGCAGGACTCCTTAAGTGTCACCGTGTGTTCATGGTGTTCACGGTCCAACTCTTTGTGTGATTCAATCATCCAACTCGTGTGCAAAGTCAACGTTGTAAGCTCTTTTATGAAGTTACTGCGCCCATTTGTTGTAGGAGGGTGACGTGAATGCTTACCATAGAGGCCCTGGGGACCATGCTGGCCTGTGGATGGGTCAGCAGAGGACCACATGAAGTTCCCTGTGTTCTGTCTGGGCAAACCTTGGTTAGAATCTGATGCCAGAAGCCCTCCGCTGAAGCTCCTCAGGGCGTCACACCAAGAACTTGAGGTTCCATATATGGAGCTCCCATCAATCCAAGCAGTCACACGGTTTACCTGCAGAATCAAAGAAGGGTTCAATCCAGAAAAAAACAACTGTATTGTAAATTTACTGTGGTTTAAACACTTATTACTTATTTATAACAGTTCCATTTTATTTAAACACCTATTACTGTTCTCACTAGAACCCAAACAAGGTTGCGCAGCAAAAAAGAGGTCACCAAGGCTCATCATTCCGATTTAGAAGCAAGGACTACGTTCACAGCTCTTAAGTGCCGCTTAAGTACAATACTGTCTAGTTCAAAAATTACAATTCCAACTGTAAGTTGTGTACAAAATGGAAACAGACCTTGATAAAGACCTCAGTTAAATTTATTTCACTAAAAACTGTTGAAATTACCAGCCTGCATACAACATCAATATCACTCATCAGCACCAGGACTGAAACCACAGCCCTGAACCAGAGACTTTGAAAACTGCAATAATTTTAATAATCCATGAAAATAATATTATTGATGTTGCTAAATAATATTATTGAAGTAAAATGATTCTGCTCTATAGGTTTCAAACCACATAAATTTAGTTACTCTGTAATTGTAGCTCAGATTTCTTCACCAGACCTTCCTTCTGAAGGGTGACTGGTGTTCCTGGAGAAGAACTGCAGGGAGAACGGAACCAAACTGCCCAGAGGAAACCCAGGAAAGAAAACTTGATACTGTATTTAAACCCACCATCCTAGAGCCATGAAGTGAGAGCAGTGCATGCGGGATCAGACCACCAGACAAGAGAGACTATGGCTTCACCAGTGGGACCCTTACCTGTGTGCGGGGGCTGTTTGGGCTGTGACTGGTTTGCTTGTCCCACTCGGCACGCTGGAACGGAAGAAGAACCTTCCCAGTGTTATTGGGGTCAAAGACGGGATCACCAAGCGGAACCCCAATATGCATGAACTCTGGAGGGCACCCTGGTCTTCTGGAGTCCATGATCTCATACAAAACATGGTAACCTAGGCAATTTAGTTGAGCAGATTCAGTCATCTTCCATGGTGTTTCACACAAAAACAAAAAATATGTTGTTATTTTTGTTCACACAAAAACAAAAAAGTAGATTGCAATTAAAAAAACAGTTTTCACCTTCTAAACACGTGTTTTTGCAGTAAGTTCATCTCATTTGTCACAGCACTGCCCACAAACACCTACTTGCGTGATGATTTCAGGACATAATTCATTTCTAACATGCAAGGCTTCACATTTTCTTTCAGGAATAAGTCTGGAATTACTTGGATTTTGGTATTCTTTCCTTATAAAATGTAGTCTGATCTTCAACTAAGTCACATTGATAGAGAAAAGAAAAGCGCTTAAACTGGTGTTTCTAGGACCTGAGATGAAATTTTCCTCAAGACCATTAAGATTCACACCCATTCTGTTATACAAAGGTGAAGAGATGTTTGTCTCCTAAATGGGTCTTATTTGACCAGGAAGGAAGACTTTCACTTCACTGTCCAAAACAAGCTCTTCTACGGAGTTTCCCATTCAATTTTACTCACACATGGCCCATTCTGCCCATTCTGGCACAGATGCTTGACATACTTTTAGGCACATCAGATGAATAGAACAGCGTAGTTGCCAGGCAGTAAAAATAACATCTGTCGGAGCCATTTCAGAGAAATCGTTACGGTTTTTTCTTACCAAAGGAAACTGAAAGGACAGTTTGGTTCCTGGAAGATTTCTGGCCCGACTTCCCTTTCATGCCAAGGTTGCTGATCATGCGGGGGTTGGGCAGGAGCGGCTCCTGGAGAGGCTGGTACACCCCATCCGAGTACTGCGGTGGCGAGTGGCGGATCAGAGGAGAGCCTGCACATCACAGTGAGACCCAGTCAACTCACATGAACATCCCTTGACCAGGAGCATCAGTGCTGTAATAACCATGAACCTTGCTGCAATAAATACTGTGGACTTGAACTTTGTGGACGAAGGGTTAGAGCCACTCACTTAACTTCAGCTTCAAGACCCTGAGTTTAGTGTTAAAAGCTCAGACAAGTAGACCCCATGAATGTGTACCTGCTGCACCTCGACTGTGATGTGCTAGGTTGTTGTACCAGCCGTCGTAACGCTGCACCTCCCAGGTAATGCTGGACCGGGCACCTGCGAAGTAGAGAAGCTGTTCTAGTCAAGATGCCTGCATGTACACATTTATACAGACAAATTTCTTGGTGACTGCAATATCTGAGGGGATAAGTAGAAAATCCTCAAGAAGCAGAAGGCAGCTTTTGGACCCCATAACCTGACAAAATATGTACTTAAATACTTTTACCATTAAAAAAATGTATAAATATTCACCTGGAGGACTGTGGAGCATGAAAATGAGCAACAGGGTTGTGGGCAGCAGGTGTGACATTTTTGTCTCATGTAAACTTGATGATGTGGAGAGATTCAGAGAAGCAGAACCCTCTCCAAGGAAAGGTCTCTCCTGTGGTGGGTTTCACTCTCCAGAGGAAGATCTCGCTCCGGGACAAGGTCTCACGTTCTAGTGAGAGGTCTCCCTCTTCAAAAGCAAGGTCTTTCTCTCCAGACCAACGTCTGTCTCTCTCCAGGGAAGGATCACTCCAAAACGCACCTGAGCCTGGTGAGACAGCAGGAGACCGTTTTCTCTTTGTACTTCCACATCCCCAAAGCTGCTGTCGCTCAAAGGACACAAATACCCCCGGACCCGACAGCCCGGCGTTTTTTGGGGGCTATAATTTTTACATGCTGACTTAAGCGAAATAAAACGCTGCACCGGAACAGAAGCCCGTTTTATTCAGACGGAATAATGCGCGTTTTGTCGGCGCGCAACACCTGAGCAACAGGTAAGCTGAGCCGCTCGCTCTCCGCCAGCACGGAAGCCTACGTTCACCTTTCTCACAGCTGCACGAACGCACCGATCCATCCTTTAAACATTTAAGCGCGTTATAAAACTACATTTCTAGCACTCATAATATGGGAATGAATCGAAAACGTTTCACTGCAGGTAAACTCACCTGAATCGGCGGGGCAGCGGCTTCCACCACCGCTGATGCTGAGGGGGAAAAAGGCGACGTCGTAGACGTTCAGTGGAGCCGGCAGGGCATCGTAGGGTGCAAACTGCGTCTTCGGCGGCCAACCTGCAGACACAGCGTGGGGTTTGTGCTCAGGTATCGGCGACACCCGGGTGTTTCTTTATACGCGCTCTGGGCTCGCATTAGGAAACTCCTATATGCAGATTTTGGCAGCAGGCCATGCACGAAGAGGCTATAAAAGACACATCCATCCTTGCACACGTTCACATCCTTGCTGGGTCACACTCTGCCTCCAAGAGTTACTCTGCAGCACACAGGTGAGTTTGGATCATTCTGACTTTTTAGCCAAAATTTTGGACAGACTCGTGTGCTCATGTGTCTTGCAGTTGCCTGTTCTTAAACTATAGCTGCACCTCAGTGGGATTTTACTTTGACTTCAACTAATCTAGATTTTGTTGTACAGGACACCTGAGGAAATTTAGGCTTGAATCTTGTTGATGTGGTGGGGCTTCTCCCTGTCTGCAGGTGTCTAGAAGGTATCCACTGACCCTGCCTGCTCCTGTCGGTCCACGTGGCTCCATCCCGGCAACAATGACGTTCTACGATGGCATTTACCCATTTTACTCAACACAAAGGACCCCGTTCATCTTCAGTCTCAAACTGCTCACTGTAATCCTGGTCTTCTTGGTCCTTGCTGCCATTTTTTCTCTCATTATTCCAGGAATACGGGGAAAGTCGGTGAGTGTTGAATAAACAAATCCTGCCCTGCACCCAAAAAACACCTCAAATTTCATTAAAAACATATGAAACTGGTCAACGCCTTCCTGGCGTGCACTTTTATCAAAGATTTTAATTCATACATAATTCATACATGCAACTACCGAAGCTTGTAGGCCTGCTCATATTTCCGAATTTTTTAAGTAAAAAATGTCATATTTCATACAAGTCAGAAATTCCGTTCTGCCACTGCAAGACTTGTGTGACAATGAAGGAAATTTATTCAGTCAGTTATTCTGTTCATGCCGAACGATTTTTGTGCCAGAGAATTGTAAAACAGACGACTGCAAGATATAACTTGTGCTTTGCTAGTATGAAAATTTATAAAACTACTGTACTATGAATATGTATGATAATGTTTTTTGATGCCTGGTGTTAACCAGCATGGTTCTGTTGCAGAGGCTGTTGTGGATATTCAGAATTCTTCTCAGCTTATTCATCGGTGCGGTAATAGTGGGTGAGTAGCATTAAAGATGTCTCAAATAAAGGAAGCCCACACATCACTGCACTGAAGTTAAATTATTAAAGTTGATTTATAGCTGGTGTTCAAGTTATTGTCAGATTTTTTTGTTTATCATGCTGTTGCCTCCTCCAGTCAGCGCAGTTGTGAACATGACTATTTTCGGTTGCTGCCGCTAGCCATCATCCTCCTGTTTGCTTGCAACTCCTCAGCTGTGAACTTCTCGAGGGCCTGGGCTGGAGGCATTGTGAAGACCAACACCACTTACAAGTCCTTCAGCAGTGCTGTCGTACAGGCTGACGTTGGCCTCTGGGTTGGGTTGTCAGGAATCAACGTGACACTGAAGGGTGAGTCTCACGTCATCTCTTCTGCATGTGGTTGGCATGTAACCCCTGGGGCTTGGTGCAAGTTCTTTCAAAGTGAGCTGCTTTGTCGGTTAGCAGCCACCATCGCACGTTGGAACTATGCCTTATGAACTTGTGCCTCTTGTCGGCTGTGCTGTTTGTGCAGGAGATCCCGTGAATCAGCTGAACGAGACCATAAACTACAACGAGATGTTCCAGTGGACGGACATCTTTGACAAAGACTACACCGAAGCCCTGGAGAGGGGTCTCCCCAGCCCCATTTTGTACATTGCGGAGAAGTTCACCTCCCACAGTCCCTGTGGCCTCTATTACCAGTACCGATACTCGGGCCGGTACACTTCTGCCACCTTGTGGTACGATTGTCAAAGTGCCATTTGCTCACACTCTGTGGGTGCTAAGCACCTCACTGTTCATCAGGTTTATAACTGCGGTTGTCAGGTCTTCACTTCTCACTCAGTTGTGCTTGGCTCTCAACAGGACTGCATTCTGTTGCTGGTTGATTGCCAACGTCCTCTTCTGCATGCCTGTCATCTTCTACGCCGGTTGTATGGCAGTGGCCACGGGAGCCTTCATCTTCTTGTCGTTGGCCTCCTTTGCCACGATACAAAACAGCGCTCTGTGTAACTTCACCATCGGCACAGTCTCCATGGAGGCAGAATTTGGCAGCTCCTTCTGGCTGATGCTGGCCGTAGGTAAGGCAGCAGTTCATCTCTGCAAGAAGTATTTAATTAGAGGATGAAGGGATCGAATGGGATGAATGATGGTGGCAGCTAATGCGAGGTTGGGCTTTGCAGGTATGGTCTGCACACTTGTTGGTTTGGTGGTGATCCTACTGGACTGTGTGGTACCTGAGGGCATGAGGAGGGCTTTCAGTGGATGGGGCGAAGTGGAGAGCAAAGGCCCTGCTTTGGTGAACCAGTACCTCAACCCCGGTTTTGTTGAAGGAAAGACTTTGGAGTCACAGATGCAAGAAGTTTTCAAGGTGAGTCCCTGAATAAAATGAGATTTAATGGTTTGACTTAAAGAACAGGCTTTAAAATTTATTCTTTTTTTTCTGCTATTAAAACAGTCTTTTCAGCTCAGGCAAACTGGACTCACAGCCTTGCTTTTAAATGCTGCATTGTCCTATGTCAGTACATCAGTCAGGGAGCTTTGGTTACTTTCACTGGAGAGACGAAGCTCTACTCAGAAATTGACCGCACGCTGTTTCAGCTGGGAATAATAAGGACCGGGCATTTACTAACCTGTCATATGTTAGGAAGCGCTTCTTCTTATGCTTCATCCTGCATCTGTTCTCTTTTCAGATCGATGTATGAAGAAAAGCAACACTTGAAGCACACCCGGACCTGCCGTGTCCACGTTTTATTGCACATTTCACTTTTTTTTTTTGGAATCGCTTACAGATTAATCTTGAACTGTATAAAGCACATGTAAATAATATATATATATTTATAAAAAATAAAACTGATTGCAAAAGACTGTGTGGGATTTTGTCTGTGCACGGTGTATGAATTAGGCTTCTAAAAGATAAAGAGAGCAACATGAGTGCAGATGAGCAACAAGAATAAGATTTGCACACACCAAAAATTTAAAATTAACCAGTGCTAAAGATTGCAAACAGGAAGTAACAACCTGTTACCTAATATGAATTACTTACTAATGCACATTAATGGATTCCAGATACACAAGAGTTAATGTTTGTTGCCTCAACCCTAAATGCATGACTGCCTTTTGGAGCAGGAAAAAGATAAATAAAACTCAGGGATTTGCACAAGCACAGTGACACCACTGAGTGGCCCAGTACAGCGAGAGGAAAGATAAGCTTCGCTGAAGAGCGCGGTCATGCAAACACAAACGTAAGAAAATAAATTGGGGCTGTGGCGCTTCTGAGAAGAGACCTCAGAATGCCACATTTTGAAACATTTGCTCATGACAGTAGGGTGTAACTGTGAGCGTCATTGTATTACAGTAACAGAAATGGGTAGGGCTGCATGCAGAGTCATGGGATTTCCTTCTGTTATCAGCACCTGAAGGACAGCAGGTTATTCAGGGGTTAAGGGTACGACTTTGTACCCAAAATGGGGCAACGTGTAGGCCCGATAGTAGCTGGTCTGCCAGTGCTCCAGTTCAGGTTAAGTACCTTTCTCCAGGGCACTACAGCAGCATCATAAAACAACTGAAAAGCATGCAGCTCCATTCGGACTTTCACCTTTTCCCTGCCACTGCTTTGGGTTCTGCTTGGTCTCCCAAACCTACTTTGGGACAAACAGACGTTAGGCTGTGCTCCATGAAGCTGCACTTTGGCCAAAAACACCTCAAGCAAGACACTTGGGTGACAAACAAAAGACAAAAGAGAAGCGATACCATGTGAAGCGTTAATTTCACAAAAAACAAATATTACAATTTTTTGAGCCTTGTACATAAATTATGGCTTTCAACTGAACTGCCTGCAGTACAGTAGCAACAGGAGGCAAAAGCAAAGTTTCGGCCTTGTTGCCGAAAATGCAGTAAATACACAGAACTGTGACGCAAAGGAGATCTAATGGTTTATTTTCTTTTTTCAAATGCATCTTCTATAATTGGGAAAGATGATTTTAAAATTGTTCTTGTGCCCCCTCAGGGTAGATGTGGGGCACAGCATAGCAGGGTGGTGAGGAGCAAAGCGTCACAGTGCAGTTGTGGGTTTGGGCAGCAGATGAAACAGCTTTCAAAGTGGAACTGATGCAAAAAAAATGGTTCTTTCACGCCATCTTCTGCCCTAGCGCAGTATTGCAAGCAGAGCTCAATTCGCCACCTGTTGAGCAGTCACTCTGACCCTTCCCTAGAAGCTTAATGAATTAATCATAAATTTAAAAAGATATTAAAAGCTAAAAGTGCCTGGATGTGACCATTCTGTACATAAACACAGTGGCACTGCCACGACTGCAGCCCAGGATCGGACATGGCCACGTGGTCACAATGGGGGACGATTGTCAGAGGCCACTAAGAGTGTGTGTGTAACTTGCTCACACTGTGTTCCTGATGCTGCACGGCTGACCATGGATCTGTTTGCCTTGCAATCGATGGATGGGTTCAAACCCCTGCACCTGCTATAGTGCCCTAAAATAAAGAGGATTTCTTAAACTTCTCCAGGAAAAACAACCCTTTCTGTGCAATGGGCAAATCAAGGTGAGCAGCATTGCTCATGAACCAAAAATTGTAAGTTGGAATGGACAAAAGTAGTTCCATGGTGGTCCCTGTAGGTCAGGTACATGATAGGTAATAGGGGGGTCTGCCAGGGCTGCCCCACACAAGGACACCCACTCCTGCTGTGTGGTGTAGAAGCAGCTTCAGACAAAGTGGCAGTATTTGTACATCATCTCTTATTGCTTGAATAAATATTCAAGCAATAGAAAATCATGTGACCATCACATTTAAATCAGACTATTTTACACTGAAGAGGACCAGGGTTGACCACCTGTGGCAGAGTTGACAGTAATTTTTGGATAAATTTCAAAGATAAACAGCTGGATCTGCTTCAGGGTTCAAATGAGCATAATTCAGGTGGACACAATCAGCTGTCTGTTTTGGAACAACATGACACCCGTGCTCACACACCGATTCTCCTGAAACACATCTTTGGACTCTGGGAGGAAACCCACAAACACAGAGAGACCAGCAAACTGCACACGCAGGATTTAAGCAGTATCCGGTCACATAGTCCAGGTGGAGTGGCGAACGTGGAGTCTGACAGAAAGGAAAGAACCATTTCTAAGCCAGGGTTTACTGATTTTATTGTACTTTTTTTTTCTCCCCAGAATAACTTGATTCTATCCTCAGCTGCATGCAAACAGGTAACTATTTTATTGTTAATTTCAAATCTCATCTTAATTTTAGTCCAATACGTTTTGAAAGCATTACTTGACAGTAAGGCTTTTTCAGTCACAGTGTGTTCGTCCAGTCATCACCACCGTTATCCTTTCATGAGCGAGGCCCGACGCGTGAGGGACGAGAGTCTGTAGTGAGTAACAGTAATTCCCTAATGGCCACGATACTAGACACAGCTTCCATTATGTACACACAGTCTAATACTGGAGATGGTCATGGACACAGTCGAAGGAACACATTACAGTCACAATCCACTCAACTTAGAGCTTCTCCTGAAAAACACAACACACAAAAAAAAATAGAACGGGGGATTTAAATATGCACGATGTTTTCGTACACCGAATAGGGTTTTGAGTTGGTTTGATTCTCACCTGTGGGCATTGTGACTTTCTCTCACATCAGTTTATAAAACACCGGTTCACTTATATGTGGAAAAAAGTTCCCTCTAATATGCAACTTACATGGGCAAACACTGCCATCGTATCTTTGGACTCATCCATCCTTTTAATGCCCACAAAATAAGCAAATTTGGAATTGGGTGGGACACACAAGTGCCCTGCACACTCCAACTATGAGTACCAACCCAAAAAATTTGACCAGTTTCCTCAGCAGTCTCTCATGAAGGCACACGTGACCAAATCATTCCAGCTTTGCAGCCGCAAGGCATTACTATTGAGCTTGTATAGCAAAAAACATTGATTTGAAAGATCCTCGGTAGTTATTAGCTATCAGCTTAAAAATATTCACTGTGCTGCCCATACATGGAAAAACAGGTTAAAACCCTAAACGGGGAACCAAATTTGGATCTCAAGCCGTGCCTCTATACATCCCGTAGTGCCGCATGTTTGTGGCATCCTGCACAGACATCCACCATTATGTACATGTCAGCCTTTTCTCAACAGATCCCACTGACAGCAGCAAATAAAACATATTTACAGTTAAAAATACAAAACAAAAAAAAAAACAGAAGCACTCAAACATACAAATACACTGTGTTAATATTTATATGCATGTAAAAAAATAAACCATGATACTTGTGTTCATCCTTTGCACAGCACAAATAAACAATGAACTCGTGACCTGTTCATGGAACCCTCAGCTGTTAGTGCTATTTTCACGTTAAACTTTGTGTATTTAACTTTGACTTCTCTTAAGTGTTAATGCTGATGAGAAGACGTCCTTTCAGAAGATGACGAAACAATGTGAAAAGACAGCTGGCAGGGAATGGAGACAGAAGATTCTCGGGGGGACTGGGGTCAGTCTGCTTATTTCGTCCCCAGGGTCCCGTGTCTGGGAGCCCCTGGGTGGGCTTATGGCTCTCCCTGTGAATGAAAGGCAGTCCAGGCTCAGATGTACATGGGGGTCTCCTGGCCGGTTAAGAGTCTGAACATGGCTGCTGGCATGGTCTTCATGTGGATCTGAAGTGGGAGAGGAGAAGAGACTGTGAGGACAAACAGGAAGTCCACAGGCAGACCCCCCCCCCCCCACCTCCATAGCTCCGGACATCCCAAGTGTCAGTGTGCATTTTCTGGACCAGCAACAGTTCAGAAGGCAGGAAAGGATTAAGGAGATGAACTCATTATGCCGTCAACATCGATGTGTCAGTATTGTGTAAGCCAGATGATCCACAACTTGTACAGCAGTGCATACAGTTGTGTGTTTGTGTGAATGTCGCCTACCAAATGCCAGCTAACAGTCTAGCTAATGCGCTTGCTAAACAACTGTGATTTCTTGCTGTACAAAGACACACACAGATCTCCTTCTTCTGCTCAGCATACAAAACAGCTTTCATTTGCCTGATATTTTATAATAAAATAAAATTGACAGCTCAACTGATCGGGACTTGAGCTGCAGCACGCAGAGGTGGGCAAGGTGGAAGACTTTAGCCTACGTTGGATGGTTAGTGTAGCATCAGCATTAACTGTGAGTGATGGCATAACGGGAACAACCGCATAGGTGGTGACCCATTCCATCCAAGGTGAGAGTGGGTGGCAAGAGGTGAGGCTGGTGGCTTTTTTTGGGGAAATAATATGGCAGGAAATCTGTTCTGCACCACCATGCAACATGAAGTTCAGGAGCTAATGGGGGGGGGGGGGGTAAAAAAAAACCAGGTAGTACACTTACCTTAAATTACTACAGTAAGAACACCCTGCTGCATATATGGGTCAAATACTGTAAAATATACTTCAGTATTAACTAAGCAATGAATGAGTACAAATAAGAATGTTATTGCTTGTGGAACCAAAGTTATTTAAAATTACATTTTTTTTTCTTGTTACCAGTTTAGCATATGAAGAGGTGGATATATTTCTTAGGTACTCGGCTTCACGTCTTTAGCCACTATTACCACTACCTGGTGCCTGTGCAAGGTGTGCATTATAACATTAAGTTTACTAAGAGGTGATTCTGTATTGTGTGGCCATGTGGATTAACAGCCTGGTATAAAAAAACAAGGTACACAGAGGTGTAGTATAATGAAAATAATGTTACATGAGAAAAATGTTACAGACTTATGTCCACACAAGTACAGTGTTAAATTACTTCAAACATAAAAACATTAAGCATCAGACTGAGTGCAGTCTGGATCTCATGTCTGCACTCCTGCTTCACACCTGAGGGGGGCGACACAGGACAACAGACAAAGACACGACGTCGCACAACAATTTACTGTGTAACCAGTCGGAGTTTCAGGAAAATAGTATCACATTTGTCTTGATTTGTATTGTTTTACAGAATCAAATTAGCTTGTATTTCATTTCATTTCTTTCTGTTAACCATTTTAAGGAGTTAACCTTTCAGCCCTGGGGTGTCGGGGGTGAAGCGTGTTTTCTCATGGCTATGACATAAACACAAACTCACAGTGTAAAAATCAATGTAAAACCAGTCAAGATGCTGATTCTGAGCCTTGGGTGGGTAGTCCCCGTGGGGTGCTGTGCTTACCTCACCCACAGAGTTGGACAGTGCCTGCACAATCTTTTCATGAGCGGTCGCCACCACGCTTTGCCCATTGATCTCGATTATGCGGTGACCGACTCGTACCCCACCCCGCTCGGCGATGCCTCCGCGCATCAGGCTGCAGATCTGGGGTGTGGCACATGGAGGGACATTAGCAGTGCCATTGTCACATTGTATTGGTGGCAAAATTCTACTACAAACCAACAGACACAGCAACTCATAAAAACCAGGTCAGTGGATTAGCAGTGAAGAGTCTGAAAGCGGCAGGACAATGGAAGGACTGCAGTGTTCACACTGTGTGCAGGCCTGTGGCCACGGATCAATGCAATCAATATATACACATTTCCTGCACCATCCGTGGTTCCAGCTCCTAAAGGGCCTCTATGGTCTTCTAATATAAAACAGAGGGACGCCATACTGTCAGTTGTTGCTTTTTAGATTTGCCTTTGCCAGCGGTGAACAGAAACATGTGAGCGATTAAACGGAGGGCCCAGCAAGGCAGAACGGACTCAACTCGTGGTTCAACACTGCGGATGCTAAATGGATTCTAACAATAAACTAATTACTGTGCAATAAACCCCAATAAACCCATAGATAATGTGGTCCAGAAGAAGAGGAGGTCTGATCAAACAATCACTGGAGTCCAGAAACATCACAACCTCAAAGATGGGTTATGAGCAAATCTCAAATTAAACTGTAACTGTATCGTGATGACTACAGGGATTGTCATGGCCTGGGTCCTAGAAATATCATCATTTCTGTAGACTGTAATCACAGCAAATATGATTAAATTTGGGTAATAATACAGAATCAGTGCAATTGTGGCCGTTTATCACAAATGAAGCCCAGGCTGTGTGATCGCTGCTGCGTGTCCCACTCCCCAGGTCTACACATGCGATCCAGAAGTGCTTGTCCCCCCGAAACTCACGATGCCATTCTGTACACTGAAGCCAAGCTGATACTTGAGGTCGGGCCGCTTGATGAGGACCGTGGTGACCGGAGGGCAGCTCACAATGTTCAGCTTCACCTGAGTCTGGTTCTTCAAGCCCTAAGGTTGAGATGTATAAAGAGGATGTAAGAGAATACACACAGCAGACAAAGAAAAACAGAGGTTACTCTTCAGTTTCTTCACAAGCACAAACTAGGTCCCTGTCAGAGGAAACTGCTACTATTATTATTTATTCCTTGAAGTGACATCTTAGACCAAGGTGACTTACAATTTTAATCAAATTTGCCTTTATTTGCCCATTTAAGCAATAGCCAGGTATTCTTACCGTATCAGTTCAGGGTAGCACCTTCTTTAAAAATGCACTAATGTAAGAGCATGAACGGCCCTGCACACTACACCTGTTGCTGCTATGACATCACTTTTTATCTAGCTGACATCAGCTGCCCATTGCAACCACGAACACCCACAGACCAAGGGCTCAGTGTGACACTGCCTTGTCCAGGCCATTACCTTGATGATTCCCTGACAGGTGGCCAAGGGAAGGCCCACCAGGCTCGTATTGTTGACGGACATGATCTGGTCCCCAATGCTGAGCTTGCCAGAACGTGCGGCTGGTCCACCATTCATCATATTGGCCAGGATGACAGTGGGCAGGATGGAACCCCAGCCCGATTCCACGATGACTACACCCAAGATCTCCCCTTTATGCTTTTCTAGTTGCAGCTGTGTTCCATTGCAGCAGAGGCAAAGGAGAGGGATTGAGGGAGGGAAATTAATGACAAGGTGTAAAATTGAGTTTTACAGCTTTATGATGACCAAGATAAAAGCAAAACAAAGAGATAAGCAAGAGTAGTAGGTGTTAACTTTGAGCATTAGATGAAACCCCACATGAGGGGTACAGTTGGACCACCTGAGCCATAGAACACCAGGTCACAGGGTTGCTCCTACTCTCAAGCTAAGCTGGAACCAGAAAACCTCCCCTCTGGTGATCTCACTCAAAAGATGCCCACCTCTTTGCAGTTTTCTGAGTTGGAGAAGTGGATGAGATCATCATTGTACATCTCTTGTGTGTTGATGATGTCACTGTACTCTTTCTGGCTCAGATCCTCGGGGTTGATGCCGTTGGCCCTCAGGAACTCCTGGTAGGCCACACTGAACGCCTGCCCTATGGACTGTGCAATGAGCTGAGCCTGCAGGAGGGGAACAAACATATTTCAAGGGGAAATGAGCTATTTAAAGTGACAAGCAGAACCGGGGAATTGAAAGCACTGATGCATTACACAACTCTGCTCTTCAAAAAAAAAAAAAAAAAAAGTTATATTACTTCTGAATAGAGCATCATGGTGAGATGTGCTGCTCAGCTGTCCTGCCATTCCCTTTTCCTTCTACACTCAAAAAATAACCCCAAAGGCCTAAATGAGGCCACAGCTAAAGATGGTTGAATTACATTGAATTTACTTGATGCACGTTGCATCTCCCTCTAAGTACCCACCAGTCAATATTTTTCTTTTCATACGAGTTAAATTACATGACATCCCTGGTGAAAGAAACCCAGTTCATAGTCTCCATTGTGTAAATATTTCAGGTTAATCTAAATTACTGACTTGCTTCCTTTTCAGCTTCTCTCCAGAAAACAGTAACATTTAGATATTTATTAAGTTATAAATCTGACAGTTTTGTCCAAAGCAACTTAAAATACTAAGCTGTAAGTTTTTAAAGCTTCCAAAGAGGAGTTTGAAACAAATAGGTCCTCAGCAGCTAAACTGCTTATTTAAATGTATACAGGTTCGACTGGGAGTGAAATGTGGCCAATAATGTTGCACCAGGCAGCAGCTTGGCTATGGCCACCACCCGCACAGAGAGCCAGCTACACCTGATGACAACTTATTACCAAAACAAGCACCAGGTGCAGGCACTTGATGAGCAGCAGAGCATTTAAATATAAGTGGACGGGAAAAGGTGAGAGGGCTTGTGAAAAAGTTAGAAAACCAGCATTTTTTAAAAAAATTTAAAAAAAAATTTTATTAGAACGATAAGCTGGTAACTTGTGCCTGAAATATTTTAAAAACATGTACTTCTGATTTGTTGGGTTGGTCTTTGATTTCGTGGCCATTTCTATTACTTCTTGGTATTTTGCTGCATTTTAACTATCGGCAAACCTTACTGGCGATTGTCTGAGTGCTAAAGGTGGGGAAAATGGAGAAAATGTGTCTGTAAATCGACTCACTGCCATCCCTTGTCTGGTGACTCTGAAACCCTGTAGGTACAGGCAGTTGTGACGCTCTTATAGCAGTGCTTTACTCTCACTCGCTGCTCTCCACTATGGCTAACTGTGAGCAGAGTCTCACATTTTCATGAATACAGGAGCACGGGAGAGCAAGTTCAATTTCACGCTATTCAATGGTGAGGATGTTTCTTAAACTGGTCACACAATACTCCACCCCCCCGGCCCCAGTAATGATGTTTTTGGTGCTCGCACACAGCTTGCAGACAGGTTTAGGCTGGTGCGGCCACAAAGGGCCATCTGAGCCTGACTTCCATGGCAACCTAAACTGCGTCATAATCTCAAAGTGTCCGCAGTACAGAAATGGATGATTCAAACATTTCTTCTGAGTGGTTGCACACTGCATGTGTAACTCTAGCCTCTACTCTGGCTCTATTCTGCACTGCTACTGAAGTCATTATTCCTCCTATAGCTACAGGATACACTGTAGTGTTTTTTTTAATTAATTTTGTGCATTAAACCTGTTTTAAAATGACTGAAAAGAACCTTATCTCCACAAAGGTATATAATCCCGATTGGTGACCAATTCATCATATAAATGTTTGTCAGCTCATTATTGACCATAGTCATCCATGACCATTACTTATGAATTGTATGTGCTGTGGAAGCCAGCCGAATTCAGCTTAGACCAAATGACACTTACAGGGTGCTCTTCTTTGCAGAGAATTGCGTTGAATTTCAAGCAATGGTTGGCCTGCACTCCTTTTCTGTCTGTGTTTTATTGATATCTACTAGCTGGATGACCAAATATATGTGAATTGCATTCACTTTGCAGTATAAATGTAATTAAAATATAAAGCCACTTCAAAATTGAGCAACTTGACCATCCATAACCTGAGTTGCCAGTGTGTCTTAGACTGTATTTATTTGTAGTGAAACTGTACTCTGTACTGTCTGTCTAATGTGCACTATGAGTTTAGCTTATGAGTGTTCATCATGGATCGCTCTCCCTTGCCCTTAAGGAATCCAGATGAGTCTCAGAGGTGATGCTGACAGATGAATCTAAAAGAATTAGAAATGACTTGGAGTAAAAAAGATTATATATACTCTGCACTCATAAAAAAATGCATGAATATTTCAGTTTAATTTATCGCAGATTTTTTTTCCCCAAGATTGTTGCCTGTAGAAGTGTTTGCCCTAGAAAACTCCCAAAAGTTCAAAAAAAGATCAGCCTGAGTCACATAAACCAGAGTCACGACTTCTGATGTTTATAATTGGACGGATACAAGCTTGGAGGATTGCAGTAAAAGGTCTGTGACGCCACCTGCCAGTCTGTCCACCTGAACCCAGCCAAGACACTCGTTTACCAATTAAGGTCGGCATTTAGCGTCTTCATTTCAGCTCTGAAATACTTTCATTTTTATTTTCATGTCTACTTGGCTGACACCCAGAAAGCCTTTGGCAGGTTTTCAACTGGGTTATAACTGATATGTGCAGCTCGCAAATCATCTGGGAAGAGAATGAACTCTGCCTTTAGCTGTGGGTACTTTAGATTCCACTTGGTGCATCTACAGTCTTACACAATCGTACAGACAGAAAACAACAATTGTGCAATTCCACTAGAGAACGAGGCGAGTTAAGATGTAAGGTAAAGGACAAGCAAAGCACCAGGTACATTATGTGTGTCTGTGCCTGTCCCTGCGTAGCAACCCCAGATCAGGGCACACAATGCCAAAGGGAGCACGACACACACAGCTGTTAACAGAAGGAATGGCGCTCACATCCTCGGACTCGAACACGTGGCAGATCATCTTGTACTGCTTCTTGCCCTCGCTGGCGCCAGGCGTCGTCTCGATGCAGTCCTGCGAGGCCGTACGAGGCATGCGCCGGCGAGCCATCAGCACCACGATGTTCCCAATGTCAGCAATGTAGGAGATAGTGCGCAGGGCGTTGTCCATCATCGTCTCCTGGGAACAGCAGAGCAGGATATGGGGATGGTGTCCTTGGTAAACCTTTTTTCTGTTTTATTATTTACTTGCAATGCTGACACTTTTATCCCAAGTGACTAGCAGTATTTGACCCATTCATACAGCTGAGTATTTATACTGGAGCAAATTAGGTTAAGTACCTTGGCTGAAAGACACGCCAGCAGGAACAGGGAATGGGACTCAACCTTGAGTCTGCCATTTCACGTCCTTAAGTGTGATGCTGCTTGCTTTAAAACTACGCAGTGACCTTAAACCCATTTATTTAATTGTTCAAACACAGTTAACAGTGACAAACATTTCTCCTTCAAAGCTTTGACAGGGAACCCTTTGGGGTGTGACAGAGCAAAGGTTGGGTGTTTGACAAGGCGACAGCACGTAAGTAAAAGCAGGAATGCCTTGCTGTGTTATTATGCAGTCATCAGAATTAATCACCCAATTTGTCTGCACTTGCTTGGGCACACAGCCTTTAACCTTTATCCTGGGATGCAAGTCGGACGACAAGTGGGTGCATTCATATTCACAGCACAGCCAAAGCTACAGCGGACCAAGAGTGGAAACATCGGTTTCCATTAACCTGATTTTCTCCACGCCTGCCATGAATATTGAAGTAAACATGTGAGAGGCAACAAGCACACAGGGAGGCTGTTGGCATGCATGCTGCAGATTTTACATTCCAGTTGAGGTCATTTGCATTGTACGTGTAATTTGGCACACTCTGCTGTGTCAGTTTAACAGATCTCATACATACCATGGAACATAATAGTGCAATACATGAAAAAAATATCCTGTTCTAAACACACAGTGGCCTCCAAGCAGCTGTTTCCACACTTCTTCACCAAAAAGGCAAATAAAGTTCCATACTTTTGCTATTGGCTCACACACTGACAGCCTTAGTTTTTTCGCCCCACATGCACCTCCCTCCACTTCCTCGACTGAGAAAACCGATGCAGCCGCCTCCCTCCACACCACCACCCTCACAAGCCTCTCTTTTTCACTTTATTCCATGAGTAGGCAGTAAATGTTGTCATTCTTCTTTATTTAAATTATCTGCAATGTTTTTAAACTAAATTTCTCTTTTTTTAAACAAACATTTATTTAAATCCCAATAACAGCACTAACATGCAAAATGGACTGTACTGTACAGTACATACTGTACCGTGGATTATAAACATGCAAGTTAATGAGGACATAAAGCATTTCTAATAAGGAAAATGGGGTTTAAAGTGTTTTTTCACACTGAAATCCTGGGTTTGTAGTTATATGGGTGTTTTCAGATAGGCTGAGAGCACTTTTTCTATTTAAAATAATTGTAGATAGGCACCCAGTATCTGAAAAAATCTACATCCAACGCGCTTTCAGGGACAAATTAGACCCGGATACCAAGCGATTACTGGATAACACAGTTCGTTCACTGCACACACACCCTTGGCCCATGGATTTTACTGAAAACAGCAGACAAATCCTGAATGTTGCGCAATCTTTCACTTCCGTACCATTTCCCTCCCTTTCTTGCTCCTATACTCTGCCTATGGTTTATGCACCACCTGCTGCCAGTGTCTCTGATGACATCTCTACAGACGTGCAACGTCTGGGCTGGGAAGATGAAGAATAAATACGGCAAGTGCTTCCTCATCCATCACCCAAGCAGTAGCAACATCAGTGATGGTGACACTCAAACACCATTTCTACACGGTGGAATCAGCATCTCCACAATGAAGGCCAAAATGGGACATGTTCATCAAAATGTTGACAGTTTGTAAAATGAAAAAGGTTGGTTGGACGGGTTTGTTTAACTGGAGCTCAGCCTGCTTTCTGCCTGATCGAAACAAACCTGAAACCACAATGTTACATTTGTGCCAAAAATGGGTGTTTGAACCATACCAAAAAGCTTCATTATTAATTCAACCAGAACAGGGCCATCCTGGATAAAAACGCAGTCCATGTGTGATGTCTCAGCATGGGCTCAGATTATTTTTCCAAGCCTCTTAAAAAAAAAAAAAATCATTCAAGAGAGCGTATGACAATTATCCCCCACCCAAACTTTCCAGGAGAGACTAGAAAATTTGGTGCTTTTCACCAAGTGGTTGGGTTTCCACCTTTCCACCCCACAATCCCCTGTCATGTCTCACCTGTGTGTCAGCATTGAGCACCTTGATCCTCTGTGTGGAGATGAACAGGTCCACTTCTGTCAGTGTCTGGGCATCACCCTCTGGACTCTGGGAAGATCAGAAAGGACAGGGAGAGGGGACATCAGGCCCTTTCCATGGGCTGAAGCTGCCATGGCGACATCAACCAGGCCCCTAGGCACAGACAGCCTTGAACACAGAGGCAAGCGAGCGCCCCCTCTTAATCTCCTTTTTTGAACAGTTTGCTTGCCTCATTTATCAAGCATTAATGTAGGCTAGGCCACAGGGGATCCTTCACTCGGAAGGATGTTGATGTCGTGCTCCAGCTGGTGGAATATTTCTGTTCCCAGTAAGGAGAAACTGTACCACTGCACTGCCTGCTACTTTTAGCCAACACGTACAGTTAACAATTCCAGTTGTTAGCACACACCCACAGCACACACACTGCTCTAAGCCAAGTGTCTTACTGCTAAGTCCTGAGCATGAATGCCATGAATGAAAGGTGCCAGCTGTGTGACGACATGTAGTCTCTGCATGCTGCTCCTCTGTGTGTTTAGTGTCAGCTGCCATGGGACAATATCCATCTGTTCTGAGCAGGTCACCATGTGGTGCAGCTGTTCATATAGTTCCAGTTATATTCACTGTTACATATCCAGAAGATAAGGACAGCCCCTTGCCTTTTGTTGGTCACAGAACTTTGTGCCAAGTGTTTCTAACATGTCCCGTGACATTGGCAGGGCTCTCCCCAGCTACCATTGTTCAATAGATGCTCTATTAAACAAAAGACTACAAAAAAAAACATGAAAGAATTGACAAGAAGGAACCAGCGGAGCAGTAGCATGCATGCAGAGCGAGGTAAAATAAGGTCAAAGGGGGTGGAGGGTAAGCACGGACATTCCCACAGGGGACTGGCACCAGTCTGATGGAGCATGGCTGGGGAAGGGGTGATGTAGTGGGAGGGCGGACTCAGCCGTGATGAGATTCTGAGGTAGGGGCAGAGCTATCACAGATGGACTCCTGGTTGCACACTTATTGCATTATGTTTAGCACAGCTGAACTAGGTTTTACACAAAAATATATCAGGACGGTCAATGGTTTGTCTGCCCAAGGTTATAACTGTATTTTATTTTGTTCAATTTCTTTGGTTCTCTTAAATGATACTAATATATTCGACCATTTATACTGTGTCTTTCTGAACGAGGGCCCACACTGGGTGGTATAGAGAAGTGCCTGATGATATAAATGCAGTTCTTATAGACACTGTGTACCAAAAAGATGGGATGATCAGCATGCCTCTAGCTCAGATTCGAACCCGGTACCTCCAGAAACCACACAGAACAGACATCAGTGGGATGGGGGAAAGTGGAAGGGGTGAAGGTAATGCATTCCCTGCTTTTCTGTCATCCTGCACTTTTTTCATTTCTTTCTACACACCACCTTTTTCTTGATTTTGGCTGCCTTCTGAACCCTCTGGAAGGCGTCAGGACAGAAACGGGGGTCGCCAGACACGGGAGCAGCGCAAATGCAGGAATCAAAAATGAAGAAATTAAGGACAGAAAGACACAAACAGAACCAAACAAAAAGGCTACCATCACTGCTCATGAAAAGCGGAGAGTGATGGCACAGCTGTGTTCTGCAAAAAAAATAAATAAATAAATAAATAATATTTCAAAACAGCAATTAGCTGGAATACAACTGCTCTTTGCCTTTGCCTGAAGCGAACCATATGGCATGCAGACCAAAAAAGTGGACACAATACATTTAGGAGAGTTTTAAAATGGCAACATAGCTGACCTGGTGCACTTTATATTGCCTCTGCATCATCTGCATTTCAAAGCCTTTACTGAAAATCAGGTGTCAAACTAGTTCTGCTGCAGAATAACAAAGCAGTTGGACAGACGCCATAGCAGTGCCTTATTTCAAAGAAATAAATAACATTATTGATTACATTAGGACTCATGCATTGCTTCTTATAGCTTATTTTGTTTTGTCTGACGTCTGACAGAAATTAAATGAAGCCAGTGGGAAAAGTCTGAGAATTTATTTAAGGCAGAAGATGGCATTTTTCAGTTTTTTATGTATTTGGGAAAATATTCACTGTGAATTCATCTAGCTGGTACAAGAAAGTGAACCTCGTACAAGCCAGCACAGAATATACTACCAGCAACACAATGGATTTGGAACTGTGAAGCCAGTGGGTAGGGTTGGGGTGGGTTGTGTTTGGTGTCTGAAAGGTACAGACTGTTTTGTGACTTTTGATGGTGTCTTTTGATGAAAACCATGAGCTCCTTGGGAAGCTGCTGATATCGCTCTCGCGATGTGTTGGACAGCACAATCTGCAGGACAGGAGGAAGGGAAGTATCTGGTTTATAGAATGATGGGGTAGCTGTAGCACAAGAAGAAAGGGGGAATTTACACTCCTCTTACGGTTCTTTACATCAATCCATATGGGCAGGACCAACCAGTGTTATAACTTACAGTATGTCTCAGGCCGAGGATGCGACAGCAAAAGTGAGGAATCCCTTAAATGGCCTTCTCCTCCCAGATCAAACCTCTAGGGTACCAGATGCTCCACCTTGTTTGCGTGCTAAAACTGCTTAGCCACATGTATTTTACATAGATAATCCCAAGGGGTAGTGACTCCCTCCAGCTCCACCCTCCATCCCTTGCAACATGCAGAAGACAACTGCATACTCCCACACCACACAGATCTAACAGAGGAGTGGGTGAGGAAGTAGCATAAATACTGCATTAAATCTGAGCAGAAAGCTGAAAAAATTGACATAAATAAACCATGGTGATGCTCATAAACCTGCAGAGCTTCTGTTTCTCCCTTCTATTGCTATTTCTCACAGCAACAGGCCCACTACTGAAGGTAGATTGTGGGCCAGAACAAAAGGGTGTCTCTCTGGGCTACACGCTTCCGCCGATGTCCCAGTGGATGCGTCAGACAGGAGCGGAAAATGAATGCCCTCCTTTCAGGAGGTCTCCTCCAGGAGGAGCTGGGGGCAGATAGCAGATGAAAAAAAGGAAAAAAATAAATAAGAAGCGAGAGCCTGTGGTAGTTAAGTGTTGCCATGGTTTCATCTTCAATGGCTGTGATGGATGCTTCAAAGGAGGGCACATTCATGTCTTTCAGCAGGTCATACGAAGTTAGTGCTGATCAGCAGAGGCCTATTTCTTGAATCTGCACAGGTTGTTCCATCTCCTCTTCTACCTCCAAGAAGCACAATAACCTTTCTTGCCTAAAGTAGTGCGCTGCAGCAGAGAAAATAGGCCTGATGAATGGACTGACAGCTCCCTAGCAGCTGACATAAGCCTTGCATTGCCTCGCTCTTACCAGAGCGTCCCACCACAAGCCTTGCTGGAAGGGCTTTGACTTGGCTTCCATTCTGTGGGGTCAAGTATGAGGCTCAGATCCAAGGCTGTGTGCCATATTGCCCAGTAGGATCACCTGAGATGGGCCTTTTATAAACCTGGCAGGAAGGAAGTAATGCCCTGACAGCAATGGTTACTTTCATCTAACCCCCAGCATCGCAATGAGGGGCTCTACTCTGGAGACTGAACTCTGGAATCCAGAACCACCTCCATGCTAGAAATAGCACCATGCTTTCAGGTGCTCACACCAAACAACCTACAAAATACTAGAAAGCACACTAATGGAAGAGCATATCAATAATTTACAAGAAAACATACTGAGGAATTAAATTAATTTAAACCATTTGATATACAGACTGAATTCCTCCACAACTATAAATTATGAAGCAATTCTTTCACTGATGATACAGCACAAATTCAACACCTAAATGAACATGCGAGGCATTCATTTTATAGCAGCAGGCTCAGGAAAGTAACAGGAGGACAGCGACTAATCCAGCCAGAAATTTTGTTGTCTGCATCCCCAGGTGGCACATGGACCTCAGTACTGCTAAAATTACAGGCCTGTTAATTTGGCAAAAATGCTTCTGTTTGGAGAGATTGAAAGAAACTGTGTCCAAGACATGTTAAAAAAATAGGGATGATTTTCTCTGTAATTACAGTTTTGTAGAAAAGAGATCTAAGGTCCAAATCCAAAGTAATCATACAGTTACATAATACACTGCCCAGCCAAAAAAAAAGAAAAAAAGTCAGACTAATATTTTGTTGGACCACCTTCGTTTCAATAAGCTTATGCAACGTCACAACATTATTTCCATCCAGAGTTGCATTTATTTTTCATCACGATCTTGTATTGATGATGGGAGAGTCGGACCACTGTGTAAAGTGTTCTCCAGCACATCCCAAAGATTCTCAGTGGGGTTAAGGTCTGGACTCTGTGGTGGCCAATCCATGTGTGAAAATGATGTCTCTCTCATGCTCCCTGAAGCACTCTTTCACAGTTTGAGCCCAATGAATCCTGGCATTGTCATCTTGGAATATGAAAAAAAAATCCATTGATGGAAAAAAAAAACCTGGTCATTCAGTATGTTCAGGTAGTCAGCTGCCCTCATTTTTTGGGCACATAACATTGCTGAACCTAGACCTGAACAACTGAAGCAATCCCAGATCATAACACTGTTAAATCCAGGTTGTGCCTTTTTTTTTTGGCCGGGCATTGTACATCCACTATATTTCAGCCAGTGAGGTCTACAGCAGAAGTTACATCTCTCTGTATGTGGGAGTGACTGTCTCTGTATGTATCTATTGTACATATGTGTGTGTCTGCATGTGTTTCTGTATGCAGCTGTATGAAAACCTTCACTTCTCCACTGGGTACCATCAGCTTAGCACCAGACTGAAAAAACATTTGCTATTGGCTCACACACTGACAGCCTAAACACTGTAAAGCTGCATGCTGGGACTGAGCACAACTGTGTTTCTACCTCCCAGAAATGATGCTGCACATACTAATGAGACAGCAATCCCTGAGCGACAAACACAAGCTGCTGTCAAGCAGAAAATCTGTGACATGGCTAATTTTTCCCATGCCGACACAGAAAGTCCTTCATGGGCAGATTTGAGAGGATGTACCTTGACCCGGCTCACAGCCTCCTGAGCTTGCATCATGCGGATGTTCTTCGATGGGTTGCGCTCTGATAGCAGCTGGGTGGAGCCCAGGTAGTTGGCAGCAAAGATGATTCCATCGATCAGGTCCTCAGGCTCACATGGACCCGGAACTGAGGAGCGAGGTGACGGAGGCAAGGGGGAAATAAAAGGGACAGGGACAGATGATGCATAATAAAGGAGCTGTGTTTAGCTACAGCAAACATGTGCCACCAATATCACCCGGGTAGACATATAAAATGGAGCAAAAACCTTATTAATTATTTAGAACATTTTCTCAAACATGAAGACATGAAAATCAGCCCTGGAACATAATGAATACACACCCACTAACTGAAAAGATCTGTTTGGATTTGCATAGTGTCACATTTTAATTGGAATACCAGTTAAAAGCCTGTAGCTTCCGCTGTGGTTCATTTCAAGCTTTTATCGGCATGTCTGAAACTGCCTCTGCCACTGTGTTTGACAGCTATTAAGACTTTTCTCCTGTGACTGTCAGTCCAATCTGTCAAACGGAGCACAGGCCGACATGTCAATCACAAAAAATATATCCCTTCCTATCCCGGCTTAAACGGTTAATGTGGTCTCTGACATACGATTGAACATTTGATGCAAAGAAACATGCAGGTTTTACAGAAAATGCAGAAAAATGTCAAACGATTCAGTTGACTTCAAACCCTACACTGGGAGCATGCAGAACACAACTTACAGTAAGAACAGTGCTATTTTGCCAGTTTTTGTGGTAGACAATGAGCTAAAATGCCAAGTTCACAAGAGAAAACAAAAACTATCAAACAACTCACACTTACTCAACTAACAAAACAGTAGTTGAATGATAAGCCACAGCTGCCCAGTGTCCAGTTGCCTGTGATGAATTAGTTTATGTCCTGCATTCAAAAAACAGGCGTTCAAGACACAAGATCTGTGGCTTGGAGTTTGCCCATAACTACCCAGTTCAGACTTGGTGACAGATCTGTAGCATGCATTTCTGTGAAGTTTCCTCAGAGTTACACTCACCACTGTCACTCTCCATCTCCCATTCCCTTTGCTATACAACAGAATACAGTGTTCCTCCACCTTACTGTCTCTCACCTCCTTAGGTACTGTATTTTTTCTGATGTTGTGGATTGGATTTATCTTTTCACTGGAGTGGATTAAAACATTCCAGGCAGATTTCCAGACTTAGCAGGAGGAGCAAGAAAGAAAGAGTCTCACCGTCCACAAAGCTGGGGAAGGAGGCCGTCTTCTTCGTCTGCTGCAAAACACAAGTGCGGATTCAACTTTCCAAAGGTAGCATGGGCATAAAACATGCATGGCTAACCACATCTCCAGTAATTTACACAAAAACGGGTTGGCCTCTGTACTGTACATACTCCTCAAATCTGTTCTTGCCAGCAGTCAAGAAAAAAATCACCTATAGAAACATCGTATATTGCTTTCGTTAATAAATGAAAATCTTTTTTTATATTAGCATTATACATCAATATCTCGATTACTACTACTGTACCCCCTATGGCTCTGTTACATAACAGCTCTCTTTTGAATAATTTTTCTGAATTTTTGTCCGTTTTCATTTGTTATCCATAAAATGTTTTCTGTGTTTATTTTTTATTATTAACAGTATCACTGATGTACTTTGTCCTACGTAGCACATGTCCGGTTTTCTCCTCCAGTGTGACAGTGTGGTAAAGTACTGTACTGTGCTTGCATTGGCTGTTTTCCTCAACAAGTGCTCAGAACAAAAGCAAGATTCACAACCTGGCCCTTCATTTCAGGTACAGATTACCTTTCTATTTTTCCCAGGTGTAGCCCTACTTTTCATTATGCATTCTTTGAATTTATTAACTTACATTTAGATATTCCACAGTACTGTAGTTAATTTGGTTACCATTAAATACCTATTCTTTATAATAAGGCATTAAGAAAAAATGCATAATACGTACTTGATATTTCAGGTTAAATGAACTTTTGCAGTACACATTCCATTTATGTAATATACCGTATTAATGACCTCTAATAGCTGCATTTCATTAGGCGCAAATCTGGAGCGCTAACAGAGAGTTATTACTGCAAAAATCTCTAATCTGGGCCTTATGTGTTGCACAGCTGCGCTGACTGAAATGAAAGCAAATATATCACAATGTGGAAGAGCAAACAGTATGAATTTCAGGCTATCCAGATGAACGGCCAGAGTGACCGCACTGTCCGTTCGGAGTAATGATCCTCGCACACACCGGGAATGTGGTCTAAGTGCAGCATCCACACCAGGGAAACATTTACGCCAGTCAGTTGTGAGAAACACGCGAATGCTCCAGAGTGCTATCAGTCCCACTAATGAAATGCATGGCTGCTGGGGGTCAGGGGCTGGGGGGTGGTGGACATAAAGGCTCGTTCCAGGCTTGGATGAGGTGGACAGCACGGGATCAGCAGGTCACTCCAGGTCCCACCTCACCACTGAGCATAATGTGGTTGTGCAGTTTTGCTACTAAAATGAGGCAAAGTGAGGATGTGGGTAAAAGCTTCCAGGCCTCAGTTTGCAGAATGACTGAAGAATCCAATCATCGCTTTTGACCAAGAGTGTCCTTGCACAAGTCAAAGGGCACTTCTGAGTGCAGCAGACAAATAATTTCTAGAAAGACAGTACAACATCGCCTAAACATGCTGATGAAGGCAGACTGATTCTGCCAGATGTGGACACACATGGTCTTTACCACAGTGGCAATAAATGACACAGAGGATTCCCTTCTGAAGCTCATGGCAGCCAGGTTTTTTCCTTATACTGATATCAATGAACAAGTACTGAAGGTGAGAGCTCAGGCTTGCCACCCACCTCAGGAACATTGTTGTTCTCCAGTGGCCCATTAAGGTCTGAGCGCTGCTGTTTCCTCAACTGCTCCGTGCTGTTGGGAACCTGTATAGCAACATGGCAGGAGGAAAAGAGTTAACATGGTCCGGGAAGAGGGAGCAGAGAAGAGACTCTTATCTCCTTATTTCCGCAAAGGTTGGTACTGACTGTCAGGAATGAATGGCTGTACTTAACACTACAATGGAGAGTAAAATTCAGATGAATGAGTCCAATTTGAGGGTCAAGCAAGAGGAAATGATTGATACACCAAAGGATATGACAGCTGGGCTGTTTCACTCAGCAAGCTGGAGGGACATTACGAGTCTGACTAATACTACAGAAGATTTCACAATATCTGCTAATCTACTTGTGAATACAAACACAGGTGAGGTCACAGTACACATACCTGTAAACACACACTCACAGCCACATCCATGTACACACGCTCACCACCAAGCAACCGACCATCTAGGGTTAAGCAGCAGGAGCCATGCTTCCCTTCCTGTACTGCCAAGGCAAAGGATGGTAAAGTGTCTCTGGGCTCACTCTGTAGTCACAACAAACATTGTGAGCTCCTGTACACAGGGTTTTCACACACTAAGGTCTTCACAACAGCAGAGCCATCACATGGACTCAGAGCTGCCTACTTATTTCTGACAGCACTGCAGTGCCGTAGTGCTACGGAGATCTCTTTCCTTCCTTTTTGGGAAGATGTTAAAAATGCAGATTTCCAGGCAGATCCTGTTGCCACCAGGCATTTAGCATTAAATTTGCATTCTCATTTTCAGCATGCCACCTCGAGCAAGAGGCAAGTCCTTGTTTATGGATTTACATTTACATTAGAGACGCTTTTCTCAAAAACCAATGTACAGTGATTACTTTATCCAATGTGGCTTGCATTGCTAGATACACTAGAGAAGACTCCCTACAATAATGCACCCATTTACACAGCAGAGTAATATAAAATACACAACAAATACACACACACTCCACCCAGACTGAGCTGGATTCTGTATCTAAGGGGGTTACACAGTGGTTTCATCCTCCTCCACTGCACCAACATACGGAGGTCCAGTGAGTGACCGTGTGTGTGTGTGTGTGTGTGCGTGGAGGCTGCTGGTGGCCTCTCAGACCTCTGAAACAGATCTGCCCTCATGTATTGTTTGTGACCTAGCAGTGTGCACCATCCTCCTGCTCCACCCCTCATGACTCCAGAGGCTTTGTCTTGCATCACCTGCTGCTCCCATGTCACCAACCCTGTGTCCATCTTCCATGTGGACACAGGAAAACGATGTTCTTTAGTCTACATAAAGATTCCAATTCTTTAATTTTAGTTTCTGCATTGTCATTACTTTTGCCAGAGTCTGTAGTTCCTACAAGCCCGTTTTAGTCAGGTTCTTATTACCTAATTCAATTAATTAGCTACGTAATTGGGAGGAAGCAGCTCCTTTGCCCAACTGTGGAGAAGCTGCAGTAAAGAATAAGGACCTCTGCATGGGTGCTCCTTAGAAAGTTAGCATCAGCATTCATTTGTGCTCCAGCACTGCAACGTTCCACACCTTTATTAAAGGGAAGCTCCAGCTACCACTCCAACACAAGGGAAGTGTGTCCCTAACTGATGACATGAAAATGAATCTTGACTTCAGCTCAAACTTTCAAATTTTCAAAATGTTGGACTTTTTTTTTCTCCAGAGATGTACTCTGAGCTACTTGATGTTATCACATACTTTCTAATCACAGCTGTAGCAATGACACAATGAAGAAGGTTGTGCTGGAATAGAAATGAAAAAGTAACACAGATAATAAATGACTTGAACAAAATCCTGCTGAGGGATGTTCAATGGTTACATTTACCTGCTCGTCTGATCAGAGATTAAGCAAGGTGCATTTCTTTCATACCCACATTAGAAATGGTGCTTATTCTGTCTTTTCCTACTTGGAATCTAGTCTCTGGAGGAATTTTTTTATTGCTTTCTGCACATCAGGTTCCTTGGAAATTAATATTAGAAAAAAAGAGCCAGACAGAAATATGCAGAGCAGCCTATTTTTTAAGAAACAATTTAACTGCTTTAGATTTGATGCTTTGGAAGGCATGAAATCAATCTCACATGAGCAGTTTGGCTCATGGCTGGAATGCTGATTAAATGCAACTAACCAGAAAATATTGCATTCACATGGTACGTACGCTGGATATTCCATATCATTGGTCACTGTATTTCATTATGCATTTCTACACTTGTTAAGAGAATTATTTTCTCGTAATATGACTTGTAATTTGTAACTTAATTATGTTTCCTGTATTAGTGAGCCACCATTTTCCAACCACAGCGGAGAGTGGACAGATGGCTATACTTTTCCGAGATCTCGCCACTACTTCTTTGACCCAACCCAACACGAAAGATGCTGCACTAATGGGTCCTCATGGGGACATTTCCCTCTGCTCTGACAAAGTTATGGGTCTCCTCTTATATTACCCATTCTCCATAGATTTGATGTTAAAAATGTCCATTTCACTCACCTGCTCCTGCTCCCACTGCTGTCGCTCCTCTGGTGTGCAAGCTCGGCTCCGGAAAGCCCTCTGTAGCTCAGGATTGTGTCTGGCGGGGGGCAAGTTGAGCGACTTGGGTCGGCCATGGTGGCGATGGGGTGGGTAGGGTGCAGGGCCAGGGCCAGGGCCAGGTGTGGGCTTGGAGGCAGGTTCCTCTGGGCTCTGGTCTGTGCTACTGCTGAGGCTCCCCATACTCATGCTCATCTTGATCTCAGCTACAATTTGGTCAATATCCTCCTCGGCCTCGTCTCCACCCTCTCCTGAACGGTAAGGGTGCACCTGCACAGCATTCCCATCATCTGCTGACACATAGTACTCCCCTGTGTAGCCATGCCCATTACGCTCTGCTTCCTCCTCCTCTTCCTCATTAGGGCAATACACTTCACTGCCCTCTCCCTCCTCATCCTCTTCCTCTTCACCCCTGGGCAAAGGCTCCTGGCGTGTGGCAGAGTGACGATCTGAAACCGGGTCCAGGCTGTTCTCATACCCCTGTGCATCCTCCTCCTGCTCCAGAACAGCACACTGCCCGTCAGACTCTGCCCACTCCTCCACTGCTTCCTGGCATTCATCGGCATCAGGTGGTGGCTCAGAGCGGACACTGCCATAGTCTCCTTCGCTGCAGTCCACACCCTCAAGATAGCTATCGTCCTCAGGGCAGTACCGGATATAGTAGGTCACGCCCTCATCTTCTTCAGGCAGCCCCTCATCGTAGTCCTCCTCTTCATCAGATGTATTGTTCACATAGTCAGAACTCGAATCCCCATCCATGCTGTCGGCACGGCAGCGGACGTCGTGAATGTTGTCAGGCATGATCGGCCTGCTATCAGTTATGTCAGCACCCTGGGAGCTGCAGTAGGGGTGTGGGTGACCTTCACGTGGCTCCCCCTGGTGCCCTTCATCACTTTCCTGAGCAGCCAAAGGCGCAGGGCCAGGTCGGGTGTGGGGTTCCACCATGCTGCTGTTTATCCCAGGTCTCTTCCTCTGAGCCATTACTGGCTGTTTTAGACACCAGGCATCTCTGTCTTTTGTCACACCTGCAAAAAGCATCAGCATTAGTGTCAGTAGTGCAATTACCACCGCACGCACGCACGCACGCACGCAGTTAAAAGGCAAGAAGCAGGATTCTGTTTGGGGGTTATGGGCTTCCCTAAGGAGCTGTTTACACGCAGCGAGATGCTTCAGTGCAAATGCTGCTGACAGCAATTAAAGACACTCTGATCCTTCATACTTTCAATAGGGAAAATCCTGCAAA
The DNA here is from genome assembly GCA_018136845.1 of Heterotis niloticus. NCBI lineage: Eukaryota > Metazoa > Chordata > Actinopteri > Osteoglossiformes > Osteoglossidae > Heterotis > Heterotis niloticus. Next base: position 9,776,649 of record CM030904.1, read on the forward strand.
GAGGATCTTTCCAGCAACTCTGAGGGAAAAAAGTTAACATGAAGGAAACCAAGTGCAAAACACAATCCAGGAAAATTATCCTTTCATTAGAAATGCTATTAAAATAATATCATTGTACTGGAACTGGATGACAATGCAAATAGATTCTCTAAGATCTGAAGACCTTTTTGGAACCACAACAAGTGATGGTCAACCAACCTAGCTAAATGCTGTTACCCTATCACTAGACTTACCTGTACCTTTACCCATTTGTAATTTCTCAATTTACTGATTCTGTCTCTATTTTGTTGTGACCCAGTCTTGTTCTGTTTTTTGTTAGACAGAAACAGAAAAAAATGTGACGGTCCCAAACGTGCATGCTGACGATTCAGTGAGAGACATCCTGAATGAAAACCCTCTGTGCTGTACTGCTGCATGACACAGACTTTTACTTTTTGTAGCTTGACAGCAGTCAAATAAAGACTTCTCTGTGACACATCCAGGGACTGAGGCATTACCAGGAAGGATTGATTTCACAGCTGAGCACAAACACCTTTCTCCAACACGCCTGGAAGTCGGGCTCACACCTGCACCAAAAAAACTGATCAATTACCCGTACCCTGCCTGCCGGCCCGTTTGCCTGCTCTCTCAGAGTTTGGTTAATGGCGTTCTGCTCCTGACGCCTGTCGCGCTCGAGTCTCCATTCCATGCCAAACACCATTAATCATGTTGGAAAACAGGGCACTGTTCTCCAAGGACACGCAACATCAAGAGAAAACAAAGGAGCTCTGTGGCTCTGCAAATGCAGTCATCTTCCAGCGCATCACAATATTTCTTCAAAGAGAGGTCTTTGTGGAAGGACATGGGGACCAGAGTTGTTCGGCGTCAACATATAAGTCATTAAATTAGACCACGCACACCAGTTCGCATGGCAGACATCGAAAACTACTGAAAGTCAAACTATAGCCTCTTTCTCAAACCATAACACTCCATGCCGTACTCTCCCACAATACCCCTCATCACTCCTTACACCATCGCAACCCAGAATGTTCTGCCATCCCTTCCCCCGTGCTGTCGCCTCCTAATGCTCCCTCCCCCAACATAGCCAACACCATCTCCTCCAGTAGCCAACCTCCTCCAGACCCTTTTGTTGACACACTTGTTTTTTTCCCTCCAGTTAATGATGCTTTCAATCACAAGCGATTTCCATGGCTAATTATCAGTTTGCACAAAGGACGCCGGCTCTCTGCAGTTCCCCTTCCCTCCTGCCGCCCGGGACCGGGGCTCGCTGTGACTTGGTGGATAGGCTGCCGGGCTCCCATGGGCTGGGTTTATGGGTCCTTGTAGAGGAGTGCTTCGTGGGGTCCTGGGAGGCTCCCTCTCAGAGCATCAAGGCTCTGGCCTCCATGATTCTGTAGCTCATGCTCTTTTCATTACCAGACAGTCTTTACCACATGAGGCACTGGACTGCACACACACTCTTCCCACTAAGAGGCCACTAGAACATTATGACACTTCCTCTGTTGCTCTCATTCATTCTCACCATGTATAATTGCCTTTTATAGCTCCCTTTCAATAAAACATAGGACATCCCCACCTGTATAACTCGGTCTTCCTGGCAGTCATTGCTATTGCACTCTACAAGTACAGAAACAGTAAAGGAGTAAAGCAAGGGAAATTTTTCCATTGCTTACCTTTTTGGCAGATCCTGACAACAGCTGCATGGGGAATGAATTTCTGCTAGGATGTGCAGCAGCCCTCTCTCCTTCAGCAACAGTGCTAAGTCTGTCTCCCTTGTCTCTGTCTCCTAGCAGTGGGCTCCACCCATCCTCTCCTTGCTTCCTACCATTTGGCCCCACCCACCTTCTCCATCTCCCAGCATTTGGCCCTGCCCATCTTCTCCTCTGTCTCCAAGCAGTCAAGCTGCGCCTGCTTCCCACAAGGAATTACTGGTAACTAAGAGTTACTGCTCCCCATGGGTACCACAGACCTTTCAACCTTGATCATTAACTTGCAGGATCTGTGTCTGTACCCCCTTTTTGAGGACATCATGCTATTTATTGATATGTGATGCCAGGTCCTCTACAGCAGCACAGACTGAATGGAAGTACACTTCTGCTCCATGTGGCCGCCGGGACCGCTGCCCATTTGCATCATAAATCCTTAACTCTGCAGTGTTTATTGGATCTGAATACATTACCATCTGAATACAGATCTCATTATGACAAATACAGTAAAATGCTGTGTGCTCGCCTGAACTGAAGTCAGTGGCCAATCCATTAAATCAATGAGACGTCTGTTCCATGAGCCCCGGGTTAACTTTTAATAAAGATAAAAATTGACCCTCAAACTAAACTTTTTTCATTGCACCTAAAATTTGCAAATCCCTAAACTTCCAGCTGTGGGTTTGGATGTGGGTTCAAATACAGCTCAGTCTATTTGGAGTTTGGATGTTTTCCCATGTTCAAATGGGTGACAAGATGTTTGCTGACGCTTGGATGTACGCATGAGTATCTTACCTTACTCTGTAATGTGGAAATGTGGATGTACAAAGCTCAGCACTTGTATCCATGCTTCCAACATTCCCAGCTACAGTAAGTACAAAGTAATAATAATGCTACCATACATCTGGCAGAAAGACAGTGGTGGGCCAGCGTGAGCTCTCTTTGCTGCAGGTCCATTCAGGTTCAATTTTCCCCACTACAGCCAGTTAAATGATGGAAAACAGCGGCACCTGGATGCCAGGAGCGAAGCTGGAGACATTCAACGTTAGGACTTTGGCGTTAAGCATCACATAATGGTGGACGGACACCGAAACGCCAAGTACAGCCAAGAAAATGAAACCAAATCACACCTTTGATTAAAACGTCCTCTTTGGCATTCAGCAACAACATAGCAGGAATATTAGTTGTCTAACCACAGCTACTTTCAGGTGTGTCATAAATATTAACAACTGCGCAGTCCAATAAGGATTAGAAACAATCATTTGGACTTTCAAAGAGATGATACAGACTGTGGTTTTTTTCTACCACAAATAACTATGCTGGGGATGCAGATTATGACAGCAGTAATTGTCTTGTAAGCTAGAGGAATATATGAAATTGGAAAAAATGTAAGCAGATGCAGAGTGACACAGGCCGTGTCTGCAACGCAGTCCGTCTAACTCTCAGATGAATAGCTGGTAATTGGCATAATTATCTTCTTAATTGGACTTCAGCGCTTGTCAATTTAAATATCTATAACAAGCCTCTGGCTGGCATTCTCTACAGTATTTCTCTGTAGCTCACAGGCAGAAGCACATTACCAGTATTGCAAGTGCCATGTGTGCTGGTAGAACCTCTTGTTCAAACCGATTGTATCAGAAACCCCTGACATCCAACACAGTGCTATTAAGAGGACCTACCAGGGGGTTTTGTGAGACTTCACAGTAGTAGGTAGCAACCTTAGGAGAAGAACTGCCTATTCAAAGTACTTACGGAGCAGAAAAAAAGAATTCTGGATATAAGAACATAGAGGCAAAATATCTCTGTTACGTGTTCTGTAGCTGCAGAACAGCAGAAGTTCTGCAAGTGCATAGAGGAGGAGGTAGAGGGGAAAGCAGATCATGCAGTGGTGCGGTGCTCTTCTCTGCAGGGTTCAGCCTGATGATGGGCTTCCCGGGAAGGCTTGAAGCTCATGCTACAAAAGCAGCTGCCAGGTTGGGTCAGCTCATGAGGACCTTCCAGCTCTTTACTCATGATGCATTATGAATCAGAATAACCTGCCCGCTAACTCAGAGGCAGCAGGTTGCAACGAATACAAAGGTAGTTTTCAGATGAGGTAATCCAGTATAATACATCTCAATTTGCAAACAAGTCCAAAGATTGTGCATTAAAGTACACTAGAAAAGATCTTTTAAAGACTTTTTTAGAGTAAAATTGGAATAAATGTTTAAAAAAAAAAAAACTCTTTTTAAGTTGGCATCGCTTAAGTAGACTGATTATATTTATGACTAAGATTCACAGTATTGGACCAGAAATGACCTAATGCACAAAACTGTTTCTCCGGCAGCTGGGAGCACTGTTGGCACATCCTACAGACAAGGGCTTATGAAGATAGGGGCCAAACTTCAAATTGGGCTCTTTGCCTGCAGCACTGAGTCAAGCCGCTCACATCAAGGTGGGAAAAGTAGGTTCATTGGTGGAAACTCAAAATAAGTTAACACTCTGTCCTGGAAAGGATTCAGCTCAGCTGAAGGATATAAAGGGGAAGTGTCTGTTTTGATTGATGTTGCAGCGAATCTGCTATATACAAAACATTAAGATTAAATGGAGAACAATAAACCATGAAACCCCATGAGGTGTGCACTGTAAGGTCTGGCACCAAGATCTGCGAAGCCTATTCACAATCACGGGAAGCCATTTATCAGGCCACTGAAACAAACCCCAGAAAAGCAGCCCTACATATTGCACTGCAGTAGGTTGATGCATTATATCAATTTAAAAGCCTGAGATCCAATAAAATTCATTGTTGCCTTCCTCCACCACTACACCCATAAGGAGTGACAAATGAAAGTGCAGTGGCTCCTCTGAAAGATGTCACAGACTCTGGCTCCACTGTTCTCTTTCCTTTCTACTGCTGAGCTGCAAACCAAAAACACACAACAGCTTGTGTTGATGATTTTTCATGCTGTAAACCCCGACACCATCTACACCATATTCTCCATCACAGGCAATCGCATTAATGGGGAACACAGGGTGGACAATCTCTCATTTTTCCACAGGTGTCCAAAATTCCCCTAGTAAGAGTCATTAAAGGATTTTTGGCTTTCCAAGGATATTGTCTATGGACATATTCCAAAAAATATATAATAATAGTGCTAAAACATAGTAACTGATCATCTGGCCTCCCTGAGTTAAACTGCAATACAGTCTTGACATGTGTCTATATAACAGACGAGGAATAATAATTGTTAACTATTATTAATCTATTTGTCTAAAAGCAACGCATAATGGCAGGTACTGTATACCATGCTATTTACAATGATTCACCTTTATATACAGTAAGTGCATTGCAAAAGGGTACCACAGCAGGAGTGGGGATTTGAACCCAGATTCTCCAGAGTGTGTGTGTGTGTGTGTGGGGGGGGTAATAGCAGTGGGGCAGTGGTTATTTCACACATGGCAGGGTGTGGACCTGCTGCTATTTCTTTATTCCATGCAAGGCTCAGCATCAAACGGACAGGTAATACCATCCTTTTTGGGGCTGATAAATGTCCCTGTGCTCTTTTATTATTTTGTTCCAAAAAGGAAAAAACAAACCTTTCCAGTTGTGCTCCTGACAGCAAAAAAAGCAGAGGCAAACTCGCATCTATCTGTTTGAAGTAGATGGAGCTGAGGGCACTTTGAACAGGAACGGAAAAGCCTTTCTGTGAGTGATGGCCGTTGTCTGGCCCTGACCGCTCAGGAAGAGCAGAAAGGGCTCTGATTGAAGAGCTGCAGCCGCCATTCTAAATGCTAATGCTCAAGGTACAGTAAATGCTTTCTGTGTTTTAAACACTGCATGTGCTACCTTTGGTTAGTGTGCTGCCTGGCTAGCTCAGTTGGTAGCGCATGAGACTCTTAATCTCAGGGTCATGGGTTCGAGCTCCATGTTGGGTGTCGATACAAATCCAGCCACCAGCACTAACTAGTGCATTTCTCTGTGCTGGTCCCAAGCCTGGACAAATGGTGAGGGTTGCATCAGGAATGGCAGCTGGTGTAAAAATCTGCCAAACCAAATATGTGCATAATCTGCTGTGGCGACCCCTAATGGGAGCAGTCGGTATGTATGTGCTGCCTGGATTAATATCTTCAAAGGTGGATGGAAAGGATTCAAAGCAAATGAGGTATTACTACTCTAGTCACACCATCTTCAGTGCTGTCCAGCAATCTTCCTTGAAATTAAAACCAAAAAGGTAACTGAGTCACTTATAAAGTTTCAAAGTCTTTCTGCACTCATACAGATTGGTGTTTCTAAGCATCTTTGGAGCAGATACTAATACTGACAGCTATTAAACTGATGTTCTGGCTCTGTCAGTGGTATTTCCAACCATTCATTATCAGTGACTCCTGTACCCTGTCCAGGGGTTTGGGCCCATCTTGGAATCACAGAGTGCTAGACTACAAAACAACCCCTGGACAGGATTCCATTCCATTGTGGGCAATTGTCCTGAAATGCTTTATTTGGACTGTGGGAGGAAACTAAGCCACCTGGAGGAAACAGACACGGTGACAACATGCAACCTCCACAAAGACCAACTCACACTCAATTGTGAGGCAGCAACACTACCCCTGGAATTTCAAACCATAGCTGCCAGTGCAGGGTTGCAGTGGTCCAGAGCAACATCCACACAATATGTTTTGTGCATTCATTAGCAATACATATCACATGAAACTCAAAGTGGATAATAACCACGGTTGTGTACTGCTGAGTCTTTTAGAAATAGAAGAGAAAACCTCAGTGGTACTCATAGACATTTTCTGCAATACTGTGTTTGCAGCGAGTGTAAGTGCAGTGCGGTGCGGGGGTGGAAAGTGAAGCGAAAGAGGGAGAAAGAATGTGAGGGTCAGCTAGCAGAGAGGGAAAAGTTTGTATTTCAATAAGAACTTTAATGCCTTTGTTCATATCATACTGCCTCTCTTCACAACATTTTCTGTCCATGACACTGGCTGACAAAGTAGCAGCATGCTGGATCCATATGCGCTTCAAATATAATCAGCTATCAGATGGGTATTATGTAGTGATGTTAGCCCACAATAACTGCTCTATGGAAATGTCACTGCCTCCCCAAGGACATCATCTGTAAAAAGCAATTTAATACTCCGGGCAATCTGGAAAATGCTGTTTGTTAGAATTATTTATTGTGTTACCGTTCTAGTTATTGACTTGATAGGTTTTGGTATACAGTATTTTGCTTGTAGAAAGTAAATCAGTGTTCTAGTGATAAATGTGAATAACATTTTCACTTAGTGGTAAGAAGGACCATCTCTGTCATCTGTAGGTATTTTTCCTTGTGTGTGTGCTGCAGATATTTTCACACCACCCCCAAACCCCAAACCCCCCCAGGCAGGCTCATCTGGTCTGGTCTCTATAGATACCTACACTGGCCTGCTGTCAGTCCGTCAAGCTACTGAATAATCCCATAAACACATCTCAGGTAAATTTAACCCAAAAGCAATTCTGAGGCATCATTTAATGATTATGCAAGCATGCATCAAAATGTCAGATTTAAATGCTACTGAAATTCAGCACATAGTGATGCTAATATAACAAAGAAGTATAGACAAACACAACAATGGCCCAACAACGATGGCAGATAAAGTGATAGATGCTGTTCTTTGTAAACATGCAAAGACACGGTATGATTCATAATTTAAATTTATGCTGCACTGACACAGATTTATACATACCAGGCCACATGTCTGCCAGACCACTGTTAAATTCCATAGCTGTATGAATTATACTGTAAGTCACTATAGCTAAAAGCATCTACTTAATAAATGTATCTTCAGATTTTGCAGCATTGTTATAGCATTATCACATTGTCTCGTTTTTCCTGTTTGCCAGAGTTGCACATGTTATTTTGAGAGCCATAAGGCATTTAGAAATGCTGCTGCCTTGTATTTTTGTTTCATGCAACATCCCTGCTTAACCTTTCTGGCATATTGTGGATATTACAACCAAACCAGTAAATTAAGTTGTCATCCTGAAATCTGCATGCTTTTCAGTCCATCCACTGAACTACATTACTATAATGGGCAAATTGTGACTTTGACCAGTTTGTACAGCTGGAGGTTTCTGTTGGACCAGCTGAGATTCTCAAGGATACAAGGGCACCCCTGCTACAGAGTAAAACAGCAGGACACCCTGTTGGGAATGAACAGACTCAGCTTCCTCAGCCCTTAAAATAGCTCCATCATACTGTACTAAATTTACAAGTCTGTTTAGTTTTTGTTATAAAGAAAGCCTACAGAGGCAGGACACTGAATGGGACAGACATGGAACAAACACCTCACCTCCAACAGGGCACACCCACCCCAAGCCCAGTTATCTTCATGGGGTTCAACCCCCACCCCCCACTCATGTGAAACATTAGCACATTGCTTTCTTACAGCACCTTTAATGACTTGCTTTACCAACCGTGACCAAGCCATTAAACACCAAATTAAACACATGGAATGTACCCCAGTGCTAAAAAAACTTTTAGGAAAATTAAAAGAATTTTTTTTTCTCCTGAAAGCCACAACAATTTATAATCTTGCACAGCATGCATTAAGAATGCAAAAAAGGATAAAACATCTGAAAGTCTCCATTTGTGTTTCTCTGTCAAGAAGTCCTGAAAACATTTTTTTTTTAATCAGCAACACCCACACAGCTGTCTATCAGTGAGCTCCTTTTTTCAGAGAAAAGAGAACAAGAATCTCCTCATGGTTGAAGTGTAAAGGGCATCTCAGCTCTGGCTGAGAGGGAAGAGGCATGGAAAACCCAGTCTTGGCCACATGCTGTGCACATCCACCTAAAAACAGCACTTACAAACGAAAGCCTACAGTAGTCGGTGAAAATTAAATACACACACATCCTGGCTTCTTCCATTTCCACCACTAATTTTCCTCTCTTGCCAGACTCCTTCACCTTGCCTGGTTTCTTCAAGGTCTTGTAGGATTTCCCATAGTGACACCCATTGAGACTGGGGTTGGGGGCAGCGGGTCACCATTCTTGCTCTTTCAGCCACCATAGTGATTATGGGTGTGCAGCACCTCAGCTCTGTCATGTCATGGGCTGAGCTATGATGGTTAAGACATTTCCCTTCCGCCCAAGTGCCATGTCCCTTTATGTCCTTGTCATTTCATCATACAAATGACCTTATTCTCCATTTCAACAAAACTGTCCCATTTCACAGTCAATAACACCAGTAAGGTTCCATGGTCCATTCATTCATTCATCCATCCACTGTTAGGATCCATTTATGCCGACATAATCATAAGCACAGAACGTGAGGGTACAGCTTAAATGACACTAATCATACTATGATGTAACAGTATGGGTGAGAAAGTGAAATTTTGGTCAGAACCATCACCCTTGTAAGCCTTGACCCAGGTTCAAATTCCAATTTCTGCTGTAATACCTTTGAACAAGGTATTTACCCTATATTCCCTCTATTCCATTACCCTTAACTGCTAAGCCTGGTCAGGGTTGTAGCAGTCCAGAGCCCAATTTACCCTAAGGTGTATCAGTAAAAATTACCATCCTATATGAAAGGGTAAATCACAATCAAAAGCTTGGTATAGTACACCTACATTGTAAGTCTCTTTAGACAAAGTATAGCAGCGGAATAATGGTTAATAACAGCTACTGAGTACAATTATTATTCCTCTCTTGTTGCAGTCCATCCTCAATTCTCCAGACTATATGGGGGGAGGTGGTGTCCCTATGGCAAACGTCCAGAGAATTGAAAGCGTAATTTATCTATATTTTTATTATTGTGCTCTACAGCACTGCAGTGTACTATAGTAACAATCTTAAAACATCATGTAATGTGTAATGAACATGCAATGTGGCTCAGAAATTTTGTAATTGAAACATTCATCCACACAATACAGCGAATATTATATATAAAATACCATGAATAAGGTGCCAAAACAATTAAATTAAATCGTTGCTACAAGAGGACTAGGGGGTGCTGCACTGCCTTTATGAAACCAATAATGGAGTCAGTTAAATGGTTCTTCCTTTAAAACAGCATCAAAATAAAATATTATTGTGTGTATTAAGGTATCTTTTCCCCAAAAGGATAAAAATTAGTTACACATTTATATTTCCCCTATATTGTGCATGAAAACAGGTTTTTCTACTATTTATGATTTTTGAATTTTTTTTCCTGGAATACTGTTGTGACAGTGCAATTCTAAACGTCATAAAATTCATTAAATCTTAGATGCACTGTACTTGGACATGTGTCAAGCCTGAACCAAAAACTCAGCTCAGGAAGCCTCAATCTTTTTTGATAATACATTTGGACCAGGTTATTTATTTATTTTTTTTTGCAATGCCTCCATAAAATCTTAGGAAAGCAGGACATCCTCTAACTTGCACACCTTTAGAGGTTATCCACCTCCAGCAAAGTAACAAATAGCTTAGTTTACAAACCTCACGTTCAAGGTCTCTTTAATGAACAAATAATAATAAACAAAATGTGATTTTCAATTGAGCAGCGTGAACCACAGGCCAGAGCTGCTCCCAGTCAATGTTGCAAAGGCACAAACAACCTCCTCTCATTGACATTCTGTGTTCATCATCCCGGCGGCTTCCCATGAGTGGCAGGAAGTGGGCGTGTCCGCGTGGGGGGTCGAGCGCACAGCCACTGAGCCTGGTGCTGCCTGGTTCCCGTCGCCCCAGCAACCCCCTTTGTTTCTACTGGTGAGGTCACCCCAGAGATCCGCAATTCAGCCACCAAAAAAGCCCAGATACGCCCCAGGCGAGCCCAGCCACACAGCCCAAAATGTGGCCTTACAGACCCGATGGATCTCCTATAACGGAGAATTAACCTTACCTACTCACACTCCAGCTCTGTCCTCAAGAAATAACCGCTGTGTTCTTATACTTAATTTTCTAAAAGCACCACCTCACTCCAAGTGCTGCAAAAGACTTACTAAGTAACAATGATATACAATTACTATCCTGTGACAACAAATTAATAAAATAAAAAAAAAAAATTAAGAAAAAAAAAAACAAAGGAAAACTGCCACTCAATTACTGCTGGTCTCTGCACAGAACCGTCAGGAGAATCTCTAAAGGCGAAGTGGCTAGAAGATGTGAAGTACACAATAGTTTTCTATAATTATTTCCCTGAAGGACAGACTGTAATTAAACATGTCTCCAGAAGATATTGACAGAAGCCTTAATTTTCCAGTCAGATTTTCTCGGATGCAGCGTTTAGACAAAAGTTCTTTCCTGGACCTGTGCAGAGCACAGGCGCTTTGACACGTACTAATCTCCCGGACTACGGTCTTGTTCCACAAATTCCCATCAGGCCAAGGAAAGCAAACTGGTTCGCGTCTGGGGGATGCATGCGGCAGAGGAGGACAAAGAGGATATACACAACATCAGGTGTAAAGATCCATCACCCTTGTAGAAAATCTCTCCGTGCTAAGAAACGACTGGGGTTCTCACTGGGACTGGAGGTTCACTTGCAATATCCATCCATCAGTCTAATCATCCATCCATTATGGGTATCTGCTTTTTCCTGGTGAGGAATGTAGCTTATCTTGGAATCATCAGGCGGTAGGCTATGAAACAACCGCCACCTACAATAGTCAAGCACATACAAAATGGCTGGCTTGGGAATATGAAAATGAGTCCCCTGAAGGAACTTAAGCCCTGGCAGCCAGTGGAATGGACCCATGGTGAGTGCCATCAGCACACTAGCATGTTATTTCAACCAACAGCATTATTATTATGAGGTGTGCAGCCAGAGCTCTTGATGTTTGTTTCTGGTACCCAGATGCAGGTTTAGAACAGATGATGCCAACTGAACTCAAAAGAGATGCTGAGCAGTTGGAGTCAGATTCCCATGTTTCACACAGATACATATGCACACACCATACAGGAAACATCCATTTGCATCCAACTACCACCAAGAAGTGCTTGTCTTAATTTAGAATCCTGAGGGTTCTATGCTGGAAGCACAGGATGCGAGGTAATGTACACCTTGCCAAGGATGCGAGATGCTACAGGGAAATCACACATACATTGCAGTCACTAATTCACCTGTACGGCATTTTTAGACTGAGGGAAGTAAGCTGGAGAACTTAGAGAAAACACGCAAATACAGGGAGAACAGGAAAAATCTGCAGAGACCCAGCTGGATCTGAACTCATGTCCATACCTACAATTCAAGAGTTGTGAGACACCAGCACTACCAATTGCACCACTGTGCCAATCGCCATATAATATACAGATATTATATGGTGTAATAATAAACTTTACATTATTTTACAACAAAATTATAGAAGACATTGGGTTTGTCCTTTAAAGCTCATATAATGTTACACTGCTAGGTGTATATGTGCAAAGAGTGCAGTAGTTTATGCATTTTTTACACTAATCCTAAACAAATTAAGCTCTTATGTCTGACATAAAAAAGAAACAGGCACAATAAAAAGATTTGTAAATACATTTAAGCTGAAATCAGTGGCAAATCTCAGTGAGCTGAATATCTTTATTGGTAAAGTAATTTAGAGAAATTATGAAAGACCTAAAATGGAACAGACAACATACTGTTTTGTGTGGCTCTGCTTAATAGTCCGGTTAAGATAACAAGGTAATCATAATTTGTCTATGCCAACACATCACAGGGGTCTGGGATGAAGTAAATGTGTTATAAACTGAGAAAAGTAAACTCAGTATTTATTCCTCTGATGAGATCTTCAGCTTTGTAGAGCAACAAGAAAATTCTGCACATTGGTCTCCTCATCTCCTACTTTCAGCAAACCAACGAAAAAGGGTCGAACAAGTCATTGTTATCACTTTAGCCTCATTTCTTGTAACCAGAGGTACCTCACTGAGCGCAGCTGCTGTGAGTGACAGACGGTGACAGCAGGACCCCTACCACGCGATACAGCCACTGCCACAGCTCCTGCTGCCTCTTGCTTGGATGCTGGCTGCTCGTCTGGCTGCTTATCACCCTTCCAGACCATCTGGAGCCCCAGCGGCAGCCAGGAGCGGGTAATACAACACATCGCTGTTCTCTAACAAGCTGCAGCATTCTGCACTGCTTCCTGACTCTGTTCAAGACATACCACCAACGGCTGCATTCATGAATATTTAAAAGGGGGTGTGGCTGAAATAAAGACAGCAAAATAATCGGTGACTGCAATATGACTATGTGTAGATATTACAAATCTCTACAAACGCTCCAGTGGAACCGTGGAGCGCAGCAGAAAATAAATTTTCTGATAGTCACTCACTTATCTTGTTATAATCGTAAATATTTTTGGCAATGAAAGGAAATAAATATAGAGGAGCTGGAAAAATAACTTTGTATTTTACTTGTATTTGATATGATAACTGCATGTCACCCAGTAGCACAACGCTAAGAAAAGGAATTAAGTGACAATTAATGTGGACATACAGCGTGGCTGAAAAAAGCGTAAATGATTCGAAAGGTTTTGAGCAATAAAACCAAAGTAGACAGAGAATAACTGGTACAATTTGTACCAAGATGTTAGGATTGATTTAATACAATAATGAGGACATTTTATCCCATTTGAATTTTATCTTTCAATTAACATCCTGAAGACTGTTGGCTCATTAAAGCTTTAACAGCAGGTAATTGGATTCGCCATGCTTTAAATACTGAAGGTGACACATGCTACTAAAAGTAAAGTCACACAGAAGCACCTAAAGACAACCTCCAAATAACCTTGAAACTGACTGAGGAATTTGGTCCAGCCCAAAAACACAGCCACCTCATGCAGAAAACAGAAGCTTGCCGCAGAATCTCCTAGGCAATCTCCATTCAGAATTCATCCATTGCGATGGTGTATCCATAAGTACTTTTCTCACACCAACAAGATGCCAGAAAAGATTCTAAAATGAGTCAAAGTCATTCGACAGCAGACAGAAAACATTACAATAAACATCCATGGGAGCTCATACGAGTCCCTGGGTTTAACTCGAGCGAAACAGCAGCGACCATGGCTCATGGTGAGGTGAAAGACCACTGAGAATCCCACATCTCTTCTGCTGGGCACCTGGGCTTGCCTAAGTGCAAGTGCAGAAAATCCAAAGTTCAATTTGAGAAGCATGCAATGCTGTCCCAAAAACACTCTCATGACTCCAGTGCACATAAAAACCACTCACTCGGCTAGAATTAAGTTTCCTCAGGAAACCAACTATGCTACAACACCCATTAGATGTAGCATGTATGTCAAGATGGATAATATTATACTCTCAAATTAAAGCTAACTTGAAGACACTTGAGATAAAGTGGGAAATCAAAAAAAAAAAAAAAAAAAGTAACAAAAGTTAGTCTCCCACCATAGCCGGGCTGAATGCCTCACGCATCATCTACATTGAGCATGAAATCTTCATATAGATCTACAGAAATGCAGTGAAGCTCAGCAATGAACCCAAAGCTGAATAATAATGAGGTAAAATCTGAGTGTGAAATACCGTGCGGTGTTATGTCTCAATTGTGAGAGGTGCAAAAAAAAAAATTTAGTTAACATGTTTCCAATCTATTCACTTTATATACATTTTATAGGTAATTTCTGCAAACTACATCAGATGTTAAGTGAATGGTTGCTGGATTCAGGAACACATGCCATGTAATATTTAGCATACATTTAATACAAAATTAAAATGGCCACTTGCCAGGAAAGAATTGAGGGCTGGAAGTCATGTTAGCATCAAACTGCTGGGACTCCCCAGGTCAGCGCCATAGTCTCTACAACTATTATTAGCTTTCACCTACAGGAAAGCTTCCGCCCAACACAGTGCTTTTGGGCGGCTTCCAGGTGAACAGAGACTTAATGATGGGAAGACAGTTTTAATCAGGAAGCCAGATGGAGCAGCGGAGCCAAAGTGATGGACAGGGAGAGGAACCTGTATTCAGCCACCTTGTGTCCAAGATGGGCAGACATTTCTTTGTTGACAATGGAGGAAGGTCAGTGGATACATAAAATAAAATCCACATTGTGTGTGTTAGTGGGTACACAGACTTTTAAATATTCGCACAGGGACTGTTGGACCATTGTTATTAGCATTTATTAACACTAAAGACAAAAAAAACATTTTATTGTGCATGAAACAGGTATTAGTGAATCCCAATTGTACAGTATTAGATATAAGAGGTAAAAACAAAAGAGCATTTGGCAGGTAAATGCTAGTTTCCGCTGTAATAACCTTGTTCAAAATATTTATCGTGAACTGAGAAGGTAATAATTACCCGCCTTTCTAAATGGGGGGAAAAAATAAATGTAAGCCATGTTTTATCTGTTTTTGTTTTTGTAGGACCTCTAGCACTCCTATTCTGTTTTTATGGTGTGCACATATTATGTTTTATATTTTTCAAAAATAAATGTGTACAAACATAACACTGTTAAGCCACCTCAAAAAAAAAATTGATGTAAATGTGCGTTAACCTTCCACATACAGTGAGGACTCCTCAGCCACGATGTGGCCAGTCTTTCATCATCACAAACAGGTTTAATCTTCTTAACGGTTCTTAATACGCAGGTTTAGGAAAAATGGGAGAACGATTAGCACTTCAGAGAAAGCATCTGACAACACTTGAATTTCTACCCATTAAATCTGTTTTGAGACACTGGTGTATTTTATGGCAATTGTTCAGATAGAAGAAGGCACTTCATTGTTCTTGCCAATGGTGGTGTTTAATAGGAGAAATTCAGGCACTTCAAAAGACTTGTGCGCCAATTCAGAATCACAACACCCACGTGTCTGGAGGTGCATTTGGGAGAAAAAAAAATGTAAAAAAATCACATTCGTAAACTCGATTTCATGGATTTAATTCTTTATTGCACCTCTGACCCAGGTCCTGTAATGTTTTGATGGATGTTTCACTAACTTATTTCAGATCTAAAGACCGCAAAGAAGAAAATCATGTCAAACACATTTTCATATTCCAGAAAAAGCCCTAAATCCAAATAGTCCAGTAAATTCACTGCCTTTCTCAGAACTTCAATTGTATAAAGAGCTGTGCAAAATACTTCCCCCTTCCTGATTTTCCCTATTTTTTGCACATTTGTCGCACTGAATGGTTTTAGATCTTTAAACAAAATGTAACATCAGACAAATGAAATTCAAGTTTAAAAACATAAAGGTTAAGTTGCATAATTTATTTAAGGAATAACGATATCAAAGATGCATATCACGTAAGTGAAAAACGTGTCACTGTTCCCATCCTCTCTCCAAATCTGACATTACGGACAACAGAAAAATACCCATGTGAATGAACCTCCCTGTGACAAGTGGACAGTTGGAAGGAATTTTACATGAGGATGATAAAGTAATGCTCTTCAGCTCAAATGTGACAACCACAAAGATGATAAATGTATAACTGTCAGTTTCTCCCAACATCCTCCCATTCAAAGCTGTCAATCTAAATGAGTATTTCTGGCCCAGTCCATAGTAATAAATAATAAAATAAAGGTGCTTGTAGCTGCCTGAATAAGTGGCTATCAGAATATAAATTGCCATTCACTTAGTAGTAGACAACTGCATTTCAATTTGCCTTCCCATTCAAAAGCCGAACAGGGACCTGCAGAAAAACTGTTTGCATCTTCATGAATATTATTATGTCCTCAAGTTACTTACTTTTCTTTTTCCGAGCATCTCGTTTGTTCTGTGCTACAGCTGTGTTTTGGTCAAGGTAATTTCTCCTAAAATTGAGTTAAACGGAAGGTAAATGCACATTTATGCCCATATGCAATTCAAGTGTGATGAAAAATTTGGGAACGTTGTAGTGTGCAGGAGGTTCATGAAATGGGTAAATGGCAGGTCTGGGAAAAGTAAATGCTGTGGGGGGGGACTGCAGACCACTACCATCTGCATGATGAAGGGAGAAGCTCTGAGGAGACTGCAGTAACTCACGCAGCATGTGTCCATCTATCGGGGGAATGGTGGTATGGGTACCTTTCCATCAGCTCTCTCTCAGGAGTCATCAGCTTAAGCTGACTGAGGCACGGCGTGTACATGTCAGCCACTCTGAATCCCTTAAAGAGCATCTTTAGCCAGAATGACAATGATGCACCGATTATACTGAGAGCAGCAGTGCTAGACTGACTCAAAAAGTGAATAAAAGTGCCAACAGCAACCTAGCAACCATCTCCATCTTGGTTTTCCAGACACTAAGGTCCAGGTAGCTGAGGCGGATGTTTCTGAGATTACGGATCAGTTGTCTGAATATCTATAGGGGCTCTGGTCCTGGATATTTAAGTGAGAATATTTCTGCCGAGTGTCTATTCTGGGGTGTACAGTATGACCATCTCTGCTGAGTTTTAGGTGTGGAACAAAACATGGGTCAAATAAAATGCTCTCTATGGAATGCTTATCCCAGTCATAACTGAATACAAGTCGAAGTGATCTAAATATAATTACCTAAAGGGTGACACTTCACTAACATTTGACTTGCAAAGCAGGTGTGTGTAAACCACAGATATGATTTAACTGCAATACAAAGCTAAGTATCTCTCTATGGGCCAAGCAGTGAAGCATTCTCCATTTATTTTTGGTTAACATTCTCACAGCTTACGCTGCGTGTATAGCTACACACAAAATTAAACAAAAAGGCACAAAAGTACTTTCCTTTGTACAACCCAAAATTTGGTTTATTTTGCCAATGATAGAAGCAAGTCTCACCTCTTTGGTGTCACAAACTTGTAATGGCTGTGAAACAGCAGTTACGCATACATGGCGGAAACTCCTCTTTCTCATCCACCCAACATCTTTCCGAATGCCTTTGAAACATGGCCCACAATCTGACAGCCGCTGTCACTTCTGCATGGAGTTACAAGCCAGAAAGGGTTGGTGGGACACCAGTAGAGAAGGCGGATTTCAGCCTCCACCACTCAAGCCTTCAGGGCTGAATCTTACACTGCACTGAACATGCATTGAGACCTGGTCCAAGACAGTGGCTAGTCCTGGAACAATGCCCGAGTTATAAACATAAGCCAGTGTGATGTGTGGGCCCTGCAGGCTGCTTTCTTCTTGTCACTCTCTGTTCCACTGCAATCAGTGAACAAGCATGATGCAGGATCATCACCATCACCGTGCTGCTCTCTGGCTCCAGAAACCTGCTCTAGCTCTGTGGCTACAGGCTGGTTGTAATGCTCCCGCAGGTCCAATTGGCATCAGTGTGGGAGGGAGAAAATAGACATACACAAGGGCTTGAGGTCACATGGCTGTTTTGGATTTCTCCCTCTTTCTGGAACACAAACACACAAAGCATCCTCTGGTAGCTGTGAAGGATGACATTTCATATTTAGCAAAGGCAGGCTGTAAGTTATGGAAGAAAAGTTAGCATAAAACATTACCCACAGACATCAGAAGAAGACATTATCATGCAAATCAAACAGAGTATTAATCATACCCAGACACAATCTGCCCATGTTTTTGGTTGCCAACCCTCTCTGGGTGCAGCAGCTGAAAAGCCTGTCTGATAAAGAACGCTTGTGCTCATCAGCTCTGCTTATGGCCAGCTTGCCATTCACTAGAAGTAAACTATGCTATACTGCAAAAAGTATACTGCAGTATAGGAGCAAACCATGAAGAACGGGGGACATGAGCTCACCACACAAGGAGCTGTGCAGCCATGGAGACAGAAGACTGAAAGACCCTTGCGCTCAGTGCTCAACCTTAACTCTTTTGACAGCCCACAAAGCTCTATTTAATTATGAAAAACTGCTCTGCCAACGGTCTGCTTTGCCCTGTCAGACGACAACCAAGGGGAGGTGTCCATAGTAGACAGGGCTCAGCATGTCAAAGGTTGGATCTTGCTGTGACCTTTGGCAGTTTTGAGGGCATTTATGGTTCGCTTGCTTTCTAAAGCAAGGCCTTTCATTGACTCAGCAGTGCTTGAGTGTCACAATCCCTATATCCTCTAATACCCATTCAAAAGTATGAATAGTGCACTCGCCCTTTAAACAGACCATGAGTCATGGTCCCTTCCTTACATCACTCATCAATCATTACTGCCTGCTTGGCTATTCCTGCCTTTTTCCTTTTTCAGTCTGATCCATTCAGCCCACAACGAAGCAGTCGCCATCATTCTACTCCTCTCGCTCTGTCTTCTGAAAGAAAGAGGTGGCTTGAGGTCAACAGACAGATCTTTTTCTAGGTACTGATAGTAAACAGTGGCAGACAGCATGTGTAGTGGCACCTGAGCCCATCTAAAAAAATAGCCAGTAGGAATTGGGATGGGAAATAGGAAACATGGACCTGTAGGGCGAGGACTGGGTGCTGAGGCAGCAGAGTGAAGTGTCAGAGCATCCTGCATTATCTCAAACCCTTACCTAATGCCTCAGGCCATGGCCACCCATCAGGATCCTCAGTGATCATTCAGAGTGACAGCTAAACCACAATGGCCTAGCTTGTGGTAGATGACAGGGCTGTTATTATGGACGATCTGTGCTAGAGGCTATCTAGGTCTGACCAATCACACATTGTCAGTGTGTGTATTGACAAGGCGCCATATCCTCTAATCTGTGTGCATTCCTGTGTGTCTGATGCAAAAACTGTTTATTTCCAAGTCACAGCCAGTTATATTTCAAAGCTGATGCAAATTTTGAAAAACACTATTTGTTTTTGTGTCCATACAGATTTCACTGCACATTCTCCGCTCACAATTACTTGATGTAAAATGCGCTTTTTAACCTTTAAATGTCGTTGAAATACACCGTTTGTTATCACTTTGCTCGTACATCTGTGCTCATCCTCGTAACAAAACGGGAAAATAGTCATTGCTTTCCTCCTTTTTAATTTATGATAATCAAACGTTTTGTTAAAAAACGCTCAACACGCACTGACAGTAAATGAACTCATCTGCTGAACTTTCAACAAATACACAGTGAATACAGTACACGTCAAAATATAAAACGTCCAATTCCTGTTACGAAGCAACCATAAAACTCACTGATGCTGCCTGTAATACAGGACAAAGTACCAAGAATTACAAACTATGACGACGTGGTAATTTGTACAAGTGAACAGTTGGGGACAACTGGAAGAAAACTGATCTGCTATCAACTACGGCCTTGCTGTAAACACCTCCATCTTTAGTAGTAGACAAGGTGTTGGTCATGAAAACCGATTTGAGCCTGAAGATGCTAACAGACCCTACAGCTGTGACACCACCTTCAGAGTAAGTTAAATAGGCATTAGTGATGTACTCTCCTGCAGCAGGAGGGAAGCCAAGAAGAACTCCACAAAAGGTCTGTAGCCTTTACTGCAGTCCTCTACAGTGGCTATTCCACAGCTCTCTGCTGGGCACTGACGTTAAGCCATTACCCACCTGTCTCAAAATACAGGACCCAATCCGCTGCACTCAGTCATGGGAGATGTAACCTAAAATTAGCAAAACAGAATCCAAGACGTATTGGACAATCATGTGCTTCCTTTTGCAAAGCTGTAAAAGACCCTTAAAAGCGATGGTTAAAGAGGAATAATTTTATTTAACATTATTCTATCTATTCATAAATATTCCTCATGTGACAAACCTCCAGAGCAACTGTGACTACAGAGATTTGGCTCCTTGAAAAGTTGCATAATTCAAGTAATGCCTTTTAATCAGCTTTGACACCAGGCCTCACCATTTACAAACACATCAACCACAGTCACCAGCCTTTATTCAAAAAAGGCTTTCTAAGTCACCTTTTTATGAAAAAATTACTTGACTATATTCTTGTGAAAACATAATTTTGGCTTTCACACTCTATTACAAGTGTCTAAAATTTTTATTTTTACATTTTGCTCATAAAAATTATTTGCGTAAGTACATTTAATAAAAACTGTAAATTGCCATTTGAAGGGCTGGGAACTGTTGATATATAACCAATGTAAATGCTGCAATTAAGACAAACTCCAGTAACAGAAATTAAATGAATGAAAGCCTCCTGGGTGATTCCCAGTGGATAATGCACAGATGGGGAAGGGTGCTTCTATGGGGTGACCAGCTGAGAAAAATGAAGGGAACTGCTGCAGTTTATTCCAGAGGGAAGCCTTGCAGTGACATATAGCTCTTGTAATGGCATCCAAAGGAACCCCTGCAATAGAGCCCAGGGCACCACAGAATCACCTGGTAGAATCTGAGCCAACTAGGCAAGCCATCCAGCAGGACAAGGAGTTAGGATGAAGGCCAGGGCAGCTCACCAACCACAGGTCCCAAAACTCCTTTTTATACCATTTGCTCTTCCCTAATATGAAACCCTGCAGTACATCACTCCTGTAATGACTTCTTATTGCACAACAATATGAAAGACATTCCAGCTCTCCTGTTTACAATCCCTTGGAGACAAACCTCCATTAGGAATGCACACATTAAGTTTCGTCTCAGGATTTGATTATGGTTAAACTGAAGGTTAAAAAAAGGGGAGTTGGTGTGTGGTACAATATTGCTATTGTTTTAGTCATTATGTCTTAATTTTAAATTGACACTCGTAATTCCCTCATCATGATGCACCAGTTTGGCTTCCAGAAGTTAAAATGCAGCGGGTCCTAATAAAACACCTGCAGATGTGAAATATGTTGGAGTAGCTTCACCCTGAGCCCACTAGCAGTCTTAATGCATTGCTCCGGTTCTTTCTTCTTCCACTCAGACACGGGTGCATCCACACACTACAGAGCTTACAGTGTGTGTGTGTGTGTGTGTGTGTGTGTGTGTGTGTGTGTGTGTATATATATATATATATATATATATATATATATATCAGCTTAGTAGTTCTGGACAGGGGTCCTGTAACCTCAAGGTTATTAACTTGCAAACCCTTTGCTACTATATCTTTAAGCACCCTACTGAACATTAACTCTTCCATTAAATCTTAGCTCAAAATTACATATGCTATCCATCGCTAATCACTACATCCACTCCCAGCTATTACATCAGGACAGTTGGGGTCAGATGGCCCAACGGGAAGTACCTTTTTTTTTTCCCCAAACCTTGATCTGTTTGATTCTCACTTCCTTAACAGAGGTGTTCTGTGTGCTGCAAGGAGCTTCTGTGCCTCTGGTCTCAAAGTAAGGAGAAGAACGGCAACAGATTTTTTTACTGCCCAAGTACTCCCAGCCATCTGAAGGTTTTGTCAACCCAGACATAACTTTGTTGTGACAGAAAAGAGAATAGAGACTTGTCACACTGCTTTGTAGTGTTGATTATTTCATTCTCAAATTGCTACCATCACTGACATATACACTACCTACATAATTGATACACATTTTTAATATATAGTGGTTTATCAGATCTACAGGTCTGAATATCTCATAAGTACATTATGAATAAATGACTAAAAACTAGTTCTAACCAAAGGTTGCAATACCTTTTAAGCTGTTAAGGTGGGTATTTTCATTTCACTGGATTTTCTTATACTAACAAGATTGCTTTTGGATTAATCCTTATACTATCTGAGTTACTGGGCTTCTCCCAAGTGAAAATGTGTAAAGGTGGAAAAATAAACAGTAATAATACATTATGTATCACTAAAACAATTTATCCTAAAACTGGTTGCATTTAATACACAAGTGTTGTTAGTGCTGTTGAACAGGTGGGTGCCATAGATAAATCCACTAGTACTAGTAATCCACTAGCACTAGAATCCACTATTGCTCACAGACCAAAGCAGAAATTTTTAACTTGACTAATCCTCACTTAGGGTGAGAAGTACCACTGTGCCAAATTTCAACAACAACAAAAAGATATACGTGCATACAGACAGACAAAGGCTGAGCTTTAACGATATAGAGGGTTACCGACCTCATCCCAGAAAATTCTCAGAGTCAATACTACCTCTTCCATGGACCAATTACTTGCAGATGAATACATGATAGGACCCACATAATGGCCATTGATTTGTTCTGTAGCCCTTCTTCCATGAATGTCTGTGCCTCTGATACTGAGCAGCAGAAATTTCTCAGTGGATACAGAATATGGTCCTTCATTAGGGATGTAAACACTAACAGCATTGCCTATGAATCTTATTTTTTATTTAATAATCACACCATTACTAAAACCTGCATATTGCTTTCTACTCCCTGCTCTTTCCATGCTGCATGAAAGGCACACAAATGAGATGCATCTGGGCCTTGGTCAATGTTAACTTATTAAAAATCCAACACAAAACCACACAGACCCAAGGAAAATGCTCAAATTATGACATCTTGACATGCTCACCATATTTGCTCAATGAACAGCACTTGGCTTTAGGGTTTTCTGGATGTCAAAATATTGCCAGATTTTATTTTTATGCTTCATTATTGAGCTGAACTGGCATCACATCTAGGTTGTACCCTGCAGACCACAATGCGATGGACACATGGTGATGGATTATGATTAAATAGATGGATTGTACATTATACAATAATTTAGATGATCACAGAGCGAAAGTAATTGATACTGCAACATGCAAAAAGTTTGTTTGAATGTGCCAACTTTCATGTGAGCAATAAACACGCAGACACATTTCTCAAGCATATAAAGATGCCTCTCTTCCCCATTTCTCTTCTATGTAAACAGAAGCAAGCACTGACATCTAAGACAGGCAAATGGAAATGGAAACCACAGTGACTCACTATAATTGTTATGTCACACGGCTGTTTGAGTGACCAAGCTGGAATCTGCCCATATACCATGAGAAGCCATCTCAGAGTCTACAGTGGGCTGTGAAAGTAGCAAAAGCTGTCATCATCCAAGCAAAAACAACAGCCATCAGTGCTCATTAAAACAGGCACCTAGGCTGGCACGTGAACTCAGAGGTGACAACAGGAATCTCCTGGGAATGAGTCAGCCGATGGCTTTGCCACATTGCAGCAACGCCTCCTGGGCAGACCCTGAAGGTGAACTACTCTAAGTGCTATGCTCTTACCATTTATACAGCCACATCATGGCTGCCAAATAATACCATGAAAATGTCAGTAGGCATTAGTGGCTTCCCCAGTCCTACACCAAGTCAAATGGACCAGGAAATGAAACTGACCTGTCCGTGGTGCTGAACCCAGGTTAACTGCCAAAACCTGTCTCTCAATGTAGAGGTACACCAACTATTAAAGAAATTAAATAATCAAATAAATAAACAAAAGAGACAAAGATGGTGACTAAAGATGTGACCAATTCCAGGCCTCCAGGAGAGCTACATTAAATATTTTTCATTATGCAAATTTGTTCGGTATAAATGAGCAAAGCCCACTCCCACTCGGGGTTCCAAATAGCAGAGAGGCACCTGAGGTGCAAGTTGCTTGTGCAAAACAGGTTTCACAGATACTGCATTCAACTGGATTTCATCTTAAGGAAGGCCCTGCTCTCCTCAACCTCCTATCTTTTGTCTGGTCCAGCTTCATGCGCTGCCAATCAATATCCTCTTCCCCAAAAGAGATAACACTCCACAAGAGATAAAATAAGGAAAAAAAATCAGAAACAGGAAAAGTAAAATAGTTCTGCAAACAAGAAAACAAAAAAAAAGGGTTAGACTGTTGGCTAGGTGAAGGGCACAAGAAGAGGTGCGGGATGCTAATAGAGGTTTTGGGAGGGGCTCATTGACTAGAAGATGCAGATCAAACTGTGTTCAAATTGCCATTTACTCAAAACATGGACCACAGGATTAAACAGAAAATGCTGGTGCTGATGTCTTGCAGAAACATAATTAAACAAAGCAAGCGTGCCTGTTATTTATTTGAGAATAAAACAAAACGAGGCATCTGCAGCCATTTTGTGACATCAGAAATTAATAAGTGATGTTGAAATTTTCATTTTTTACCACACCCTGAAAACAACCATAAGGACATGATGACATAACATGATGATAACAATAACAATTATGAGCCTCTTCATTGAAGGTGCATATTATTGATCATAAGAGCTTTAATAAACAATCAGCATGTCAAAACAGAAAAATCTGAAACAATCAGTACCTTCAAGTACCATCACTCAAATCCAAATTAGGTGTTTTTGGGAACACAGCTTTGGAATGGAACACAAGTGTCAAATCCAACTTTTGTCAAGTGGTGAGGAAATATGCAACACGGGGGATTATAAGAGAGAGCTTTTTATAGCTAGGATTGACTTCTGTCATGACCCAGATACAACAGTTTTTTCCCGAATGAGCACTGCTTATGCAGTTGACATAAAGAGGGAACGGAAGGGAATGTCCATCTTATGAACACAGGTTCCTGTCCCTCTCCCTGCTGGACAGTGCAATTTCACCCAAGTGTTAATGGAACGGCTTTCTTATCTCAACATGGTGGCTAGAGGGTGGGCCGACTACAGACATACCGGGACAGAGGGAGTGATGCTGTACCTTCTGACCACACACAAACAGGGAAGGGTCCGCATTGTGTGACCCGCAGTGCTGCACCTGAGCAAACAAACAGCGCCGTGCCACACACACCCCAAATTCTGGACCAGAAAGACAAGGCGGTACACACCAGAATACATTTGGAAGTCTTGTTTGCAAGAAGCATAAAAAAAAAAAAAAAAAAAAAACATTCAGTGTTCAGTATTCATTGTCTAAACATATCTGTTTATAACTTACCACAACCACATCTCAAAAAACCAATTTACAAGCCCAACCGGATACTGGCAGCCAATGCAAATAAACACCATAGAGTACAAAGAGCACCACAAGGATATGTCTGCAAGAACAGCAATTCCACATGTCTCTCAGGTTTTGACAGCAGGTCTTTCCAGGGGACACATCAGTGCGCATAGTCTGTCTGTGTAACACATTAGTCATCATGTAAACAAAAATCAAACCTGGCTTCTCAAACAAGGCACCTCCATTTACCAGGCATTCCCACCGAGTATTCAGCTTCCCTGTATGCCAGCATGCTCCCACCTCACTCCAAAGATCACCCAGAAGGCTTTAATGCGAGTGTCCAGATCTACCACTGGAGTCCCATGGCATTCGGATGCTAATGCAAAGGAAACAATTTCCGCCTTTGTTTTAATTAACTTGTTTTAGTTCTATTTTATGCA
Organism: Heterotis niloticus; assembly: GCA_018136845.1. NCBI lineage: Eukaryota > Metazoa > Chordata > Actinopteri > Osteoglossiformes > Osteoglossidae > Heterotis > Heterotis niloticus. The sequence goes on from CM030904.1 coordinate 9,802,345, forward strand.
TGTTTTAAAGCTTTACAATTCACTTTAGAATTGTTCTTTGTGAAATTAAATTGAAACCCAGCATTTACTCAAACATGACACATTTACATATGACTCACAAAAAACTAACTTTGTATAAAAACTTTGTATTTTTCTGGGGACAGAATAAGCAACCAAATTATAGATGTTGGTGTTGTATTTTTCCCCTCTCCTTCCAATTTATAATTAATGCAATCATGAAGGAAGACTTTTCCTACCAGTAAGAGAGTCCAATTTTCTCCCTCTTCCCCCAAAGTCTGACTCATTCAGGGAGAGACAAAAACACCCAACTCAGGGAAATAGAGCCACTTCATTTAAATGCTAATGCGCAGGGATTTGAAATAACACACGGCCATCAGTTCATACTGAATAAGACACTGGCCCACAGATCACAGTGAGAGATCTGCATTTAGGTTACTTAGGACTCTGAAAATTCAATAACCACATTCGTTCTACTTAAATTGCGCAGACATATTGGGGGATAAATCTGCATGTAACAAGCAAATTATGTAGCAGTGGGGAAAAGTGGTGGCAGAGGAGAGCAAGCCTTATTTTCCAGGGTCTCTCAGTCCTGCTTCACAAGGACTGGGAGGGAAGCAGCAGGCGTGACGAACAGGTCTGCAGCCCCCAAGCTACTCTGTGCATCCTGGAAACCATTATTTCCAACAAGGCTGTGGTGCTGCGTGGCGTTCCGCTAGTGTCTGGCAGCTGCAAAGCATGGGAAGTGATTTTATTTTGAGATCACACGGAAAATGGGGACGTGGCTTGTACAAATTAACGAATGCAGTTTCAAAGATTCATCTAGTTTGATCTGCTCTCGCTGATGCCCTCAAAGCAGGAACATAAAATCAGAACACCCTTGATTTCTCCTCATATCTCAGACAGACAAATCTGCTCCTCTCCCAGATAGCCACTCACCCTGCACCCTAGAGGATGTCTCAGCTTCTGAAATGAGAAGCTAAAAGGACTATCCGTAGAGTGGTACGAGACTGTGCAATGTGTTCTGTCTATGTCACTGTCATTTTTACCCCAGTTGCTGTGGAGAACAAAGGGCATCAGCCTGCTTGCCTGCACCTCTCCTCCTGGTACTGTGAGTGGGTTGCAATGGGCCCATTAAGGCAGAGAACCTGACAGGCCATAATCTTCCGTATCTCACACCCGGAAGCCTGGGACTGTTTTCAAAATCCAGGGCAAAAATCCCTATTGCACCAGTACCCATCAGTCAAGTAATTATACACACACACACACACAAATTTTTTTTAAAAAAGGACAAAGTATTTTTCCTTTCGTGTGAAATTATAAAATGGGTAGCCTTATGACTGACAGCAGCACAAAGGAGTAGGGAAGAGCACAGGGGGCGGAGTGGGGTGGGGGAGACTCCCGGGGAGTGTTCTATGTGATGAATATGACTAATGCTGTGGGAGGACATTATGAGCGCAGACCCATGCTTTGCAGGAGCCAGGAGAAGAGGCAGCATCAAAGGTATCCCGTTGTAGAGCAGTGCCCTCAAAAAAGCCTGTCGACATTTACGTCATCTTCCATTCAGACAAACAAGAGCAGCATTTCAAAGCAACTACAACGTTCTGAGACACGACGAGTAGGAGATCATACATGCTCCCGTACGACGACTCCCGATTTATCTCGAAGACTTTAAATAACACTACATTAACTGCTTCTGACACTATTTAAATTCTTTTGTGAAACTGTGTACATCAGTCTGAAGCTGGTTCAACTGGATGTTTAGCCTCACTATCACATCGACTGAAAATAAAAATTGCCTCACAAGAGCAAACTGTCACACTAGTTCTAGTTAATGCCAGACTGTCAGAAAAGTACCATATATATATATTTTTTTTTTTAAAAAGCAGAATTTCCATTAAAATGTGACATAAAGATATCTACCACTCTCTGTTGCTGGTAGCTGGGTCTTAAACCCAAAATTTGGTGTGTGTGATTAAATGAGAGAGGCAGGAGCATAAATGTTAAAGCTATCCCCTTGCAGTTGCAATATCTAGAGTGAGAATTCATGATCCCTTTGCTGTCACCTTGATGATGGTACTTAAACTGATACGCTAAAATTTTTGGAATTGGAAAGTGCCATTAAGTCATTACTGACTCCTGGGTGAGCACTGGCATGGTTTTCAAGAAAAGGAGGAACAGAAGTGATTTTCCATTGCCTTCTTCCGGCACATTTTTTTCCTTTCAAGGGGTGCAAACACGGAGGAGAACCTGCAAATGCCACACACACCCGAGTTGGACTTGAACCCCACATCAGCCAAACAGCCCAGGACCTGTAAGGCAAGCAGCTTACCCTGCACCACCGTCGCATCCCCCACACTAAAATTTACCCAGCTGTATCAACTGGTAAATAATTTTAAATACCTCAGTACACAAATCAAACCCTATAGGCAGCTTTGGAAAAAGGTGTCAGGTAAATGAATAAATGTCCTTATCATCTAAAACAGGGAAATATCTTGAGAAGCAGCAGTGATGCAACAGGGGAAAAAAAGAGGAATCTTCCTCAAACAACAAATAAATAGTTAACACCTCAAAAGGAAAGGAAATGCAACACACTGTTTTCTACTTAAAACAATGGGTGTTTCAGCTCCAACTTGTCAGTTCTGTTTCCATTCTGAAAGCCAGGGTCACAGGTGGGATTATTTGAGGCTTCAGTTTCAGCAAAAACACTTATTACCTGGTATCTCTTGGGGAAACTGAGGTGTAAATTACAATGCAGGTCTATGCCTTTGTTACTTCACCAGCTTGAGGGACACATAAAACGGCAACCGAATTCCGCCACAAATATTCCTTAACTTGAAAACCATCATGGAGAAAAGTTTATTTCAGCAATGCCTGACTATATTTTACAAATGTCATTAGCACCTTTGAAACTTGATTTAGCTTTAATTATGCAAGTAGACCAACATGAAATAATTCAAAATTAATTTTTGTGCTGCATTCATTTTTTGTAAGAGCCAGTCACTATCAGCCTGGATCCACAAATGTGTTTGTGACCAAAGTAATTACATTTTTTGGACTAGGTGTTGCTGTGCCAGAGAATCTGTATCTTCACCCTGCTGATAAGTGGAAAATTGCTGCTTCCAAAAGAAGTGTGCACAAACATATACCTCAGACTTTGGGCAGGAAAAAAGGTTAAGGCAAAGTCCAAGGCAATTTTTTCTCAGGAAAAGCCAAATTATACCTAACAAAGCTTTTAATCACAGCCTGCTTCCAACTCTGCTGTGCTTGGATTTCTTAAGATAACCTTTCTGCTTTCTTTTTCCATCTTTTTTTCATGTGCTTGTCCTTTTATGTAGGTTTAACATACTTTCCTCCATGCTTTATATTTGATTTCTCCCCCTGTAAACCAATCTGTAATAGGCAGAAAAAAGCGAAAATGTATGAATTTCCCTTTTCAATGCAAAACAAATGTACCGTACCACTGAGGTCTGAGTCCACTGGGCAGCCTGGACAGAACCTCTGAGATGCACCAGACACCTACAGGATCTCCAGATCTCTAGAAAATGCTGTCAAATAGCTGGAAAGACATTTTGTCTGATTTCCAAATCAAAGTCATTAACCCAAGACATTAACCCAATTATTTCAGAGCTTCAGGTAAATTCCACAGAACTTCAGTTTTTCAATACAAACTAAACTGCTTTTGAAGCACTGGGAAACAATGGGAATACATTACAAAATAGGGTATTATTCTACTCATGAAAATCTTAAGAGTTTCTGTACCAAAAGCACAAGTATTGCAGTAATGTCACCCTGTGAAATGATTCTCACTGTACATCATTTTCGTAAAATGATTTGCCATTTAATGGATTGCAGAGATGAGCCTATTAAACATTAGGCCAGAGCAGCTTTAGCAAACCATCTGGGCTCCGCTGTGCTCATCCCAGCAAGTGGCAAGAGGAAGGATCAAGTGCAGCTGAAAAACACTGTTTACCCATGTAGCTCCACTAACAATAACGTCAGTACTTTTAAACCTTTAACAATTTCAAGTGAAGTATCTTATAAATAGTCACTCATGCTGGCCAAATTGTAAAAACAAATGGATCTCTGAAAAAAAGAGTTATTGGAATCAAATGCTAATTAAATGGCTGCCCTGGAGCAGAAAGCAGAGTGAAACTGGACAAAATGGAACATAAAACTGTCTCAATAATTTGAAAATTGTGAGTCTTTCTGAGAATGCTGAAGGTAATGCTTCTTCAAGCATCAAAGGTTTGATTGCCAATTGTTATTAATACAGAGATATTCAGACATTGTCAATTCTTGTTGAAATTGATTTTGCCTACCAACTCTCTAGTGTGTGTGGTCCACTTCTATTCATCTTGACAAAATAACTAGGAACTGCCTAGAGGTACATGCAACTAAAAAGTGACCTGCTTGTTTTCATCTTAAATTACCTGGGAACTGCCTGCAGGCACACAACACTAACGCGTGTAGTGCTGTGCGAGAAGTGGCCCGCTTATCTTCATTTTGACTATAATCGCAAACTCAGAAACCGAAAAATCAGATACACAGGTATAGGTGTACGTAGTATATATTCAAAGAGGTCAGGAAAATAGGCGAATGTGTCACCGTACTCTGTGTATCGGTGTGCTATGTTTGTGTTCCCATAGTCTGGTGTCCTAAGTCTTTTGTTCATAATTCATCAGAATGCATAAAAAAGCAAAACCATTTACCTGTCAAGGATATCACCTTTCTATTCACACCCACAAAGCAACATATACAATGCATAACTTAACAGTTTCCATCCAAGCTACACTTCACACACATAACCTGCACCATGCACACCTAATACATACAAGAGGCCCTGAGTAAAGAACCTGAACCATTTTTTTGTTTACAGTTGTTTTGGTCACCGAAAACACCACTTTTTTAAAACTCCCTACAAAGAATTTCTTTACAGCCCTGGCACCCCTTCCCACTGAGTTTCTGTTATAAAGAGTTACTGTCATTGAGTACTCAAAAAAAAAAAAGAAAAAAAGGTGGATGGATAAGAGACCATTAACTGTGTTGCACAACCCCATTGCTGCTGATTTCTTCTCTTGTTGGGTTACTGTTAGACACAAGCTGGCTGTGCTACCATGTGCTCATTATGTGCAGTGCCCATCCCTGTGGTAGGTGCCAGATGTCACAGAGCAGTGTCTCACACAACAGGCTGCTTAGGAATGACAAAGTGGATGAATGCACGACAGCGGCTCATGAGCAGCAGCGGTTTATGAAGCACCCCCCAACATCACCACCACCACCACCACCACCACTCAGCTTCCGTGGACACCACAGAGCAGCAGGTCAGACAGAAAGCAGCAGAGCGATGACGACAGCTGCACATCACCCTATCTGTCAGAGAGCTCCCTTTAACCAGGACAGAACAGCATGTCCAGGCTTCTGTCTTGTTACAAGTGTAATAAGCAGTCATGTGACAAGTCACTGCCCTGAATCTGCTCTAGCAGATCAGCAAGCAGGCATTTTTTCCACTTGCTACTACCACATCCCTAGCATCATGCCCCCCCCATTACTGTAAGAGAGAATGACAGCATACAGTCCTGCATGCTATGATTGGTAGCATCTCTCCATGGGCACAGTATGCAACCGCAGCTCTGTTTTTGCCCAACCCTTACCCACGGAGCCACTGGCAGACTCACAACCCCTTAATGAGCACAGCCACTACGGAGGGAGCTGTGTGGAAGCAGGGGAGGTAGAACCCCAGGAATGTCTACCACTCTAATAGTTCACCTTCTCTGAAGGACACGAGTTTGTCACAGAAGAGCTTCATGTCAATCAACCAACAAGCCCTCCCATTTTTACACATTTCATAGCAACAACCACACAAAAACCTTCCTTTCTTCAATACAGAGATCAGGAATGATACCATGACCCAGCAGGTTGCATTACGGCCAATTAACTGCTTTCGATAAACTGCTGTGGGACACGTCATCATCCTGTAGGTAACAAAGGAAACGCATCTGCCAGCATTTGTTTACAATAGACAGCAATTTGTTACGTGAAATGTGCTTTAGATCCAGAAACAAAACAAATCTTTAAAAATTATTTTTTTTAAAAATTGGGCCTCACAGCCAACCTTCCACTCAGATCAGGCCTTATGGCTATGTATAAATGCTGAAGGTTAATCCTTTTTTGGTGTTTGAAAATGGAGCTGTATCTTTGCTATATACAGTAGAGAACAAAACCTTTCAGCGTGTGAAAATGTCCTTTGGCTACAGAGCTATTGACAGGAGTTCTATAAGAACTCAGAATGTCTGCTTTGCTGAAAGTGTATAGATAGCCATTAAATTGAAAAGGAAAAAAAACATGAAAGCAAAGAAAACCAATGCCTTGGGCATCACAGCCAAGCCTTGTCAAATGCCATTAACACACCACGCTGATTTCGTTGATTGTAACAGACACCTCAAAGAAAGAAGAATAGAAACATACAGCAGGGGGAAAATCCTATTAACATTTGCACAGTGGAAATAGTGAGTTGTGACCAGTGAGTCCTGCAATCTACACCAATACAGGCGATGATTTGAGAATTCTGGTTTCTTCCACATAAACCTAGAAATTATATGGTAAACAGTACATTACAAACACTTAAATGTTTCATGTGACAATTCATTCCTAGTTAATGTAAAGGATGCTTCAGACAACCCTGCAGTTTTAAGAAATCACTTTGCCAATATGGCAACATTCATGAGCAGAGCTTCAGAGATGTTTTCTTTAGAAATGTAATTGAATTGTTTCTTTTTTCAATTACACTAGATTGTAACAACTAGTAACAATTCAGCAAGTAAGTCCCATTCAGTGTTTGACATCATGATAACTTGTGAAATTTCAAAACAAAATCTGAAGCATTTATACAGAATTTCATTTTTGCCAATCTCTATGGTGCCTCAAAACATGTAACTATGCAATCTTGGGTCCTATGATGTTAAACCCCAGACCCAGATTTTGCAGAGAGCTTATTATGCACAATAAATCATTCAATAGTGGTGATTAGTGCCTCCACAGATGAAGCCCATTGTAGCAGAGAAAAGGGGGATGTACTAGATTCTTAATAAATCTATACTATATTTTATTAATGATATTACCTTCCCCCAAGTAAAGTGGGCACTGATCATTGTCCTGTCAAGCTCAGAACCTCTCATTTTATTTTCATCTTTCCCTGCTACATTTTTCTGTCTTTCATTGCCAGTATCTGCTCATATTTTGTTCATATTTTTCCTTTAGTTCTGCCTTCATCTTTCTTTGCGAATGTGTCCGTGTTCATTGCTGAGATTTTTGTTTCGTTTTCAACTTTCATTGCGGGAATCTGTTTTGCTTTCACTACAACAAACTTGGGTTTGTGTTCATCTTTCGTTGCAAAGATTTACTAATTCTCTGTTCCTTTTTTGTCTCAGCCTGAATCTCTGCTGACTGCCAATGCTAAGGCCGATGCGTTTTCCCGTCACTTTTCATTGCTAGGATCCATTCCTTCTGCATTCACCTTTCATGCTAAAATCTTTTTACTTACCTTAACCTGGTCTTTTTTCATACATCTTTCCTAAAGTCTGTTCATTTTTTACTTCTCATTGGCTGGGATGTGTTTATTTTCTGTTCATTTTGTGTTGATCTTTCATTGTAAGGGTTCTTTCATTTTTTCCCCATTCTGTGTTCAGCTTGCAGCACAAGAATCTACCTTTCAACCTCTGGATAATTCTCATTGTATATTCAATATTCTTCGGTAGGATCCACTCATCTTTTACCAAGGCAATCCATTAGTTTTGCATTAAACCTTCATTACTAGGATCCATTTACCATGCGCTCCTCTGTCGACAACATTGCGTGTCTTGTATTTATCCTGCATTGATAAAAACCTTTCACTTTACGTTCACCCTTTGTTGATCTGTTCATCCTTCACACAAACATTCACCTTTTACTTCTAGGAATGATTCCGTCTGCATCCATCTCTCCCAGAGTTTGTTTGCGTTCATCATTGTTTTTCCAAAGTGTTCTGTGAGTTTGTCCAGCTATTCTCCTAACTATCTCTTCCTTTTGGGATGATCTTGTCTTTCCATACTAAATTCAGCTGGGCTGCATTCATCTTTTATTGATGGGATCCATCCTTTTGTATCCTTTCATCCCTTTCCTTCTTCCAGTAGCCTCGGTTCACTTCATACGCACTCTCTTCACTTTGCTTTGTGTCTAAGCAGAACGTTCACCTCGGGATTCGGTGAAGTGCTTCCTTGTTTCAAAGTGTCTAATCTCTCTTTCTGTGCCAAATCTGGGTCTCACATTCAGTTCTTGAAACAGCTTTTCCTCCATCAAATAAGTCGTCTTGCACGAATATCTACCGCTCGTTGCAGACTACTGTGCGCTGTTGCTAATAATTGTAATAAACGCCTTAAAAACAAATAACTCTTGATGGAGTAAATTTATCAGAAAAAAATGTCATGCTGCCGTGGTGCAATGATGTGGTATTTGTGGAAATGGGGTTGTTTGGTTCTCTGGTGGGATTTGCTCTAAGGCAGAAACTGGCACCGTCCTTTCCACCGCGTCCCCGTCTTGTTAACATCTCCCGGGTCTCTGACAAGCTTGACCAACCCACCGACCGAACCCCCCGACGGGTTTAAATCCTCCGGTTCCGCCCTGCACGCAGTCCAAAGCCCAAAGGCGACGCGGGAGCTGCTCGCCCTGCACCCACCGCTCCCTGCAAGCCATAAAACAAGCAACCCCGCGTGTGAAGGGCGCCAACAAAACCGCTTCGTTCTCGCTGACAGACATACCTGTGCGCGCCGCAGTACCCGAAGACCCGCTTCTGTTTAATAGCAAAAAAAACGATTAAAATAAAACTGATAACTTACCAGCAGAACGGGGGCGGACTGGGGAGGGAACCCAACGGCAAAAACCACAAAGGCGCGCCTCGCTTAAAAGTAGCGAAAGTGAACGCCGAACCCGCAACGCTACGCGCGCGAGCGCGCTCACATACGCGGGTCGCTCGGAGAACCCCGGAATCTGGAATCGGCATAAGAGGCGAGCAAACAGGAGCGCCCCGGAACGTGTGTGCGAGAGGGGGCGCGGCACTGCGGGGCCCCCGGTGGATCGCCGCACTACCGGAGCTGAGAGCACCGATAAAACCCCCGCCCCCAAACCGGGAACATTTCAACCCTCACTGTTTTTGCCCTGAATTCGAACAACTGCAGCGTTGTGCGCAAGTCTTCACCTGTTGTGTGACATTGAAACGGCTGTATTCACACCTGAGCCAGTAATTGTTGAGACAGTATAATGTAGTAAAGTAATGTACAGGACAGCATACTATGGTATATGATAGAATAGTACAGTATAATATAGTATACTTTAGGCTAATATACTGTAATGCAGTAAAATATAACATGGTATGGTACAGGATAAAATGGGATAGTATATGATGTGTTAGTAGACTAGTATAGTACGGTATAGGACAATGTAGAATACTAGTATGTTGAGCTACAGTAAAAGATGGAATGGTATAGAATAGATAGTACATTATAAGTACAAATTATATTTCAAACTTACAAAGGTCCTGAATTTAAATTTTAAATAAGATGGCTCTGATTTCATGCAGTCAGAGTATGAACTGGATGGAAGCAAAATAATTTGTATCTAAAAATATTTTATTGTCACTATGGTTCTAGCTTCTATGCCTCTCTAAACCCTTTTTTTTGCAGAGAAGCACCACAGAATACTGACCTTCACTGTAAACCCAACTACTTTCCATGGTTTTGGAGCTTAAGATTAGCAAATCACTTTCCAGTTGGTCTGCACATCTGTTGTAAGGGAACTAGGAGAGGAGCCAATGAGGGAAGTGCTAAGCTTTCACTGGCTTGTGTTCTTTATCTGTTGAGCCAATCAGGGAATCATTAATCTTTGACTGTAGCATTTCCTTAGCTGGATGAGCCTATAAAGGAAGCCTTCATCTTTGCCTGATTTGCATCCTGTTTCTGGTAAACCAATCAGAAAATAAGATTTAGCTGAGCCAATTGGGGACAAGTTAAGCTTTGACTGGCATGGCGCTCCACTGGAAGAGCCAATCAAAAGCCATCCTTGCTATGACCGATACATGACCAAGAGGGACAAACTCAAGACAATAAAATTGAATTTGTCCCCTAGGATGGAAGCAGAACAAATGTTTCTCTGATACTCAAAGTAGATGAATCTGTGTTGTACTCTCATGAGCTTGATAACTGACCTTTCTCACTTCTCTTTCCAAATGCATCTGACATTCAGATATTTTAAATGCTACCTCAAATCAGGTCTTGCACACTTGGTTTTAACCATCCACAAAATTCCAAGCTGCAATCCATAAATGTCTTCAAAGTTCTGTTTCTGATTAGTTTCTATTTACAACATTTAATATTACACAGGATGAAGATGGTAATAATACGTCGTATTTAATTTTTTTTGGCTTATTCTCTTCTTTTCGCTCTTTGTTGCCTTGAAGATGATTCAATAGACTGGAGGGTGGCAACAGGAAATTCAAAGACCAAGAACAAAAATGTGCCAATCTCTGTCTTCCAGTTTCTTTCAGATGTCAAATTTAGCACAGTAATCTGTCAGTGTCGGAATCTAATTCAGATACCGAGTGCCTATTTGCCATCATTTTAAATAGAAAAAAGTGCTCTTGGCCTATCTGAAAACACCCACATAAGCATGAACCCAGGATGAAACACTTTAAACACCATTTACCTAATTAGAAACACTTTATGTTCTCATTAATTTGCATCTTTATAACACATAGTACAGTATTTACAGCACAGGACAATTTTGCATGTTAGTGCCATTACTGAGATTTAAATAAATAGGTTTGTTTAAAAAGGTGAAATTTAGTTGCAGATAATTTAAACAAAGAGAGATGACAACATTTGCGGCCTACTCATGAAATAAAGTGAAAAAAAGTCTTGTGAGGGTGGCCCTGTGGAGGGAGGCGGCTGCATCGGGTTTTTTCCGTTGGAGGCGTGGAGGGGGGTGGATGCAGGGTGAAAAAATTAAGTATGGAACTTTATTTGCCATTTTACAATTTTCTTATGTAAATCTCTTTATAACCTGCTACAGCCTCTTCAGCTGTGTTGTTGAAAACAAGGCTCCTGTTCATCTCACTGTTATGTTCCATAAATTTGGAGGATCAGTGTGTTTACTGCTGTTCTTTTAAAATTTTCTCATTAGGTATGAGAAGGACTTGAGGCTGCGTGAAAATCCTTCCTCCTCCTGCTTTTCCTTTGAGGACCAATGGGTATCCAGCTGAATTATCCAGCTTAAATCACAGTTTTGCTGTTTATGTAAAAACACGGTCAGACAAAGCAAGACTGCCGAAGAAGTCAGAAATCATCTGATTGGACACCAATGCTAGAGTTGGTATTTTAAACAGGATAAATCAAAAGTTTCCCTTCAGATACCAATATCTAGTTCTTAATTTTTAAGTCATCATAGTTAAATTTCAGGTATATAGTCAAATACTGAGGAATTGCTGTACGAAGTAACAATCCTGCAAGACAAGGTACTTTTCCACAAGATTTTCAAAAACTGTTTAAATTTTGAATGACACTCAAAGCAACTGACAAATCTTGTGTGAAACTCCTTGACCCACAATATTACTTACCTGGGGAGGAGAGCACAACTTCATCTCAACTTCCTAAGGAGACCAAAAAGAATTGGACCTCCATATTCCATTCTCACTGGCTTCTATAGATGTGCCATAGAGAGCGTCCTGACCTCCTGCATCACAGTCTGGTATGGGAACTGCCTTGTCTTTGGCCAGGGAGCTCTGTACCATGTAGGGAAGATAGCACAGTCTATCACCAGGACTTTACTGCCCACCATCCAGACCACATACACAAGTAATGGCTCAGTACCCCTCTCACCTGCTCCACAATCTAGTCACACTCCTACTGTATAGAAGATGTTATCACAGCTTAAAGAGCAACTCCACCGGGCTCAGGAACAACATTTTCTCACCTGATAATAATCTACTGAATTTAAGACATTACAGGTCCTGATCTCCACCACCACTGACCACCCACCCATTGCATCATGCCTAGCATCTCTACCAATTGTTTGCACTATGTTGTTTGCACTGCTGCATTGCACATGTATTTATCTATTTTTTATGTACTTATTTATTTAATTTTCTGTCTACCACTCTCTTGTTAGTCTGTTGTCATGTTGTCTGTTCAGTGTACTGTACACCATGGTCCAGGAGAAACTACATTTTGTCATTACTTGTACATCAGTACAGAGTGCAGAATGACAGCAAAGTGAACCTTGACAAAAATGTACAGTATAATCAATACTTTTTATCAATGTATCTTTACCAGTATGCTTTTCAGAATCACATATGTGAAATCTTACAAGTACATTCATATTCAGGTGTAGAGTAACTGATTTTTTTACATTTCTCTTTCCACTCCCACGTAGATTTGAAAAAAGCTATCATCTTCTCCTCTATATTTGTCATATTATTGGCTTGGATGATACAGAGCCTACTGGCAGCATCTGCAGTACAGCCTTGTGTCACTGGTTCTCAAACTGGTGGCATCTTTCTGCAGCCAGGTTGGCAGCTGGGATAAGTGACAGGAGGTGCTGCTTGCATGTGGCTTTCAGTGAGGCATAGAAATGGATCTCCAGCCACATGCACAAGCTGCTGGCACCTCCACCCAGTGCCAGCAGGAGCCCTGATGCAATTTGGCAGGTCTGGCACCCATGTCAGCAGGACCCCATAGAAATGGTCGCCAGCAGTTCCAGATGGTTCACTGGTCATACCAACCGAAAGTAAAAGGCAGCACAAAAGTCTGCAAAGTATTTGGATTTTGAAAGGAACAAATTTTCTCTTAATTCTGAGACTTTAAACCTGTAGTTTTCTGTCATTACCCTAAAGATTAATATTTTAGTCTAGATTTCTTTGCTAATAATGCAATATTAAGCATAACCAGTAACAGTCGTTCAATTAAATTGTTAAACTGTGGAATTTTATTAAACTTTAACAGAACTCGTAAAATCTCTATATCTGTATATAGCTCATTCTCTGTTTTTTTGTTTGTCTGTCTGTTTTTTATGCACAGCTTTGTTTTTCATACCACAGACTTGATATTTGGCACACAGGGATTTCTCACATTAAGTTAAGATTTGGTCTCATTATACATCATAATGGTTACATATAATTTATATTTTGTTTTCTTCCTGTCCACTTGACTGTGACCAGCATGCACATGACTTTTTATGTCACTTGACTCTCCAACAGCACTAACAATACTTGCGTACTATATGTGCTATATGTAACCATTTCAATTGTAAAACATTTTGGTCATGAAATAACGTGCTATTACTTTTTACCTTTCCACCGCTACACCTTTTCAATACGGACAATGGCAGGTAATTCAGCTAGTGGAAAGCATAAAGCAGAAAATAACTTTCACCAAAGTAACTCAAGCAGTTTTGAGCGGCTGCTCAAAAAAACAACAGAATGTTGTCAGAGTTGCCGGATTCAAACAACGGAAAGGTCATCAAGTCTGAATCTCACTACAAACAAAACTCTCGCCAAACTGCAGAATTTAAAACTTGACTTGTAATTGATAAATAGAATAATTTAACGTTTAAAACTTCTTTGCAAACTTGGAGCTCATTCACTAAAGAGTGAAGAAGTTCCAGGTTTGCATTTAAATGCTAATACAAGGAAAAAGCTAAATGCAAAAGCTAATGTGCATTTTATTGTTGCATTCTTTTATAATACTGGGCAGTGGTGATGGTGGGGGGGGGCATTCCCAGTATTCAATAGTTTGGACTGTTGCATCAGCCACACATGAGAGAGCAGTATAAGCCAAAACTAAAGGGAAATAAGTAACCACTTGGGAGGAGGATTATATGGGAGTTATATAGAACTCCAGCAGGACCTCAAAAGTGAGACAAATGAATAGCCAGCTCATAACAGAGAATTCATGGATATGAAGATGGATTTTCCTTTGTAGTCCCTTAGAACAAATGAAAGCATCAGTACAGCTGAATCAAATGCACTTGCACGTTTTATACTTCATATTAGTATAAAACTCTTATGGAAGTTTCTTCACGGAAGGTAATGAGCTTATTTGCCCAAGTTGTTTTTAGTTAGGGACATAACCAAAGCGATTAAGAATCTGCTCAAGGCACTTCATTTATATTCAAGCATCACAAAGGGCAAACCTCATTTCATTTACCTCGAGTCGCGTATTTAGGAGGAACAGAATCATCTCTAGAAAGTAATATAATCAGGAACAGCCTGCTTTTTCAAGATAATGCAAAATAGGTTGTTTGGAGGTCCATGCCATTAAAACACCATAATACAGGCACAGTTGTTCCACATTTAAGCTGCAGGAAAAGCCCAAATGATTCATTTAAATAAAAGTAAAATAAAATAAATGAAAACATTGCCAAGTCAAAGATATTTTCCTATATTTTTTCCTCATTACTTTCTTAACTATGTCAGTGGAACCATAAAGCCACAAGTAAAAGCAATTCTTTAATACTTTTTCTTTAAACATTGGTTTGCTTGAGGTAGTAACTGTGCTCAAAGGGATTTGTATTTATTCTCAAATAAAGATCCTGACCCCTTTCTCCCCTGCCTCCTGACACTTTAATCCAGAGTTCTCACATTTTGAAAAACCTGGTTTATTCAGTGCTGCTTGTCATTCCCAGGTCTTTGAAGGTATAACAGTTGGAAAGTTCTGTTCTGTAGGTGTTGGAGATTGTAGAGCAGCCCTTTCATAAAGTCACTTACCCTGGGCCTGCTGATGGTAAGCAAAGAATAAGGGGCTGACCAAGTGTTCAGCCATTTTACATCCCTCCTAGGGAGATGCTGGACATCCACAGCTCACTTGCTTTTGCAAGTGTGGCCTGCTCTCTGCTCAGACGCTCTGAGACAGGGAAAACATCTGGGACTGAGGCCAGTATAAAAACACAGTCCGGCTCCTTCTCAATAAGGCAGATTAAGTGATATCTAATAAATCATAATAACTCTCAACCTTTACAGACAAAAGCTAAAATACGTACAGCAAAATATTACCAGTCTTAATCAAAACAGGCATCCATTTTATTGTTTTGTAAGACGCTGTATAGAGTACATTCATGTGTCCTTCCTTCCCACAGGTCTAATAAATAAGAACCAGAATGGAAAGAATTCTTCTGACTTTATTTTGTTATCCCAGCAAATGAAATCAAATCAAATCCATTTGAGACAGTCAGTCAGTCAGTCAGTCCATCCACACTTTATCATTACTACGCTAGACAACTATACATTGGACAGGGGGCCACCTATGCAGACATTCACACACAAGGCCAATTTACCCAAAAAACATTTACCCTTATTTTACGCTGAGAAGAAACCCACAAAGACCAGGATCCAAACCCATGCCCGAACAGAGCAGGTGCTGTGTGGCAAAAGTGCTACTTGCCGCACCATCCACATCTATTCATCTGTCCATAACCCAGACCGGGAAAAAAACAATCAATTTTTTTCTACTGAATCACATTCCATTGCCAAAAATGATAGCAAAATAAGTATTTGGTCATTGTGAGAAAATGTAATAAAAAAAAAAAAATTTTTAAAAATCAAATTCCCTGTTTTCCCCCAAAGAGTCTTTGGAAAAAAACAAATATCTTTCGTGTAGTCACTGTAGCCAGGAATTGTTTCACAAAACCCCAAGAACAACAATTTAGTCACCCTTACTTACGTGTTCTTTTAAAAATAAGAGAAATATGAGGGAGTTTTTATTGACTGCATTTGATCGGGAGGTTTAAGTTATGGTTCAAGGCCTTTCTCCAGCCAGGATCCCTGCACCCATTCGGCCCACTGCATGCAACCTTGATGTTTCCAGTCAAGAAACAAAGGAGGTGTAATGGCATGAGGAGATTCAGAAGATGCCTTCAGCACCATGGACACCACCATAGGTGGGGAAATCCATAAAGTACCAAACAAGTTACAGTAGCACGAAAAAGATTCAACCCGCAGGATTGCCATAAAGCGTGGAGAATGTACAGTAGGGATGTGGGAAAAAAGCCTTACAGATAACTGAAGGGGAAAGAAAGGGAACCCCCCAGGAACAGATTGAGCTGCCAGCTACACAACTTTGTTTTGTGGCGGATAAGAAGTGACAGAGTGAGCGCGTGATGAACACACCAAGAATAAGGCAGAGAATAAAACAGCAGCAGCAGCATAAGCACCAAACTACATCAATGCCATTCACCAGCTTGTGAAAAAGTCTAAATTCAAAATTGGAAAATTCAGATGAATGCAAAATAGTCTTGGACCAAAGTCCGGACTTGAGCAGCAAATGGAAAGCAGCCACCACAGAAGCAACGAAAGAAACCGGATGAGTCCAGATCTGCCAAAAACGGCAACTGCCAGGAAAAATTCAGACACAGGCCTGGGAATTTGTGCTGCCGGAATGAATCCGCTGCACTGTCGCTAAATGCTGGCAACCGCATTGCTGGTTTCACAGGATGCAGCGTGTTGTTGTTTCTAGATTTTCATTAAAAACTGTTATTGCTTTTAACATTAAGAGTCAGATATCTCCTGGTCATCACTAGCACAGCTACATCTCTACATTTCTCACTTCTATACGCTGTAATGCAGAGTCCTACTGCTTATGTGCTGTTTCCTTGGATAATGAAATGCAAGGCAGTGTAAAAATCCCACTTTGGTGTTTAAATATCGCATCCCAGTAGGATTGGGAGACTTTGTGCTCGCTGTTTTAGCGGCTAGAAACTTTGTCATGTGCGATTATTTTAGTGCTTGTTGATGGCCACTCTTTGGGCTGTGTGTGCACCGCATGAGGAAAAGCACCTAAAGTAGTTTTTTAAAGAGCTGAAGGATGGGGTATTGACCCAGGTCACGCTGAGCCGCTTGTTAGAATTGATGCGCGCCGGCTGCAACGGGCCCAACCGTCGGGAGTCAATCTTTCGAGCAGCTTGAGAGGGAAAGATTACTCTTTTCAGAGAAAAGGATCGCGGTTCCCGTTGGGAAACATCCTGAATGGAAGGAAATGAAAGACAATGACCTCAGTAAGGGCATAGCTTGACAAATAACAGTTTAGAAAAAGGAATTTATTTGCTATTTATAGTAAAATACACCTCTGAACAGGGCGACAAATGATGATTTGGATGTCGATGCTGAATGGTGGTGTTTCAGGCCCAGCGGGGGGGGGACCTGCTCCATTCTAGACTGTTCCAGAACAGCACCCAGCTGTATAAAGGAATAACATTACTGTAATACTGTTACTTTGTTTGGTCCCCCTTACCATGGTACCACTAATAAATTAGTTCTTTACTTTAACTGCTTTTTTGAACCGCATTTTTTCATTAGGCTTTATTTACCATTATTTTACCTTATGTTACTTTGGTCATGACAAATGGCCCATCAGAGAGTTGTTCAGTATGAGGGCCCAGCTTGTTGGAGGCCCACTTGGACCTCCACCTGCATGCCTGTTCCTGCTGCGACCGGTGGCAGCCGAGCCACTAATTCCCTCATCTACAGTCGGCTCACGGCGGGGGTTGTAAACGGATTTCCGCTCTGTTCCACGGCGGCATGTAGTCCATCATTATTAGTAATCTTTACTGTATGCTCTCCTTCTAAAGCCTTCAGACTCAGCATCAAAGACAAGAGCCACACTCTGATATGCACAATCCCTTCTTGTTAAAGCACCGTGTATTTTCTTGTAGGAAAGTGAACAAATAAATAAATAACAGGAGAAACGCTGCTAATGTACCCCTCGCAGAGCTACTTCACCTCTGTGGGTTCAGCTGCAGTCTAAATTCATCACTGGCAACAATGGGTGGAAATTTCCCCTGATTAGGGTCTCTGGAAATGGAAGAATAACACATGAATATTTTAGAAACGAATTGGTTCAAAAGACCTGGAACGGTGGAATGTGGTGAAATCCATAGGGGGTAGAATGGCCAAATAACACATTTTGTTTGGAAGAAAAAAAATCAGCGCTGTTGCAAGGGTAGCAGAAGAATAAGCAACCACTGTTCAAAACTGAAAACCCTTCACACATTTGTGGCAGAAATGTAGTTGTGATTTCAAAGTAAATGGTACATATGAATCCCACGCACCTGGCTTCCTCTTTCTAGCTTGTTTCTGACTGCTCCAGAAGGAGGCGTCACATGCAGAAACGCACCTTGATCCCCTCCCACCGCCATGGAGATTCGGGATGCGAAAGTCATTGAGGGACCTTTGAGACACCTGCCATCAGCAGGACACCAGCGCAGGCTTTGACTCCTCCCCATTCCTGCAGAGGGGAGGAGCTTAGAGAGACATGGCTAAAGTGCTTCTGTCCTCACTGTCTGAGACACATAGACTTGGGGTAGAAAAGAAGATAAACAAAGGAACCCAAACCATTTGGATTGGATTAATGGGTGCTATACTGCATGGACATTTATAATCATTGATCGGTTTTCTGCAATGCAACTTAGCCATGAGCTACTTTCATCGGTTTACGCAGCAGGGTACTAACTGAGGTAAATCAGGGTAAGATCAAGGTACAGGAAGTGGTTAAGGGCAGTGGCTCAAATCACCATGCTACCTCTACCCATAGATCTTGCTGTGCAGTTAAAACTTTTGCATATTTTTATGAGCAAGACTATGTTTATAAAAAGATGACATTATGAGAGCATAATGAAGCCACCGTCTTCTAGCAGTTCTTCCCCAGTTCTATTTTTGCCGCTAAAAATATGAGTACAGCAGCTGATCTTTTACTCGGCTAACAATATGTCATTGGTGCTTTTTATTTCAAGTTTAACTTGCATGCCCCCCCCTTTACAGTATCATCAGGGAAGTGTGGTGGTGAGATGGTCAGCTGAATTTGCTACCCTAACCAACATTACGTCTCCACTATGAATGTGAGGTGTTGTGTTTCAACAGCCTCCCTGTAGCACAAAAACACTAAATGTCATTTGAAAAGGCATCTGAAAGCTTGGGCTTCCGAAATGATTTTCTCAGATGCAGTGGTGGAGATGCCCATGCGCGTCTCTGAGGAACGTGGGCAGACTTGACCGGAGTGAGACTGCGAGCAGCTCCCTTTTGTGTGGTGCAAGCTGCCCGTTTTTCCGCGTGCGTCATGCGTTTGTTTACACCGTAGGTGTCTGTTGCACAACTAGAACGGACACTACTGGGTGCCTCTGAATAGCGGAAAGGGAAAGATGGAGGAATCTTGGCATAAGGAGAGTGGGCGCAGGATGTGATGCAAGATGAGGGAAGAGGATCATCAAGCTGCTCTTTAGCTTAAATTTGCGTACGGCACAAAGACCTGGAAAAACAAGCCGTGTCACTTGGCGTTGGTCTGCTCTTTGGTTCTTCACACTGCACTCCTCGCGTCATTTTTCGGGGGGCGCCACCAACCAGCCCTGGTTTGCTGCCAAGGACAGGCAGCTGCACATCATGTGTGGTGCTGCTGTGCCCAAATGCGGCCTCAAAAAAAAAAAAAAAAAAAAAACACATGTGGATGTGAGAACATTCGATTTTTGGCCAAGCCTGTACGGGAAAAGCTGTTTGGGAAAACATGGCCCAAGACAGATTAGGACCTCTGCTGGCCACAAGGTGGAACCACAGCTGAGTTTACACCAGAAGCTGGAGGCAGGAGCATGCACCGCATCTAGAGTGTGTGTGTGGGGGTGGGGGGTCTACATATGGTTGTACACACACATTCCATGGACTCTGCACATCAAGTCCACATTATCAGACCTTGCTCTTCTGTGATTGGTTCCATTAGCCTATTTCCCATCAAACTGTCCTGGTTCCCCAACATTCATTGTGGGCCTTGTTAATCCAGGCGATCTCCAAGCTGACGTGACTCTCTTTCTTCTTGTCACCCTAACATTTAGAGGTCAGGAGGTCTGGCCTCACTCATCTTGCCTAAGAATGCTCACTTAATAGCAGTGGTATTCCAAAGCCAGGAACCAAGTCCCTGTTTCCCACATCCGTGATATCTATTGTCCTATAGTGCCATTTTAGTGCCATTTTCCCTGAGGATGGCATCTTTTGTTAATCTCAGGCCTCCTAAAAGAAATCTGGGCGTTTCAGGGCACAGTGCAGTAGTTTGCTGTTCTAAAGATTGCACTCTTCTGGGCTCGCTCTGATGTTCCAGCCCCAAGTATTCCTCTCACCAGTAGAACTACTGTGGTTTTTCTCTTCTACATTCTCTCCAGTTCTTCATTCAATCCTTAGCATTTCTCCAGGTTCTCATATTCCTTCTTCCTGATGTTTCTATCACCTGAACCACCACATCTCTCACCCCTACTGTTCTTACCTTATCCACTGCATCTGGTTGGTTAGCCATTACCTGTGTACTTGTATGGATGTACAAGTCTCACAAGATCTTGCCTCTGTTGTTCTCCACCACTCTGTGGTGCCTCCCAGTTAGACGCGGGAGTGTCCTGGCTGTAGTCCTTGCTGATGTTCCTGTATTTGATTCCTGCAACTTGGTTGTGCCTCTTAGTATCTGTTGTCCCTACTTGCATCTTGCAGCCGCTACTAGGTGCTGGATTGTCTCTGGGCATCTCTCCCAGTCAGCACCTGGGGTCTTGCCTGATACAGTACATCTGTTTCAAATAACCTGGTGCCGAGTGCTTGTTCTTGTGCTGCCATAATTACTGCCTCAAGTGTCCTTAAGGCCTGCCTTTTCCAGCCAGGGGTAAGGTTTCCTCATGTCAGCCACCTCTGCTGTCAGTGGTATGTTCCATGGAGGGGACTTATCCAGCCATGACACCTTCTTTACTTCCCTACTATCCTCATCTCCTATCTGTTTCAGGCCCATTCCCCCTTCTGGTTTGTGTACAGCTGCTTTCAGGTGGAAGTCGGTGTCTCTCATTCCTGGGATGCAGCATGAGATCATCTACATGCAAAAGTTAGCTGATGGGAGCTCCATCCTTCAACCTGAATCCATAATCATGCTTAGTGAGGTGGTTAAGCCTGTATGGAATCATGCATCTCTACAGCATACACCACACTTTTTGGGCACCTGGGCAATTATCTTTCAGTTGGTTTCTAAAATCATCCAGTGGACCACCAAGTTCATGCTGAAGGTGCTTAGTATCTTGTTGACTTTCTATAGCACTAGGAATTAAAATACCCATTTGTGTGACAGAAGCATGTGAATTGTGTGACTGACGCTTACACTGGCCCACCTATTCTTGGCAAACCACTAACTGATGCTTTGACCCTTTGGTATTTTCAGCCCACTTCCAAGCAGGACATGCATATAAATCCAGTTTGGTGGCTATGATGCCTAATAATCTCCCTGTTTACGACATGGAAGCCTATTACCTGTAACTGGATGGTGTTTGACTGTAGCTGTGGTCTCTCATGACCAGCCTTGCCCTCCTTTGGGTTAGCCACTTATTAGCAGCTGGTTTACATGTGCAGGCAGTGGTGGATGTACAGTAGAGGTGTTAGTTTCCCTAGCTAGTAGACATGGACTACATCAGGCCCTGCTGCTGCGATGATCTTCATGCTCTTCGTTGCTCCGCATCGGCTATTGTAAGCATAACTGCTCTGGGCGACCCTGCTGTTAGGTCTCTTAGATGTTATGCACTGGTGTTGGCATTGTACCTTCTCATGTAGGCCCTCCCCGTCCTGTTCAGTTTCAGCTCTTAGCAAATCTGTGGCCAACGCTTAGCTACACCACCGTTTACATGGTTCATGCATGTACACTGCTGATGAAATGAAGTCTATTTGCAGACTTATGAACAGTTTTCCTCTTCAATGGCATCCCTCCAGACTGGCCAACAGCTTTGCTGCTAAGATAATGCCCTGGTTCAGGATGGACATTTGTTGAATACCGCACACTACAATTTTTCCACTGTACAGTTTTTGTGTGGCAGGTATGGCTGGGTATTAAATTTTTACTGAGTAGGACAAGGAAAGAGTAAAAAGCCATTTGTTAAAATTGTGTTGACCCACAGATTTGTTGTATCAGAAAAGAGTTCAGATTCAGTTAAGGGGTTTGATCTTCACCTTATTCTGCAATTGACTGCACCTCCAGAAATCCCATCAGTAAGGTTTAGACCAAGCTAGAAAAGTGTTATTATATTGCGACCACGGTGAGGGGAGGCCACCAGAGTGCTGAGCAGTCCGACTGACTGCTCACCGTGAACGTAACGGTAACATCTAAGGGGATGAAGGTATTTGTCAGCTTTCCTCACTGCGCTTTGCCAGTTAATGAGGTAGGCAGGTAGTTCCTGTCAGTAGCTCTGCCAGCTGCGTCGGGCGGCTGCTATGTGACGGAAGGAGCAAGCAGCAGGAGTCAGGACCTGCATCTTCTGTCTCCTCGAGAGCTGAGAAACCCAGCCAGCCTCCTCCATCTGGAGAGCTGTGGGGCCAAGAAGGAGCCGGTTCCATCATGGCTGACATCACACAGCCGTTGCCTCAGGAACCAAAGCCTTTACTCCTGATCTAACGGATGAAAAAAATACCTCTGACCTGAAACATAGTATGAGTGTCGGTAGTAATTCTAAGCGCAGCACAAGCTTAGACAGTCGATAGGCTGGGAGTTCAAGTAAAATTTATATTAAATACATTCATTTAGCTGACACTTCCTTCAAAATGATTTATCAATTTATTTGGAATTGGAAAGTACAATCGAGTCATTACTGACCCCTGGGCAACCACCCGCATAGTTTTCAAGAGAAGGAGGAACAGAAGTGGTTTGCATTGCATTCTTCCAGCATGTTTTTTCCTTAGAGGGGTGCAAACACAGAGGAGAACCTGTAAACTCCACATACACTCCTGAACTGGACTTGAACCCCACATCAAATAAGCAGCCCAGGAGCCATGTGAGACCAGCTTATGTCGCTGTGCTAGCGCATCCCCATCAATTTATAATTTTAGGGTGTGTACTGAAAGCTGTTGACTGCCACATGTAGACAATGACTTTTCAGCTTTCAAAGATAGAAGTACTTTACATTGCTGAGATGTGTTGCGATGAATGGATGCAAACCAACCCTCTCTGTGGTATAACCACAGCACCAACTAGTAGAGTTGAAACTGAGCATTTGGGTACTCTGGGGCAACTGATTTGATCCCCCCCCCTCATACTGGATCCAAGAAGCTACCTAGTTTACATCTGTTTGGTGAGCTCATGCTTTCCCCCAAAGCAATTTACAGTGATTTACTGCAGCAATTCAAGGGCACTACAGTGGGAGGTGGGATTCAGAAGCAAAGGCTCTAATCTCTATGCCACTGACTGCCCCAGGATGGAAACAGGTGACGGAGGTCTCTGGGGGAGGCTGAACATGAACAAACAAAGCACTTCTCCCTCAGACAGACACTCTGCTGTGCTGCCAGTGCAGGACAGAGATGCACTGTATACGACAGAACATGAAGTGGGAGGTGAGCATGGTTTAGCAAGCATAAGCAACGGTGAGTTTTTTTCACATCTGATTATGTTATTTATACTTAAGGATGAGACACTAACGGACACACTGTCATTGCAGGTATGGTAACACAGGTAACAGTTATCCAAATCTAATCCATTCCCAAAAACATTTTTTTTTTTTTAAATGTAAAAATAAGTCTTCTCAGCCCTCTCAAAACTCTGATTTCCACATAACATAAAGCGTTTAAAACCACCAATTTTCTACACTGCAACAAACATATACTGTAATTGCAAATAAATAAAATATATTAACATACATAATGATCTTTCACATTACAGTGTGGGGAAATGACAGCGATGATGCGTAACATTTAAACAACAAGCAGAAGACAGGATCCTACTGGGAGAACAGCTGAGATACAACTGCAAGGCAGGTGTTACCTTTCCTGGCTTCTTTCTAACTGTGGTTGAAAATCCCAGGGCCAGAGCTACTGCTTCAGGGTAGCTCCCACTTTTAACTTTGATCAGAAATGAACAGAAGCAGGGAACCACTGAGCTTGTTGTGTTTACTGTGAGCAACCTTATAACTGTGCACACATAAGCAGCAGCAGGGGGCGCTCACAAGCAACCTAGCCAGAATTTAAGGGCAAACACAAAGACATGGGAATAAATAATAAGCAATAAGAAGTATAAATTGAGAACTGACAAGATGGCAACATCGTGCTGGATACCGAAAAAGATCAGAGCCACACGGAGACAAGATGAGAGCTTTGCAGTATTGCCTCTTCCCTGTCTGCTGTGCCATGGGACCAGTTCACCCTTCACTGTAGTGTCTTTCATCACTCGCTGCTGCTCTGAGGCTCCGCATCCGACAAACTGCTAATGTGGTCTCACTGGCTCACAAGAAAGACGTCTCACATAGTTGGAAGAAAATGGTTTAAGCAGTCTTATCAAACAGATAACACTTCGGCAGCCATTACTAAGATAGTGTGTGAGCTGAAGGACAATTTGCTGCAGCAGTTTACCTTATCAGCTCCATTTCCCCAGGACAGAAGCTGCTGTCACAGTTACACTTTTAGTGTTGAGCCTCCAGAAAGTGCAGAATACACTACTTACCCCATGTCCGTGTGTAGGTGAACGGTCTTGGGAGTGGTTTCCCTGGTTCAGAGAAGGCAGCCGAGTGGGAAACGGGTGCTGCAAGGCTGATTCTGCCAAGTGTGTGCCACTGTATTTCACTGAACTGGACAGAGGATGGGTGGATACACACACCATGCACAGTAGGACGCAAAGCCAACACCACAGATGAGCTGCTTTCGCCAGCTCTTTGCTGATGCAAGCCGAGGAAGGACCGACTGAGGCGCCAGAGGACAGGAAATGAGAAACATTAAGACAAGAAATACAGCACAGGACAAATAAATTCTACTGAAGTATTTAAGTAATAATGATTAAACCCAACCACAGTAACGTTTCTCAGCAAGTAGCTTTATTTGCACTACATGTCATGTTTTAAATGGATTCAATGGCTAACTTCATTCTTGTGGCTGAGACTCTTTGAAGTCATTGCCTTTCTCCTGCACCCTGCTTTCCACTGAAAAATGTTCAGAAAACCCCAGAAGACTCCAGGATTGCAGAGTACAGGCAAAGCCTCACACACAGGAAGCCGGACCATTACAACTTATCTGGCTTTTTTTTTTTTTTTGTTGTTGCATTACAGAAAAATTGAAATACCTGCTTCAATATGGCTTCTGGTAACAGCAGCAGGTGCAGGAAACGGGAAGCTCTTGGTATATTCTGGAACGCCTTGACTTTTGCACGGCATGCCCAGAGAGGTACATCTTAAAGGAAAGACCGTTTTCAAATAAAGAATGAAATGCAAGCCCAAACTCCCCTTTAAAGGCACAGTGGCTTTCCATTGTTCCTGTTTGACCCATATTGCATAATTGAATACCCATCAGTGCTCTGTTCCTGTATCGAAGCACAGTCGTCACACATCAACAGCAGTGTCGATACCCAGTGGACGATTAGTGGTCGGTTAGCACAAGTCACCTAAACCACATCTTCTGCTATAATTTAAAACATCACTTAACCGAATATACCAAACATTAAACTAAGCAAAATAAGTCTTTAAATCAAAATTTAAAAAAAAATAAAATAATAATAATCTGTACATTTCGTTAGCCAAATAAATTTCCAACCATTAAAATTCATATTACATACAAACATCCATACATTCGTACATATTTTTTTTAAAATATTTGGTTTCTTATTAAGGAGCACTAATCTACTGACATTTATAGAGTGGATAATGCAGCTAAACAGCGAAAGTCAGATTTACTGGAGGTTTTCAGCCTGCTGAGAGACTAGGACACGTAGTCGCACGACAGGGGTTAGTCAACCTGTGCTGCGCACGATTTTGAAACTCAATCCTCTCCTCTCTGACTTTGCTTTATCTGACCCTAAGCAGACTGCCAGTGCTGCCACCATACCAAGTCAGCCAGCTGAGTTGCCAGACAGCAGCGCAGAGCAGTTCCAGGAAGTCAGGCTGTTCATAACTCCACCAGTTTATTTCCTACACAGCCCTACCTGAAGTCACCACCACTCCATAGCTCAAAGTCTTTTGCTGCATCCATCATGATACATCTTACAGGTTTAAATATGCTTGACCACACCGGGCCTTTAAGCAACAGTTAACAGCGATTAAATCAAGGTATCCCCGACGTGCCTCGACAAAGTGGTTCTTAATTGTGACTCATTTTAATGCCATTCATAAACCACCTTACCAGAAGGTGTAAGTATACCCTAACCTGTATGTTCAGAACTAAAAGATTAGGATGTATGAATCCACCACAGGACGAGTCTTGACAAAATTTACCTTCCTTTGTTCTTCCAGTGAAAAATAAAAGAATTAACTTGCTGCACGAGGAGCTGAGCCCTTGAGTCAAAAAAGAAAGCAAGCATACTGGATGAAGTATGCGGCCGGAGAAGCGTGGGACAACATTGTGCAAACACAGGAACCCCAAGCAAGGCTTTAATAGTCATTTTCTGCTCCTTGGGTTCTACTCTGTGATCTCACATCACAATATTGAAGCTACATCTAACCTCACTCACAGTGTCTCGTTGGCCAAGGTTTCAGTGGAGAGCCAGATCTTGGCTCCGCTGAGGAACTTGCTGAGCGGGGTTCCCAGGATGTTACGGCGACACAGGTTGCCAACAGGGGAAAACGGGAAGGAGGATGTGAGGTATTCAGGGGGTGAAGGAACATCATCTGGGGAATGAGCCTTGAAGTACATCCTGCTGCTCTCTGAATGTGGGGTGTTGGTGGTGGAGCCTGGTGGGGTGCTGGTGGTGGAGCCTGGTGGGGTGCCAACACTGCCGCAGCGCTTCAGCTGGGCCTGCAGGGTCTCAATCTCGTCGGCCAGCAGGGATAACCTGTGGAAGGCTGTGATGGGTCCGCCTCGCGAGATCTGGGCCTCAGGCACCCAGCGCAGGAAGTAGAGCCTCCAAAGCCGTAAATGCGAAGGAAGCAGCTGAGGCAGAAGCAAGCCATGGGGGTCTGTGGGCCGAGACAGCCACTCTCGGAAGAAGCGGTCTGATGGGCTCTCTGGCGCTTCACGTGCCACTGAGAAGTCAGGTCTGAGCCGCTGTGCCAGTGAGTTGCGCCGTGGGAAGGTGTCCAGCTCTGTCAGCATCCCGTTGGGAAGGGAGGGCATGCCACGCAGTGTGGAGCTATAGGTCTTCTACAGGAGATACAAGCAAAGGGACACGTGTGATACCAATACAGTAGGAAGTTGACAATGAGGCTACTCACAGAAACCTACCTTTGTGCGCCTGAAGGTCTTCACCGTGCCATTTTGAACATAGGAGGTGCTCTTGCCCACATACAGAGGGCTGTTAAAAAGGGCCTGATCCTTCCGGGAGAACTGCTGGTCCCAATCCCACACACAGGGGAAGCGCAGAGTTTTGCCCTCCCCCAGAGAGATGTTTTTACTCTGAGCAAACTCCTGGGGAAGAGACACACAGCTTCTTGTTTAACTATAATCCATCTAAGCTACCCCACAAGTAAGTCAAATGCACTGAAGTCTGGGTATTGGGGCAGAAGGTGCTCACCCTGCAGTGCTCAAAATGCTGCCGTGGGCTGTTGAAAAGGAAGGTGCTGAAGATGGGGATCCACATGCTGTCACTCAGCACGGTCAGGTAGGTCTCGGTGAACTCGAAGGCAGTGGGATACTGATTCATCAGCTGCCACACGCAGTCCAGAAAGAGCAGAAACAGGGGAGACTGCAAAAGGGAGTGACAGAACCTCCTCAGAAAATGTGGTAGAGGCTCAGAACACTAGCAGGCCTTTTCATGCTCAAACATCTTCTAACATTTCAAGCTAGATGGATCTTACTTCCTCTCTGTCATTCTTCTTCAGGTGGTTGCACCTGTCGAGGAAGCGATGGCTGGCCATCACCCACTCCCTCTGCACCAGGCCCTGGAAGCCTAGTAGGCTGCGATAGTGTGGGTCCAGCATGATCAGCACCAAGCAAGAGATCACACAGCTCAGGTCACGGTCCTCCTCTTCTGCATAAGGTCCGGAGGCAGAGGCGTGTGGGGGGGTGTCAAACAGTGTGGTCAGAAAGACATGGGGACATAACATCTTGCAAACCTAAACAGAGCAAAGTTCTTACCTTGCAGAATGACAGATGCATGCTGTCCCTCCAGCATGTAGACCACTTCCGCAGCATGCTTCAGAAAAGCTCTGCAACCAAGAGGACAGGAAAAATCAGCACTAAGGTGCTATACAGGTATGTAGAACATCTAGCAGAACCCAGACACTCTGGTCCATGTCATCTTGTTACTTGTTTTTTTTTAAAAAAAATAAAATAAATAAAAAAATAAATAAATAAATTCTGGGCAAAATGCCTATATCAGATTATGAGCAAGACAAGCCAACAGGCCACAGTGAATCTTGATAAAAGAAGCTGTATGCCGTCTTACTGTCTTAAGGTTTTTGCATGTATATTAGTGCATACCTGACATATTCCAGCCATCGTGAGTTTTCTATGGAGGACAGCCACCTCTCTTCAGACTCCTCAAATGGCTCTGCATACAAATAGATAAGTGGTCAGTCAGAGGGAGGTAGTAAGAATGGGAAAGTGAGCTTGTTAGGCAGAGTGGGTTGGACATCAGTCTGTTGACCAGAGTAGTGGGTGCGGTAGGGTTATGTTGAGGTGGGTCACAGTGGAGTAAAAGTGAGTCAGCATGTGGTGGAGTGGCCAGATCTCAGTTTGCTGGCACCAGAGCACAGAAAAGAACATGAGCCAACACACAGAAAGTGCAGTTAGATAAGAAGTAGCTTCCTCTTATAGGAGAACATTACCCTCACCGAAAGTGTTTCTCCAATGAAAAAAAATGCTCACCAATCACACAGATCTGCCTGAGTCGGATGAAGGCGGTCTGTATGTCCTGGATGGTCGGAAGACTCTTGTCCAAGTCTGACTTGAGGACATCACTGCGCTTGGGGTGGCTTTTGGTGATGGAGGTGCAGATTCTGTGGTTAAAGAGGTGGCCAAGAGTCATCACCACTGTGATCAGTTTATTACAGCTGACAATTTCAATGTATAACAGGGTCTGTGCCACATACTTTATTTTAAATCTAATAACTGTAAAACCAAACTGTCAGCAAACAAAGAAATTTGCAGTGTCCATGTGCTTTTAACACTAACTGTAATTTCAAGTAATGAATTAACCTGAAACACATCTTTGGACTGTGGAGGAAAAACCTACACAGACACAGGGAGAAGATGTAAACTCCACACAGACTGAGTCAGATTCTAACGCAGTCCCAAACAGTCCACCATGTCATAACACATAACACTTTGACTAAAAATGTAAGTTTATTTAAGTTTAAATTTCCCATAAGAAAAATCTAAGTGTACTATTAGCCACTTTTTTTTAAAAATAACATTTCTTAGACCAAACATCATTTACAAACAAGTTCCTCACAGTTGTTTCTGCTCATAAGGATATTAAAAAAGCTCTGTCAAGTTTGTAAGAAATGTTACTGAAACTATAGCACAACTGCGTGACTTCTTAAAAGTGTGAATATGAGTGTGTGGTACCTCTGGTCCAGCTTCTTCTGCTGCGTGGGTTCCTTGATGCTGGCCATTCGGACCAAGGCACTGCCATTGGGGTGGTTCCAGCACCACAGCTGTGGAGGCAGAGAGAAAAAAGTATGGCGTCCACCAACCACAACCAAACCACAGCACCAAGCACCAATAGTCATACAGTAAAACAACCACCAACCGGCAGGCGCTGTCCTGTGAAAAACCCAGAGTACTGCTTCAGATCCTGATCCGCCAGCGAAACAGGTACAACAAAGTACTCAGGAAGACTGCAGGAAGACCATAAACAAAGTCATAACTTCGCATTATTTATATGCATAAGCCTTCAGGAAGCAGCAGTTCTCCTTGTGGCTGATTAACCTTAGGTGACCAGAGGGGATTTATTTGATTGGGATTAATTGTGGACTCCAGTTTATACATCAGAATCCAGGGTCAAATAAAGGAAAAAATGTGAGTGCGCAGTGAATCATCACAAATGGAACGGCCTTTAACACATAATACCGAGGTTCTGATTCTGCTTAAAGCCATGTTTTGATGGGCTAATCACTTAAAGAGATCAATTTCGAATGAGACACGAACCCTGCTGACACTTAATACTCTGCAGTAAGTGTCAGCTAAAGAGGCTTGTGGGCAAGGACACACTTGTAAAAAGAGGATTTTTCCATCTGTTGCCTATCAGACTTCCCATGGTGCCGTACTGAACTCCTAACTGAATGTTAATGGGTGCTTAGCGATGGGACTTGCAGTCACTGGACAACACTGCCGTTGCTTGCGGTGTACCTCTATGGATTGTGACATCCACATTACATACAATACAATTACACAAACTAATCCTCCAGAAACATTGCATTGCTAATCCTGAACCAGGATTACAGACCTGAAATGAGTCGATTTGATGTAATCTTAATCTAGATCTAATCATAATCTTTGTCATTTTGTAAATGATGTGTGAAATTGGCAATCTGAAGATTGATGGGGAGGCAGAGCCATTTCCGTGGGGCACACCTTGTAGAGATGGCGTAGCCCTCGTTGATGGAGCACACCCTCCATTCTGAAGCACCGGTACGCTTGATCTCTCGGTCCCAGTCAGATGGACGGTCAAACACAGGTGTCTGAGGACCACCCTCCAGGTCTACGCCATTGATTCTATCAACTAAAGTCAAAACACAATGGAAACAGTGTCAACGGTGACAATTTACTGATACCATACTCTATATTATCATAGTAGGTTTAGTAAAATGTCATTTGATTTGTATCAAATGTACAACACAGGGTTTCTTAGTACAATGTAATTCATCCATCTACCTGTCTTTATATCATACTTCTCATTTACACAAGTCATCTTTGTGTAAATTTATCAATCCTAAATAGACAAGATTTTATGAATTATTCAGCCTGTTTGCAAATAAGGAGTCGTGAGCATTCCTGCTCATGTCAGGACCTGTCAGTGAACAATGTTATTCAACTAGGATGGAAAGACAACATACCTGTAGAGCTGTGGTGTCGTTTCCCAGCAAACTCAAACCCAAACAGCAGCTGGGGATCGGCAGGGTGAGAGTAATGGGCTATTGCCAAACACACCTGTACAACAATGGGGTGAAGTGGACAAATTACTATTTATATGTTTGAAAAGTAATTGCAAATAGTATGAATATGGACAAGAGTACTGATGGAACTCTGCTCATCTATCCAGGCAAACCAACATATATGTGATCCAGCAACAATGCCACATCTTCCCATACTGAAAGATGCAAACATAAGGATTTCCAGGTGAGAATTACGTGACTCGGTGCATATCTGAACCCCAAGGAAAGACAGATTTAACTTCTGCCTCCTCAATAAAACCTGGCCTCTCCAGTTTTGAGTTTTCTGGACACATCCAGGCCAGGCTTCCAATAATCACCATCCACAACAAGCCACAGTTCCTCTTCAATTTGACAAGCATTACTGGGGGAAAACTTCTCTGCTTTTAAAAAAAAAATAATAATGAAAAAAAAGAAAAAAAATCCTACTTTTATGGCTATATTGTTTATGCACACTGCGCAGTGGTTAAACATATTGTGTTTCAAGCAACTCTTCTCACTGTAGCTGTGGGACATTTACCCTGACTTTGTCACATAAAAATAGTCAGCTGTGTAAATGGGTCAAATATAGTTCCATCTAACCTAAATTTTAGATAAGCAATAAATTCATAATAATTTCACCTGGAGCACTTAGCCATGTAAGCAAGATTCATTCTTGGAAATAAACTTGAGCCAAGGACAACTCTTGTCAATGTAACACCTGTTTATCCTTACAAAAATACCACAGAATGCATTTTACTCCTCAAGGAAAAGTATGTGGGCATTCTTGAACCACATAGATAGAAAAAGGACAGATTAGCCATAATTTACTTTGGCAATAAAGCCTCAAAAAACTGCAGCTTCATCTCAACAAGCATCTTAACTGCAAGCAATTCACATATTTTTAGCTTTTAACTGCTTTTGATAACTCTATATTGTTGTGCAATGTCTATGGAAACTGGGCCCGGGCTGGACCTGGGATGAAGTTTGACAGCATCATTGCTGCAGGATCTCAGCATGAACCCCATTAGGCCATGTCAAGAGCAAAACCAGTTATTAGGCCCAGGTCCATCACTCAGCAAGTAGCTGTTGACTAAATCCTCCTATTACTGTAAAACAGAAAAAAAAAAATAAAGAGAGCAGATCTGGTCAGACTGCATAATTATGCTGTGTAGGGAGTTAACACAAAACCACCTGACCATCTGTGCCTCTATTCATCTACTGAACTCACATCTAAATGCTCGCTGATCCCAGAATAAACCTGGCCAGCAGAGCTAATACTGTACATAGAGGTTAAGCACCTAATAGAAGAGCTCAGATATTTGGAGGATCCTCTGAGCAGAAGGACAAGATGGCAGGCACAGATGATAGGGGTTACATTTTCCAACCCGGCTGGTTTGCAAGTGCAGAATTCCTTCTCAACATAGACTTGACTTTACTCTACATGACTCCTCCTCTTTACAAAGTGTCTCGAGTTTACAGATCAATAAAGTTTGCTTTTTTCCTCCTTGTTTGGCTGCACATTTCCAGATGACTTACTTGTGAATATTCATTAGTGGTAAGGCCTCAGAGTTATTTCAGTTTTAACACTAAAAGCAGAGCCTTCACTTACCATCTTAGCACCATTTGACTTTCCTTGATGGGCAATGTAGAGATAAAATCTAATAAAAGTCCTGTCATGATATAAATTAATCTCCAGTGACTGCCACGCCAGGGACTAGGCACCGCCAGGAATAAACCTCCATTCAAATGACAGACATCAGGACTTTGTTACGAAGAAGCCCTCCTTCTGAGGCTGTGAACAGAGGCCTGTGTGTGAACTCATCTGCATCTGCTCAACAACCAGGAAATACTCGTTCAATGGGCCATTTGTCTTCTGTTTCTCCATCTTTTTTGGACTTTGATGCATTCACTATCACTACCAGCCTCGGCATCTGTGCCCTAGCTCCATTCTGATACATTTTACCATTTCAAAATATCTAACACAGGGTTATCAGCAAGAAATGTCCATCCAAAAGCCTCGAAAAGAATGCGCTGTGACTAAACTGCTAATCAAATGTCTTTATTTTAATCGGAAAGAATGAATGTCAAAAACGTCTTCACTATTTCATCTGCCTTGATGGTGTTATATTTTTAACTATAATGTGTTTGAAAGATGAGTCACTACCACATTGCAAGATATTTTTTTGAAACCCACAACATCACTTAGCAACTACAGCTGTTTAGAAAAATCTGATAACTTTCTGCATTTCAAGCTGCGTTACTCATGTCTCAACGTAAACATGTAGAACATAGCTCTCGCAGCCCGACTAATACGGAATAATGAATCATGCAGTACTACTGCCAAGAACGTTGGAATCCCACACAAGACCATAAAGCTTAAAGTATTTTGCAAAAAGAAAAAATAAAAATAAATAATAAAACATCCCCTTTCAAATCAATCTATTAGGTTGTTCAAGTACTACGCATGTTCTTCTCAAATCTACTCAATAATTTATTTCAGATAAAGCAATGTTTGACAACAATCCATTTACTTTATGAAAGCTATGGCAGAGAGAAAGATGGAAAAGTTGGATTGTGGTCAATTTAAACACAGCTCAAGCAGGCATGATTGGTTAATCTGCGGCAGGAGATTAGAAAATTAAACACAGACAAAATCTAAACATCAGAAAACAGGACCAGTAGGCTGAAGGAAATTTTTAAAAAGTACATATACGAGACCTATGAGGCAGACCACTACCCTTGAGGTCTTCCCCATAGATACACATAAGTGACTCTCACAGTACATTAGATGGGAAGGTGAGACGAAAGAGCAGCTTCCCAGCAGACAGACCCTAATCCCCATGTCTTCCTCATAGAACTGCTGCATAGTGAAGACAGAGAAGGCTGTTCTGCTCCTCCTCACCTTACCTTTAGCTAAGTGAGTTGCTACCATAACACCAAAAGTTTCTGAAAATTACTAAGCTTAAAAACAAAGTGTGCTTCAACAAACAAGTTCAGAGCTTTGGATAGTATTGCAAAATATGACAAATTTATCACATTCCTTTTAGATTTCCCCTATTAGACAGAAATGTTCTAACAAACTAGTCCACACATCCAACCAGAGGATTATTAAATGAACTTGTACACCTGCCATCCTGATAAGATTTGGAAGGAAGCTCAGTGTACTAACAGCTCACGGTTTAAATGGTAACTTCCAGTTCACATGCATTCCATACCTTCTTGGCACTCTCGGGCCCAGCTTCATCAAAGCGAAACCTCACGATGCGGAAGTCCTTGCAGTAAATAATGAGCTCTGTGGGGTTGAATTTGAGCTTCTTGTTGGAGCCCAGCACCTTCTGCTTGCCCTTCGCATCGTTCACTAGGACACATAAAAAAAGCAAGAAGCAAAAAAATGTTCATCACTTACGACAGTGATTTCTAAATTTCTCCCACAGCAACACCCAAAGAAATTTAAAACAGGCTTACAATTGGGCAGCCTCTGTTTTTTGCTGATAATATGCATTGGGAGATTTTTAGAATGTTAGCAATGTGCTGCCCACCAGAGAACAGAGTTACAGGGTAAAGGAAGGCCAGTGAGGTTCTGATGACTCTTCCTAGGTGTATTTTATTTCTGCTGCTGCCTGTGTCACAAATAAAACTCCTTGGGCAGATACGCTATTAACAAAAGGCATTGTCTGCAATTGTTAAATATATAAAATGGGAAATCAGTAGGCCAAGAAAGTAAGAACAAGTAGAAATCCTCTGCATAAACAAGCTTTACTTTTTCCCACCTGTCATTTTTATAAATGAATCCTTCAAACCTTTGACTCAATGTGTTCAGAGATGATGACTCAAGATCTTAGGTTTCAAGGGTTTATTTGTCATGGGTGCACTAACAGCAGCATAGCAGTGTTGTGACCATGAAAAGTGTTGCTTCCAGGTATCCTCAGCAAATAAGATATATAAATAAAATATAAGAAATTTAAATATTAAATAAAGAAATTAAGAAAATAAATAAGGAATAAAATGTAAATAAATATACATAGGAGTTAAAAGCAAGTGAACGAGAAATAGCAAACAAACGAACAACAATAGCCAAACCAACAAACACACAAACCGATAAGGAAATGTTCTTTGTAGTTGGCAGGATCTTATGTCCACCACAGAAGATAAACAGCAAAACAACGATTTATCTGAGGAGTTTAAGCTAGCAGTTCCTACACTGTGTTTATTTACATAACTTTACAACTTTAATATGAGATACGATGCATAATGACTTTTAAATGGAGGGAATAAAAAAAAAGTCAAATTTTCATGTAAATTTATTTATTAAAATAAGAGACTTTCTTGGTGGTTGCCATGATACTGCTTCACTTAGTGGGTGAACTACTCTAAGTCTGCTAAAATCACAGCACCACTGGCCTGCTTGACACACAAGTGTTGGATGTGACAAAACTCAAACATTATTATATTAAATGGGTATAAATGCTATATTATTAACAAGTAATATACTTTGTTATTTCAGTCATACTTAATGTTGCGCCAGTGACATACTGCCCTTATAACACTACAATAGTTATTTTTTTACACCATCTTGCTGCCCTGAAAAACCCCCTCATTACCCTCTTTTGTTGCAAAGTCAGGAGTTTTGGAACCAGAAGTTTTAAGCACAACAAAATGAACTGCAATACAGAAAATGCTATCCTTGTAGGCAGTGTTAAACTTGCCCTCCCAAAATTAAATGTTACACTAATGTATTTGTCACAAAGCCCATGGGCTGAGAAATGAGAATTTTTTTTGGCAGGAATTTTGCAAATGTGCCAAAACCCCTCTAATGAGGGACAGTAAAGTGTGCCTTGTTTTCCAGCTTTTGATTTCAGAATTCCGCTGTTGACTGTAAAAAATTTCAGGACTGTGCTCCCACTGAAACACATCAAGTGAACCAGAATGAAAACCCTTGTTTCTGCCAAGCTGAGCAATAATAATGCACTTTTGGTGAAGATGCAGGGACAGAAAAACATGGATTAATGCTGTACCATCTGAGCACAAGAGCTACATGATGGGAGCCATGTCAGCGAGAAGTGTAGCAGTGATCCAACACAAACATGATTAATCCAGACCAGGCTCTGCAGCCGTGACCTCATCTTCACAGATGCTTAGAAACAGAACGGCTGAGGCAGTTCTCCTAACAGCTAACGTGTGTCTAGCCAGCAAGAGGCAGCCAGGAGTAGTGAGCTGCTCTGATAAGGCTGCTACATTGGTTAAGCAGGAGAGCAAGTTAAACCTGTTCTCTGGTAGCTTTCTTTCTTTTTTCTCTTTCAGGCTCATATAATAAATGAAGAAAAACAAGACCAAAAGCAGGATTTTGCATTTCCCAACTGGAAAATTTTTTTTTCCAGTTCCAGTCTATGAGATACGATGCAAAGGCTAGGATACTGAAGTAAATACTTTAAGGAGTCCTATATGGCAACAAGCAACAAATCTCAGAATCCATCAGTCAGTCAATCATTTAAAAATCTTACCAATTCCATCAATTCTATTATCAAATCCATTTCAGTCACTCACTCTATGTGACATTTCTGGAAGGAAGTGGTAATATTGCCTTACAGTAAAATATATTTTACTCACATTATAATGCATTACAGGTTCATTTCACTGTGAAGGAGCTTCTTCAACCCAGGTCTGGAAGAAACCCTGTGTGTATGTTCCGCCCTGATCCTTTCGAGACCTCTCCCTAGCCATGTACAACTTTTCCCTCAGACATCATGGGTTTCCTAGAGCAGTTACAAAAGTAGTTTTTTTTTTTCTGTCCTGTCAAATGTCACATCTCCCTTACCTGTGACCACCTGCTCGACACATGCCAAGGGGATGTCATGTTCACCCAACAGCCGGTTTGTGTACTGGAACTTCTGTACAAGATAAGGCACCAAAAAAAAAAGAAAAAAGAAAAAAAAAAAGCTGTTTAATAACATCACACAAAATTCCACTCAAGTACACATTGAATAAATCTGCTTCAGGCAAACAAGTCTACAAGCAAAACAGTAAAAATATTTATTGTTAACAAAACATTATTTTAAGCCTACATAATGAAGATAATGAGTTTATACATAATGAAAGTATTGAAAATATTGAGTTTAATATCTTAAATATTCTAGTAAGATTTAATTATAGTCCTTATATCTGGAATTATGTCATGCTTCTGTAAATACAGTAAAGTCGCATGCACACTCAAACAGAACATTCAGTCAAACCTAGAGATTGTGACAGACCTAAGAAACATACTAATAAGAAGGAGCTTCTACCCACAGGCCATAAGACTTCTGAACCCAGACATGCTATCACAACCCTCACAGACCAG
The DNA here is from genome assembly GCA_018136845.1 of Heterotis niloticus. Taxonomy (NCBI): domain Eukaryota; kingdom Metazoa; phylum Chordata; class Actinopteri; order Osteoglossiformes; family Osteoglossidae; genus Heterotis; species Heterotis niloticus. Next base: position 9,839,735 of record CM030904.1, read on the forward strand.
GGTCTTCAATAATCTCTGACCACTCCACCCCCCCCACTGTCACTGTCCTTCCAGGGCACCTTAGGGTTTCTTTACCTATTTATTTATTTACTTACTTATTTATCTATTTGCTGTTTGTTTCTATTCTTCTTGGTGTTTGGATGTTTGTTTGTTTTATTTTCCATTATAGATTTTTTGCACAGTCTTCCTGGATCAGATCAGAGCACATTTCAACACATGGTACACAACCATGTACTTGACAAATAAACTCTTTTGACTCTTTAATAAGGTGGATAAGGGGAGTATAAAACAGGGGAAATTTAACACTGGTTACAAATGGTAAAAATTCCTTAAACAGAAGTGAACCAAACCAAGTAACCAAAAGACATGGATAAATTCCAGTCATTACAGGATAATGATTTATAGTGTTAAACATATCCTTGGGTTTAGGAACAGGACTGAAGCACATGATCAACAGACCCAATTGCTGGCATTATCAAAAGCACATGTGGTGCCTTTTCAAAACTTTAGTTCAGAGTCAAAACACAGCACCATTCAAAGTTTTCTGCAAAGGTACTAACAATCAGTTTATGCTTTTTGCTCTAGTTTATGTGGACCAAACAAGTGGGAAGAAGAGGCCTTTATAAATGAGATTGGACAAATGGGAACCCTTAAAGCCACACTAACACATGCTGGAAGCCTGACAGGGAAAGAAATCTGCCATATGCACCTTTGTTGGATTTTAAAGAGGCAAAAGTGGAGCAGAGCACAAAAGCACAATAAGCAGCTTAAAGCTGAAAAGCAGAGTTGAGAAATTTTGGACCATTTCACTGACAGCAGAAGTCTGCTTGCATTGGAGTTCTACTTTGCGTGCGCTTGGGTGCACATGAGTAGCATGAAGCATGCAAGGTGTGTGAATCAGAGGACAATTAAACAAATGTAGTGACTTGACTACAAGAAAGCATCTGTCACCGTCTGGTCCAGTAGATACTTGGAAAACCAGTGTAAAATGCAGGGAGGCAATTTTTCCAGGGTTGGTAGTGGTCACCTGCTGGATTAAGCAAAAGCTCCGACTGGTGTGGAACAACTTCAATGCCTTGACTCACAGAGGAACATATGAAAAAGCATGCAAACCAAAACAGGTGTCTTTGCAAATCATGCACAATGAAGACAGTAGTCATACAAAAAACTAAGAACTAAAAAATAGACAAAATAAAGGAAACTGTAGCATACAGATGTAAAGCAAAGTTCCTCTTTCCTTTTTGCATATGGTTTCCTGTTCTGTGTTTTTATAAGTTTGCGTTTGGTTTCTCTCACAACACCAGAGGAAACAATGCAACATATGATCAGCAGCTGCCGAAACCTGCAGAGCAAATACCTGCTGTGGGAGTGTGTCATGGGTGCTGAAGGAGACCTTGAAGTTGGTGCAGATCAGCTTCCCCCACAGGTCATCTTGGCTGCTGTCCACACCAATGCACTTCCTTACAAAATTCACCTCGTTTACCACAATCTCACCTGTAGACAAGAGACCAGATGGAGGACAGTTTTGGCATAACAATGAAGCACTGGAATTACGCATCTGCCTTTGTATATCCTCAGTCCACAGTACCTGTCAAAGTCCCCCAAATTACAATAAAATCTTCAAACTGTATATAATGTAGCAGTTTGTCCCAAAAAATGCTGACAATACAAGCAATGTTCTTTATTATGCTCCTGTAATGTTTATTTCAGCAGTGTTATGCTTTTAAAGTTAGTGTTCTGGTAACTTAAGGAAATAATGACACCAAACTATACAAAAATTTTTTGACAAGCCAAAAAAAAAAAAAAAAAAAAAAAAATCAGTGATATATCAGAGCCATGAATATGCTCTACTGACAATTTCTATTTGCAGAATTTATTCAGTGACATCACGGTTCATACTTAAAAATGAAAATTAACCCATTTACAGTTCTGTTATGTTCACAAAGCACTGAATTAAAAAAAAAAAAAAAAATCAGGACAAGTAGGAAAACACTGTCATGGAGGCCTTGTTCTCTTATTCTGTCATTCTGTCACCCCAATTGCTATCAGTTAGCGGTGTAGCATGTTTGCGCATCCTTCAGTCGGACAAACGTGTCCAGTTTCCCCTGCAAGAAACTGATCTGCATGTCCCTGAGTGGAGCCCAGAGGCAGCCAATGTCAGTGCCTGAGCTCAGGAAGGGATAATGTATCTGTATATCAGAAAGCTGGCATCCAAACAAGCCTGTTTTTCTCTTTTCCTTACTAAGACTATACATGTGATCAGGCCATCTCAGCAGCAGATAAAGTGGTTTATGTTTATGGCTCAAACAAATGTTTAGAATTACATTAGAAGTGTAAATTTTACACAACTCGGCCAATGAACTTTGACTACAGGGTGTGCTAGATTTCCTTGTTGGCTCCTAGTGCTGTAACACTACAAAGAAGAAAGGAGGTGTTGCCAAGAGCTAACAGCGGGATGGGGGTGGGCAGTTCAGTCTCCTCTAATGTATGTCCAACCTCTGCCCTGCAGTCATTTGCAACAGAAATCACTCTTGATGCAGGACCTCTGCAGGCACCCATCTCCTTGTCCAGCGCACATACAGTATGCAGCAGATATAAATCAACACTTCGCAGTGCGGCACCACAATATGACTAAACAGAACAGAAGTGATACGACATGGGAGTATCGGTCCGCTACTGCTCCTTGGCTGTGGCTATGGCTATGAATTTACAGGTTCTTCCTTTGTTTTTGCAGGTTTTCTCTGGGTGCTGTAGTTTCCTTTTACAGTCCAAAGACTGGTGTTTCAACTGTATTTGTGTCACTTTACTAGGTGTAGCAAGTGTAAATGAATGAGAATGAATGAATGTTTGTGTGTGACTTTACTGTGATGGACTGGGATCCCATGCAGGGCCTTGTCCTAGGCATCTATAAGATTGCTCTGGAGATCAACTGTTCTTGACAATGAGTAATAAAAAAGAAAAAGTTAAGATTCAAACAAGGAAAAGAGTGCAAACACATCACACTTACAGCCCAGTCCTAACACTCTTTCTGAGGCCTTGGGGGGGGGGGGGGGGCAGTCTCTCCTATCTCAGCAATTTTTGAAGCAGAGGTCTGGCAGAAAAATATTACAAAACCTAAAAATGGAGATGTCATGATAAAACTTCACTGCATATAGATCACTCGTTTGAAAAGTGCCTTTTCACAAGCGGAAATCCTAGTTTCATTTTGAGTCAGTAGCTGGAGAGGACTCTGATACAGGAGTTAATTTTTGCAAAAATGCCACCGAATTTCTATTCTTGCTCTAATGGCATACATTAGAGGTGGCAGCTGCTGCTGTTTAGCCTATATAAAATGTGCAAAGGGGAGAAAACAGTCTGGCATCTCGCACAAGCAGGACACGGTAGGCAGACACCGCTTCTGAAAATATGGCTGAGGAAACGTGCTGAGAGTGACCGATTCCAGTGAATCCGCTGATCCGGTGGAATGCACATGAGCAATCCCCACCAGTCTAAACCGGTCATATTCACAGCATAGCATATCCAATGAAAAGCAAGTATTGACCTACCCAAAGAAGGCATTAAACAGCAAAATACATTAGCTTGTGTCTTTACAGCTTTATTCTTATACTAGACCAGCATTTACACTTGAATAATTGGAAGTGAATTTAAACTCAATTTGATCACTTAACAGTACATTAAACAGTAGTGCCAAGTATCTGAAACCAGCACAATCTAAATAAGCTATACAAAACTTTGATGGCTGCAACTTCAAAATTTTGACTTTTAGGTGACCAGCAAAAGAGCTACCAGGGGAAGCCCAGTTTCGCCATCCATTTTTTCTTAACTGTGTCAGAAACTGAGTCCAAATGCAGATCACCCCGTTGGAGTAAAGCAGTGAGGGTGAGGAACCAAAATGCAGCCCAAGATGAACAATCAGTTACAGAGAGCTTCAACTGTCAAGTAAAGCAACACTTTCAAAATCATAAAAATCAAAAACACACATGAGACTTCAAAGGCCATGTCACAAGCCATGTCTCTGATGTCACCAGAAGCATACACGTAATACACCAACTACAGGGCCAACTGGGCCTTTAAAGCAAACATGAGAACAAAAACCAACTTAAATCAAAAACCAGGCTCATGAACAGTTTCTTACTTTCAGGTCTACAAGTGGACCTTTCCAGCAAACTCAAGTTCATATAAAGCTCTGCTGCTAGCCAGACTTGTGTAGCTGTTCTGCACTCTACTTTCTGGCAGAAATTCCCACAACACTAAACTATCAATCCTTTTAAAACTAAGAAAATATCATCTTAAAGACAGGAGACTATACTAACAATAGAACTACTGTGCATTCCAATCCAAACTGTATTCCAGTTCCTTCTGGACAGAACTTAGTGTGACCTTACATCAGAGGAAACTGCTGGATTGAGTGCTTAAGTTCCTTCACTGCCTTCATGGGCTCAAACTGGTGGGGAACTACAATTGCCGCACCCACTACAAGGAAACTGCTGGACTTGTCTTATTTCTACAAAACAAGTTAAAGTTCAGAGACATTCACAAACCTTGTCTTCAACTGGCAAGCACAGAACCTGGCAAACTAGCAATGGGTGATGGAAAGAAGACCTGACTGATCTCCATGGACTTTTTTCTCCATGAAGCACACATCTGGGATGGCACCAGCTCAAGCCAAGTGCTCTCCTCTAGGGCTTCTGTGGAGAGCCAAGAGGGAACTGCTAAAGACAGGTCAAGGACAAAGACAGGCAGGCTAGGAAACCAATTAAATCTTACAGGGTCAGCCACAGCCTGCCACTTTCAGCTGCCCCCCAGAGACAGACTGCTATTTTACTTTGCCCTTACAGCAGTCCTACAGAAGGCTACCTCTGGTGAAAGCTGCCTGAAAACCACAAGAGAGCACCAATGTGGTTGCTCTTTAACTGCCATACCATTACCCAGTCATGGTCCATTTACTTTTCAGCATTTCAAAGCATTCCTTTTCCCTATTAAAACATGTATTTTGGTCAATACATCAAACTGGGGCACCTTGCACCAACACACAGTACATACAAATCTGCAGTGAAAAGGACAGGCATGCTAGCCTAATACAAAGCATGGTTATTTCTTTGAACTTATGTCTTTGTGTCTTATGTCTTTGTAAAATACTGCTGTGAAGACCATAAAACCAAAACTTTTATTGGTGTAGCTAAGGAAAAGTGTAAATCACAATTTCAGTTTCACATGTAGCAGAGGAATAAAAGTTGGAAAGACAGCTATAGATGAATGAGTTTGAAGCTTCCAGCACTGTGATTAGATGAAACACCTAGAATGAAGTAGCTTCTGCTGACAAAACATGTGCCAGGATGCATCGTGGACCCTCACCAAGTCACAACGTATGAATAGTCACAGGAGATGTCGGATGGCACTACTCACGTGGACAACAATAGTCTAGGAGTCCACAAGGTATCAGCTTCAGGCAGACAGGGAACCAACTGATTCAACTTCCTGCTTTCACTAAATCATTAATCTCCTGAGCTCTTAATGGTGTAAGGAGAAGCACAAACCAGGAGGAACTAAACTACTGCTCCTCAAGATCACAGCTAAATGGTCTAGACACATGGAAAAAAGAGGAAAAAAAAAAAAATCACACTGCAAGGCTCTCAAAGGATTCAATGACCATGAGGATTACCCCATCATAGGAGTAGCCTTCAAGGAGAACAAAGTTAAACAGAACAACTACTAGAAGAGAACTACACCCTTAGGGAGTGCAACAGCAGAAAACTGTAGTGTCTGTGCCAGGTTAGGAGTTAGTGGCAAGAATCCCAGAGCAACAACCACAGCCAAGCAGCACAGTCACTGTCACAAGACCAGGAGACTGTGGGAACAGACCAGCATGAGGAAAAAAGAGCTCTGGGTTTTTATCTACCCTTCCTCCAGCTAATTAGTTTCCCATCAGTTTCACAGGTCCGGTGACAGACCACAAGCACACACAAGTACACTGGAAGGAAACCACTAGACAGTGAGTAAGTCACAGGCAACACAGGATGCCAGACATTGTGCACTGACAGGCCAAGCTAAGTGCTCCAAGTCCAAATCAATCAAACCTCCCTACAAGTAGGTGAACAGTCTGCAAAACAGGAAGGTGCTGAGCGCCAACACTTCCTTATCCCACCACCTACTTCAAGATTTTATATTTTTAAATAAACTAAAAATCTTGACTGCAAAACCTGAAATGCTGGAGTGTAAAACAGGATTGCCTCTTCTCCACTTAGGATTATCAACACAAGACCAAAAATTAGAGATAAATACAGAGGAAAACAAATACAAGAGACAGAACACCAAATTTCAAGGATTGGCTATGAAATAAACAGGAAATTGATGCAAACTAGGAACTGAAAAAAAAGACAGGGGAATTTAGGAAAGCACTGTGCAGGGAAAAAGAGGTTGAGATGGGTGGAGTGAGCAACGGAAACAGAGGGACATTGAGGAGGCTGGGAGGACAGATGAGTCAGAGCAACTGACGCTTACTGTGTGTTGCGTGGGACTTGCTGTCGGATGGGCTATTCAGTGAGGCACTGCGATGAAAGGGACACATTCAAGTGTTCCAGCACAGGGGTGGAGGACAGGGACAATGACATTCAAACTATTCAGACTGACATTGCAGGCAGCCATACAGCAGCCCTCATCACACAGTCCTAGGGACAAAAACATACCAGTCTCCTCTGAGCCTTCAAAATACAAGGAACAGACTGCAGTTTTAAGTGAATTCAGGAATTCATCAGAACCATCAGACTTAAACCTCAACAGCCACAGACAGATGGGTAACTAAAAGATCGAGGGATCAAAGCAAGGAAGCTGAATGGCAGCTCCCTTAGTGTGGCAAGCATGGTTGTGTTTACTGAGACTGAGGCAAAGGACACAATCCTCGAACCAAACATATCCACAATGTATAAACCAGGCCTACATACTTTGACAAAAAAAGAAAGGCTTGCACATTTCACAGCAAGCTGTCTAACTTCCGACAGCCATCGTATCACTACCCAAGACTAGAAAAACAGCAAAGCAATCCAAAAGTAAAATAAAGAAACAAGGAAGCAGACCTTGGCCAACTCACTCCATGTACTGCACAAGACAGAGACTTCTGCAACATTTACAGGTTGGCAGCTGGATTCAATACAAACACACATCTCTGTACTATTTCATACTCACTGCAGCAATGCCTTCCCCTACACCCACTGTATATGCTTATGTTTTTCACCCACCTGTTTTTTGGTGCCCAAATAAACACTGGGATATATTTAAACCTGTCATTAGGCCACTGGAAAGATGTGCACAGTTGCAGAATTCCTTCATTATGCACATCACAGAGGTTTCTTTAACTTGCCTATAGTAAAAATGGTGAGCAAGTTAAATAAATGTTTCACCTCTTAGTAGGAACACAAACAACCACACCTGGATTTACAACACCACAGGTTAGACGCTCTGATTTTAGCAGCACCCACAAACACATATAACCAATCCCCAGACAACCTCTCCCAAAGCAATGTATAATAATGGGGTTGTTCTGCAGCAGTAACAATTACAGCAGTCTGGTGGGGACATTCTGTTCATCCACAGACAGCATCACAGACAAAAGCAGGGCCCGGTGGTGTGTTTGACCTTGTCTAGTGCAAACTTCTGCAACTAATTGAAGCAGAGGTTTTCATTTCACCTGCAAAATAAGAGCAAAAATGAAGTGCTTCTTGTGTTTAAGTGGGGCCAGTTCTTTCTTGATGGACTCAGTTACAAAGATTGACAACTCCTTATTTCACCTAAATCAGGAACACTTTTGATAAAATGCACATCTAAAAGTAGGGTGACACAATGGCACAGGAGAAGCGCTTGCATTTTATAGATCCTGAACTACATGCAGGCATGGGTTAGAATCTGGCTCAGCCTGTGCGGAGTTTGTATGTTCCCCCTATATTTGTGTTGGTTTCCTCTACATGCCCCAATTTCCAAACTTTATTAGCCTTACATCACTAATGTGTGTAGTACTGTGTGTGTGCAATGCATACATTCATATTAATTTTTACATTTTCATTTGCTCACATATAACAACTACAGGCTCCTGTGGTCGAACATGGATGGTGCCAACAGCAACATACATGGCAGCCACAGTGACATGCAAACTGTGATTACACATTTTATTACCCTCAAACTTGTTGAATTTAGGACAATAGGGTGTGTGTGTGTGTGTGTGTGTGTGTGTGTGTGTGTGTGTGTGTGTGTGTGAGAGAGAGAAAGAATATGCAACAGACAGAGACTGAGTTTTACAGATAGAGGCTTCCCATAGGGTGTGAATGTATAAATGTAATTTCCCTTAGATGAGCTGGTGTCCAATCTGGGATACACCCTGCTTCACACCCTGTTTGCAAGATAGACTCCAGACCACTGCAATCCATCTTTAGGGAAAGTGGTTACAGATAATCCACAAATCATCTAAAATGTTTAGAAATATAATCCATTTAAAATTCTTAGTTTAAAAAGCACATATAATATGTCCATCAAAAAATCCCAGTCTTGAACGTACCAAAGATACGTTGGAACTGCATATTTAAGGTATACATAAGAATCAAAATTTTAAGACTAACCCTGAAACAAAAAAATAAGTAACTGGGTAGTTTCTGCTGAAGCAACAATGCTCAGCGCTAACTTTTTACCCATCAAGTAGAAGCTATAAAGTAAAGGATAATTTCAAAAAGAAGTGAAACCAATAACCCAAACTAAGGACATTCCCACTACCTCCGGTTAAATGAAAACAGGAACACAAAAATGGGTCATTTTAGTTTCGAGATAGGAAAATAACAAGACTCTTAACAGGCAGTTGATGTTATATGGGAATGAGCGAAGAACAAGGTCCTTCCCCAGCTAATAAAAGATGGTCAAATAATCTGACACCTGTCATGGGATGGCTTTGAAAGGGACTGGGAACAGGAGAATTGAGCTGCCGGGCCAGCACCCTGCATAACATAGCGGGTCAATGCAGAAGCAGCCTGTGTTCCTTGTGTCTTTTATTAACTGCTAGCCTGCATAACAAAAAAAGAACTGCATAATTCATACTCAGCAAGTAAACTTCACAGTCAGTATCATTCCCAACAGTACATCGGGCCTCCTTGGAGAAATTAAAATGTCAACAGGTCTGCATCCTTAGCTGCTACACAATTTTAAGAGTAGAGCTGATTTAAACTGAAAGAGACCTGGGCACACTTGGTACCTAGTAAGTTAAACAAGCTCAAAAGAAAGTGAAAGATTTCCTGTGGGTGTATTCTTGTGTATCTGACTGCTGCTGCATCACGTAACATCTTATCAGGTCCATCTTCTCAGATCGCAAGTCAAAGCGCAGTTTTTAATAGCACTGCAGCACCATTGCCAGTTTTTATTTGAGGACATCTCATCTAATGTGTCTCAGTGTTATTCTGAATATATAGCTCATGCCAGGCCAGTACTACCACACACCTTTGATAAACACTGTTTTTAGAGTTGGATTATCATTGCCCTAACAGCAAAAAATATATTACACTTCATCTTTGAGCTGCAATGACCACACTGTGTGGGATCTGTGATAATAGTAGGTAAGTGAGACAAAAAAGCCAAACCAATTTGCTCACGCAATGAGGTTAAGACCATCAAATCTAAATTTTAGTAATGGCTTTGCTACTTGAAGTAGAGAAACATAAATAAGTATCTTAGTGTGTAATGTTTCTGGCAATAACTTTAAAACCTAAATGCATTACCACAAAAAACATTAAGGCTGACCTGTACACTAGCTCTCAAACCACACTCACATATTTTCAAGCAGCATATACACATAAATAGGAAATGGCTTCCAGGGAAAACTTCAAGACCAAAAAAGTGACTGCACCAGTGAACTCCTTTCCTTGCTTTACTAAGGAACTGGGCTGCAAAATTATGTTAAACTTACAGTCCAGGCTTTGGGGGTGTACGTGCAGTACATAAATCCCATGTAAACATGAGAAAAGTTGTAGGGACATAACGTGTTGCAACGTTTGACATGGTTACTGCACACATGGGAGGCAAATGTGAAAAATAAAGATGAGAGAAAACAGTGCAGGGACCACAGTTGGGGCTCAAACCCATGTTTCTAGACTAAGAGCAACATGTTTAATGACCGATGAGCCAAAGGCTCATGGGAAATCTGCTAGGACCACTACCAGTGTAAAAATTTACAATGAACACATTGTAAGACGCCCAGCAGCAGCACAAGCTGCTCTGAAGCTTACATGACACCTGTGTGTGGAGGGTCACGAGGTGTAACACACCTCCAAAGGTTTAAACTCATCACAATAGTATCAGCCTAGCCGAAGCAGTCCAGTCAAATACAATAAACACAGTATGGCCTTTCGGTTGGGAATATAAATACATATAACACAAGTTTCAGAATTCGTTGCGATAATCTTCACATGAAAGAGGTGAAACATAAGCTGTTACCATCCTCTACATGCCACTAGTTTGTCACCTTACCTGGCAGCAACTTGGCTTCTAGCTTCTTAATCGGTGGCTGAACGGTCTTCTTCACATCAGTCTGGAGGGATAAAAATATATTTTTTTAATGTTATATCTTTGTTCAAAAGTGGCTTACAACACAGGGACTTGGAAAACCAGGCATGATTAAATAAATAAATAAAACCCTATTATTTTACTCTTAACCAAAAGCCTCTACAGCAGGGCATGCAACTGCCTGAAATAACCTTTCAATAAATTATACAACGTTTTAATAATAGATTAAGGTTAGGGTCCCTTTCTCAGCATTTCTACTTCTCCGTTTGTACAGTTCAACTTAGAAACAAGTAGTGCCATGGTTAAATGCAGAGGTTTGTAAATCAATGCTTGTGGTCTCGAGTTCCGCTCCGTTACTGCTGCCGTACTCGCGAGCAAGGTACACACCCCGAGTTACTACAGTAAAACAAATACTCGGTAGCATTACTCGGCTGAAAGGCTCATGCGACTGAGAAATACGAACAAAGGGCAGCGTTTCTCACCTGTAAGGGAGGAAGGTACGACTTGAAGGTGGGTTTCAGAGGTTTCACAGGGAACATGTTGCTGTCAGGGGTAGCGGGGCCGCGGGCAGCCCGTCCGGTGCTGGGTGCGAATAGTGCCGATACGCACAGCCTAGTTAAGGCGCTCCTAACTAGCTGTGTTCACAAGTTAGGTGACTGGTGAACACACTGCTCACTAGCACTGCGTTTTCACATGACAGCTGCTGGGCTGAGTTAGTTTTCCCCATGTGGGCAGAAACACACACACAGGCAGCGACACACAACAATGTTGTGTGTACTTTAGTTACCACGCTCGGTCCTCTCGCGTTTCGGTTATCTCATCTTCACTCAACTTGAACTCTGTGTAGGTGGGTGGACAGCCGCCCCCACCCGTCGCTCTGCTGTTAGTTAGCGATAAGTAACTAAGTTAGAGTGGATTAGAGTTGAGCTCCAGGAGTTTTAACCGCAGTCTGATCGGGAGTCCTACAAAACGAGTCGCCGCGTTCCATCCCCTATAGGGAGAAGAGGCCCTCACACTCGGTTCGCTCCGCCGTATCCATGTTTACACGAGCAGGTCGTTCCGCTTCACTCGAACTGCAGCACCGAATTCCGCTCCTGTTTTCTCGACCTCCGACCAGATCCCGTCAGCCCGGTCCGCTGGGGCTCCGAGCGCGACCGGTAGCTACGGCTCCTCAGAGGAGACAAACCGAGCAATGCAACCCGAGGACCTCTGGCTGCAGCAGACTGACACTTTCAAAAGCACCTGAAAAGCGTCTGATTTCCTCCTTCACCATTTATGATCCATAATTGTAACTGAAGTTATTTTCGTGTTAACATCTAGTTGTAACGCAAGACTGAAGACTAAAACAATGTAGACTTCTATTGTAGATCTATGTTAGGTCCCCATTTGAAAAGCCAATATTACTTTGAAGAAATGCCGTGTGAATAAACTACTGAAAGGCACGCAGACCTTTCCACCCCCTCCTCTTCCTGCTCGAACAAACCATGTTCTGTTCGGTATATTTTTAAAGACATTTGGGAAGAACCGGGCGCTGGTAGCAAAGAACGAAGCAATCGCTTGTAGAGACGGAGCGAAACGCACCTTCATTTACGTTTCATATTCTTTCATTCTACAATTTTTGAAATTGGTGTATACTTTAAAAAAATCACATTATTTAAAAATCACATCTTGTTATCTATTTACTTTTTATATCTTTTCATCCTTATTCTTATTTTTCTGATACGGTAATCCGGTGTGTGCCTTCGAGTGAAAGTGCGAGTCTTGCGACGTAACAGCGAGGTCCATGTGCTCCGTCTTACGACGACTGTCACAAGCAAGGAGCGACGTAAACACGGAACAACGTAAGTGGAGACGAGCTGTAAGTTGACAGTAAGCGCCATCTACTGAGTAAGGCGACAGCCCGACTTGTTTGCCTTGAGAACTGCAGTGTTGAACTCGACAGAGTCCTTATACTGCCTGTCAGATGCAGGTTCTAATCCCACCACAGAACATCCTTGAGCAAATTACTTAGTGTAACTTACGCCGGTAAAATTGTCCCCATGTGTGTTAACTAAACTAATAAATACAAACAGATGTTGCTCTACTCACCTCATAGAGAAATTATAACTTACTTAATGCCCTTCTCCAAAGCAACTTAAATTGTTTTATACACTGATTTATTATTGAAGAATATAACTATGCAGATAGAGCTTTCACAGGCACAACAGAGTACTAACAAAACATATAGGTGGTGACAGAACGACACTGGAGTGACACAGGTAGGAACAAATGCATAAATGTGGTGTAAATAATGCAAAATAGACAGCAATGAAGGAGATACGTAAAAAATGAAGGGAGAAAATATAGCACTGTGAGCTCATCTGTGGTTTGGACCCTCCATTCACCTTGTGTTTGCTGTTTTTGTCGCAGCCCAGCATTTTATTAAGCTGCTGATAGAATGTGTGGTCCTGTCATACCAATTTTATACAGAATGCCATAGTGAAAGATTTACTGTCATTTATAATTGTTCTCTTCAAGGAATACTTATTACAGTGAAAATAAAACCAACAACCGAGGTTAACAATTTTTAGAAACCATTCAGTTAAGTTCACAATTAAATCAAGTGAGACTTAACATTGGTTCATGTGTTTCTCTGCTTTCTGGCTTAATGTTTATAAAAAATGGAATGAATGGATGGATGGGCAGGGGAGCCCATAATAATTTTCCCTTCACCAATACTTTTGCTATACCATGTACTGAACCATATAATTATAACTTTAATAATTATGATTAAAGTTGTGTGTCACTGCAGTGAGAAGAGCGCTATATAAAAATTGAATTGAATTGAATTGAATTATGATAAATAATAACATCAATAAGTAAGAGCCAGTGGCCAACCACTGAAATGGACAACCTGAAAATTAAATATGCTGGTAATGTTATTGAACAATAAATGTTAAGATATAAGATTACAAAAAAGATGTATGTAACACCAGCTCATACTCTTAAATACTCAGAAGACCTACAAACATATTCAGTTTTAATCCATCTCCAGCACACTCTGTGGACCCCAGATTGATTTATTATATGCACTCCAATTAATTTGTTCACAATGTCTTTGCTTATGTCCTCATGTTTATTGACACTTCTTTCTGTCAGTCCTTTCCAAAACAGCCTCAGTCACGGAAAGTCATGTCCCAACTAAGGAGCTGAGGTTTCATACTTAGAACTAAATCCTACAAGAAAGCAGTGTCCTGAAACCACACTGCTGGCGTGTTTATCACACAGGAGCTTGGCTCATTCTGCTGCTGTTCCCATTAAGAGGAAACCACTGAGAAGAGATTTTAAAAAAGCACTCCCAAATTTCATCACAGCATTCTGGTTACCTAGTACAGAATTTTATACAGCTTTATAGTTAACAATGTAGATTGCATGTACATGGTCTGCAAAGAGGACTGAAAGGCAATTATGTTCTCTTCACAATGTAAAGAAAAAAAGAATAACAAGTTCTAATTCAGAAGATGGAGTCAGTATTTTGTATTAAGATATTCAGTACTTTAAAATACCATACTTATGTTATTACTTACTTGAGACCACCTTTCCACCACTTCTTCTTCATCTTCTTCATCTTTCGGCTGCTCCCGTCAGGGGTCACCACAACGGATCAATTCTTTCCACTTCTTCCTGTCCTCTGCATCTTTCTCCATCACACTCACCACCTGCATGTCCTCCTTCACCACATCCATAAATCTCCTCTTAGGCCTTCCTCTCTTCCTTTTGCCTGGCAGCTCCATCCCTAGCATCCTTCTCCCGATATATCCAGCATCTCTCCTCTGCACATGTCCAAACCAACACAATCTCACCTTTCTGACTTTGTCTCCAAACTGTCTAACCTGTGCTGACCCTCTAATATACTTATTCCTAATCCTGTCCATCCTCGTCACACCCAATGCAAATCTTAACATTTTTAACTCTGCCACCTCCAGCTCTGCCTCCTGTCTTTTGCTCAGTGCCACCATCTCCAACCCATAAAGCATAGCTGGTTTTGCTACCATCTTGTAGACCTTCCCTTTCACTCTTCCTGGTATCCTTCTGTCACGAATCACTCCTGACACTCTTCTCCACCCTGCCTACACTCTCTTCTTCACCTCTCTTCCACACTCCCCGTTACTCTGGACTGTTGATCCCAAATATAACCTTTCTACCACTTAATATTGAAAATAATCATTTCACAAAAAATGTATAAATGCCTCTAAGATACAGAAGTTTCAACACTCTCAATGAATACATTTTTATTAACTATTTTATAAATGGCACCAAAAATATTGCAACTGCTGCACTGTAACTGTGTCTCCCCTAAATATTTTTGCACAATGTAAATCAATAAACACAAATAAACCTGTATTCTAATTAAGGTCCTTATTGATTTTTTCTTTTCTTTTCTTACATAGCTAAGTCATTGCTGTGTGTTGTGGCTTAGGTTTTGGCTCATATCCTTGTGTGATATGCGTTGTGGCAAAAGTCCACTTATTAGACAAATGTTTCTCTATATATGTTTATAATTGTACACATACATTCTGCAGCCTTCTAGAAAACATGAGTACAGTACTGTACTACACTTATCCCTATGAACTCTTCTCAGTTACACACCACCAGATGGGGCTACTTCCTCAGTTGTCAACTTTACATTAAGTGATATCTTTGTTAATAATATCCAAATAACTGTGTATCATGTTTAAAGTAGCACTGCATGAACATTACCTGCTAAAGATATAGCATCACACGGGTCCTTGATATCAGATTATTATATTACTGTATATGTGTAAAATTTAAGGCAGCCTCCCTCAGTCATATGTGGAAATATGTACAGGCTCAACAATTACTGGTGTAATGAGAAGGTCAGCTTTTCGTTTATTTGTACAGAATGGCATATTTCACAGCAAAATGAGAAACATTTTAAATAGATAGATTCCCTCCTGTTATTGTAGCATGAACCACGTCTCTGGAACTAGTAGGGTAGGGCACCAGACAGAAGATAAAAGTATGTTCTGTATTTGGGACTGTATTATATAATTTAGCCAGCTGTTTTTTTAATTCACTGAACAAAAAAACACAAAACACACAATGGCCATAATACCTTTCAAGTCTTGCTGGCCCTTTAAAGAAAACACCTGTCTGATGCACCTGACTTCCCACAGGTGAGAGGAAGCTGCACCAGAGTTGGTTTTATCTCATATGGCTGTGAGCCAACAGTGAGTCGTTGCCCTACCTGGTACTCGGTGTTTATAGCAACTGCAAAGGTTTAAATGTACACTGACGGCAGTATGCAGTTAGCTGTTCTTCAGGCTGCCAAGCAGCTCACGCCTAGATAAAGATGTCAAACCTGCCAGCCAGAAATAGCCAGGGTACCCTGAATGGCAATAGCTCTGTCTCTGCGGGTCAAATGCAGGGTGAAATGATAAACAATGTAAGACTCTCAGGATTACCTTATAATGTCTCTGATTGTGGAATAAATTATAGAGAACTGTATAAGTCATCCTCCTCCTTCTGTAATGTTTTCCTACATCAGTTGGGTGTTTGAGTGCAAATATTTTCTCTCAGTAAAGGCACACCATGAACTGCAACAGATAAGACATACAGTTTTCAAGCTACTAAGCAGACCTATTGGTCTATTGGGATATGATCTAAATATTTTTAAAAACACCGTATGCGGGACCTCTGTTGCTCACATGGAGTTACAGTGCAATGGTGAAAATGTGCTTTTCTGAGATCAAATCTACTTAAATAAACTTCATATGAATCAACTATAAATAAGTGGTCACAACTCATTAAATTTACATTATTGATCAATAAATTTAAAACTCTGAATCCTTAAAAAAAACAAAGGCCCCTGCTAAGCAATTAAATGGTAAAATGAATTTATGCAAAATCACTCTTCATATTTATGCACATTTTATGTTAAATATCAACACTGCAAAGTATCTGATCACTTTTAATCATAATGCACTTGGGATACTATAAGATAGGAAGGGCAATAAGATTTGCTCGTGGAAACATGATAAACAGGAAAGTGTGTCTAAGTTTAACTATTTAACTATCCTGTACCTTATTTATTTATACGTTTACATCTTTATGTTCATATTTATATTACTGAGGATGCCCGGAAACAAAACTTTTCATGGTGGCAACACTGCTGTGCTGTGTTGTTCACCCATGACAAATAAACCTTGACTTAACTTGAGTTTCTACCTCTTTTATTTGTGCCTTCACTGCACACATTCAATACAGGAAATTAACATTTTTACGGGCACGTGTTTTCGAAGTTTCATAATCTCTTGTTTCGTACTGCTGTGTGAACCCGCAGCGAAACCGGCGGAACCGAGCGCGGCGGCTGCGACCCTCTCTCCGAGGAGCAGCAGGACCCCCCCCCGAATGACGTCACGACGCGTTCGGCTCCCATTGGCTCGTGGCTAAAGGCGCAGCTCCTTTTATGGATTGTTTGCCGTCCGCGCTCCGCCGGGTACGAGCTTCGAGTCAAACTGCGGAGAGCGCGGGGACGCGGCAGCGGCTGTTCGGTGCGCTTCGCGAGGAAGTATGGGCACAGGGAGCGCTCGGTCCTGAGGAGAATCCGACTGGTCTCTGCCCCGGGAACTGCTGGCACCCACCGCGCAGTGGATCTTAACTTTCCCCTTTGTTTTGCCGTTTATTGAGGCAGATCTTACACAAAAGCACATCGATCGGTGTCCAAAACACATTGACAACATCTGTTCAAACACCGTGAGCTCCTACAGGATTAACACACCTGAAGAATAGGTCCGGTAAATCAAGGCGATGGTAAGTCAATCATTTCTCCATTCATCATACTTATAACATTTCTTTTTTAGTGAATTAGCTGGAGGAATATGAGGTACGGTATATGATTCATAGATCGCTACCTTTCAACATGTTTATGTTTATTAAGGAAGGTTTTCCTTAGCGTGTGGGAATTTTTAGCATCTGAAAGGCGATGTAATTCACTCAACAGATGTCTGTAAATAATGGAATCCACGAGTATGAATCCTGCTGGATTCTGTTCGTTACAAATGAAGAGTCACTTTACCTATGTAAAACGTTAACAGTCCGGCTTTAAGATGTTATAATCGGAAGTTTTCAAAGAGGGATGCGGCCATGCGACACCAAATCCCTCCTTCTTACGAGCAATACTCTGTGACATCGTTCCTTTGACCACTGACTGCATGTTCCTTAGCTTTAAATAAGAAATTTATCATCTGGCCCTGTTTCTTTTATCTGATTTTCTAACAGTTCACTAATATTTTTGTGCAACCTATAGTTATAAAGGCTGGATGTGTAGATAAACACGCAACTTCGCGTCAGGTAACCGTGCTGTTCTGGGTCCATTACGGTATTCCGTGGCAGTGCCTTTGCCACGCAAAACCCTCAAATGCTAAAAAAACTAATTTTTCTTCAAAGTTAAGCAAATATGTTCTGTCTGAAAGGGAAACACGTCGTATCACTCATTTTAACTCCTCTGTCTGTTTCTCACTTTTATAGTGAATGATAATATTGGCTTTTATGGACTTTGTCAACTGAGTCGCAAACTTGTTTACCAAAAATGTAGTATTGTGGCCTTTATAAAAATGTGCTGATGTCCAGAAGTACAACCAGGTGCTTCAGTTGCTCTGTGCTGATACCAAGGTCCTATTTTGAAATGAAATGGTTTGGATTTGGGAGGGCAGACAGAGAGGTACTTGTGACTTTTGAATATCTGACACCTGACAGCCTACAGAGAGTCTGAGCTCCTCAGGTTTCAGAGTCACCAAGGGGGGAGGAAACAAGTCGGCAGGCAGGGACACAAAGGAAAGCCCTTCCCCACCGTACAACCTTACAATCTATGCTCTGAAGTGTGACAGTGACAGCAATCCATGTGGTATATTTTCTGCTGACAACCTCAGGTGTCAAAATGTGGAGGGTATCTTTCTGGATTTTTTAACAAAAGAAGTGCAAAGTATACACCTGGCTGTAAGAAATATCAGGTTGGGTTTTGCTGGTACAGTGGCTGATGCCCGTATGCTCTTGTGATTGACATGTTGCTCAGCCATGGTGCCTTTGCTTCTCATTTTGCTCTCCCTCTGCAGAGAAACCTGTTTTCTCAGCTACATAGCAGCTGTAAAAAAGATACCTGGTGACAAACATGCAGCCTGCAGAACAGGTTTGACATAAAAAGAACACGGGACTCAATTACATTTATAATATCAGGAAATTAAGTAGTGAAACTAACATGAAATCAAAGTGTGTACTGTCTGTGGTCATGGGGGGTTTGTCTGTGAATGTGGTTTTGTTTTTTGAAGGCAGGCAGTGTGTAAAACTACATTCAGTTTAACCACATTTTGGTCTCCAAATGCAGAAAGTATGGAGGCATGCACTTCTTGTCAGATTTCTCTGATCAATGTGTTTTTATGCAGCTGATCAGAGTCACTTGAAAACATCACATTGTACAAAGGTTTTTGTTAAAGAAATAAATTATAATAATGATTTTAACAGCAGTAAAAAAAAAAGGAGCAGGAGGTTTACCTGAAGTCTGTGATTTGTATTCATTTTACAATGCACACTAGCCTGTGGTGACTGCTTCTCCCTGTGCAGCCATGCTGTGACTTTACCTGTTGGTGTTTCAGAATTATGAAAAGTTTAATGTGAATGTTGACAGACTGTGGTCTTGCACAGACTTTGTCAAAAATATCGAGTTAGGGACTGTGATGGACTATTGTCTCGTTCAAGGTGCACCTTATCTACTGGCCAGTGCTACCAGGATAGCCAATGGACCACTGTGACCCTGCTGTAGAATAAACTGTTATCAAACATGAATGAACATTGAGATGGATTAGTTTTTTACCCAAAGTCTGAATTCTCTTTAATTCTTAATGGTTCTAGTAAATCTGTAGTACTTTACCACTGGGATCTGCTGTTTTGATTAAATAGGGCTAAAAAAAGTCCTGTTTTAGTTTTAATGATACTTGTGAGCTTTATAATAAACCATCCCAAAGAAAGCTCAAAGCCAAAACCAGGCATCCCATTCTACTGTTATTCTTGCATTGCTTTGTTCTGTGGTGTGCTAGAAAGTCTGAGAGTCCACCAAATGAGTCACTGCAACACTGAAATGAGTCTCACATTTCCAGAAGGGGTGTTTTTTGACCATATCATGAGTATGAGGACTACTCCAGTATTTGGGTTTTGTGTGAAGGAACAATCAGTCTCCTTCGGCCGTCTGGAGAACCAGACAGTAGCATCAGACTTGCATTCTGCCAGATGTTAAATAGTGGGTCAGTATGACAGCATATGGCTTACATTAGGCGCTCCTTTTGGGAGGTGCACGCACAGTAACACCCCCCCCTCCACTTTTAAAGTCTGCACTTCATTTTCCCCACTGTGTTGCGGAGAGATTGTGTTGGAATGTGAGTCCTCTCTCAAACACAACGGGATGATGGGAGATGGGGCCTGGGGGGGAGTGTTTCCACAAACCTGAGGAGCTCGTCACATTGGGACATGCTATGGAAACGTAGTTATACCACATTTTTACTGTGGTCACATAGTTGGATAGAAAAATCAGAAGAATCATTTGAGTGGCAGAACGTTTACAGAAGAACCTTCTTGCTGACCTTTGCATGATGTCATGGTTTTTCTGTGATGTCACAAGGAACACCTCAAATGGTCATGGGTTTTATTTGTCTGAGGTGCATAAATTAGTGTGTTGTTCCATCAAGCTATTTTATGCCTTAGTGGAACATCATTTTAGCTTTCCAAGTTTTTTGCGACTTAAAATAATTTAACAAAGAAAATGTGTGTTTTATCCCTTCTCGGTGCAGAGATGTTTCCTGAAAACCTTTTTCATATATTTCTGTATAGCAGCCATTGGGACACAAAAGAAAAGCCACATCAAACAACCATGACGAAGGGTTCTCATCAGAAAAGTGTGTTGCAATGCAGTTCAGTACAAAGTTAAGCTACAGTACCGCAGCTTAGATAATGTAATTGAATGAAATAACTGAAGCTCATGTCACTGAGGTTTAGAAAAGAAAGCAGGGTTGTTTTGGAAGTTAAATGAGATTCAGATCGCTGGACTGTGTCCTGCTCTCTCACACAATCCACGACTGTCCCAGCTCGCTTCCTGCCTGCTCCTCTATATCGGTTGTGAACAATGGGTTACCTGCACCTTTTCCTTTGTTATAGAACCGTGTTCAGAGCTCAAGAGTGTTCCAAGTCCAGTGTGTTCACGGGTCACTGTGTTTGGATTCCCAGTATCCCTCTGCTTTGCCCCCCTCTGGTCAGCTGTGAACTTTATACTTCAAGGGTTGCAGGACACATGCTGTCATGGCCATGTGTACTTTCCAGTCAAGGACGTGTAACTTGGGGCCAGTACTTTAATCATGAGCAAATGGCCTAACACCAAACATTGACAGCCCCACTGTGCACTTTTTTAGCTACAAACTGTCACAGAAATTTGAAGGCAGGACCACTTCATATGATATTTCACTGTTGGTGCGATTTGAAACCAAGACTGCAGATTCTCGCAGTGAATATTACAGTAAGAAACACTGGTAATGGCACCTTTTGTTTCTTTATTGAATAGTTGTGGCATATATACAGCAGGCATTGGGAGAGTTTATGTTCCCTATACAGAGCAGTGCTCCTTTTATACCTTTTGTTGAAGGAGCAGGGCGTTGCTGAAAGTAACTCTCTGGATGAGGCTCAGGTGCCCAGGGTCCCAGTGCTGGCTGCTGCTCCTGCCTGCTAGGGAGGATAAATAAATGATCAGTGTCCAGGGCCTACCGCAATAGGCTCAGTTACTCAGTGCTGACATGGAGATCTACTCGACCAATCCCAGAGGTCTACTTTTGTTTTTCCGTTAGGCCTCTTTCATGGATCGACGACTGGCAGCAGGTTAAGGGCACACTGCCCAGAGCAATAGCAGAAGTTACTCACCATACCATGTGTCACGTCAAGCCCAGGTTGAGTTCAGCTGGGGCACAGTCCCAAATTGACCCTCACCGCACAGTAACGCAAGTAGGGCACCTCAGGAATTGTGTACCAGCAGCTTTTCTGTGACACCCCCCCGTGAAGTTCTTGATTTGAGCATAGCTAAAGATGTTCTAATAAAAATTTCTATGTAAATGCATAAAGCATTGCTGATATCATTATTATACTGGACAACAAAGATTTTGCTTTGTGAATACTTCCAGGTGTGTCATATGGATTTTGGGCTACTGATCACAAAAATCAAAATGAAATTTCCCTCTCACTTACTGTTTTTTTTTTTTTTTTAAAGTCACCAATAGCTACTATTTTTAGTCATAATTTAGTCTATTAAAATGTTGCCTGCAGCCTGCTGAAAATTTTGTGTCTTGTATCTAGACATGCTGGGTCATGCACTGACACTGAACCCAGTACAGGTTACACAACATCCAATGACAATCCATCCAATACTCAAATATAATAATAATAATAATAATAATAATAATAATAATATCATAAATGTTCTAAGTATTTACAAAGATATTTTTACTAGAACATCTTCAGCTATGCTCTCTGCTGGCCCATATTGGGGGGGTAGTGGACTCTTTACCACTTTACCACACCTCATGCTCTCTGAAGACCTGTGCTGACATTGGAAAGCTTCATCAGGTTTATTTTGATCCACAAAAAACTGTTATCCATATGTCTTCTTTTTCCTTCCCAGAAATGATGTCGAATCACAGTTTTTTTTATATCTGACTCTTTCAGATCTGACAAATAACCTAGACAAGTTTCTTTCCTACAGAGATGTATTGTTTACCCGAGAATATGCTGAGAAGTAGCTTTTTGGCTGGTTTTCCACATATTGACGTCAGTTACCAGTTGCGTCCTTACTAGGAAACAACTTAGCCAAACTGCTGAGGCTTTAATTCCATCAGACAAATTCATGAATCATACTCACTTCTGCATTTAAAAATAGATTGTGATTCTGTTCATTAATGTTATTTGGAATATTTGAGCACATCTGTTACAAGGCCGAAACACAGCAGGTTATTGCCACCACTTGTCCTCTGTGTTGCGGAGACGGTTTTGACGCTGATGTTATGTAGAAGTGCTTTATGTCCAGGGGAAGCATTCTGTTTCCTGTCTTAATTTGTTTGGCATCTCAGAGAGGAAGCAGATTATTTGTATGAGCTACATTATTGGGAGTTGGAGCTCTGTATAGGGTGCCAGCAATTGCATCTGGGTGCTACCAGGAACTTCAACCCAGAGCTGGGATGTTCTTGGTGGTCTGCCAGGACCTCTTTCCTGTCAGCTGAGTAAGACGCCCTAACCATTAGTTTTAGAAGACCTTAGAGGAGCACATTACAATTTCTGTCACCTTTTGAGCTTTAAGACCAGCCCACAGTAAAAATGTTCAACTCTTCATTCAGCACATGAAGTTTCTTCTGCGTACCAGACATGTGACATGGATGAGGTGGAGTCATAGCCAGTATTCTGTTGCCAGTGGGGCGGAATGCTAGGCATGCAACTTTTTCTAATTCTCCCTCTAAAAATAGAAAATAAGGAATGAGGCTGAGATTGTGCCCATGTTTAATCAAACTCCCCCACATCCCTGGACTTTGCTTCTTTGCTTCCTTCTCATTGTCTTACATCAGCTAGCAATGCCTTTTCAGCCATTCTGGTTCTGCAGCCTTGTTTTTTCAATATTCTGCGTATTTTATTTATGCACTATAGTTGCAGTCGACTTGTAGTATTTACTCAGCATCACACTGGTGCTCTTGTTAGCATGACAGCAAAGGAGAACAAATATTGACTTGCATAGCAGTACCATTGCGTGAGGCTCCTGGTTTGACAAACATATGCTTGATGGCTTGGTGGCCAGTTCACGGTTAACCCATAGCAGACTGTGGAAATGGTGCTGCTTTCTGCATAGGCATAGCTGACTCTGAAAGTTGGCAACATTCCCATGTTGAAGCTAAACAGTCCTCGTCGGAGTTCTGTAAGCAGTGCCATCAGGTGCCCATAACAACTGGTGGTCAACTACTTGGCATTAAAATAATCAGGGCCCAAAATCTGATGTTATGTCATGTCAGCTCTGACAAGTTTCAGTGAAGACCTCCCAGAAACACTGTATGCTTGTTCGTTTAAATTCGGTAGGTGAACTCTAATTTTAGAAGTACGTGATTTAGATGTCCTGTTGCCATGGTGTCTTGAAGGTTCTGGTTGGATTCTCCACATAAATACACAGATTCATTAGTGTTGCCAAGGGCAGGGTGTTTAGAGCAACTATTGAAATCACCAAACACAGGAACAGGAAATGTACCTTTGCAGTATAGATTATAATGGTATGAAGTATAACTGCACTTTCAGTAAAGTATTAGTCCTGTTCTTTATGACCAATATATTACTGTACTGCCTTTTCATTTATACTTAAGCATATATGTTTTCCCTTTGCTGCTGATATTTCTTTCTTAATGTTTTCCAGTATATGCTTTGGAATCTTGCAAAAGCTGTTGCATATTCTTTCATCTGAAATTCTATGGACCTTTTCCTTCCAGCTGTGTTTGCAGCTTGAAAACATACACAAATCCCTGGAATAAATCTCTTGTGTGACTGAGGAAGGTGTCTAGCAGAGGACAGAAGTAAATGCCTAAGACACTGTTCCGTAGAGGTAATGCGTTTCAAACAGACAGATGGCTGACCATCTGGGCAGGCAGATTAACCATCTAATAAAAAGCCTATGTAGATTTCTGCAGGACTACTATTACTCCATGGCAAAGAAGTTTAAGAAAGTAATTTTTAATTTGGCAAAAAAAAAAATCAAGCATCCTCTGATAATAACAGTACTGTGGAAATGGAATTAGTTCCCCTCTTGTGCTGTTCCTCAAGATACAAGCAGATGTTTTGTAATGGAGCTACAGAATGTTGTTTGTAAAGTATCTCCTTGCTAGTGGTGCTGTTTAACTAAACTTTGACCTAGACTCACCATTCCCATACATTGCAGGCTCTGTTCCTGACCGACATGATGTTCTTGTATGTTTCTGTAAAGAACAGACCATGAAGTCACATGGTACACACCACACTCAAGAAATGGCCCTCACTGGGCCAAAACCTCCACAATTGGTGTTTTATTGGCTATCGACTTTCATGCATTCTCCCTGGAAGCTGGATTTCATTAAAAAAGGCAGCTTAGACACAGCTGCATCAGTGGTGGCGTTTCTGAAGATTGTACTGCTAGTGTCTCCATGTCATAATTCTCTTCTTGGCCTCAGTAATAGGTCTTTTGTAAGATTTGTGCCGTGTTTACTCTTGTTATGCACTGAACATGATTTCTGCAAATAAATTCTGTTTGGTATTTTGCTAATAACCTTGTAAACACAATTTAATAGCTCTCATTTTGAGAACATTTTACAAATTAACTCTTGGACTCTTGAAAGAGTTTTACCTCGCAGATGAACTTCAATTGCA
This sequence comes from Heterotis niloticus, assembly GCA_018136845.1. NCBI lineage: Eukaryota > Metazoa > Chordata > Actinopteri > Osteoglossiformes > Osteoglossidae > Heterotis > Heterotis niloticus. The sequence goes on from CM030904.1 coordinate 9,864,725, forward strand.
CAGGCACCGTCCACATTTATGTAAGCTTCCTCCTCCAATAGTCCTGCTCATACAAAAACATTATTAAATGTTTTAATATATTCTGTGAAAACAAACTCAGGAAACTGGCATGTATGGTATTGCTGGGACCGACCTTTGGCATGGGACACCCATTTCCTGGATAACAGACCACACAAGAAAATGTCTATTACAAAACTTTGATTGATGCGAAGAAACTATTCCTTTTGATGTTTCCATAAAAGGGCTTAATTTCACATATAATAAAATGGGGTGGTGCAGTGGTCCAGTGGCTAACATTAACACTTTATCTGAAAAGAATGTTTCTCCAGAAGTTGCGGTAACATAAGGTACAGTACTTAGCTTTCCATGTTTATCAAGCTGTGCAGCATGTGGTGTGGGTGAGCAGAGAAACTACAGCATGTCGTCCTAGCAACGTTTACTGTTGCTCTGGGATGCTATTCAGGAAGTTGTCCATAGGGGATTCTGAGTCTTGTCTTGGGAGCTTCCGGTTCAAAAAACAGGAGTAGCGATTGTGCAGGAGAAACATTGACTGGTCAGAGAGGGAATCAGTGATTTATTCTCATCCAAGGAGGTCTGCCTTCTCCGTCTTTGATTTCCAAATAAGCACATTTTCATTGCGTCCCTTCCTGTGGGAGTGTGACTACAGCTAAGGTGGGCTGCTTGAATCTTAAACCAGAATGAATAAGAGCCACTGTTTTTCTCTCAGGAAACCTAGATATAAATGGGCCATATTTTAAATTATCCATTTGCATTTCAACAGCCAGCTAAATTGTGTGGCTGTAAAAATAATGTATAGTGTACAGTAACACCAAAGCTGCACTGATTGAAAGTAGTTTTTTAAAAAGGTTTTTAAATGCGGTGCAGACCTTTCTTAATAGCATTGCTTTTGTTTTATCACACTTCATGTCTTCAGAAGATGTTTGTCAAAATTTATTACATATTTAGTAGGCTGCTGGACAGCATGGGTGCAGTGGATGAAAGATCACATAGAAGCAGACAAACTATAAGACATCTCTGCTGAAACCCTAAACCAGTATTATCCCAGTCTTCTGTAAGCAACCCCTCAGACCTATTCACTTGGAATGAAGAAACAAACCACTGGAAATGATGTCTCTCCAGACAGATTCTTGGTGAGACTGGACGTCAGGCAGATATGACACATTAAATCCCTGAAATATCGCAATAAGTGGTTTCCAAAAATTTCAAAAATATGCAGCTGCCTTATTGTGAGAGAAACTATTTTTCAGTTGGTCATATTTTTCAGTTACTGTGTGTTCTCATTTATTAGACCTGTAGGAAATAGACTGGTTATTACAAAAGAAAATGTACACATGAAAAATATAATATGCTATAATACTAATGTAATAATAGTACAACATTTACTGTTTTGTCAGTGACATTATGAAAGGAGAACTTGGAAGACTGGACTATAGGAACGCAAGGTTTGTTTCCCCACAGCATTTTTAAAACATCGGCACTCACAGAACACAATTGCAGTGCCCACCCCAAAGCTCTTCAATTCGGTGATCAAAGAAACGGTCAACCATCCCCCATAAGTACAGTAGTTGTACTTATTGCACGGCTGCGATAATAATACTAATAGAAACCTTTATCCCAACATTTGTCTCCTTTGGTTAATCCTATACGTTTGTCTTTATCAGAAGATGATGGTGATTGGAATAGGAGCAGGACAGGAGTCATTTGCCAGTCTTGTTATATCCGAATTTATCTCATCACGGGGCTTTACTGCATATCTTTAGAAGTGAAACTTGGACCCTTCCGCGCTCCTTTGTTGGCACTGGACATTTATGACATACCTTGAAGACCATATAAACTGTTTCCCGTTTTCTGGCACTTGTATGTTTACAAAGTTTTTTCATTGGCTTAAATGCTGACAAGCATTACATCAACACAACCTGATGCTCATTTTGCTTGCTTTTTGAGTAAAGGTAAGTAACAGAATGACAGACTTCGTTCGTGATTTTTGTCATTGTGAAAAGGGTGATGCCAAATGGGTGCTCCAATCAACACGAGGAACCTTTTGGAAAAAGTTATAGAATTCCTGTATGACCATGGGTGTGCCAAACCCTGGAGAAAGCATTTTAGACCCTGATCCAATAAAATTACAACTGTAATATCTGCATTCCTGCTCAAGAGTTCAGTCTAGACTTGGCCATGGTCTTCCTGTCCCTGCTCAGAACACTGTTCCAGCTCTGGAAGCCATGTCTCTGTCCCTGGCCTTGGAGGGAAGGGAAACTACCCCTCCCTGCCCCTTCTTATGGTACACATCTGTGCTAGTTAAATCCTAATGCAAATCCCATCCCAGCACCTCTACTCTGAGGCTGCAGAACTCAACCTCATTGTAGGCCTTGTCTTGTTATCTTGGAGTGAAGCAATGCTTGGGTCATCATTGTGGTTGTTGTGTGCTGTTTGATGATTTGTTCTGTCAGGTCTCCTCTTGTTTCTATTGTGTGGGTTTACAGTGTGTTAGCATGGTTTCTGGTAGTGCTATCCAGCACATGTGGTCGAGAAACTTGCTGACTGAGGGGTTACTCCACAGCAGTAATAAAATCCTGGTGGGAGTTTGTTTTAGGAGAACAACGTTCCATCACTCCAGTCACCCTTGGTTTGTGGATAACAGGATGAGGGCCAGCTTGCTGCAATGATGAAACATCACCATGGCCTCAGGCGTGAAATGAACAAGTGGGGCAATAACAATGCATTGCTGCTTGACTGGGGGGTCATAGTGAGAACAACATGGGTTTCCCTCACTGATTGCAGGTCAAAGGTCTATGCGCCTGCCCCATCTGTGACCATGACATAGGCAAGATTTGCCTCTCAAGGCAGAAAGACTTAGGATCAACTGAACTGCTGTGAATGAGGTAGCACGGCTATATCCCAACTACCAGTTTAACAAACCAACATCATTGGGACTGTGATTACCTTGAATAAAAATCGCCTTTTCGGAATTAAAAATATACGTAGGACCATCACTACACTTTACCACTCCCTTATAAATGGCCTGCATAGTGTGTAAAAGTATTGTGAAACATACTTCATACTCTTAGGTGTTGAACACATAAACTCCTTGAGAAAAGCATAGTTGAAAGGTGTTTGTGGATATGTGTGTGTATGTATGTGGGTGTGCTTCTCTTCTTGTATTCAAGAGCTTGTCTACACATTAATGGTTTTTAGACCTCAAGACAACATACAGGGTGTGTGAATGTGGGTCTCAACCAGCACTTCATTAATGATTCCCCTCAGTCTGTTAATAGTAACCAGGAGTCTGGGCTGAATCTTCATTAAAACCACAATGTTCTGGTCTGGATCGAGCACAGCTGAGGCGTTGTAGGAGGCCGGGGGAGGCATTTCACCCGAGCCCTTTGTTTGATCATTTGATTTTAATTTGTAACTTAATTTCTGAACATAGTCAGCCATGTTAAATTAGCTGGTAAAATAAACCATGTAAATGCACAGCACTTTTCAATGAACTCGTGCATGCTTACTATTAAGACATTTCTGAAATTAGTCATGTTCTTAAAAAAAGTGAAATGGTAGTTTTGGCTATGCTGAGCCACCCTTGCTGTGTGAGTTTGGGCAGAGTTTGAACTCAGACAGACTTGTCAAACATAAAGAAGAAAGAAATTTACAGTAGCCGAGTTTTGAGGAGACTGTCATCCTGGGACTTGAACACCAGGCGGGATTCGGTTGGAAAGCCAGGGAAAAGGCAGAAAAGGGAGCGGTAGTTGAACTGAGAGCGATGGGGAGGGGAGGATGGCCTGCTTGTGAGGCTGAATCAAACCCAGCCATTTCCTGCACCCTGAGCTGAGCTGCACGCTCTCCTAATAAGGCAATGGTATTTGCATGAAGGAAAAGTCGCCTTATGGATCTTGGGCCGGTGCAGGATTTCCTTAAAGACACTCAGATTAAGTATTAGAAACGGTTGGTTAGCAGATGGGCAGAGATTGGTAGATGTTTCTGTGAACATCTGGGTTATACTGGAGAACCAGAGCTCATTTATGTTGCTTGATTTAGGCATTAAAGATAGGAGTTGGTTTGAAAGAATGCTATACATGGAGGTTTTTTGTTATACAAAAAAAAAGTTGGACTTCAATGTAAATTCTCTAATGATTTGAGGAATGCCCAAGCCACTAAGAATTCCACAATAGTTCAGTCCCTTCCTCCTCTATGTGGACTTATAAAGATGCAGGCTCTGCTGGTTCCTTGGAGTTGCCGTGGAGCAGTGATCTCCCAACTGATCTTCCAGCAGATCTTGTGGCGAACCAGAGGCTTTGCTCCTCCATCTTTGTAACCAGACATTTCTCAGTAAGATGCTGAATAGTGAAGTACCTAACAGAAAACACACAAGTGCTGCAGGGTACTTCTTGAGATGACTGAATCCCTTTTGACAGGCAATCTTTTTTTGTCTGCTCAATTTTTTTTTTTTTTTGCTTGGAAGCAAAGATAATAAAATACTCAATTCTCAAATAACAGAGTATACCAAAAATGCCAAAATAGGGGGGAAAGGTTGTAGAAAGGTTGTGAATGGACCTGTTTTGACTAGTACATTGCATGGCCATCTCTTTTGGTGATTTCCTCTTTTCCTGAGACTGCTTATTGGAGTGTATGGTGACAGTGATAGTCAGGGTCATGCTGGTGCATGTCCCTTGCTGAATTGAATCTCCCTTTGTCATCTGCCTATGAGTCCATACCCATGATGCCTCTGGGACTATGAAGGGTCAGTGTAGCATGATGAGTCACTTGTTGATAACTGCCTTTCCTTCTCTGGAGAAAAATATCATGATGCTGAGGTTTCATCCTGCAACCTCTTCACTTCCTACATTTTATGTGTCTTGGCACGGGGTTTACCTGCTGTGGTATCAGATGGTGTAGAGATTAGACCTGCTGTCCTGCACTCAAAGAGCCCAGCTTTGAATCCCACCTGCTGCTGTGGTACCCTTGAACCAGGGACTTACTCTAGTAAGAATTACCCAGCTGTATAATCCATCCATCCATTATCCTTAACCACTTATCCTGGTCAGGGTCATGGCATTCCAGAGTTTGTACTGGAATCACTGATCTCCAGGTTAGGAAACCACACCCTGGATGATGCTGTAGTCCATTGCAGAGTGCCAGCTGTATAAACGGGTAAATAATTTTAAGTGGCCCAACTTTCTATGTGGCTTTGGAGAAAAGTGTCAATTAAATGCATAAATGTAAAAGTAATGTGAAATTTCTGAACCATTTGGCACTTTGTGTGGTCAGCTAACAGAAAACAAGGCAACATGCAACAGTCAGCTCAGGTGTTTGTTTTTCCAGTGCATGCCATTAACCATGTCCACAACAATTATATAATCATGTTCATAATATGTAAAAATTATAATAGACCAAAACAATCAAGGGCAGCATGGTGGCATACTGGGTAGCGCTGGTGCCTTGCTGCTCCTAAATTATGGGTTGCAATACAACCCTCTCTATGTAGAGTTTGCATGTTTTCCCTGTGCTTGTGTGTTTAATCTGGTTTTCTCCCTTAGCCCAAACTAAATGGTAATGAGCAGCCAGGCATTTAGTCCATGTTCACTGATGTAATACCTGCTATAAAGTTACAATCATGAAACACAAGAGGAAACCTGACACTGGGATTGTAAAGTGAAAGTCTATTACTATTGGTAAATATACCCATCCCAGTGAAGTAGGAATAGTTTCTATTCACATTTGATGGTTTGCATTTACATGTCATTTTCTCTGCACTTACATGACACTTTTTGTGCTCTGCTCAGCAGTGGCCTCAGTATTTCAGGCACCGTGGACACCACCTGTCTTTACCGCTGCTGTGGTTATGGGTTTTTGCCATACTAAGGTGATTCCACTGGGTCTGTGGTGGCGACTTCTTGCCTGCTGCTGAAAAAAGCAACGGGGTTATGTTTTAAATTTCAGCGCAGTTTCAGTGTTTTCATGTGAATCACTTCTCATAAGTACCATCAAAGCATTCCAAGCGCATGAAAAAGAGAGAGTCAGGTTACGAGAAAAGCAATGCGCTAAACCCTCTGCTTGCTTGTGGACCCCAGGAGGAGGAAATGCACGCTGACCGGGAGCCCGCATCACTCACTACTGGGATACCTACAATGGCTAAAGGAAAGGCCTGCAACAGTCAGTCTTTAGGACCGTGTAATATGCTTTCAACTCTATTATCTCCTTCCCCTGAGAGGGACAAAAAGGCGGCAAGGAGCTGTGGAGTGGAGTGAGACTATGCGGTCAACTTGGCCCCCTGGTTTTGCACCTCAACTCCTCACTGCAAGTCCGACTGTAGCCAGATAACACAGATCCAGAACCTCCTGCTACTTTACCTCAGCATTTCTGGAGATGCATGCTTGGCACAAATGAAATGGAAACAGAGAGGGCAACATCAGTAGTTGCAGGGCTACAGAGGTGATAGGAGAAGCACTAGGAAACCATTGCAAGAACTTCTAGAAAGTGACTCTCTCTGCAAAAAAGAAGTATTTAAAATCTGCAAGGAAAAGAATGGTTTGGCCTTCACCAGGTAGAAACAATACAAATTATTGGCAAATGCTTACTGTGTATATATACTTCAGGAATTTAAATTAATATTGATAGCTCATTCTTCTAAGTATATCGAAGGCTGAGAGTATGGACTGCACAATAACCCTATACTTAAAATGATGTAGTTGGCCTATTTAACTGCATTGTTCTCCTTATAGTTTCAGCTGATGGATGGAATGAGGAAATGCATTTTCTTGTAACCATAAACAAGTAATGATATAAATAGTTATTAAATTATTTTTGCGTGTGTGACAGTGACCACTTTTCCTGCATTTGCTGTTCATACCAAACAGTTCCGCAGTACGTGCGTATGAATATGATGAATAAAGAGTATCATAGCACCCTCTTGATCAATGCCATTTTCTAATGTGTGGGATGGATATCATAGCTTAAAATTAAATGGGTCTTAATATTAATTTTCACTCAAATGAAAGTAAATCTGTATCTATCTATCTATCTATCTATCTATCTATCTATCTATCTATCTATCTATCTATCCATCCATTGGCTTTGCTTTGAGAACATGTGTGTGACAGTACGGTGCCTTATGTATGTGATTTCAGGGGAGCAAGGGGCAGTTTCGCTACCACTGGCAGAGTCATAATGTCAAGCAGAGCGGCGTGGATGACATGGTCCTGCTGACCAAAATCAATGAGGATGCAATCGTGGAGAACCTCAAGAAGAGATATATGGATGACTACATTTTTGTATCCTTTGTACTGCTTGGTAGACAGTGGGAAAAAAAAAATCTCCAGGCGAGACAGTGCTGAAGTAGTTCTCCCTAGATCCAAAACTGAGTGTTTTTGTACAAGCACAGAATGGACACATAGAGCAGCTGTAAATCCATTTTTATTTTAGTTTGTATTATGCATGAGTACATGCAGTTATAAAGCCATCTTATTATACTCAGAAAGGACTGGTGGCCTTTAAAATATTTCATTGGTTGGGTTTATTCTTCTGAGCTGTTGAAAGTATCTAGTGCAGGCCATTTTATGCCATGAATCCATCCCCTGACTGTGGTCACAATAGCAACAACAACAGAGTGTGATGGCCAGTGCCATGCTAGAGTCGGGTGCCATGCAGTGAATACTCGCTCTATTTGTCCCTGCTGGATTGCATTTTCAGGATCTCTCAGTCTCTTCCTGGCTCAGAGTAAAGACAGGCAAAGCCACCACAGTAGCAGAGATTTGTTAAACTATTTGTTATGATTGTGCTAAACTCCTCTGCCAGTGACAAGTCTGTGGTGCACAGCACACTGATGTCATCATGCTATTACTAGGAGTTGAGGCCTTTTCTATGCTCACTACAAGATGGAGCAAACACCAGTAGACATCCAAAGATTCTGTAAAACCAGTCAAGCATAAAAACAAAGTGCAGTCACTTGTAAGATGGTCTCTTGAACATGGTCTCTTGTAAGATGCCATGTTCTTTGAAGGATCTTGCCTTAACTCTTCTGCCTGCGCAGACGTACATCGGTCCTGTGCTCATCTCTGTTAACCCTTTCAAGCAGATGCCATACTTTGGGGACAAAGAGGTGGAACTGTACCAGGGTGCGGTGAGTATCAAGACTCCCAGGATCCACTGCAGGCACTCACTCCTCTTTCTTCTCCCTGTCATTCCTGGCTTCCACCCTCCACCTGGCCTCAGGTGGCATGTACCAGAGGAAGCACAGCACTCTGTGACAAGTGGCACCTGACAGGGATCTATTTATATTTACATTCTATTTGCATCATAGCTACAATGTAAGGATATATTGAGACTGTTTAAAAAGAGTCATGCAATAGCAATGTGTTGCTAGGAATAATAGGTAAGTCACAGTGATGTTAATAACAATGAGGAGAATTCATTGTTAATAGACTTGCTAGGTGTGGTGTACATAACTAGTGCAGTGACACCCTTTACTGGTACTTCAGTGGCAGCTTTTTCTTTTGGGAAAATGTATGTTAACTCTTTAATTTGAATACCTTGGTAAAGGGAGCAGGTGCTAATAGTTTGCTCCTTCACCTTATAAGCTGATGGTTCTTAGTTCAAATCCTTGTTGTCACTGTAGTAGAGATGAGAATGGTATTTATTATGAATTGCAACAAATCTTTAGTGTATAAGTGGATACCAAGTTCAGAGTAGTTTGTGTCCCACTCTAAAATTGTTCAATGCAAGTCACCATGGGCAAAGACATCAGTTAAATAAAGGTTGATGTGTGATTAGCTAAGATTCAACACTTTGTAAAGGTGACTCGAATAAAATGACTATTAGACATATTACCATGTCTAGTTAAAAGATTATTTTAAAGACATTAATTTTATTACTATTTTGTTGCTTAATCAACTAAAAATATATCTGTTAATGAAATAGATGCTATAGTAGAATCCTGCCTGAGGGTGCAACAGCTTGGCCCCACCTGTGAAAAACAGTGCTTTATTAAAAGTAAATAAAAATGAATGTTAAACTCATTGTTTTTGTCTCGATGTGATCCCAGGCCCAATATGAGAACCCACCGCATATCTACGCTCTGGCGGACAACATGTACCGCAACATGATGATTGATCGTGAGGACCAATGTGTCATCATCAGGTAGGGGAGCACTGGTGGTGACCCAGGAGGCCTGAACAAGCTTGTTCACATCCCTCTTTTGGCATGCAGAGAATGCCCACAGCTACAGAAGCTGCCAGATCTCTGTCGCCACAGCAACATAGCAATGCAGTGTAAGCTCAGAACGGCCTAATGAAATTGAGGGGAACTGGGCCAACAAGTTGCTCAGTTGACAACTCGTTCTCCACATCTGACAGCAACTTTAAAAAAAACATGGACTTGTTTTTTTTACAGCCACTGTCAGTTTTTATTTATCCAAAAATCATTAGATGAAACAGCCCCATTAAACCCTGATGTAGACTTATACATAAGTACACAATATCCTTGCTCCAGCGTTTGCTACTGAGGCCCGATGCATTCGGCTCCAGCCAGGATGTCGGGTGAAGAATAATGAGGAACAAAGCAGGCTGTGCTGTTTACAGCTGCTGTTCCTACAGCCAGAAAACAGGAAGTGCACCTGCACGTCGCTCACACAGAGCCGCCTTGGCATAAACAGCCATGACTTCTGATCCACCTCTCTGGCCACTTTACTGGGAACATCAGGATCAGGCTGCTACGTGGCACTATAAGAGATGCTTTCACCACACAAGGGCTGTCAGATGCTCTGTTCCACAAACCAACCCCATCTACCGGTCTGTCCACTTGTCTGCCACATAGGTGCAATGAGAGCCAACCAAACAGGTTTCCTGAATTGTAACCTAGCACCCAGGTGTTCCTCTTTGAGATCGCTTAGTTTGGGCACTATCATGCAGGGGGGCCACGGTAACCATGACTGGGTACCATAGTTCTTACCTCTCGGCATATAGTTCCTGTTTCAGCACTTTTCCTCCTGTTATTTGTACAGCGAGCAGCTGGCAGTAGTTTTCCCACATAAAAGGATGAACCAGATTTGCAAACAAAGAAAGCCGTGGAATTGCTGTCCAGGCACTGTGGTCAGCATCACACCGTGAGAAGAACTTTTACCGGTCATTAAAAAAACATAATTTACCATGAAATGAGTGATTTGGGATAGCTGTGTAAAGTGTTGACTGTGCCTTTTGCGGGAAGTACTGCTTGCCTCTGTTTTACCATTTTTCTGTGGAAATACAGCAGGATGCAAGTTCTGAGGAACATTTAGAAAAATCCTTTTCCATTCAGTGCCAGTAGCTGCTCAGTGGAAGAAATATGAAGCTTTGTGGTGTTGCATTTTAAGGTGGACCAGTGAGGGTCCCATACTACTGGCTAATACATGCCTGCAGAACCAGATCCTCCTGCTCACTGTAGTTCCCCTGTGAGCCTATGGTGGAATATCAACTCCAACTGAGGCCCCTTTATTTGTTTTCTGATTTATTTGCTATTAATGAAGGCATAACTAATCCATCTTTTATTATGCTGTGCATCTAAAGTTTTCAAGCTCCACTTATTCAGTACAATATACTGTATAAATGACCTTTTATACCGCTGTTTTGTGAAGTCTCCATTTCTCAGTCTGAATGATATTTTCTATTTTTCTTCCTGTCCATCCAGATTCATTTTTTTCTCATTATGCTATGTGCCCCTCATTCACTTCACATGTGTGCAGAACTTTGCTTCTTTCCTGAGCGGAGTTTTTTTTTTTTTTTTTCTCCTTGTTAATAAAAAGCAACATTGTGGAAGGTGATGTTGATTTTTCTGGAAACAATGGCAGTGGGGAAATGGTTTCCATATAAGTACCAGCATTTCCTGTTAATGGAGGAAATGAGCTTATGCAGTGCGATAAAGGCAAAAGAAAGATACTGTGTTAGATCTAACAACACCTAACCAACTCTGAGTTGACTGTCTGGGATTGCGCGGGACGTGCGGCTCTGAAAACACTGTTTTTCTAAACCTGAAAACTCAACAGAGCTGCATTCCTTTCAGAAGCCAAATATGAATGTTGGATTTTTGACCCACCGATAGAGTGTGTTTCCAAAAGATACGGTTACAGGGGAAATCAGAACTTTTGCCACCGAATAAGCCAAATATGAAACCAAAGCAAAAGTACTATATTTCAACAGCACCATGCATGTGTTTTCTTGTGTGAATTGGTGAATACTGGTAAATTAATCAGTTATCAAAAGCATGAGTCCAACGCATTTTAGAACCATGGTGCTTAGACCAGATTCACTCTTGAAGGGATGCCAGCCCATCGGAGGGGAATTGCGCACACACTTATGCAAAGGGTAATTCAGAGTAACAAATTCACTGAAAATACATCTTTGGACTGTAGGAAGGAAGTCACATTAACATAAGGTGAACATGCAGGCTCTGCACAAACTGAGCTGGCTTCATGCATTCTCTTGCAGTAATGTATAGCAATCTTGGGTCAGCTTGTTGTTGGGTCTTCCTGATTTTGCATGAATCACTGAGGGATTGCATCTGATTCACCGCTGTGAATGAGAACAAACTGCACACTTGCCCCTCTCTCTGTCCATGTTTGGCCAATAATTCTGACAGGAAGTCAACAATGTGCTCCACATCTGACTTCCCTATAATTACAACATACAATAGGAAACACCCAACTGGTGGGCAAAAATAGGGCCTATTAAAGCCAAACTCAACCCTTACAAGGCAGAACAAAAAGCTAAATCAACACCAAACTTTTTTAGGGTCCACAGCAATAAGTGGCAGAGCAGATGGCTCTGAATGGGAACACCAGATTAAATTTGCTCTTTGTTTTGTATGTATTACAGCAGTGTTGTGTTTGCACTGTAATTGTGAGCAGATTTAATAACTGTTTTAACGGGTTGACTTGAATGTAAACAGTACCAAATCCTTTGGAATCAACTTTAATGAAAGTAAAAAAAAGAAATGAAAATAAATAAGCCAGCTGGGGGTTGCTATTATGTAACGTAATGGCATCAGCAGCTTGCGCAGACAGACTTTAATGCCCTACAGCTGTGCTTTTTTTGAAAAGGCACCATCAACACGACTACCATTGAAAAATGACATAAAAATGAGACCCTGCTGTCATGTATAGCCAAACCACAGAAGCCTAAATGACAGTGATCTTGCCAAATATAAAGAGCAGGCAGAGAGAATTGTGGGTGGGGAGAGAACAGGAGGATGTGACGCGACAAATTTACGCATATACTGGGTCCACCTTGTCATTGTGCCTGACCTCAGCTCAACAAGAGGTGGCAAAATGAAGGAATCCTGAAGTTTTTGAGGGGCAGTGTTGTTCTTCAGATGAAACTGGATAAATGGCAGACGGTGGAAATTTTAATTCAGGATGCCTTTACGCAGTTCTCCTTCAATAGGCTTGCTGTGAGGTCGCTGTGGTTCTCCTTTGTTTTCTGTGGCCGCAACAATCTAAGGCTTGGCCTCAGGGTGCCTACTGCTCAGTTATGAACTGGCTTCATCCCAGGATTTTTTATGAAAGTTTGTCATCAGATGGCTTTATTTCAGATATGTATTAGTTATGCCTACTCCAGTGTCAGTGTTGGGGTTTGTGACTCAACCTAGAAAGCCTCAAAGAAAGACAAACCAGATAGATCTACAAGGTGGTAGAGAAGAAAGACAAACCAGATAGATCTACAAGGTGGTAGAGAAGACTGGACATTGATCTTGAGGGAGGTTAGGGGTCCTCTGGGACTACTGTGCCACTGAGTGAGTTAGTTATTATGACAAACTGGCTTTATTTGTTGTGTCTCCTGACTTGTATTGCTGTAATTCGTTCCATTTGAAACATTTAACCACTAAAATCTCATTTTAGGGGCTCTGCAGTAAGAATTTAACAAAGGAAAGTTTATGTGAACCTGTACTACAAATTGACTCAACAGGACTGCATATCCCAAGTTCATGCAGATCCTCTTGATGAATGTGCAGTAGCTTTTCACAGTGGTTCTAGTTCAAGTCCGGTTTTCTACGCTACTGTGGGTAAGATAATGAGTCAAGTGGCAGTTTGATGGCTGTTCTGCTCTGGATTCCCTCAGTGGAGAAAGCGGTGCTGGGAAGACGGTGGCAGCCAAATACATCATGAGCTACATCTCCAGAGTGTCCGGCGGGGGACCTAAAGTCCAGGTACGACCCCCTCATGTCACATCAAGAACCATTGTGTTCTTCTGGAAAACATGGTGTACAAAGACAACATATTACAATGGGTTAACCTAATAGCCTTAAGTAATGATCAGTGCTGCAGCAGTATGGGATTACGTGTGTGAGGAAACAGTATATAAAGATGGGTGCCATATGTCAGTGATTATGCAATGTCGGCATGTCATTAATGGGAAAGGGATTCCACGGCAACCTAATGTCACATCCTTGTCCTTGCCTATCACTGTCATATGTCAGATCCCCACAGTTCTTCTGGTTCTTAAAGCCCACCTCCCATTATCCCTACTGGAAATCTTCAATTATCGCCCCATCAGCCCCCTACTCACAGAGGCCATCTGCTCCACGCACTGGCCACCAGATGTCCCTGAGTCGTCTGGCCTCAGTGGCCTCTAGGTGCCCTCTGCTTCTGCTGAAGGACAGATTTTGCTCAATATCAAGACCCTTAAAATAAATTGGATCATTTGACACTTTTGTCAAAATGGATGACTTTAGTCATTTCACTGTTTGTGTTGCATTTCCTGAAGGAAACTGTTGTTTTCTCTGTTAAGTGTCACACAAGGAACATCAGATTTAAAGTTTAATGTGTAGTATCCTATCTACAGCAATGCAGGGATATTTAAATGCTTACCTTTGAAACTCTAAAGTTATGTGTGCAGTTACATGTTTGTCTTTATCTGGAGGAACGACCCTTTCATTCCCCTTTCCCCATTGTTCTATGTAACAAGGCTCGCTATTGTACTAGAGGTCCACCCACACCCATACCCCAACTCCCACCCCCAGTAGCCCCTCACCCCAGAACCCTGTCTCAGTGTCACATGTTTTCCAGTCAACCACTTGCTGCATGATTACTTGTCATCTCCTATCTCCTTTGTGAGATAGCAGAACCTCTGTCACATGGCAGTTTTTACATTTCCCAGTACCCCCCGTTTTCAGCCTTATGCAAATGAGCAAATTCATCACATTACTCTTTTCATGGTTATTTCACCCGAGCAAATTGATCTTCAGTGCCATTATTCTGTATTGCAGCTTTTGTCTCAGAAAATAGCACAGTCCTTCAGTTACTTATACATTTGTTTTTGGTCTACATTCCCTTTTTTTGAGCAGTGAAAGCTGTAAACAACTCAGTTCATGCCATGGATGTTTTTGTGAAGGAATTCAAGAATGCAAAGGATGCTCAACAATGCTGGCTCTCTGTTGTTTCACACAATGATGGATAAATTAATATATGTGTACTATTTACAACATCACAACCCCAGATGTGCACAGTGGGTTATGGGCTCCAGAAAGCTTCTGTGGGTGTGCTGATGTTTATGTGTGCTCATATGCATGACTGTGGAATGCTTATACGCTGTCCCTCCTTTTCCAGCATGTCAAAGACATCATCCTCCAGTCTAACCCTCTCCTTGAAGCATTTGGAAATGCGAAGACGCTGAGGAACAACAACTCCAGCCGTTTCGTAAGGCCTCTATGTCCTTCCTTCTTCATCTTTATTAATGAATGCTGCTTATTAGTTCATTTCATTTCTTGCCTCTTGACTGATAATGAAAAGTTGCCATTTTCAACTCAGATCTTTGTCATGCCAGTGGGCATGTAATTCAAATAGGGTAAATAAAGGAAATGGAAAAGAACAGTTTGTGAATTACAGTGTGTTCTGTGTATTTTTTATGCACTCTCTTACTGCCACCCTCCCTTCTGCTGGCTGGGCTGTTGGCATCAAATATGGCTTGTCAAGCCAGGTCTGTGGAGAGGTAAGAGTAGGCTCTGCCTCCACAGCAGACATGATGGCTAGGACACTTGGACCACACAGTAGCGCGGTCTCGATGATCAGGTCTTTTGGACCGTTTGGTAACAAGAACTCACTGTGATGTTGGGAAGGCTACTTTACCCTGGTAATACAACCATAAGGCCTGCATGATGGTAGTGTGAGGAATGCTGTTGCCTTACATTCCCTGGGCTCCAGGTTTGGATGTGGGTTTGAATACAGTTCTTGTTCTCTATTATTTTGGTTCATCCCACAGTCCAAAAGCACATGTCCCAGGTGAACTGGTACACCGAATTCCTCTTATTGTGTGTTTGTGTGATTGATTGATTGAATGAATGTGTGTGATCGCCTTGTGATGGATTGGGGTCCTGTCCAAGGTGAACTATGCCCCTTACACCCTGTGATTCTGGGATAGTTCATGATGGACAGAATGCATAATCATAAAGGTTTTTTTAGCCGATATTTGTGACACTGAGCACTAATGAGAGATGACCACTGAACAAGGAACAAATTTAAGTAGTTAGGGATGTTATCCAGTTTATAGCCCTACGAAAGGATGAAGTTTATCTGACGAAATCTTAGCAATACTAAGTCTTTGCTTAGCAATACTTAGTCTCAAGTCTTAGCAAATAATCGTCCTTGGTGCAATTGAAGGACAGAGTTAGAGTTCGTTGTGAGGCTTTGGTATGGATGAAACAAATATAACTCAGCTGGGAACACTCTGGGGTCCAGGCTCTGCTGGCAGCAGTCTGATGAATGAAATGCAGGTGTCCGACTCAACCAGCAGCAGGGCAGTGTTGTTTTTTTATCCTTGTTTTATTTTTCAACGTCTGCTTTCCAGCTTATATCGCCCCTGTCTCCTCTCATCCTGTAGGGGAAGTACTTTGAGATCCAGTTCAGTTCAGGCGGGGAGCCAGACGGAGGGAAAATCTCCAACTTCCTTCTGGAAAAGTCTCGAGTTGTCATGAGGAATCCTGGAGAGAGAAGCTTCCACATATTCTACCAGGTGGGGAGGCCAGCGTGAAGGGTCTAAACCAGCACTATTTGCCTTTCTTGCTTTGTTTTTCTTTGTGTTTGATTGTGTGGATGTGACTGTGTGCCTCTGCATTTTGTGAGGAAACTCGAGGGAAAGTGGGCCATATTTTCACCAAACGCGTCCTAGATTTGGGACACTAAGAGCGACTGAATCGTGCCATTTGGATGCTGTAAGCAGGTCGCGTTGTTCTCCACTAAGTGTGCCACTCGAGAAGTTTGGATGGGGGTGGGAATGGCTGTACTCTTCCATCATACTGGTTCCTGTCAGGGGCCAATGGCAAGGAGTGCTTTGGAAATTAAAGTAATTAAAGTGAATTGCATCGTGTGTTAATGTGTTGGCCCAAGGCACTGGAGAAATGGCTGAGCCTCTTCTGAGTCAAGGGCTTCTTCTCCTTTAAGAGCCCTGGGCAGTTAGGCTCCTCTAAGAGCCACTTTAAATAGCTTTGGGCCTTCAAAAACCCCCGAGTGATGCTCTGTGTTTGACATCAACAGCTGATCGAAGGAGCCACTGAACACCAGAAAAGCAGCCTCGGAATCACCAGTTTGGATTACTACAATTACCTGAACCAGTCTGGCTCCTACAAAGTGGATGACATCAATGACAAGAGTGATTTCCGTGAGACAATGGTAAGACACAATGTGGAATAATGTCAAATTAAATTGTTTTAAAATATATTAAGCTACATCTATAGTATGACGTAACAATAGCAAAACAAGCAGACATTTGATTTACTGATATTCCTGCTTCCTCATCATAAGGATGGAAAAAGAATTAATTTTAGCCATTATATCTGAAACAACAGTTAATTTTAAACAATTCAAAAAGTGTGATGTGAGAAATCCAAAAATATGTACAGCACTATAGAAGATCTAAAATGGTGGCACAACAGAAAATAGATGGCCCATAAAGGATTTCCTCTCATCCAAAAACAGATGGGGAGAACTTTGATTTTCTCTCTTAAGCCAGAATCTGAGAATGTTTCCATTATAATTCACTCACCATCTTTATTTCTCTTGAGCCCACTTTTTTAAGCCAAGGAGGCATTTATGTCCGAATTTTTTGTGTTGTGGGACCGCAGCAGTAAGGTGCCTTCTCTCCCTCAGCATGCCATGGATGTGATCGGGATTAGTCCGGAGGAGCAAACACTGGTGTTGCAGATCGTGGTAGGGGTGCTCCACCTGGGGAACATCCAGTTCAAGGAGGCAGGCAACTATGCAGCTGTGGAGAATGAGGAATGTATGTACTCAAGCAATTCCAGTTTGCTGCATATGGCAGAATGTCAGCACAGTCTTGTTTCAGAGTTTATCATGGAGTCCCAAGGTTACAGTTCTTGGATCTCAAATGTGGAGAATATGTTGCTAGCTTTAGGACCCACAGAGGGCTCAACCAAAACAGTTGTTTCTGCTAACTATCCCATTTCAAAGTCTTGGAAGCATTGCATCACCATCTGAAATTACATGAAGAGACATTTCCTGTGCCAGTCTCCTCCCTTCCTCTCCACCTCCTGTCCCACCCACCATGTACTGTAGCTCCGAATTCCACCAACCCAAATGTGTTCTTGACTTTGCTGGACATCTATTATATGATACTCCAGTTATATCCTCTAGAACTATAAATATCTATACTTGAACCCCAGTATTACGAAGGCAATTTATCCCCTGAAAAAGATCTGATTATTCACGACCACCAGCTGGAAAACGGACTCATGGCGTAAATACAAAGCCACATATACTTACAACTACAGAAGTTTTTACATTCACTTGTGACAATGTTCATTTAAAGTATCTACTTGTCCTTGACTTAAAATACTACAAATACAGAGAATTATAGACTTTGAAGATCCACATTTAGATGCTCGCCAAATTGCTTGTTTCTTTCTTAGTGAAATCTCCTTGTATGTGTGGGACACTTTCTTCTCATACCCATGGTCAACACTGTGATGATACTACAGTTGAGCGCACCCTCTTCTCCCAATTTGGAACTCCTATGAGTCGTACCCCTAGATGTCCTCTACTTCATTCTGGGTGAAATTAATTCACTTAAGTTGACTTCACTTACATTGATTCACAATCAGTCCTAGGGGGTTCAGAAAAGACATAGTTGCAGTCACTGGTTGGCATTTTCAAACATTTTCTTAGGAAACCACAAGTGTAGGGTTTTGACAACAGTGCCTTAAAATTCCTGCAATTGTTAGTATGCCAGATCTTTTTGTTTTTATTTTTAATTTTGTGCTTGAAGAATGTTCAAAAAGCATCTGAATACCATAACTGAGGTAGAAACTGTACAGATGATTAAGATGTTGGAGGACAAACAACCTGTTTCTCAGAGCCACTATCCTGTCACTCTGTCATAACCTCATCCTTCTACACCCAACAGTCCTGGCCTTCCCAGCCTTCCTGCTAGGCATTGATCAAACAGGACTCAAGGAGAAGCTGACTAGCCGTAAGATGGACAGCAAGTGGGGCGGCAAATCTGAATCCATCAATGTGACCCTGAACGTGGAGCAAGCCTGCTACACCCGGGATGCCCTTTCCAAGGCTCTGCATGCCCGTGTCTTTGACTTTCTGGTGGAGGTAAACTGTCAGTTGACCAATGCTCAGGATGATGGGAGCACAAGGCATTACCTTACATTTTGCTCTGCAAACTGCAGCTCATAAATCTAGCATCTATTCATTTTTCATTTTAATTTTGAACTGTTGTTTTCTTTTGTTAGTCCATTAATAAGGCCATGGTGAAGGACCACCAGGAACTGAACATGGGGGTGCTGGATATTTACGGATTTGAAATCTTTCAGGTGAGCACTTTTACATTCACAACCTACTTAATAATATCCGTGAAGAAAGGCTAAAGAAAAGAAAGCCCCGTTTTTGCTTAAATAATTGACTTTATAGTCTGCGTTACTGTTACTGGGTTAGTATGACACTGTGTTACAAGAAGAATATATGCCTGCAGAGAATTGGGACACAATTCATACCTGCCTGATGGTTCCTACTGACTAAAAAAAGAAGCTTGAACACATTTCTCAAATAACTAAAACTAATCCCCATTTCCTGATTAGTTCATTAAAGCTAAAACATAGCTAACCTAATCCAATAATCTGGCTCTTGTTACGCAGAATTAAGATTTAAACCACATCTTTAAACGGCACGTTTGATTAAAGTGGACCGGATGACTTTGACCAGTCTTGTGCTGCCCCTTTGTAATGTACAATCACAGAACAATTTAGTTCTCTTTTACCATTTTTAGATGGCAAAGATTATTACAAAAATTATCCTTTTTATTACAGCTTCTTTTTACATTTACACCAGCACTGCTGATTCACTACACAATTTCGCTTTCTCTGTGAATGCTGAGCCATGGCAGAAGAGCATTGTTAACTACTCGTCAGCAGAGGCTTTTATGTAAGAACCCAGGTAGTAACTTGTGGCCAAGGGTAGATCTGAACCCTGCGCTTCTCTGTGACAGGGCTCATTGCTCATTGCCAGCTCAGTGGTGGCCGTCCACCGCCCCACACCCTGCAGGCGCACCACATCTACTGTGGTCTTCTCTGTGTCTCCATGAATGGCCCGACTTGTTCATTTATAATTGCTTCAAAATGTGTGTCTTATATTCATTGATTGTTTATGCTATAGGCGTAACCAATGAGAAGGACAGGGGCGAAAGGGAGCAGCTAATAAGGCTTCTACCATTCCACGCTTGTAACTTTATGAATCATTCCCATTATCTCCCACAGTATAAATAAGGTTCAGCCCTGGTGTGCACAGTCTATCCAGAGATACGACTTACAATATATTTTATGAATGCAGATTAACCAGTCTGCTTGGGTAAAAGGAAGTTGTCGCTGCGATCCCACCCTGCAGCTCTCTAAAAATTCCTAACAGCACACGCCTGATTGAGTGCATTATGTGAGCATGAGCAATCCTGTTGGACCTGTCAACAGAGAAAAATGCCCTGGCCTTCATTATTATTTGAAAATACACCCAGTGGTTACATGAGTGTGCAATTTGCATCTGTGTTGGAAGCTGTACTAAAGGTAGCTGAGGAAGCAGTTTTTGTTTTTCACAGCATGCTTGTGAAGAATATACAGCTTTTTGTGGTAACTGAGCGATTTTTATCATACATTTCTGTCACCCAGAGGAATAGAAAATAAAGTGAATTAATACTGGGATGAACCGCACTTTTCTTGGAGTGGTGGAGACTGAGAGCTTTTCAACACAGAATTCTAAGATGTCTCTATACTTTTCCCTTTTCATATCAAACAGCTCAAAATAAGAAAGAACAACCCAGCCAAGTTATTATTCTTAATTTCTTAATGCCATGCATTTCTCTCTTTGCAGAAAAACGGCTTTGAGCAGTTTTGTATTAACTTTGTGAATGAAAAACTTCAACAGATTTTTATTGAACTTACACTGAAAGCCGAACAGGTAAGCAGAAAGATTACTTTTTTGGTTTTGTTTCCGCAGTTGTGATTTATACAAACTATTTTCAGAACATACAAAGCATTTGGAGTATTTCCTCTTGTTTTCAGAGTTCTAAATTTTGCTGTCAGTCCAATGTGTGTATGTGTGGGGGCGTATGTGTACTGGTGATGGGTGAAGGGTTAACATCAATCCTCCTTAGAGGCCCCAGCCCTGTGTGTTTTTTGCCTCCTTCAGGAAGAGTATGTGCAAGAAGGCATCCGGTGGACCCCCATTGACTACTTCAACAATAAGATTGTGTGTGATCTCATTGAGAGCAAAGTGGTGAGTGTTGCTTCTTGTACCCCTGGCCCAGTCAGTCCCCTGCTGGTTCCTGTGGCTGAGAGCACTGCCAGATGCACTAGGCCTGAGTTGCGGGCAGTGCCCACCAGCTGTGGCAGTACCATTGTTTTATTTATATCTGTTGTAGTGCCAACAAGGGGGTAACTGCACACGCTGACATAATCTGCTAGTGCTTGGCGTGCTTTGTTCTACATGGACGCCATTATGAGTCTGATGCTATTAAGGACTGGAAAACTACCATCACCACCAACATTTTTTTTTTGTTATTTCTCCCTCACAGCTGTTTACACATCAGTCCGACTGGATACTTGGGTCAATTCACTAAAGCATTTACTTAGAACATTATTACATTGCATAAATCTTCATAACTTTTAAATTATCTGTGATTACTGTTGACATTTGCGTTGACCAAAGAAAATGAAAAGAAGGCAGGTGGTAATTTAACTGAATTCATATCTGTATTGAGCCCTGGGTGGATCCTCTGGTTTTATCTGCACTGCTGAACATTGTGAAAGCTTTGTGTGCCTTCCACCCACTGGTTCCCTTTCAAGATTTTTTCTTTCTTCCCAGAATCCTCCAGGTATCATGAGCATTCTGGATGATGTGTGCGCCACAATGCATGCAGTTGGAGAGGGGGCAGACCAGACACTACTGCAGAAGCTGAGGGTGCAGGTCAACACCCACGAGCACTTCAACAGCTGGAACCAGGGCTTCATCATTCATCACTATGCTGGGAAGGTATACAGACTGATTCACAGCTCCTCTCCTGTTGGCTTTGTCGGTTTTGCAGTTTCTGGGTTGAGATTCGTTCAGTTCCTGACGCCCAAGATTATAGAAGGTAGCACAGTTGTGATCAGAAAACAGGTTCACTTTCTCAGCTGTGTAAGTTTTTCATGTACTGATATTGAGACTTAGCTCAGTGCGCTGTATCAGTTATATGAGAGGTGTCTGTGTTTCTTGGTTTCTCAGGTATCTTATGATGTAGAAGGATTCTGTGAAAGGAACAGGGATGTGTTGTTTACGGACCTCATCGAGCTGATGCAGAGCAGTGACATGTAAGTGACAAATCACCAACACACAACACACAATCCACCCATGTCACTCTGCCAGACATGACCCAGGTGAGATGTCACAGAGCACCAATGAGGCTGTTTGGGTTTGTTGTTTTATGCTGTTCAACTTTCTTCTCTGCTGCTCTCCTCTGCAATTGGGATGTGTACCAGGAAGTCATTTGGCTCTGGGGTCCAAGGTAGCGGTCTGCTTGGATATGAAGCTGAAGCTTGTACCTGAGACTTGAAATCTGATCTATACCTGTCCCATACAGTGCTGCCAGATTTGAAATCCAAACCCTACTGGAACCTGGGCCCTAGTGAAATAATACACAACTGCAGACCCTTGCGACC
Source organism: Heterotis niloticus (assembly GCA_018136845.1). Lineage (NCBI taxonomy): Eukaryota > Metazoa > Chordata > Actinopteri > Osteoglossiformes > Osteoglossidae > Heterotis > Heterotis niloticus. The sequence continues at coordinate 9,886,910 of CM030904.1, forward strand.
AGCTAGTGTGTTGTCCTTTCTGTGCTAATATAATAAAGAACCCACAACAGTATATGTGCTTCTTTAGTTATAACGGAGACACAATGTCTCACAGATGTAGTTTTAAAGCATTTTGTTTGGCTGCTGAGCACTTGAGTTTATAGACAGACAATTGCCATGCACTAAGAAAAACTGCTGTTTTATAAAACAGGAAATATTTATGAAAGTGGTAAATGATTAATAACTGTAACAGGTCTACTAAAAAGCTATCGCTATAAGCAAAGTGGATATGCATGCAGTTACTAGTTTTAGCCGCTTTGCACATTATAGCTTAAGGCAACACCAACACACATTTATTATACATCTTTGTGGAACTGATATCTATCTTAATTATCATACTGTAATAGGCAGTATTTTCATACTAGAGAATTAACAGTAGCCCATCTACACAGCTTAATATGGCACATCAGTCCATGCACACATAATACCAAATAAACCATGATAAACCATGAATTACTCAAGGACTTGATATGGGAACATTAGCTATCAGTTATCTTTGCCAAATAAATAAGGCTGAACAGTCAAATTAACTGTTTTATTTTAAAAATGTTTTACTCTGCAAAAGGAGATCTGGAGGAAGAGAACTCCATCCACTGTTGCCAGTTTCAGTGCTGTCTTCCCCCAGTCCACCATTAGCTTGACTGTGCTAAAGTTCCTCACGGTGCTGCTGATACTTGCTTTCCACACTAAGCTTTTTATTTGTTTTTACCAAAAAGTCATAATGCTTCCATAACCAAGCCATCCCCAACTCATTTGGTATTGTGAGTAGTTCTTCCACTGTGAGTTTTTGCTTTATTAACATATGTAACAGTTAACTATTTGGGCTGTGTCACACAGATGAGAGTGAAAGTGAGAGTGAGCAAAGATCACAGTGTGTTAATTTTTTCTAATAAAAATTAATTTAAAACATAAAGTAATGATAATTAATCTTTACTTTTTTAGAAATAAACCCAAACCCAACCCAAGCACAATGTCATATGTGTAAAACCGAGCTGAAAATGGCCCAAAACCCAGTACTTTGTCAGGCCCTGACAGGCTCAGGTCAGGTAGCAGACCTCCCCTGACAGGAGCAGACTCTGGGGCTTGTTCCTCTCATCCTGGTTTCCATCTGTGCCTTTCTAGCTCTTTTGTGAGTCTCCTTTGTCTCCTACTGGGGTATCGACCCTGGAGCCCATTCAGGTTGACATGCACGATGTCACACACGTGCATGCTTTCACACAGTCCTGTGAGTTCCTGTGGGTCGGTTGTGTCAAGTTCATTTCTACACCCTGCCGACAGCTGCTCATCACAATTCAACTGTTCATCCATCTGTGCGTGATGTTAAATGCTGTCCGATCTGCTGCCTTTGTGGGCAGAGCACCAAATGAATGGCTTTTTTTGTACAGATAATCTTCCATTGTGCTTTAGGGGTCTCTGCAGTTTAACTTTTGTTGCTCAGCTTTAAATTTGTCAAACTTTTTACAGTGTTCTTGAAAAACGCTGAATAAAACAGGGGTCATTAACAGAGTATATTGCATAAACAGAGCCTGAAAACTCCATGTGCAACATAAAATAGTGTTACCATGCCTTTAATAATAGAGAATAAACACAGAATCAGACTGTTTTGTAGCTAACAAATATAAAACTTTTAAAAATTATTTAAAAATATTTTTGGACATTTTAAAAGTATTATAATTGCTCAAAGAGGTAAAATAAGGTGGTTATTGTGGAACAGCGCTACATAAGGTATTGTTGCTGTACTTTTAAAACCAAGTCAGGCTTTGTTCTGCGTATTTTTAGTTTGTTCTTGAAATTTGGCTTACTGAGACTAAGAGAAGTGAGTGAAGACAAGCGAGGATGTTCATAAATTCTCCATACTGTATGCTGCTCCTTGAGATTGGTCTTCGGTACAATTTTCAGAACAAAAGGAACACGAGCTCTGGTGAAGGAGGCGTTTAATTTGGTTTTTTGTGCAGAACATTTCAGTGCAGTGAGCACAGCCTCTTGTCTGCAAGGCACCTCCTCCACTTCGCAAAAGCCATAGTTTGGTCCCAGAGCAGCTGAAAACCACAGTTATTCTAACTACCGTTCTTCCTCTGAAAACTCAATAACAATGTGAGCTGTGGCTCTGGGTTCGCCCCGGAGATCCCATGCTCCAGTGTTTTCTTTTGAGAGATGTTGTAGAAAAATCAACACGTACAACTCTGCAATTTTTTTGCCCCACATCCTACAGGTCCACAATTCTGAAGTTACCTACCAATTTTCTTATTCGATGTTTTTTTATGCACCAGAGCATTCATCCGGGCCTTGTTCCCAGAAAACCTCAATCAGGAGAAGAAGGGACGGCCGACCACAGCAGGCAGTAAGATAAAGGTGGGTTTTGCAGAAAGGGTGGCTGTGTGAGCTAAGCCAATCTCTGGCCGGTGTGTAGGTGTTTGTGGAAGAGGTGGAGGTCATGTGGACTGTTGCCCTGTACAACAGACCCCCTTGTAGAGCAGGGTAGCCAGAGAGAACTTGTCCGGGGTTTGAGTCCCAGTCTTGCTGTAGTACCCTTGAGCCAGGTGCTTACCCTCAATACCGCAAGTATAAGCCTAACCTTAACTCACACGTCGTTTTGAACATAAGTGTCAGTTAAATAAATAAATGTGACACAACACTACAGTACTTTCCCAGAGTTCTGAAAGTTGTGAATCAGGACCTCAGCACCAGCATGCCACAACTTCACACACAATAACTAATTTGTTCAAAGCTGCTTCAGTTTATGAAGAGATCTTCCTTATGGTGTTGTCTGTCAGGAAATATATCCGTGTGGAATGTGGGTATCGTGACAATTAAGTATTCACTGAGAATTCAGAATAGTTTTTTAGAATTTTCCTTGTGTGTTTGAAATTGCCAATAAATCTCCCCTCAGAAACAAGCCAATGACCTGGTGAGCACTCTCATGAAATGCACCCCCCACTACATCCGCTGTATCAAACCCAACGAGACAAAGAGGCCCAAGGACTGGGAGGAGAGCCGGTAAGTGTCTTACATACGCACGCACGCACGCACGCACGCGTGCACACACAAAACACAGTGTTAGACGGGGATATACCGCCAGTGGGTCATGTCCTCATACTTCCTACACACTTGGCTTTCTTCTGCCTTTTTCCTTTCCTCCTCTCTCATGATGGTGAGCTGGCTGTGAGGCATACTGACTCATCGCACCATATTGTTCAACCTCTAATGACCGTCCCCTTGTGCAATTACCACCAAAACTATTGTTTTCCTGGGAATGCGGCTGCCAGGATGCCAGGCACTTGATAGAGGAGATGGAGGAGATGGCACCTTGTTGAGTGTCTGACCTACAATAATGTCAATGGGGCAGAGATGTTTGCATAAAAGAAGCTGCAGCTAGTGTATCAGTGGGCAGCAGGGCTGAAGGTTCAGATCTACTGGGTCTTCTACTGTAACCTTAAAGACAGGTCTGTACCCTACTTCTCCAAGCTTTTCCTGCCTTGCTGCTCACACCTCTCTGTAAACTAAATTGTAATCTATACAAATTACTTCAGGTAATTTGAATAATAATGCTAATAATGTCAGTGGAGTCTTGTCTGATATCAGCAGCACTGAAATCTTTATTGAAGATTGCACTATTGATGTGCAGAGCCTGGTATTGAGATGAGGTCTGTACCCTACCTCTCCAAGCCCTCCCTAGCCCCCTACACTCACTACATCTCTCCTTCCTTGGCAGTGTAAAGCACCAGGTAGAGTATCTGGGCCTAAAGGAG